>VMRM01000003.1:26142500-27342500 GCA_010277075.1 Poeciliopsis retropinna
ATGACAACTCATTAAAATCCATTTTAAAAGTCTGCTACTAGCTAAAACTGTGTCTTAATCACGTAGCTGCTGATATTTTTGTTTGTTTCTAACATGGAAGAAAACCCAGACAATAAAATGAAACAAACTGTTAAAACACTTGCTAGTCCTGAACTGTGATGTCTGCAGAAAGTTTTCTTCGGACTGACCAGATCATTTCGCAAGAACCAAAAGACATAAGAACATATTGTGAGTGTTATGCTTTTTCTATTTAGAGGGTTGGGGGGTGCATGCAGTTTGAATTTGTGTTCTCTGATCCTCCCTTGGTGTTCACTGGTCTGATTGTTCTGCCAAGAAAGACCCGACAGAGCTGTCAACTTATGATAAAGTGGATCAAAATAAGTATCGACTGTTATGTCTAAAGTGTAAGTTACAAAAGAACAGAATAATTAGAACCTAACCAATTTATTCGAGTAAATAAATCAATTTGAGAAACTTTGTAAATCTTGCAAATTTCACAAGTCCAATTGAGCAGATGTTTTAGTTAAAATTGTTTTCCTTATGCAGAAACATTAAAATCTACCCCAATAAAATTTTTGCCAGCTGTTTTGATTCAATTCTACAAGTTTGTTTCATCAGTCTGCAAACATGTAATAAAAATATTCCCATGGTAGACCTAAAATGCAACTTAAAAAAAAAAAACACCAGGACTTCTGATGATTACAGGCGGACTAACAGGAGTAAAGAGGTTTGACAAGGGGAGAACGGCTGCTTTGGAAGGGCCAAAAGGTTTATCTGAAGCACATTTGATCCTTGTCAAAATATATTGATTCATGTTCTTTCAAGAGACACTTGATGTCTTCCTTAATATCTGACTGGCCATCTGGACTGACTGAGGTACGCAGCTTTCTTTGCTCCGAAGATATAATATGTCAGGACGTCAATAAGAACTTTGGAACCTTTTTATTCTTTAAAGCCTGGAATCTGGTTGGGCTTCTCTTTGTGTGCCAGTATGCGTGAAGCAGCCAGCTTACAGTACATTGCGTATTGTGCTTGTGAGCAGTGCGTCAGTGCGCAGGAGTGGACGGCTGGTGGCTGGGCCCGGGGTTTATGAATCTTGCCCACAGCCACAATCAGTGCAAGCTAGTTTCCTTTGGTGTATCCAGAGGTGAATAATTTATAGGAGGATAAAAGCATTTGTGGTTGAGAGCTAGACAGACAGAAGAGGGAGACCGGCTGTGTTACCCCCCCCCCTCCAAACCACCCCATCACCACCACTAGCGCCACCTCCCAGCCCATCCACCCCTGCCCCAACCTTACACCCCCCTGTGTGCTGCGCAGTGGCCTTGCACGATACCTCCTTGGACGGCTGCTTGAAGTGCAAATCTGTGTTCCAACTTGTTCCCGGTGCCTGTCAGCATGTTTTCTTCTTGTCAGCAGCGATTGAGTGTGGGCCCGTGTCACCCTTGTACTGCTGCTGTAACAGGATCATTGACAGGCCAGTGACACTGCCCAACCGGATAATGGAAACCTATTGATTTTCTTCTTCCCCCCCCCACACACACACTTTTTTCACTCAAACAACGTGTGACACTTTTGAATAACTGGCCAAAGAGCAGGTCGTGATCAATGCTCCAGACCTTTGAGTCACTGCTACTCCACCAACTGAACCGGGGAAAAATAAAGGACAAGGCTGGCTGGCAAAAACAATCCTGCTGGGGAAAAAAAAAAAAGAAAAAGAAAACTCAGTGTCTCACAATTCTGCATCATATGTCAAGTCAATTACAGTGCAATGCAAAAGTACTCACACCCCTCAAACCCTTTTTTTTTTTTTTTCTTTAACATTTTTGTCATGTTACAGACACAAACCTTACTGCGCTTCAATGGGATTTTCAAGAAATTGTTAGAGATGGGCTGATTGATCCAAAATATCGATATCAAATTGATATCAGTATTGGTTCAATACGAGCATTATAAGATTGATAAATTAGTTTCAGGTTCCCTCTCAACTCTACCTCAAAAAACTTTGGATTTGCTCTCACATTATGCTTTTTTTGCTCTTTGTTTATGCAAAAATTGGACATAAATATGTTTTTTGTTGTTGTTTTTATCATGTTAATATGGTATTAAAGTATTTTGTACATACCTATCAATTTAGTTTCAAATTCTGTCCTAGATTTTTGACAAAAAGATTTGAAAGGAAAAATCACAAAAACACCCTAAAGGTCAAAAGTTTAACAGAACATCAAACCTGCATATAAAGTATCTTATCAGTGACTTTGATGTTGCACTTAAATAGTATGGAACTGATACCAAAATATGTGATATCAGAGAGTTGTAATTATAAGAACAGTCAAGAGAAAAAAGAAAATTAGACATTTACTTCTAGTCTAAGAATGTGTGGAATGCATATCTTTCCATCCCTTCTACTCCAAGACCCCTAAATAACATGCAAAAGTGCAACAGAACTCACCAATTTGGTCAACAGAATCCCTCTGAGTAATTTAACCTCTAAATGAATGCAGCTGGTCTGTGCAGAGGTTTGATGAAGAACGAGACATGATGGAAAAGCAGCAAAAAGAAAAAGATGTTCTATTTGCCACGAGGCACATACCAACACAGGAAATATGGAGCAAGGTCATATTAGACTAAAACAGAACTTTTTAGCCTACATTCAATGTCCTTTGTGTGGAGGAAAAACCAACATCCTGGGCACACCATCCATCAATGTGAAACAGGGTGGTGGCAGCATCATGGTGTGGGGAAGTTTTCTTCAGCAGGAGCAGAAAGGCTTGACAGAGTTGATGGGAAGATGGATGAAGTTCAAAAAAGAACGATAGTGAAAGAAAACCTGTTAGGATCTAGCCTAAATATTCAGGCACAGACTAAACAAAATGTTTTAATTAGGCCCTGGACGCCAATATGTTAATTTTGATTAATCACATTGATTTTAATGCAATTAATCATATTTTTTTGGTATGTTTCTGGTGCATCTGTAAACCTGACCAGCAGCATCCAATCTGATGGCTGAATAATCTAAACAGAATAAAAACAGCACAAATCTTTGTTGTTGAGCTCGTAAGTTTATTTACTTAATAATTTAGCAGCAAGAAGGATTACTAAATTCAAAAACATATATATATGTATGTATATATATATATATATATATATATATATATATATATATATATATATATATATATTATATTTTTGATTTAATGTTATTTGTTTTTAAATAATTACAAATGCTGCAATTAACAAGATTAAAACCACCACTGGTTTTAAATCAAAGCATGTTTATATGGTAGAGTGGCCTAGTCAAAGTCCAGACATAAATCAATTTTTAAACTATGCGTGATTTTAAAATAGATGTTCACAGAACCTCTCCAATATTAACTACTTCAATTTGAGTTACTTTTTTTTGTTTTAAAACAAAGGACTAAAAATGTCGGTCCCAAAGTCTGGAAAGCCTGAAAACTGTTGTAAAAATTGGATCAATAAAACGTGTTCATGATTGTAAATGCACACCAAATTAAAAACAATAATAATAATTCAAAAGCAACAATTTCTATCCCCATTATATTTATGCACTACAAAGTGTTGGTCAACACATTGACTCCTCCGCTTGTGACGCGACAGAATGTGAAAAAAGTCCATGGGGCGTGAACACTTTTGCCCCTTCGTTCTGATGAGTCTAATTGGCAGGAGAGGTTAGCCCTGAATCAAATGCAGGTTTTCCTCTTGTGCCTGTGTGTGCACAGGGGTTAGCGCTCCCCGCTTTAATGGAGAACTCTCCAGAGAGGAGGCCTCTTTGATACCCATGGCGATGATAAGCATGCATTGGCTGCCTACTATTGGACGAGCCTTGGCAGATGGTGAGTGAGGGTCCTTCAGAAACACATATCTTTCTGTCAGCCTTGTTCCTCCCTCCCCGTCTCTCCCTCTTTAGCCAGTGGGATAATGAAAAGCCCGATTCTGGTCATGGCTAACTCAATCTCATTATAATCTCTCCTCTTTTTTTATTCATTCAGCCCCATGGGATGCTGTCTGCCAGCGATGTGGCTTTCAACCTCCAGAGAGAACATCTTTTGAAACAGCCAGGAGACCTAATGAAGTCACAGAGAGGCACAATTATTTCCCAAAGAAGGAGCATTAATGTACTTGGAAATTCCCTCCGGAGAAACATGACGACAATTGGTTTGTACAGCTTTGATCGCTGCTTTAAATACTGCCCAAGATAAACTGCAGGGTTAGCCCCCTTTGCCACTGGTAAGTAGGGAAACCCAGAAGTGGCTACCACGCATTAGATACATCAAATACTTTGGCTTTTTTTGTGGGGGTGGCAAAAAAAAGCAACCCAAGTCCTTAATCGTACACCTTTATAAATTCCATTGAGGAAGCAATAACGGGTCCAAAGGGACGCTGAAGTATACATGTCTCACCCGGAAGAATTGCAGCAAAAAAATATTGCCGCGCATAACAACGTGAAATTGGGTTTGCGAGTTGCGGGGGAAAGAGAATGATTCATTATCGCATGAGACACCTTCAGACAACTGAGCACGGCAACTCCAGCTGCTGTTAAGAGTTGCATCTGTGCGCCGCAATCACAAACACTTTCCCTTACATTAATTATGAAATTGTTTTTTAGCTCAGAAAATGAGTGTGATGCTTGAGGTTGTTGGCGCCCCCACTCATGGTGCCGATTAGCAGATGCGGTACATGATAAACAGCAGCCAGTGTTAAACTGCATTCCACCCGAATCCATCAGGAATCCAGCTGGTACGCTTACCTGTTTGGAGCTTTGTTTTTTCTAAAATTCCTCCGCGTCCGCTACGAACAGAACCGACAGATTATCTATGAGTCCATCTGAATCCGCTTCGACGTGCTACAACGGCCGTCTTTCACAGACATTACTGTTTTTTGGGGGGGAGGATTTGTGACTTTGTGAAATCACAACGAGCCCCACTCAGACACCTGGCAGTCACCGACATCCAAAGGAATAATTTATCGCCGTGTTCCTCGTTAAGACCCGAGTTTACAGTTGAGGAAACGACAAAGTGGGTTCAGCTTAGCTGGATTCCATTGGTGACTGAAGGCACAAACATTTTAATTAGGCGACATCAAGGTCTGATTTTATTCAGATGTACAGGATTTGATGTATGACTCATCACAGGAGAGCTAACAAATAAGAAAATCTGTGACCTGCGCCATTGTTAAGCATTTTGTGTTTCGATTTTTTACATGCTAATAATAATGTAGTTTTACCAAACAGCCCGGGATGCATTTCTACTGGTATGCCAATGATACTCAGTTATATTTATTCATAAATCCTGATGAATCCTACCAACTAGGTAGATTACAGGCAAGACTTGAAGACATAAAAACCAAGATGACTCTTAATGTACTGCTTTTAAATTCTGGCAAGCATGAAGTTGTCATCTTTGGACAACAGTCTTTGAAAACCAAATTGTTTAGTCAATCATATAATGTGGATGACAGTAAATTGACCTCCGGTAAAGCAAAGAGCCCACATTAAACAAGCTTCTTGAATTTCCTTTTTTCATCTCTGGAATATTGGCAAAATCAGAAATGAAAACATTATGACCCCCATGTCATAAAAGTTATTTCTAATTCTCTGCTTGAAGAATTTTAGGCATAAAGAAATGAGTAATAGTAATATTTAGTAATATGTGTAATTTAGGCATAAATTGTATTGTAGAAATGGTGCATTTATGCAATACTTGATCAAAAATGAATAAATAATATTGAATAAATAATTCATTATATATACCCCCAACACAATATTTTGTATTGAGAAACATTGACAGAAACTCCTTGGTCTGTACACCAAAGGGATTTCTGTGTTTTGCTGTTTTTGAAACACTGAGGGATGAAAAGTTAACGGTTGTTCAGAGGCATGTGTTGAAGTTCAATGTGTAACAGAGCTTTCTAAGACAGGGGGAAATGGGATTGTAGTTCACGTGACTCTGAAGTAAAGTAATTTTGTGGTAGTTAGCTTTAATTAAAGCACTAAAAAATACATAGGTTGATCAAAGTAATACATTGGAAAACCACATTACTGCAACAAAAGGGACCATGTAAAGTGATTTTCCACTGATGGAAAATCAGTGTGTGCTCAAAAACATGTATTTTGGTAAAGCAATATCAAATGTTGCTTAACCAATAGCAACTTACATAAAAACAAACAAGTCCAGACAGAAAAATTAGATTTACCTACCGAGTGCCTACTGTTGCTAATCAGCATCAAACCTAAATTTTAATGATTGAAGGTGCAATGTTCAAATTAATCTTTTAACATCTCATTGACAACAAAATATAAATATTTTATGATATGATTATGACGTATATGTCACATCATTTCATCAAAAATGTGCCAATAAGGTATTTTGATTTCGATTTCCAATTGTGCTAAGTTCCAACCTGTAGACACTAATTGTAGTTATTCAGCTGTCTCCTTTAGAACTACAAAAATTTATGGTTTTTATCTCTATTTTTTCCTATTAATTCTAAACTGGACTAATCAAATGTTTAGCAGTTTTAGAGGATTGTTCCATGTTAATATAAAGATTTCACCCTGAACTACAAGGACTACAAGGATCTATAAAAAAGACTCAGGACCTGCTTATTGTGTTACATATGTATTTGTACAAGTGACAAATAAATTTCTGCCTATATGTCATTAATTTTTTACAGGACAGATTATAGTTTACTACGGAAGCCTGGAGTGGCTGTTCTCTATGTTTTGCTTGTTTTCATGTGACAACAGGATAGTTATCTTATTGTCTTGTGGTATAAAAGTTGTTATCTGATGATAATTGCCTAGTGGAAAAAAAGCTTTTCGGATCTGACTCTGGTCAGGATATTATTACGGACAGCCAAAATTGATGCAAATATACACACACATATAATTTATCGCATGAGGGTTGTGGTCTTTCAATGGTAAATATAATTTAGAGGCAGCTGTTTAGCATCTTAACATTAGCTTCTGCTAAATACCGTGCCATGTTTTAGTGTTAGCAGAAGTAATGTTTATAGTTAGTGCTTTAGGGTTAGCGCAACTAACTTTTTAGTTAGCGTTGCCCACCACTGGATTCAGGTGTCTACATTTCGATCTGCTGTCTGTACCTACTTTGCCATAAAAGGCCATGCGGGAGATGGTAGCTAAGTAAGCTAACAGTTATGTTTCTGGATTACAGGCAGAGGCTGAAGTGGACAGATCCCACACATGCAGAGAGAAAACATGCGAACTCCATGCATTGAAATAAATAATTAAAAGCCAAATTACTCTAACATGGATGCAAGTTATGTTTACCTTGCATAATTCATTAGGAAAAGATTTAATTAAGCAATTTTAATAATAGTGCACAGTTTCACACAACAGCAAAAAAAAGTGTTTTCTTTTTTTTTTTTTTTCTTCAAAGAAGCTTTGTAGGACTATCTTTGATATTCGTGCATTAATTTTATTAGCAATCGAAGCTGTTAGTCCCAGTGTGCTTCGAAGTCTTTTTCTCCCTCGCTTCAGTCGAGGCATCTGATTTGCACTCTCCTGTTTGGAAAGTGTTACCGGCAAAGTTTAACACAATCTTGTGTCTTACGGGGGGCTATTTTCACATACAATACATCACCTTGGAAAACCACGGAGGAATCATAAACCACACTCACATCCACACGACAGGAAAAGAAAAATCACAGATATTTTTCCTCTATGACAGGAAAGTGGCAATGATGCCGCTGTGAAGTGCTGCCTTTAAAAAAAAAAAAAAAAGCACGGATTCGGGTTGGTTAAGTAGTTCTCTCAAAGGATGCCTCAAAATTTTCTTTTTTTCTCATTTTTAATTAAACACACACACAAGAAAGAAACTAACAGCAATGTAATATGCTAAATAATGTCTAAGGAACACACGTTACATTTCTTTTATGCCAAATTAGAGCTGATCTTGAGATTAGAAGTGATTCCAATGTATGTTGACGAACTGTTGCCCTCACGGTGGCTTTAAAAGTGAAAAGTTAAGTCTCTTTTTGGAGGAATGCAGCTGGCAAATTTCCAATCCTATTAAAACAGAACTAAAAAAAAAAAAAAAAAAGAACATTTGATTCTAAATCCTTTCCAGCATATTTCAAAGTACCTGACTGAAAGTTTGATTTGGACAGACATTAAACAAAATTGTGCAAACGTTGATGATTGGCTTCAAACTCGACATCAAGAGTACCTCATGATTTTTTTAATGTGAACTTCAAAAGCACCTTGGCAACGTTCTATCCACAATAGAATATTTTTGTGCTTTTTTTTTTTTTTTTTTCATCAATCACGCAGTGTACATAGGATCGGTGTTGGGCTGACGTGTAAAAATACGTGCTGAATTATTGATCTTTGGTCTCCTGGTAATGACAAGGGGCGATTGTGTGAACGCAAACAGAGCAAAAATGCATTCCACTTCCATAAAGGGAAACTCGTCTAGAGAGGCAACTTTGTAATGTGCTGCTGTCTCTATCATGGTGTGTTTAAAAACATACGTGCAGTATGGTAACGCATCTGCTGCCGTAAAGATGGCAGTGGTGTTTACCATGGAATTAGCCTGGTCTGAATTGTTAGCAAGAGTTGGAAAGATAGGTCTGCTCAAGTCCTGAAGTGAAAACAAATACAAGCGTCTGATTGGATGACCTCAGACTATGGATTAGAGACAAAATAATCAATATTATCAATCCAATGTTTTAACGTTACTCATTTGAATCATAACTGATGCAAACGGATTCACTTTCGTCCCTCCAAATTGCCGCCCTTCTTCAGATAAAAAAGCTGCAACAGCACAGCCACCTCTCTCATAAACGTCTTTAGGCATAAGTAACACATTAACACAAAAAGGTGCACAACTTTGCAATGGAAAAATAAAGGAAAAATACAAATAAATATCTGAATTGTAATGTCAACATGTAATCAGCCATCTCTCATATTATACAACGAAATTAACTTTGTCCATTTGGAGGGACGTAATTCATCCCTCCAGTTTTTCGCAATTGAGGAAATCCGTGCAGAAACAACAGAATCCTGTTGTATTTGGTGCTAAAGCGCAATTGTGAGTTAATTGAAAAGGCGGCAGTATTTGTGACTACTATGACACCGCTGCCTGAGCCTTACTTCATGTCAAGTTGTGGTCCGCGATAGGAAAGGCAAGTAGCAAACATTGAGCTGTTTAAGTTCTTTAAAAATAAACGTTTGTGTCCAATCTGCTTTTCATTTTTCTATATGTTGATTTTAGAAATCTCACTGAGCTGCAGGGAGCCACGGCTCTGATTGAAGAATCTGTTGACAGGAATAAAGCATCATGGTTATAAAAGCAATAAAAAGATTGAAACAGTCAAGGGAGTGAATCGTTTTTACAGGCACTAAATGTTAAGTTTACACCCCCAACATCAACATGTGGGAAAGTTTGAAGCTGCGACATTAAAATACATTCAGTGAAACAGCATTTTTGACATAAACATCATAGTTTAATAAACGTTTCTATACGTTGCTTCAAACTGCTGCCTCTTTCTCTCCATCAGCTGCGAGAGCCTCAGTGTTCGGCTGAAACGCTCTGCTTGTGTCTGAACAACCAGAATGGTTCTTTCTAGTTTCCCAGTTGCCTGTGGCGTTGCCAGTGTCGTCCCTGAACTCAGCGCCACCCTCCTAAACCTATTTCTACCCGACAACCACGCAGTTTTCTCAGCATTTCCTCACTGCTTCCCCATGGGAAAGGGCACTTTACCACTACGCCGAGCTCCAACAGCTTTATGCAATTGGGCCGACTTTTTTCTTAGCAGTGCAGAAATTTTAGACCGATTGCACTTGTGAACTTCAACTTGGTGGGTCAGTTGTGTTTACCGAAAAGAAAACTGCTTTTCTTAAAAGCTTTCTAGTTAAAGGTAGAAAGAATCTGCACCTGCAAAACATTCTGCTTTGAGCTGCCAAAAGCCCTGCAGTCATTCTTTCCAGCGTCCTTTTCTCCCATACAGGTGAGATCACTTGACATATCCATTTTTTTTTTCTACTGCTAGTCATAATTTTCAGTGTTTGTCAATTCTACACAAAGATAAAAGCTAAAGGTTGTTTCCAATCCACAGAAATTGATTTTTTTTTTTCTGGGTACCTTGTAATCAACTTGGTCTGTATCTTAATGAAAAGAAAAACAAACAAGAAAAATCAGACAAACATTTCTAGTCAGCAAATATTTTCATCTAATACTGTTCCTAGCTCTTCCCGTCATCAGCTTGAGGCAAATTTAAACTGGACTTCGTTTGGTTTTCTGTTAATAGCGGCTTTCAAATTCAACATGCGGATCTCTGCAGCTCCTCCAGAGTTGCAGTGGGCCTCTCTGTGTGTTCCTTGGTCTTCACAATGCTTTTTGTTCACCAAAGCTCTCTAACAAACCTCTGAGGTCTTCACAGAACAATTGATTCTACTCACTACTGAGTTTTATTAGTGTGCATTGAGGAAAAAGCGGACAGAATACACAAAACTCTCTTCAGACTAAAATTGCAAAAAATAATAGGAAAGGAAAGTGCATTAATACTTTTGCAAGGAACTGTCGTGCATTTCCTGATACTACATTGTCTAAGCACTTCTTTTCCTTTGTGTCTGCTGCTGGAAAAAATCCATCTCAAATAAGAGCTGAACGAGGTCCGCCCCGTTTGTGAGTCACTCTCCTGAATCAAGGCCGGTGCGTTCAGGTGTGCACCATATTTCATGTTCTTAAAATCTCTGCAGTGGTTGCCAGATTTTTGTGCACTTCGGCGAGCTGGTCAAGATGTTCGAGGCAGTTAAATGCAAAGCGAGTGCACCGCCCTGCTTCAAATTCAGACCTTTAATAGAACTTCTTCCTGCCTGTCTCGGTGAATAATGATTTTCCTCATCAGGGGAATTGCTATCACAGAACAAACGCCTACACTGCCTGCATACAAAGGGCCGTGAAAGATTTCCACTGTTGGGCTGATTATGCTGGGCCTAAATGATACATCATATGACTATGGAAATTTCCTTTTTCCTTGAAATTAACATTGCATGTTCCGCATGAAAAGAAAAAGATCTTGCACAAGTTGCTCTCGCTCCAACTGCTCCACTTTTGGACTGGCATTGTTTTCATCTTCAGGGTCATTTCCCTCATTACAGCCTTCCTGCACTGTGCTATAAATACGCTGCTGGGAGACTAAAGCTTTGTTCCTGGAAAGGTCTTTGAATGGCATTTCTACATATTTAATACGAGACCGCGAACCCAAAAGATGCATCTCTGTTCCCTGTGTCAACACTTTCAACATCATTACCAGAGCAGAAATATCTGTGGTTGTTGTTAACCTTTTTTTTTTTCCCTCCCCCTGAATGCCTGGAATGCTTTTTGTGTGTGTTTACTGCACCCTCCTGTCTGTTTGGTGCATCACTTCGGTCTCCAGCCTTATGTCACTGGGAAACAACCGCCGTTCTCGCCGAATCCCATCTGATTACTGGAGCATTATCATAAACATCCGCGGAGCTTCTGGACCGTTCTACGTCCCGCCGAGATCTCGGTTTGTTCATTGTCTGTTTTTGTCAACGGTTGGCTAATGTGCCCGTGCTCCACACTGTCACCTGACAGCGCCCAACAGGCCGCTTCAGACTCATTCCGTACCGGCTGAGACGGCGGCGCGTTGACACCTGGATGCGTGGACCAGTGTTTTCCACGGCGGGCCCCGCTGTGTTCTTCCAAGCGTCTGATTGAAGCTCGCTGGGTGGCGGCAACACCTCGGGGGCTCATGTCCTTCCCCGCTTGCCACGTGGCGTCCAGGACACGGCTGGGTAAAACAGAGCCTTTGTTCAGGACACGGCGTACCTCTGAGGTGGGGTGTGAACCAGGTCCATTAACAAGTGCTCCTGAAGGCAATGAATTGCCTGCGTGGGGAACAGCGGGGACACTGCTGTATACAAATGGATTCGGCTGGGTTCCATTTAAAGGGTTTTCGTGTTCATCTGAGGACAGACCTGCTGCATTGTTCTTCGGGGAGGAAGTGTGACTCTGTAATGGCTCCCGAGTAGGAATCGGGTCGTCAGACGCTGATTTCACATCTTTGTCCTTTTGTGCGTTTGGCACTGGGTCAGACATGCAGAGTCCTTCTGTGCTACAAAGCCTCCAATTTACCAAACACTCTTAATTCAAGCTGTAAAGTCTTGTGTTTTAAAAGAAGATGCTTATGTTTGTCATTTGTACAATGAAAACATTTGCATGTCAAGCCTTGCAACGTTAATAGCAATTTATTTTTAACCATATTTTAAATGACACGGACGCATTTTATTTATGATTTAACATTTATTCATGGGTCTGTGGCAGTACGCAATAGATTAATCGCATAATGAATCAATACAAGCTCAATAATTTCTGTTTGCGTAATTTACCATTTTTCTTTTTCCTCTCTACCAAAAAACTGGAAAGGGTCTCAAAACCACAATATTATTGTTTATCGCAATTAATTCCAATAAAGAAGTGGTTTTGAGGTGTACTTTGGTTTTTCCCTTTGCTGTGGAGCAAAACTCCAAATTAATAATATCTACATTTCCAAGTTTCATTGAGTTAACAGAATTATTCTACCATGGAAGCGCAGCTATGGATGTCATGTTAAAGAATAGTGTTTTTGCCCTCCAGTTTTGTCCGCATGCGCAAAATTTCTGTATGTAAACATGCAGCGAATGTATGTTTGTATATCTGATTATAATTAAGCCAGTGCCTCACCAGCTATGAACCTCACCGCACGTCACTGACGGTGAGTCACACTTTAAATTTGTATTTTTGAGTTTTTTGGCTCAAACATATGAAGTTAAATTCATTGCAGTCGTACCACTCCCCTCCACATATCTCTGTCATATTACACAGTAAAATGTATCTCAGTCATATTTATAATTTATTATAATTTAGTAGCATAATCCACATTTTCATCTTAGAACACAATAACCTTCGAAACCACAAACCTTAGTACAATACTACACTCTCACTGAGTCGATGTATGAATTCATAACACAAGCTGGTCGATCGCAAACTGACCTGCAGATTCCAAATATTAATCTATACCTTTTTTTTTTTTTTTTTTTTGTCTGAAATGACGCTAAACATAGCAAAAAAAAATTACTGAGTTGGCAACATTGACATGGGTGACTACTGTTAACTGCAAATGTGCAGACATGACCTGATGGACCGGTCTGTCGGTCAAACCTCCGTTAGGACAAAGCAGAGGAGGCCAGTGGCTGATTTTTGGACCTTTGCAGATTTAAATAAGATCTGGGGGATAAAATTGGTTTCACTAGCAGATCGGCCGATCACCCATTTCCCAAAATGAAGGCACTGATAAATCGGTTCACCCCTAATAAATACATATATCATTCTCTGCTGGATGCTGCACTGGACAATAATCACTAAAATTATTCAAACAATACATTTGTTAATTGTTCTACATTTAAATCATTTTAATAGTTAATATTTAATACCCTTCCAAATTCATTTTTATAGTGTGGCAATAGGGTATTGTTGTTGCTTTTTTTAAAGTGTTCTTCATTCCCATTGCTCCACAAAATGAGGAAGATATTATTTTGTGCTGCATTATGATTTTCCAACACCCTCTTATGCCACCTCTATTCACAACAAACCCTGCTGTTAGCCCGAATACCCTGGCGAGGATGCTTAATTATGTGAGCGCACCTCTGGGACACAACCTCCCTGATTCTGCGCCGAAAGTTCTCAGTCGCCTGCTAAAATTGACCAATTTCCATGGGAACAAAGTACACCTCCAATGAGATCATATTGCGTCTTATCACTCCGTGATGGTGCCAACCCAGATCCCAGCGTGAGACTGTTGTTGCTTCAATCCTGACAAATTGGCAGGAACACAATCTGTCTAAAAACACAAACACAAACCCCCACAAAGAAAGCGTGCTCTCCTGCGTGCACATTTAGACAACATGCAGATTCATTTAGGACGAGGGATTGGGCCTTCAATCAATGTTTAAACCTACCAAACTGATACTTTTGAGTGATTAAGTAGGATAATAACTGAAAAGTGTACATAATCTCTTATACCCAGCCACACTACGCTGTCCAAAGCTGATTTAGTTTAAAACGTATGCTCAGAGGACTTAATATCCTGGGCTGGTTGCTCTCTACGGGAACCTGCATTGCTAACGAAGTGGTAAATTCAGTGTTAATGAGTGGCTTCACTGTTACCACCTCAGAGGTAAAGCCTCCTGAGCTCCATATTCTCCCCATCTGTTGTGGTGTTGGGAGGTTTGAAGGGAGAACAGACGCTCCACATTTAAAAGCAAACTTCACTGTTACTCCCAAACAGCAGGGTGGCAAAAACCATCAAAATATGTCGGTGGAGAAAAACGTGTAAGGCTCATTAGCAGCCGACTCACACAACCTGTGTCTATATATAACGAAGAGGGCTTGAGCAGAAAAGCAATTTTTAGAAATGTATTTGCTTCTATTTACCTCTTTTAGTCAAAGTTAAAAGGCTGACTTTGCCTTGCCTGAAGATATTTACAGGGATTATGGGCTTTAATACAGCTAAGCCGTATGCACAGATCAATCTGCTACAAGCTTTTACTAACCCTGCCCAGTATCCTCCCAAACGCACTTTTTTTTTTTTTTTTTTTTAGTTTGGAAACTAGATTTATAGGAAGCTTATGCATTCATTTAGACAATATAATCAAACATCTCTTGTTCTTCTAATGTTAGAAAGTAGTTTTTATATTCCAACTTCCAAATCAAAAGAATCCAAATTTCATATTGTGCACGTTCTGTTATAAAGACGATCTACAAGAGCACACTAAATTAAAACGGACGCAAACAGGAGCACGATGATTGGTTGTTCCAGTTGGGGAGGCGACTCGCCAGCAGAACATGCAGTTCCCCTCCAAAGCAGTTGGTGTCAGCAGTGATGTGCACTTTTGACAGCATGTTATTTAGAAATATAGATATGAGAAAATATTTTCTGACTTTGGTGAATTATTTGGAAAATAATAGAATACCTGGACTGCATTTATCAAAATATTTGACCATTCTTTCAGAAGTACACATTATATGGAAGATCGTACACTGATGTTGGACGAGTGGTTTCGTCTTCGAGTCTCTGTTCTTAATAGTCAAAGATTTTCTGTTGGGTTGAGATCAGGAGTATGTGCAGGTCATTCATGTTCTTCAAAACATATCTTTGTGGATCTTACTTTGTGTGCTGATGTGGAGTCATGTTGGAACAGGAAGGTGTATCGTCAAACTATTTCAGAAGCATTCATTAGTTCTAAATTAGTTGGTATGTTTTATCTCTAAGAGTTTCCTCAAACCCAGTAATGGATAAATATCTCATTATTAATACGAAAATACATTCTAGCCACATATGAACTATTTTGGGTTTGTAAATCAAACGTAGTTATGAATTAAGTTCTGTAACCTTGCTAAATAAAAATGCTGGGAAATTTAGCGTTTTGCATGAACAGAAATGAATGAGTGTGTAGAAAAGGCTGATAACTTATAAAAACACACAAGTTAGAAAAATAGTTTTTGTAAAGATCTGATACAAAGAAAAATACATGCAGGTGTGATCAGTCCAACTCACAACAACACAGTAAAAAACACCCGAAAATCCTTCAGGTTTCTGTCTACCTCTACTGTGAACAATAGAGATAAACACGTCTTTTTATTTCATCATTGTGTCACTCATAGCAGATTGAAATTGAGAATTTCATATGAAAGCAGGTGCAGATAGTTTGACAATCGACAACCTTCTCTTATTACGACACGATGAGTCCAAAGATCAAACACTCTTATCAGAACCTATCAGAACCCATCAGAACAATCTGTCATTATTTTGTCTGCGTCTCCTGAGAGGCTGTATCTTGTGGCGGATTGAAGATGACATCCTACCTGCCCAGTCTTTTCTAAAACGTGTGGGGCGACCATTAATATAAGTCATATGATGCGACTGAAGTGAAAAAAGTGGATGAGGGATTTCTATTGGACAGAGAGAAAGAAACAGAAATTTAAGCTCCTACGACTTTTATAAAAGTGGTAAATTTAGTTCCGAAAGATATTATGTAAGTTATTTCTCAGGAAAAAAAAAAAAATGAGGAGAGTGGGTGTTTAATGTGTAGGTGAGCGCTACTTTCAACACTTTGTGCAGCTAGTAGGAAAGAGTAAATCTGCTGGAAAATCACCAAAACTTTCAAATCATTGGAGCTACAGTCAGGGAAAATAAGTATTTGATACAGCATCGATTTTTCATATCTCCTCACTGACAAAGAATGGAGAGGTCTGCAGTTTTCATTTTAGTGAGAGACTCCAGAGTGAGAGACAGAATCTAAAACAATACAGAAAATCAAACTATAAGGTTTACATGATTCATTTGTTATTTTATTACATCAAATTATTTCACACATACCAACCAGCAGGAATGCTGGTTCTCTCAGACCTGCCAGTTCATCTTTAAGAAACCCTCCACTCATTACATGTATTAACTGGACCTGTTTGAACTTGCTGCCTGTATAAAAGTCACCTGTAAACACAATCAATCAGACTCCAACTTCATCATCATAGAAGAAACCGACAGGTTACAGGGACTAAACTGTCGACTGGGATTGGCTACAGAACAACGGGCAAACAGCCTGGTGAGAACACAACTACTGTTGGAGAAATTATTTCAAAATGTAATGCTGCGTTCACACCAACTGTGTTCTGAGCGTCAGGCACGTCTGGTTTACATTCAAAGTCTACGTCGAGGCGTGTTTCGAGATTTGAACCGTTTGGAGCGTTTTGAGCGTCGATAACGTCCAACGGAAAACAACAGGTAGAGCTGACGCCTCTGACATGCCTCCACATAGACTTTGAATGTAAACCAGATATGTGAAATTCTAGGTGTAGAGCAAAATGTCAAGCATTTGCACTCAAAGCGCATACGCATTGAACTTGAAGTGTAACGCTTTGGGTGTGAACGCACCATAAGAAACTCCAGATAGCTGCCGATCTCCCTCAGACTGGGGCTTTATGTAAAATCTCAACTAGTGTAGTACTCATCCCGGTCCGCCTGAGGTTTGCCATTGACCTTTGACAAGGTCACGTGATCAGATGAGACCAAAACAAAACTTTTCACTCCACTTGCTGTCTTTGGAGGAAGATGGATGAGTACAGTTTAAAGAATACCACCAACACCGCATTGAGGAGAGGAGGGATGGTGCCATGAGTCACCAGATTTTGGGTAATAACCTCCTTCCCCCTTGAGGAGCATGAGACATCTTGACCCAGCCAAGATCTGGATCTACCAGCATGACAAGGATAGTAAATCATCAGTGTCATGATGACAATGGTGTAGCTAAGCTGTTTCTCCAAAACCAAACCATAAATAGAGGTTCTGGAGTGGGCCAGTCTCCAAACCTGAACCCATTAGAGATCTTTAGAGGAGGCAGAAACTGTGTGTTGCCCAGCAACGGCCGTGAAAACTGAACCTTCTGGAGATGATCTGTCTAGAGGAGTTGGCCAAAATCCCTGCTGCACCTGGTCCAGAATTACAGGAAACGTGTGACCTCTGAGCAAAGGTTTCTTTCCAAAATATTAACTTCTGTTTTCATATTTTATTAAATACCCATTTCATGCAAATGATTTAAAATATAACTTGACTTTCTTGAATTTGTTTTCGTAGATTCTGTTCCTCACAGTCGAGGTGTACCCACGATTAAAATCACAGATCTCTTCCACTCTTAGAAGTTCAGTGTTGTGTCAAATACTTATTTTCCCCCAATTCATTTTCGAAGGAACGTCGGAATCTAATGCCAGACAAGTAGTTTTTATTAATGCAGTTGAAAAAAAATAATAAGGAGCTGGATTTAATACAGAAACATAAAGAGCAACGGCATTACAAAACGACTAGAATAAAGCTATCCAGTAGGACAGATGAAATATTGAAAGACAAGTTCGCTTGATGTTTTCATCAAGTTAATTACACAAAACATTGTCTACATCACCGTCTTTTAAAAGTGAACCAAACCAAAATGAACATGGTAAATGTTTTGGCATTCCAAGCTCGGATGTTTGACTTTACTTCCATTCTTCCTGTTCAACGTTGAAACCCTGCGGCAGCTCATTTGTGGACCAGTCTTAAAAGCAACTGGGACAAATCTGTAAAACCATTTAAACCACTGAAGAGCGAAACCTGAAGTTCCTCTGCCCTCAACTTTACAAGAAGAAAAAAAAAATGTAAACAAGCAGAGGGGGGTGGGCACCATCCCTTAAGTACTGCACTACACAACTTCCTCAGTTAATAGGATCTATTGATTTATTTGACACAATGTGAATTTATGAAGCAGGCCCCTTTAGTGTAAGAGTATCAAAGCGCACCTTAAACAAACAGCACAGTAATCCCAAGGTGAGGCTGTTCTTTCAGTGAAGAGCCACTGTGGAAAAAAAAAAAGTAAAAGACAAAAAATAAAAAACTGTTTTTTTTTTTTTTGGGGGGGGGGGGGGGGGTTCCGTTGTGCTACCGCAGCGCTGCAGTCATCCACGGCATCAAGCAACAGAAAATTGGGCTTAAATTAGCAATGTTCACCGTCTCAATTCTTCAAAGTGACCGACTGAGAACGCAAAGCCGCAAAACACAATCACACATTCATAAAACACCCAAATAGTCTTAAATTTGCTCAAGAGGAGATGGAGGCAGCGTGGCGTCACCAAACGTCTTTGTCAGGATTACGTTCCCTTTTATCCCTCTGAATCCTCGTCACCCAAAGGTCATTTCCATAATAATGGTTTCTGCTTTCCCTAATGGGATTTCGCCTGTGATTATGTATGCCAGTGCCTTGCGCCGACACCGTCAGCCATGTCGTCTTGAATTGCACAAATGTAATTACATAAGGTCTTTGATAGCTAAACAATATAATTTACTACTTGAGTGGAGGCGCATATTGGAGCCGTAGATGCCGGGTTGCAAAAATAAGAATGGAAAATACAAGCAAGCAGAGGTGGCCTGATCCCGAGAATATTATGTTCTTTGAAGGAAGGGGGGAAAAAAATGGTGATGCAACAACAAGAATAATCCCGTGCACATTTGGAAGAAAAAGAGTTTAGTCCAAGTTACTTCTCGTGCATCTTTCAGAAAATTCTTGCAGTGTGGGGAAAATGATTGGAGATGAGGAAACTTTGATGGCAGTCTACTCAAGACAACGTAGAAGGTGGTAACACGATTCTTTAATAATCCATAAAAGGCAGCAAAGACAGTGTAATCTCAGAGTTCAAGCACACCTGGGTGTGATTCCTCTGATTACAAATGGTGTGCGAGTGTTAAAAACGTAAACGCTCCTCCATACATGAATGCGCAGGATGACTGCGGAAGACGCTTTGTGTTCCACGTGGCTCTGGCTCGTACCGTCAACATCACAAATTCATTCAACCGAACACAATCTCTTCTTTGGCCAAAGTTCAACACGGGTGAAGAAGAAGGAAAAAACAGAAACCCTCTCGAAAAACTGTCCGTAACTGGCTCCCCCTCTGCCCCCCCGCTCCCCAACAAGAAAAAAAAAAAAAGGGGGGAAGAAGTGAAGCGGCTGTGATGGTGGATTTACTGATGAAAAAAGGTGAGGCGAGAACATTGGGAGTGATAAAAGGGGACAGGGAGCGAGTGACAGTTGGGTTAAGACAGAAGTCATGTTCAATAGCAGGTAGAAACATCAAACAGAGAGTTCACAGGAAAACCATGCAACCTCGTCTTGAAGGAGGATTTTCTGTTGTGTGGAGTAGATTATATCTGTTCAAGCTGCTGACACGGCCTCATTTGCTGCCCGTAGTGTTGGAGGGGGGATTAAACGATATAAACTTTAAAGCTTTAAACAATACCTTTCAAAATTAAACGGATTAAGGGAGGGACGTCTGATGGGGATTTCCCAGGGCTTTGTTAGTTTTAAACTCCACTCCTTTTTTTTTTTTTTTTTTTCTGTTTAAGAAGAAAAAGGAGGAAGAAGAAGAAAAAAAAAAAGAAAGAGAAAACACAGCAGTTAGAAATTTCTCAGGCATGTGACCGTTTTAATGAGGCTGCTCTCACGTTGAGGAGGGCAGCGGGCGCAGGAGAGCCGCCGAGCAGATGGCGCTCGTAAACATCGTCTCTGCTCTGTTTAGATACACGACTTCTCATCTCCCCGACGCCGAGAGGGGAAACAAACCCGGAACGTCACCGAGAGCGCTGCCCACTTGCCTGCTTCTTGGCACGCCGCGCCGGATCGTCCAAATGGCACATTTCCATTTCCCGCGTTTTTTTTTTTTTTCCCCGCCTCATAACCATATTGCACGAGGCGCCCGATTGATACACGCAAACCTCTAATCTGCTCTAAGTATGCAGAGAGGATGCGGAGACGCAGCGGCTGCTATTCTTGTTTTAGTGGCGGTTAGGATGTTGACTTTTAATAAATGTTATTATTACCATCGAGCTGGAAGCGGATAAACACTAAAGCGAGACAGAAGTTGCCGCTCTGACGCTCTCGACGCTTTCCCGCTGCAAGTGGCGCGCGGAGGAAAAATTAAATATATATCAAACTTTGCTGCTTTGCCGCAGACATGTGACCATTCAGATGAAAGGGAGTCGATGTCAAACTGCTCTCCAAATTGAGGACAGGCTCCACATTACCGAGCAGACATCAGTGAGCTGAAATTTCGAGGCATGTCAAGCACAGCAGCTGTTGGGATGAAGCCTCTCATTACCTGTCTTTAAAACCTAATGTGAGCGCACCGTGGCAGGAGAGAGGAGAGGAGGGGGGGCCTGGGCCTCTGTTCTCTGGAATGATAACCAAGTGATTGAGTTCAACACTGGAAGAAGAAAAAAAAAAAGACTTTCTGATTGGACCAAATAATACTGATGAAATTCATTCTGCAAAATTCTTCTCAAATGCACTATTCAAATATGGTTGAATGCTAACGATAACAGCTACTTGGTTTTGAGAAATGTTTTGGTTTCAGTCGGCATCAGCAAGTACAGGAGCGGAACTTAAAATCTCCATCAACAGGCTTTAGAGACTTGTTGAAGTACTGTGTATTTTCCAGGCACACAGAGCCATTTTATAGCGCAATCGTGTAACTATGTTGCCTTCAATTGTTATAGAAATGCTTTGCAATCGACTATGACTTAAAAGAAATTTGAAATCAGTGTTTAACGCCTTGAAATTGGGATGTGAAAGCTGAGCTTCTTTCTTTTCAGGACGTCCTGACAGCATGGCTCCTCTATTACAATTTTACCAGCGCTGCTCTGAGAAGTAGATTGCATAATAAGCCCAGCACATGTGCAGCTCCACCAGGTGTTTTGCTAATTGCTGCTGGCTAGTCTGAAGGAGCTGAGTGGGGCTGCTGTGCAATGCAGAAGCTTGAAACTGCCAGGTCCAGCCAGAGGTTTTGCACAGCTGAATAGTTGACATGGGAGATTAAAGGACTTCTCAAATATGTATGAAAGAATCACAGCAACATTCCAGGTGTTTTTTTTAAACAATGGGATAACATTATATTATGACGTAGGGCTCAAAAGAGACAATTTTACATAATTCTGCTCTTTTAAAGAAGGTTTGTACAGACATGCAACATTTTTACAAGTCACTTTCAACAAACAGAAATAAATTCAATTCGTCTATTACATTTATTTATTCATATTTCTGTAAATAGAAAAGTACTTTAGGTCATGCGCTTTTAAGAAAGCATGAAATGGTGAATACTGTGATTTTGATAAAGCCACAATGTTCTTGAAACTTATTTTTTGACTATCACCTTTTTCCCACCATTGTCTCTGAACTTTTAAGAGGCCGTCTCGGCAGTAAAATACATCAATAAGCAGTTTCAGTGCATGAAACCTAAAGGTCAAAGACAAACTGCTGAAATATGGAAGTGGGAAGAAGCAGAAGGATCAGAATCCATCGCTGACATTGGAAACCATGCTGATTTGATCTCGACATAAAAAAAATAAAATAAAAGCAGTGTAATGTTTGGATTATTCCCTGACTTGTCTTGAAACGGTTTGCTTATTTCGACCACCGTGTCACCATTCACTTCTTCTACTGTTAAAGGCCTTTACAGCAGATTGGTGGCAGGTTTACAGGCAGCGCTGGCCAACACCGTATGGGGCCCCTAAAGCAGAATTTGACCAATGAGCCTCCATAGCACCACTAATAGCATTAGTTCAGCTTGATGGATTTTGAGTTAACCACCGACTGGTCGATCTAGCCGTAAACAACACTTTTAATTTGACTCTCACATTAACCAGATCAAAGTATTGATTAAAGTAAGACTTACTCATTTGGTTTTGCGTTCATGTCCGATGTGCGGCTTTTCAATTCAGATTCAGGAGAGTCCAGAAAGACGTTAGTTAGGTTTTGCTTACAAGCAACAGAAAATCTGTCCCTGATCATGTCAAGTCTCCCGTTTTGGCCGGGAAGCTACAGTTTTTTAAATTGGGCTTCCATATTATTATTTTCCCTTATATACAGTATAAAATTCCCTCCCCCTGCTCTTACATTAATATTTCACTCCCTCACTCTTAGCAAATATTTTTCTTTTTGTGGTTTATGACAAGAAATTTGTCAGTTCTTTTAAAGCCAAAACAATTCTAGATTTTTAAGAAAAAATTATTCCAAATAATATAGGATGTTGACAAAAAGGCTCGTTCTTATTCTGTTTCTCTCGCTACACTATGTTCGGTGGAAGAAGTCGATACTCTTTTGGGCCCCCAGCTGGAACAGGAGCCCGTGGCAGCAGCTTATTTTCTTTGCCACTATGTTAGAATAGAGTTGCAAAGTTTATTAATATGATTTTTTATTTGTTTAATGGCATCAAAAATAGCTAAATTCAACTATTTTAGTATAGAGGTACACGTCTATTATACAAGTGTAGTACAAACATATAGTATACAAATGCAGCTAATTTGTCTTAACTGTTACTCTCATGAAATGTTTATGCTGAAAGACATTTCGCATAGAAAAGTCTACATTTTAGTGCTAAATGTTAGCCGTCTGTTTTACCAGTGCACAACTAGACGGCAGAAATCGGAATAAAATCTGGAATCAGATGTTGGCTGCAGAGTCCTGGGAGTGGCTAAAAAAAAAAAAAAAAAAAGGAAAATCAAAAAGAGCACGCCTGTGATCACAGAGAGGTCAAAGACGACAAGAGTGGCAAACAAAGGAGAAGAAAGCCTCTGAAGACGAGAAGACAAAAAATAAAAAATAAAAAAAACTGCGGCTGTCAAAGAGTGCAGAGGAATTCCGAAGGGCAACAAAAGGCTGTTTATCCAACTCTATCAGGAGAAGTGGACAGCTGGAGCACGGCAGCCTTGACAGCAGAGGGAATCCCCTGTCACTTCGCAAGGTCTGCGCTTGAGCGCGCGCGCGAGTGTAAGATGATTAGTTGGCGCCGCTTGTCAATTGCACCTTTTCTAACCTGGATCAATGAGTGGTCTTGCACCAGGGGGCCTGTATCGGCGCCTGTCATTAACATGTGAGTGGGACTCTATCAGCCCCTGCTCTGCACAAATCAAAGGGTCGGCCGGGGAAGAAAAGGCGCTAATATTTCCTCAATAACCCTAGAGAGACACCATGGAGAGATGCAAATTGCCTCCCAGGAGACCCTGGGGGATGTGAAGAAGAAACTCGCTGGGAGGCAACAGGAAGCTAATGAGTATAATGGTAAATGTATACAAGGAGAGTGAGAAAGCCCTCTCTATTCATACCAATTAATGCAATCTTATCAATGGAGGTGTACTGTAGGAGGAGGGACCGCGTCTGACCCCCTCGCCAGTGTCTGTATTATTCAGCGAAGATTGGGCCGCGGTCATTAGCCCCGTGGGAGGCTGGGCTCGGCCGGGCTCGGCCGGGCCGGGCCTAGGGAGTTAAGGAGATTTTAAAAAGCACTCACTCCCCACATCAAAACAAATCACGGCCAATCAAAGGGGCTCAAAATGCGTCCCTTTCTCCGAGGGACGAAAGCGCCATTGTTCTGAAAGGCTTGCTCTTCCAGCAGCGTCGCCGCAGAAACGGAGGCAAAATGAGCCAGAAGTGGCCATATCAGTCAAGCTGAGAGGATGAAAGTCATGGAGTATCACTTAAACACTAATTGTGTTAAATAACCCCGCATAGTAATAATTAAAAAATGATGACAGTGATAGATTTAATCATTTAAGTGGTGCTTAACAGCTGTGATATTTTAGCTTTCCTTTTTTCTATATCATTAGCACAGTAACAGTTTTTTTCTTTCCTATTTTTTAACCGTCGGGTAATCCTGCTAACCTGTGGCAAAAACCTGATAACAGATGAAGAAAGGTAAAAAAATAATGCTTCCTAAATTTGAGCAGAAAATAAATTAGAGATGCACCGATCTGATATTAATATTGGTATCAGTCCCGATATTGAAAAAAAACTAGATCTATTCAGTCTAATTCTATGCTCTTCTTTAATTTTACATTATATCTAGAATTCCTAATTGCTCTCTCTGAACCATTTGAAAGATTTGCTGCTGTTTATTTTCACATGTTTCACCAAAATACTCAACCTATTATTTTTATCAGTTTCAGTTCTTTATTTATTTTACGTTGGCTGTTCTACTTCTAACCGCACTGACTGAACAAATTAAAGTTGTTTTTTCATCTTTGACCACGATTGTGAAGCTGTTGTACTTAAGTGAGCTGGACTAGAACAGATTTTTTACATTTACATTACATTTTACATTTGTAATTCGGAATTTAAAAAAAAAAACATTTTAAGTAAATTCAACACTGATACCGATTCGATACCTGTATCGGAGCGGCATCAGCCGATGCTAAACTTCAGACATCTGTATTCATATCAGAAGTGAAAAAAGTGCATCGGTGCATCCCTAAAATAAATATCAAATTCTCCTTTGATTTCTCTCAGCTACTTCATCAGTTGTTCTTAAATTAGTTGATGCTATTCACTGATGCCATAAACTAATTTAACAGATAATTAGTTATTCAATAGATTCTTGGCCCCAAAGACAATATTTAAAAAAAACATTTTGTGTGTGTTTAGCATTGTACTTCACATCTAATATGTCTAATTTTATATATTGTACTAATATTTTGGGATTTATATATAATAAATAGTACTCGAGTACTTGAAAATTATGACTTTATATTGATTTTATATTTTTAGAACATGAAGCTACTTCTCAAGGGGAATATTAAACTTTAAACTAATTTGCATTAGTACAATGTTTTTTTCTGTAGTAGTTTGGGCACCAAATCTAGCTCCGGCCCAGGATCCTAGGTCCTTGCAAAACTGGCCCTGGCTATTCATAAAGTGTGACAAAATTCTGCATTCGCGCGTAACTACGACATTACTGGTCAAAAGAAAGCAAGAGTAAAAACACTCTGTGCTGGGGTGTAGTTTAACAAAGTGCTTGAGCTCCTAAAAGGGCAAAGAAATGCTTTAAAAGCACAAGCAGCAGAACCGGCGCCTCGTTTTCCCATCGAAGGTCATCGATCGGACGGAAAAACAGCACCGATTGGAGGAGGACTTACCTTCAGCAGCTCAAGCGTGAGACCGAAATGAAGGTTAATATCTATGTAAGTTTCTCCACGTTTAATCCCATACTCCAGACGTCGTCGAGCGCGCCGGTAAAAGCTCGGCGTCAGCATAATTGGGCCTAACCTGTGCCCCGCGCGCTCAAGTCTTTCAAATATCACATCCAGCTCGCAGAATAAAAGAGGCAAATTAATGAGGAAAGTGCTGAGCTCAACCTGAGAAAGGTATTGTAGAACGGGTTAGGTGCTGTGCACTTCAGTAACAATCGGAGCCCCCACCACCACCATCCAGATGTACTGGAATAGAAAATCCAGACTGTTGTGCACAAGAACCACTAATAGTATTTTACACCTGTGTGCTTTGGTTGAAGCCACATCATTTTTAGATAAAAAAAAACAACCTAAAAACCCAGATTCATTAGATACAACTGAAAGCTCATTTAGGTTCCATCCACATTTTTGCACACAGTGACACCGATGTTTTTTCCTTTTTCATTAGGAGATCTTGTTTGAATTTCCAGAGTTTACACATAAATCATTCAGCGCTCACTCAGGCCATGCTACCAGATGTTGCCTTTCAGCATGGGAGCATCAGTGATCATATTCTGCCCCTTAGTGGAGAAAACGAGCCACATCCCAAGTGAAAGAAGGGGAGGCAGTAGAGGGGCTGGAGGACAGCAGACAGCTCACGGCTCGGCCTTTTGATGGGCCGCTTCAAGCTCACACCCTCCCGCCCCCCAAATAAGATTCAAGCACCTAAAAGTCTAAAAGGGAAATTCCTCCCTGGAAACAATTCACTTCTGTGCACCTTGAAGGGGGGAATGCCATTCAATATATATGTAAATTTCAAATTGAGAACATGAAAAACATCCCAAAGTTGGAAAACAAACAAAGAAAAAAAATTAAATAAATAAAACACAGGCATTTGCATGTTGACAATCTGAATTCAGCTTCAGAAGCAGTTCGTCTGAATCAAGGCGGCGTCATGTGTCAATCAGCCGTAACCTCGGCGATGTATTCAATTATGTTTCTGGGAATCCATCACAACAGAGCAGCCGTTACAAATTAGGGGAATGGAAACGCGTCTTTATGCTGTTCGCTACGGCTGCAGCCATGAATATTTCCTGGAGTGGAAGCAGCAAAAACACAAAGGAAACGGCAGTAAGATGAGAGATACTTCGTTCACAAATGGTTTTGTCAGATATAGAGTCTTGTTCCAACCACCAGAACCAATTTATTTGATTTACTGATACAAAGTAGCTCAATTTTGACATGGAAGGAAAGGTTCTAATAGTTTTTTTGTTTGTTTGTTTGTTTGGTTTTTTTAATAAAGAAATAAAAATCTGAAAAGTGTGGTGTGCATTTGTGTTTACAGATTTTTTTTTTTTTGCTGCAAATCATTTGAGGTTCTACTCAACTGGTTTTGCAGCTGAGTGGTGACTGAAATGTTTGCTCAAGGCAACTCAGGTCTAAACTGTGAACATTCTGCCATTATATCACATAACGAAGTAACTATGCTGCCTTCACATGTTATGAAAATGCTGTACGAAAAAGAGAAGGAATTTGACTTTGCGTCATAACCATTTCTGACGCCTTTAAGAAGCTCCTACCCTTTCCGTATCCACTGATGCCGTTTACAACCGTTCTTAGGAGCTCAGCAGATGCAGAGCTCCACCAGATGTTTGCTAATTGCTGCTGCCGCGAGTCATTAAGGCACCTCTGAATGGTTGCCATGGGAGATTCAAGGATTCCTCAAACATGCATGAAGGAATCAAGGCAACACTCCAAATGTGTTGACGAGGGAATAACATTGTAACTTCTTGTAACAAAAAAAAAAAAGTCAATTTAAAATAATACTCTTTAACCCTCTTTTTATCAGTATAAAGAGAGCTAAACAGAAATTCACACCACACTTTTCAGATTTTTTCAAAACATTTCATTTCCACTCCACAGCGAAGCGCTACACATGTTGTCTGCTACATAAAATGCCAATGAGTTTACACAAAGATTTGTGGTTGCAGCTTGGAAGATTTGACCCAGTTCAAGGGGGGTGTGAATACTTTTGCTAGGCACCCTAATTCGTAATTTGACATCTCCTGATTGCTAAGTCAAAACGCGTGCTGTGTTTTTGCAGTGATCAAGCGACACAAACAGAAATGCGTTTCCATTTAGGCAGAAATAGCTGCTTGCATCAGAAGGCGCGTTGTTGAAAACGAAACAGGGAGAAGCTGATCGGATCGCAGAATAACGACGTTCTAGACTATTTAATGATGACACGATCCAGAGTGGTGGCAGTTTTAACATCAGAGAACAAAAACAAGTTTGTTTTTCAATAAAAAAGAAAAAAAAAAAAAATAAGCAAAGAATATGGCATCATAAACAGTAGCTGTGTGTCAGTGATTCGCCTTCACACTGGAATATAATCAACAGCCTGCTTGTCACTCCCCTGCAAACCTGCCAAGTGTAGGGGTGGAAGCAGTGACACATGTAACTGACATCTCAGGTTTAATTTGACTGGTAATCACACCCACCTTTAGTTTCAGAGCGTTTCACACATCTGAGCCACAGTTTCAGGTGTTAAGCTGGTAAGGAGGCACGCAGCCGTGACACTGAATGATAACACCTCTTCACACACAGTCACATTTTGGCTTTATGTTCTGCCATTATGGTTTTAGCAGCGACGGCAGAGGAAGAAAGTTAGACTCCGCACTTTTCAGCTGAAATGCAACCGGAGCCGAGATCGTCGTTATCGGCTCGAGCAGCTTCAGCTCGGCTCAGCGGCTGCTTGAAACCAAACGCAAACGTGCACGCTCGACTGCCTGTCAGCTGGTGACACTGGTAAACCACCAGTAAATAATATTTCTTAATATAACGCTACTGTCTAATAACGGCATGGAAAATTTCCACATAACTGAGGGTGTGAAAATGTGTGAGGGACAGAAACCATAGAGATATTGTATTTTTTTCTGCTACACAGAAAAATACATCTATTAAAAAGAAAAGCACAGCAAATTGGATTTAACTTTTTTTTTTTGTACTGTATCAAAAATAGGGCTGGGACTTTAACATGTTAATTTTGATTAATTATTTTCATTCACTTCAATGTGTTAAAAGCTTTAATGCACTTAATCGCTTTATTTATTTATTTATTTTGAACATACAATGTTTCCGACCGGAACCTTAGCATTCACGTGTTTCCGGTACGCCCGTAAACATGACGCACAGTCGACATCCGCAAACACCGATGGGTAACAAATCTGGTTGTCTTGGCCCGACGGGGTTTAATTTTTGCTTTGACACAATTGGACAAGGGACAAGACTATTGTTGTGTTCAAGTTGTGCTAAACGGAGTTAGCCTATCAGCGTAGCTGTCCGAGGCTAACGTGGTCTCTCAATGCTAAACATGTAGCAGCAGCACAGACGTCGCCGAACGCTAATGTCAAAGTTCACAATACACATTTTTAAAGGAGTTCCATGAATGATCAGGAGTTTATGAAACTCTGGAAAGCTGAATGGGTAGAATATCACTGTGGATCAATCTAATGGTGGATTAAGTTAAAAAAAGCAGACTAAAAACAACGAATACCTGTGTAGTTCAGCTCATAGGTCTATTTATTCAACAATATAGCAATTCAAAACTGTATTTGAATTGAGAATGTTACTTATTTAGTCAAGAAATGCTTCGGTTAAAAGGTGATTAAGTTGATTAAAATTTTCAATAAAGTCCCACTTCACCTTAAAAATCCAAAGCAAGGGTGTCCAAAGTGTGGGTGGGGAGCCATTTGTGGTCCATGGAATGATGTGATTTCTAAAATCCATATGGTTTCTCTATGTTGTTTTTGATATTTAGAGCATTTGGGTTCATTTCTGAAGTGGAACTTCTCCTGTTGATTTTACTGGCACCTGGCAGACTAATATAGGTGCATCACTGCCACCATTACTCTACAAACTAAGGTGGATCTGGATAACAGACTAAAAGGGGGGAAAAAACTGAATTCAGCTTCAGAAATTTAATAACCTTGTTGCATACTGAAGAGGACCTCAAGAGTACATATTCATGACCCCATAATAGGGTCCTGACCTCAAATTTGGGAACTAGTGTTCTGCTAAACTTACAGGTAACAAGCAACATATGGAGCGTTAAGTGGTGGGTGATTAGTGGCACGGAAACCAGGTGAGTTCACTGAACAGCATCCAGTGGAGTCGGGTCGGAAATGTGAAAACCCCGAATACAAGAAAATAACTGAACAGGATGATTCATTCCCTTTTAGGATAATTAAAGTACTTTTGGATTTAATTTAGCTCGATATCTGCTAGTAGTTTCAATCATTTTGTACAAAACTCACATAAAGTTAGCATATCTCAGCACAATCCTGGGTTTTGTTGAATGATGTGAGAAATCTAGACAAGCTGGACGGACGAAAAACTCTCCGGGAATCAAAAACTACGAAACAGAAAGTGTTGCAAAGCTCCTGTAAAGTCATGTCTTTAGTCTAAAATCCTACTGCTGGATGGTGAAAACAACCTTTCTCTCAGATGTCTCATGGTTTAATCAATTTTTTTTTTTTTTTTAAATAAATGTTTTAAAAAAAGAAATGTTGAAAGCACTGCTCTTGGTGAAATCCTTCACGCTTGCACCGAACCGCCTGCCACCAAGAATAATACATGTGAACCATTTAAACAAGCGGAGCAATTGTGTAACTGCTCCTTTTTTGCCTCACATCCAGGACATTTCTCCAGACTGCAGTGTTCCTGGTTGATGCATCTGATTACTGAAATATCTCGTGGCTGCAGCTGTTCCTGAGCAGAGCTGTTAATTCAGGCCAGTGTATTCCCACTTAAGTAGTCCCAGGTGTGTTCATTTCTAGCCGCGTAAGCAGCCAGCCGGGCCAACAGAGAGCACGCTGTTGTCTGCTGTGCAGAGCTTCCAGAGACTTCAGGCATCTTGGTTAAAATATTTGACCTTGTCAAGAGACAGATAATCAATTTGCGGATAACGTGCCTGAAACGCTTGATTCATTTGGCCGAGTGGTTGGCTTCCATCCTCTCTGTGGCGTGCTAATGAAATCAGGCTATAGGTGGGCGCGTAGCGTGTCCTGGCCTGCTTTCTGGAGTCGTCTGAGCTCATCCTCAGGACACCTGCAGGGTGAGATGGGCCCATTTATGTAGGTCCACCATTCGATTGAACAAATCCTCCACCTGGATCATGGATAACAGGAATCTGATGCAATGCAGAGCCACAGTGTTCTGGGAAGTTATCACCAGTAATAGCTCCACTAGTGGTGGAAGGCTAGCAGTTAGCGCTAACCGCTAAGGTCAGTGGCTAAAGAGCCAAACCTTTCGGTGTCGAGTGATTCAATTTAATTCAGTTTTTCGGGTCACAATCCGATTCAGAAACCAATTTTTCTATTCAAACGGTGCAGAGATTCTGATTAAATTAATAACGGAGAGAGAAAGACAAACAAATTTACTTAGAACAATTCTATAAGCTTCCATAATGTGTCAAATTCCATCAGTTTATATTCAAACAAAAATAGGTTTATTCTTAAATATATATCTAAAAAAAAAGAATTATTTAAAATATAATTTAACAAAAACCCAGGCAGACTCAAATTGATTTTGGACCATCCTGAATTGGTTCAGAATTCCCAGGAATAAGAAATGTGATTCGCTCCAGAATCGATTTCCTTTCTGCACTTTTATCAGTGGCATTCAACTCTATGAGACCATTTTCCGACATGTTGCTACCTTGAAGTTATGTCTTAGTGAAGACAGCTGCTGTATTAGTCCACCTGATCAGTGGAGCAGAGTGCAGATGAACCAAGGACACGTTCCAAAGCTTTTTGGGGTCCAGTTGTTTGGAAATGATCCACCAATAAAATGCACTGAAACGAAACCACAGCCTCAGCTTGTCTAACTCACTTCAGTGTAACGTCTTTGTATTCCAGGTGAAGCTCTCTCAGTCTTTCAGAAATCATGTGGATACTTAAAGCTGGGGAATGTAACTATTATTTTTTTTAAAAATTATAATTAAAAAAAAAGGTTTTTACATATTTATTAAAACTGTCAGCATTTCCCAACAGTATCATCTCCTCCGCCTCCTCCCCTTGCTGCTAGTGCCGTCTGAAGAAATGCACCACTCCTGGTCAAAAACAGCCAATCAGAGCCAGGAGGAGGGGCTTAACGCTGTCAATCAAGCTCAGGGTGTGTGCTGCTAAATGTGCTAACGCTGGAAAAACAACTCATCGTTCCAGAAAATCATTTTTCTGCTGTCATTGGTTCTCATGCTCATATCATACTGCCACTGCATTGAGACAGTTCTAACAAATATGTAAAAAAAAAAGGTTTTTTTACAGTTACCAGAGTTGATGTGAAAGAGAGGAAGTAAAGGAAATGGAGACAGCGATAGAGGCGTTTAGACATCTGCATAGTTTTCTAAGAAGATGTTTGACATTGCTTGGATGTGTTGCAGGTATTTAGTTCTGAGAGACCTAAATCTGTGACACTGAACAAGCAGAAACTGCTCCACAACATCGATTTTCTTTCACAACCAAAGGTTTCTCAAATTAAATTATGAAGCTTAGGTTCAGAGAGCCTCCCTTCGAATCATTGAACCTCTCTATAAAACCAACTGTCTGGTTTGTCTCACAACAAATCAGGTAGTTGCTTTTCACGTTTTCATTCCTGATAACTTCTAATCTGAATAAATTCAGATCCAGATTAGAATTTACTGTAATCTGAATTACCATAAATGATGGTCATTTAATTACCATAAATGACCAGAATTTATGGTAATTCAGATTGCTACGGCTGTTGACCAACGCCACATGAGCATGGGCACCAGCAGGAGATGTGCGGCCCCTGGCGGCCCCCCAGTTTGTTCCCCTGGGTGGACCCCACACCAAAATACACGGTTCAGACCACTGTGAGAAAGTCAGACATTGATCGCATGTGGGCAAACAAAATTTGATTTTGTGGCATTTACCTGCCGGGTGAACGGGGCCTCGGCGTGTTTGGAGCTAAAAACAGAACAGAAACAAACGAGGAGCTGAAATTCTTCAAACGAGTTTGAGAAAATAACATCTGGTCTACTTTGTACAAGTGAAGCTTTTAAACTGTGACAAAGAATGTGTGCAGAGGTGTATTATTGATGAACCTTCATATGAAAACATATAACCAATACATTTTGATGCAGATATTTAATTGCTTCTTCCCACTAAACAATCCAACAGTACCAGGCTGCGTGTGGCTTCTGCAGCGCCGCTGGAGCTGATTGGAGTGGTAATTCTAATTTTCTCAAAGATTAAATATTCATCGCATTATGCAAACAACAAACAATTCTTGTAGTGCGTCCTGTCCCACTGATTGCTGTTATCAACAAGAAAAAAAAAGAAGAAAAAAAAAGTCTATGGACAAATAAAAAATTCTGCAAAAATCTGTTGAATATTTATAGAGTCTGCATAATTTGACTTATTTATTTTTACTTAATTATTAAAAGTGGGGAATGCAGACGATTAATTATTAATCCTGATATATTGGAAAAACTGTAAGACATAAATATTTGTGCATAAATATTCATCTCCACCACGCCAGCGCGGATTAAGTCCCGCTCTCGGTCTGCTCGCTGCAGAAGGTTCCCTTCAAAGCTGTTTCCGAGTCACTTACTGTATTTGTGTTGGGCCGACTGTGATCTGAGCTCATCATTGTACTCGGAGCACAAAGCAATTCCGAGGAGCCTGTTCTGCGGCGGTTATAGGGACTGACACGTTCCCTCTGTTTTCCGAGCATGAAGTAATTCTTTTAATGGCCTGCCAGCCGCGCACTGCAAAGTTTGATTTTGTTCTGCAAAATGAGAGCAAAAAAAGGAGAAGATCTTGAACGATTTATTATGCTGTTTGTACCTCGTCTCACTAGTTATCGCCTGCAATTTATTTCCTACCTTGGGGTACTGCAAGCCATTTCCCCCCCTCCCCGTTTTTCAGTGGCTCTTTTTTTTTCTCTCTTTCTCTCTCTCTCTCTCTTGATCCTGCTTGCTGCTGACTAAACTCCTGCCCGCAGCCATGGTGTTGGAACATCACAGAAAACCACATCATTATGCCGGAGCTGGTTAACAAAGACGAGGCGGAGGGGCGCGAATCACGGGAGGAAAGAACCGGGCCGCAGCGGCTCGTGGACCGTCTCTGTATTGAAGCCACTTCCGGGCCTGGCGCTCACTTCAAGGTCACCACCTGACCGCTCCCTGATGGCTTAAATGGGATTGTTTCTGTTATCAATTCCACTAAATCTGACCTGGGGGGAAAAATGGTCTGTTTAAAAAAAAAAAAAAAAAAAATGTCTAGAATTTTACTTTCCCCATATTTGGTTGGACTGGGTTTTTTTGGGGGTTTTTTTTTGTGTTTTTTTTTTTTTAAGCAGTGAACATATATTATATTTGGTTGCAATAGTCTTAGTTAAGCTTGTCATTGCAATTCCATTTATTGCTAAAGTTGTCCATTTTTTCCATATTTGGTCAAATTATAAGTTATAAGGTGGAATTTCAGACAAAGCAACAATTGTTACAGAGACAAACGCCCCATTTTAAGGCAAAATGGTAAATGGATTAAATTTATGCAACACTTCTCCAATCATTTTAACACTTTAGTCACATTCACCCATTCACACTCACACATTTACACACCAACATTTTATTGCTGTTTTTTTTTAATATCACTGGGGCTGGAAGGAGAAGCTCCGCCCCCGTCTCAAGTGTTTTGCAGCATCAGCCAGGGTTTTTTTTTTAAATTTTTCCTTGCAGTTACAGTTAAAGGCAGAAATATTCACACTCTTGGCGAGATTAGGTTTGAAATAATATTTTCAATTCAATTCAGTTCTCTTTACAGTGCCAATTCATAACACATATGTCTCGGCCCTTTAACGTCACCGACGTTCCCTGACAGGAAGTGATCTCAATGTTTTGGAGGAGTAGAGTGGTAGAGTCAGAGTCCAAATCTGAATTTGACGTAGAATCTGTGGAGTGAGCAAAACATTAGGGTGGCAAAGGCTTTCAAAATGACAAATAAAACTTTCAAAGATGAAATATTAAAACGTCAGTGGGAACTTAGAGGAATCTGATCGGCAGCCGTTGATGGAATGCCAATAAATATAGTTCCACTGCAGAAGACAATGTTATGTGTTTTCAGACTGTATGTTGGGCTACAGTTGTCACTAAATGCATCTTGTATTAACTTGTGCTGTCTATTCGTCAGTGATCTTATAAATGTTATTATGTATGTTTATATCTGTTGCCGTGGTTTTACGGTTTAGTTTTTTCACACTTTCTGGACTAATGCTAAGCTTAAAAAATAATTAACGTTTAATCTGAAATAAATAATCATTTTGCTCTCTATTTGTAATGATTCCACCACCACCGTGCTTCACAAAGGGGCTGGTGTGTTCAGGATGGCGTGCAGTGTTGGAATTTGGGATCTCATCTGACTGGAGCGCCTCTTTGCCGCTGCTGCCGGCTTCGCGGTCTGCATGAACAGCATTTCTCCTGTCGACAGATCTGCCTCCGTGAGCGGAGTCTCTCTGCGGCTCCTCCTGGGTTGCCGTAGGTAACCGTAGGCCTCTTGGCTGCGTCTCTGATTATCTGCTTCCCAGGGCCTGCTCTGCTGTCCTTTTATTTTTGCAAGCACAACACTGGACCACGGCTCTGTAAAGGTCAGGGAGAAAAACACGCTCGCATCCAAACCGAGCTCGTTAGCATGTCTCTACCGCCATGACATGCGCTAATACAGTCTGCAGCAGTCTTTTATCTCTAGACAAAAATTTACAGATTGTAGAAGCTGAGAGGAAATCCTCCAGGGCTCCATGCTCATGTCGTCATAATGACGGGGAAATTTCCAGCTTGCCCTCTGACCTCCAGCAGCTGAACAATTTAGATTGGCAAGTCTAAAATGCAGCCTTCCCTCTTGTCCCCGCAGTTTGACAAAATGACCACAAGGTGGCAGAGAGAGACCTGCTGTCTTCATCCCCTCATGTACTTCTTGTTAAAAGGGTCTTATTAACTCCCATTAAATCACTGCTCACAAATTGTATTTTGATATGCAAAACGATTTTTAAATGCATATTATATGCTGTTTTAATCCCTAAAATGAGTAAATATGGCACATTAGGGCTTTTAATATTCTTAGGAGATTATCAGGCACTCGTTGGCTGTGTGGTTATGCAGGGTTTGAGCGTTATCAAATATTAATTCTTCTAAACTTTCTCTTTTAAGAAGATCTTCTTTGATGTGGATGTAATTTTTCATCGGCTAAGCAGATCTCACATGGTGGTGTCTTTTGGAAAGCAGCGGGCCATAATTCATTGATGAGCCTAGAGTGGAGCGCGCGGATTCCCATTCTAGTGCTGGTGCAGGATCTTAAGCAGCTCTCAGTCGGAGTGAAGAGCTGCTGGCCTCACACATGAGAGGAGAGAACTGTTCTGTGGTTCTGTTTGCACAACGACCCCGAAAAAGCAGGTTGGCTGAGAAAACCACACGGGCCTGCAAAAGTATTCCCATTTTGTCACATTACAAGCCGGAACCAACCTGTGTGTTTATGTTTGGGATTTTCATTTTCATTTTGGATCAGATCAAAACTCTGAATGTTCTTCAAGGGTCAGTTGTGCCGGAATGTGTTGATCAAACCCATTAAGCTGTCAATATGTCAAAGTTGTTTCAGCATTCAAAAGCGTTTCTTAAAATAAAATAATATTGAACATTTTTTTCACACCCATCAGTTCATCCAGGATTTTGTGTTTTTTGTTTTTTTTTTTCCTATCAAAATCACAGATTTTGTGGCGCTCATTTCAAAATATTTGTAAGGTATTTTTACAATATTTGTGCCAATGTATGATGTTAAATGTGACCTTTTATTAATTGCTGTATTGATCACAAACTATTACTTGACATCAGGTAAGGCTGAGGCAGCAGTCAATGTTTTTGGCCAATTTTGAGAAAAAAAAATTCAATAAAAACAGACTAAATTTGGAGATCTGTTGATTTTTTTTTTTAATGAATTTTGCAGATTTCTGGGACTTATTGATGTAATTTGGAGTCTAGAGGGGCACATAAAAACTATGGCGGGCCAGATTTGGTTATTATCTTCTTACAGTAAAGATACAAGTTCAATTCAAAGAAATTTGGGACAGAAGCAAATAGCTACTGCTACCTAGCAAAGATGGTACTGCAACAATACCCAATACCCCAATGCTGTAATTTTGTAACTGCAATAAACTTTGGTTTTAGAAAGCATCTATGGAATGCTTCTAGTGCAAGTTGAAAATCACGTACTATTTTTCCTTCTTGCTCAAAACTCTGCTCCACATTGTGCTGACCCGTCACATAAAATCCTAATAAAACGAATCGTCGTCCGTGGTTGTAATATGATAAAATGTGGAAAAGTTCAAGGGGTTCCAAACATTGTTGCATTTTTCCGCGAATCCAGCTTTGCAAACTTCTGTTCCCAACTGAGGGTCGGAGTTTCTTCTGTCATTATTGGGATACAAACAAGCAGCTCTGGCTTTGATCCTAATTATACGTTACTGTAAAAGAAGAAAAGAACAGGGGGAGCGTTGGAGTCAGGGAGGAGGAATTATTTGATTTTGACAACACTGACCTCTGGTGTCCCTGTAAACACGTTAAAGCAGGCGGCACTGAGATGAGCCGCATCCTCTCGTCGCGCCGCTTCCTACTTCGTGTCGCCTCGCTTTGGGGTCAGAATGAATCTAATAAACACTGGAGAGGGCCCTGCGCCGGAAACACACACTGATGAGTGTCTTGCATTGTGAAGATGAAAAGCTCTTTGGAGTTTGCAATGATAGTATTTGTATTTATTTGTATCTTTTTCAAACATATCTGAGGAAGAGAATTAAAAAGGAAAGCTTAAAGTTTCACCAATATATTTGTTCTCTTCAAAGCAGAAGCAGACGTGGAGGGTTAGATGTTGCACGCCTACGCTCATTATTTCAATAAAGCCCATTTTGCCTTTTGTGATTGCTGCAGAAAGAGGATAAAGGATGACCTCGTTTTTTTTTTTGTTTTTTTCCGTTCTTTTTCTGCACAAAAGAAAAACACATGCTCGTTTGAGTAAAAGCGAGGTTGGGGGACCAGGGGGGCGATCTCTAAAGTCCTGCCTGTTATCAGGACCACTGCCTCCAGTGGGGCCCCCTCCTACCACACGTTTGAGTTGCTAAATCACACAAGACAAACTCGGCTCTTCTGCAAAGTTTCCCACTAATGGGATAATTGATTGACAGTCTTTGAGCTCCCATGCAGCTGGACTATTTACAGTTGTGCCCTGATGATAGGAATTCTTTTTAGTTTAATTGAGAAACAAACGGGCATAAGGACGGCGCAGCCACGGGGGGCGCCAAGCAGCGGGACGGTTTTAATGATCTCACACTACAGCAGCACCGTATCAGGGAGTTTCTCGTTTGCAATGATCATCGGGTGTTTAAAATACCGTCCCAGTTGGGCATGCATGTGAACGTTCAGCTGCTGCGTGTCAGTATCAATATGGAACACACAACAAAAAAAATCTTTTGTTTTTTTTTAGATGGTAGTACAAGCTCTAGAGATCTTCCAGCTGCAGCTTCAGTGTGGGCCACATGTATTATTGGCACCACTGGCAAAGTCTTGTAGCCGCACAATCTCACAATGACGTAATGAGAAAACTTCAGCCTGATATTTGAGTGCTTTTATTTAGTTTTTCTGAGGGATGCAATGCTTATAAAAAGTACTAGATGATTGATTTTACAAACCATCAATGATTTTTTTATTTTATTTTTTTTTTGTTTGTTTTTTTTTTTTTTTTATTATTAAAAAAATGTGAGGCTACCAGCACCAATCAGCTGGACCTTCACTGAATTAGGTCAGCCAGTTCAAAGCAGCTGAATGTATATGCATTCACTAATTTTATGTTAAATATTTGCATTTATTTGTCATTATGTTGTTGAACTCAGTTGTCACTTTGACAGTAAAGGGTTTTCTTTGTTTTGCCAAAAATAAAAAATAAAAAAAATAAGAACCAAATTATGTTGGTCATATTTTATTTTTAAAAGCAGGAAATGGGTGAAAAAAAAAGAGCCTGAAGGACTACATGACTTTTGTAGGCACTGTAAATATGATATGACAGTCATTTCTCTAAATGATAACCCACATTTATTTTGTCACCATAAGGAGGATGGTAAAGGAAGTGAAAAAGAAAATCGACAAAAAGCTTAAATTTGAACACACTCAAATTTAGGTTTGCTTTTTGGGTAATTTTGGAGTAATCAAGTCTCCATAACAACCTGCAGACTCTACCAACACCACCAGCCGAAAGTTGGGTTGACAGGCCTGGATTGGAGATCCAAACATCTTCTCACCTAGGCGACCAACAACTTTATAAAAGCCTTATTACTTAACATGGAATATTTCCAACTCCACTGAATGAACATGCTCAAATTTAAGTTTGGGCATTTGTTGAAATATCTCATTCTGAGCTGCTGAAATAAACGTCCAAAAGTGTCCTGTGAAACGATTGGCGCTCTGTTCGCCGGTGGAATGCAGACTTTGGCTCCAGGATGCAGTCTGCACTCCTACACAAACTCATCCTTCCTACTTCAAAAAAAAAAAAAACTGTCTGTCTGCGCTGAAGGGGTTCAGTCAAGTCCAAGTCCAGATGCATGGCTTTTTTTTTTTCTTGGCTGTAAAGACAAAGCTATATTTAAACGTTGGTGCAGTTGGCAACGAACTCCAGGAAGTACACAAAACCCATTTTACAGCAGGGAAGATATAAAAGAATAAAGGAGAAGATTTTTATGACTTAAATTATTACATTATAACAGTTTGAATATAATTTTAGACTTGATAAATTTCCTCTTGTTTTTTTAACTTTGGGACAGCTCTATGTGAAAAATAGAAAAATACAATATCTATATAAATAGATGAAAAATATAAATAGATGAAAAATAAACTCAGCTTTCTTTCATATCGTCACCTTCCTAAATAATGACTTAAGTCATTTGTTGCCAAGTGATGTTTTGCCTAAATCATCTTTTGGTAAAAAAAAAAAAAAAAAAAAAAAAAGTGTTTCTATTTTAGGAAGGTGACAGTATATCTCTGGATTTAAAAATACATCCAGCATCACTGACTGTCACTTCCACAGAAAAGAGAAATAAATAATAATTTAAAAAAACTTTTTAAACTGCTAAAGGAAAAATAAATAAACAAATGAATTAAGTGTTTTCAACTTATTATTTCAAAACATATTCTTACTTCCCAATAAACATCTAGACATCCTTTTACACCAAGTGGAAGCATTTTCTATTATCCTGGTCGTTGTCCTCAATATCCGTTGATGTCCACAAGAGGGCGCTGTAGGTGAGCTCATGCTTGTCCTTACAGAGTCTGCGGATGAAGGGGTCTTTGGTTGGGTAAAAAAAAAGTAAAATAAATAAAATAATTAAAGCAGAAAATATTTATCCCATTTATTCCAATCCAAACATCGTACTCAACCGGACTGAATTCCACACCCAGGAGGGTGGGATCTGACCCAAAACCACTTTTTGGAAGTACTGCTTTTCAAACACCTATGAACCAACCAGTCAAGACTTATACCACAAGACTTTGGCATTTTCAGCAAAACTAAACATTTTCAGCATACTGAAAATGCCAAAGTAAACTTCTTTTGATCTCAAGAGTGAAAGCTAATTAGAGTGAATAAAGAGGGAGGACTGCACAGTTTGTAGCACTGTTGCCTTGCAGAAAGAAGGTCCTGGGTTTGATTCCCAGCCTGGGGTCTTTCTGCAGTTTGCATGTTCTCCCTGTGCATGGTGGGTTCTCTTCGGGTTCTCCGGCTTCCTCCCACAGTCCAAAAACATGACTGTCAGGTTAATTGGTCTTTCTAAATTCTCTCTAGGTGTGTTCCTACCTCTCATCTAGAACGCTGGAGATAGGCACCAGCACCCCTCCTGACCCCACTAGGGACAAGGGTGTTAGAAAATGGTGGGGAAAAAAAGCAAGAGACTTCCAGCTGGAAGGACAAACAAAGAAAGAAACAAACAAATTCAGCTCATTTCTTTGGCCTCCTTTCACAACAAATACCATCTCAAGTCACAAGTACGACAAACAGGGAGAACAAAAAAGGTCAAAGTCATATCAGAATATAGACTATCATCATCTAAATATTCCGTTTAGTCCATTCTGTCCAGTAAGGTCAGATTCGTGATCGAATCCAGCTAAGTGCGACACGGTTAGGTTCAGTTCATGATATAATAGTAATTAGTAAATCTTCACTTTCATTGGTTTTCCCACCCTGAGCAAGAACAGGGTGACTGTAAAGATGGGGAAAACAAACTATTTTTACTCGGTAAGAAACCTCCTGCAGGTCCAGTCACAGAATAGGTGACACAGTTTGGGCAGGCTAAGAAAGAAACAGGCAAGGTGGGTGGTCCAGGATTTTTGTTTTGTTTTGTTTTGTTTTGTTTTGCTTAATGCCATTTCTCTGGAGATCATACAGCAGAGAGAGGAACACTGGGATAATATTGAGTGTGCCAGTAGAAAAAAAAAAAAAATATTACATACATCACTTTGAAACAATTTGGATCAGATTATAGTTAAATATTTTTAACAGAAGTTTTTTTGAGACTCTAAATAAATGGTCCAACATGTAAACGACTGTAGTGTCACTCTGTCATTACATCTTCCCTGAGTATATATATATATTTCTGTTGGGTTGACTGACCCAACTTTAAGATTTTGCCCTTAAAAACAATTAAAGAAATAAAGTTCATCAAGCTAGTATTACTACATTAGTCTGTCTGTATCTGAAAACGTCAGCCTTTGAGTTACAAATGAACTCTTTTCTCCTCTTGGAGCAACATTGGAACCAACTCCAGCTCCTCCTGCCTACGTCCAGTTCCCCTCCTCTCATTACCTCCGGTCCCAGGAGGTAAGATTCTAACCAGCATCCAGTGGGATGCATCAGCCTTTCATTCCAGTAGTTTGTCTTCTCCCCCTCCCCAACATTACATAGTGCGCTCTGCCTGATGTTGTGCAACCCTCCTTTCTGGTCCCCGTCCAAGACAAATATTTTCTGCCTCTACGGTGCGTTACTGTGAACTCTCACGGTGCCAATGAACACAACTGAAGAAGCAGCAGAAACCCCGCTCTGTGCCATCAGCGATCACAGAGAGCTCTGTCTGAGCAGCGATGCCTTCACAGTCTCTTCAACTGATCTGTGAACAAGAGATATATTTGTTGATGTGGAACAAAGAAGGCTTCCTCTGAGCCTAAGGTAATGTTGGTAGATAGTATATGATATATTTTGTTTTAGGGTGTGTAGTTCAATTTAATCAAGCTCCAGTTCATTCGCCTAGAAAGTCCGGCTCATTTGAGGTGCAGAGTGACAGCAAACCACACAAACTAAAAATGTAACAAATGCTAAATAAGTGCCGGCTAGAAGTGTTATTGAGGCTAACGCTTTCTTGAAAGTACAGTTTGTATGTTAGCAGGCTACAGCAGTCTTTCTGTTGAGCAGCAATGTGCAGGCTAGCGAACTTAGCCTATAGCCTGGCTTATTACCCAGCTAATTTCGTGTAGCTATAAACTGCCAGCAATACTGAATAAACAACAGAACAGCCAGAAGTGATGCTATTCTTAGGGATAAACAGGTTTACTGTAAAGATATACAAAAATCTATAAAAGAATCTAGAAAGGAAAAGCATTTAAATACATAAAAGTGCAGTGCAAAATGTTTTAATTATTTTTGCAAATATTTGCTAACTTGGCTAACTGGCTGTAATGAAGAAGTCTCCATAAAAGATATTCACTGTGGTAAAAATATTTAATTAGCTAACTGTGTCTTCATCCAACTCTGTGCTTAGTCAGGTCAAACAGTTTTCTATGCTGGGCATGACATCACTCCTCAATCCAAGATTCGGATCTTGGATACTAACAGAAGTAAGCATGAGACCTCATGAATCAAAAAGTCGACCCACAGAACAATCAAATGAGAAAGTGGACAGGAAATTATATATTATGCATTATCAATCTACATTTGTTTGTTGATACATTTCCAAATATCAGCACAATCACTCTGCACCTCAACTGTAATCAGTCTGGTGATTTGATTGGCCAGATTCTGTAAAACTATGGTTGTAAATGTTCAAGATAAGCTTCACTAGCAACAGAGAGGCAACAACATGTCCAGCTCAGGTTAATACAAAATGTCTGGCAGGATGCAAAAAGGTTTAGACCAGAAGGGCCTTGTGGTTCCCTCTCTAAGTCAGCTTTGAATAGACATGCACAAAATGACCTATGAACTTTAGCTGTCCAGGTAAAGCTGATCAGACATCTGACATGTATGCTAATGCATCATCAGCATGTAATGAATATGGTCTTTTGAAAACTTTATCATAGCTTTGGTACCAAGACTTTCCAAATTGCCCATTTTCTTTCTTGTAAGCAGAAATAAAGTTCTTTGTACAAACTGCACTACTCACATGATAACCTTCTTTTTGTGTATATAACTGAAAACATGTGTTGTTTTGATCCATCACTTTTCGATATCATGGTGTACATAAATACCTGTAACTGGCCCTTGTTTAGTAAGTACCCGGGGAAGAACCGTACTGTCTGAGTTAGAGCGGTGGAGAATTTAATTTAGAGAGAGAAATGATGTGTCGGTGTGTAGATAAAGCTATCAGGGTGAGGATCTGAATGGATTCTAGCCTTAAAAAACGTCTGCAGTAATCTGGTGCAATTTAATAAATAAAATGAACTTGACCCTCGAAGGGAGAGCAGGGGAATGGATGGACCATCTGTGGTCCAGAGTAAAGAAAACAACATCCTTCATCTGTCAGTTTTATTGTAGACGCAAAATTCACATGGAAGCGAGTTTTACTTTCGTCAACATTTTATTCCAGTTAGTTTTCTTTTTTGTGAAAGTTGAAGAAGGGCTGTTATTGCGAGCCAGATCAAACTGTGCTACTGTACGCTCACTCCATCACTTCAGCCGGCGAGTTCAATTCAATTACGCGAATATTACAGTCTGCATTCGGCACGAACCGGATTTGGCCGGCTTACGGGTAACGCTGGCTCCAGCTGCAGAAAACATGTCTGAAGCTTAAGCTGCTAAGATAAGGCTAAGAAAATGTTCACGTTTAAGTAAAAGCAGTTTCCAGTTGGGAAAAACGACTCCATGTGCGGAAGAGCGTGAAACGCCGAGCGGCGAAGTTAGATTTATCTGTGGCCGATAATCGTCCATACGTGGTGACCCTCTGGTCCAAATACGATGCAAACAGGAGTCTGCAGGACCAGGGATGAATTATGCCTGTCTGTCCCGTCTGGAGGAGACTCTGCCTCTCTGCCAGGAGTTTCCCCCGGGGAGGCACGTCTTCCTCACATCTGGATGAATGAGCTTTTTTTTCCCCTCCCATCATTGCAGTAGGATCATCAGCATTAGTTTAGGATACAACATCTGCGAGTCCTACTTTATTTCTTCATGTTTATGCCACATGCTTGTGACATGATTTGGTGTCTGCTGAACCAGCAAACGGCAGCAGTGGCAGCCATGTCTCTCCAGGCCCCAGATGTGTTTGGTTCTCTCGTTGGGTCGAGCAGGTGGCTTCCAGGCAGCAGGTAGACCTGGAGTTTCCAGGAAAGCCTTAGAGTTGAACAGACATCGTGTTTCTAGCTATGGTTTGCTTTTTATATTCCTTTTGGTTATTTTTCTGAAACAAATGGATCTCGTTGGAATGATTCCTGTTTACTTGATTAAACATGAAGGTGAAAAGTCAAATTATGACACTGGAGTTGCGTTAAATTCCTGCTTCAGTCTTTTTTTTTTTTTTTTTTATAGAAAATCTGGAGTGTACCTGATAATCTAGTGTGAAATCTAGAATGCTTAGATTGGCCAGATCTGAATAGAGTTATTATACACTGAGATTCTTGTGAAGTATCTGTAGACATTCTACACCGACGTAATTCTGCTAGATTCTCATCTCCCTTCAGTGCTCCATCTGGAATTTCTTCCATTGAGTTGGATTTCTCAGGATGGATTTCGATCAGAGAACAGAGGGAGGAGTTGTTAACTGTGATGTAGATTTTCGGTGCCATTTTAGAATTGTAGTCTGCCTGTAGTTTTAGCAATGGCATTAGAGGAACTGAACAAAGCCGTTCGGTCCGTGTTGGCCACGCTTCCAAATATTTAACAGCTAAAGTCAGAGGAAGAGGAATGTCTAAGACATTTTATTTCTGGTCAGGATGTTGTTCGGCTCGGCACTTCTCTGTTTGCAGTGGGGGATGGTTGTCTACATTGGAGGCAATTTCGGGTTAGCTTTATAGTGTAGCTTTTGTCCGGAACGACACAACAGCTAAATGTTAGCGACTGGGTAAAATCAGATCGGAATGTTCCAAACTTCAACCGAGTCCACGCCTCCTGCAAGCAGTCATTAGTCGTAAGCTTGGCATCAAGGTCGTCTGTACGAAGCAAAGCTTAGAACGAGCGGCTGGTTTTAACCAGATCTGTGTGATCTTGAAAACTGAAATATCAAAACTATAAACATAGGGGGCTCAAACTTGTCTTAAAGTTCATACATGGAGTGCTGAATAAGGGGCTAAACCATGGATTTCTTCATACAAGAGTGTGAGTGAGTGCATGTGACTGTCTGGAAATGTGGCTGATGAAACTTCCCTTCACTTTAAGCCACACGGATGGTTTAGGGTTAGAAACATCTGGCCAGCAGAAGATGAGTTACACATAAAAAGAATAAATAAACCCAACAACAACCCGCTCCCTTTTACTGTGTGACACAGATCTGCGCCAGCCAACATTTTTAACACGTTTTGATGGAGCAGTTCCTTCCTCGCTCTGTGCAACGACTGGATTTAACAATTGAACAAGGTTTAAAGAAAACGTGTGAGGGAGCCAGCCAGCAGCCTAATTGTCAGTTGTGGCTAATCTAATGGTCTAAGTATGCTTTATTAGAGCAGGGGGGTGTTTTTTGTGCGCAGGCCACAATTTTGATCACAACACGGCTTGGATCCTAACGACTGCCCGTGTGATTAGCTTTCCCCCTGGGAACGGAGATTTGGTGTTCATGCGGTTCTACCGCACGAGCCGCGCAAGGGAGGTTTATTGCAGAGACGGTCCCCATCCGCCTCCAGGCCGCCATAAGCATGTGGTCTGCATTTTACACAACACACAGCATTTTCTTGGCACCACGGCGTATCGCCGGCTCCAGTCTGGGATCCAGACCTGAGCGACGCAGCGTGGCATAACGTGAGGGCATTCCGAATCCTGCCTGGTCATTATGGCGAATAATGTCTTATCAGGATCAGTCCCATATGAATGCTGTTATTTCTTAATGTTGCCGCCCTGTACTGATAGGATCTTTCCACCGAGTCCCGTTCTTCGCTCACTGCACCGTAGGCATGCAAATAACATACAAACGACAAGATTGTTATCCAAGGAAAAATAAGAATCACAATTCCTCTCAGCCCGGGTTTAAATAAAGACGCCCTGGGTGAAGTTATGGAGCAGACAGAACCGTTCTGCACAGCGTGTCGTTGTAAATATTCCTCGCTGTCGAAGACAAGTGTTTCATTTTAAAACATCAAACATCAGGGTGTCAGAGAAAAAAAAAAAAAAGGTTCTCACACTGATCCAAGAGAACACGCACTGAATGTTTGATGCCGTCCACGAAAGAGGTTTCCTAGTGTGTGGATGAGTGATGGATTTAGATCCTAGAGGGCACGGCCGGCTCTGGAAGGTCTCCACACTCTCCAGTGGGTCGGCTGTGGATCTGCCTGATCAAAACAAACCATCTCCTGCCACACAGATATTTATAGTGTGACGTATCGTATTAAATACCAGCTAACAGAGAGGCAGATCTGGCTATTAAAAAATGTTACTCCCCTGAATTATTTTTTTTTCTCCACATTGTGGTACCTTCACATAAACAATCTATCGCATTATTCATCATTTATCGTGATACATTTCTTATCATGATAAATTGTGATTTATTATTGTCTTGATAAATTCCAATTAATAAAGTTTAAAAACTTATAAAACTGCTTGTATTGTTTGTGTTGGTATGGTTATATTTTGCAGTTTTCTCCTGTACCAATCAGTAAAATAAAATAAATCACTAAATGTCAATAAATTAAAAAATATATTGAGGGCATTACAGCGATACAAAATCACACTTCATGTCCCAAATAGATGCTTCTTGATCTTGATAATGATCAAAATCATTTATTTTGTTTGTATTATTGGTGAGCCATGCAGTTATCTAAAAAAAAAAGGAATAAATATTTCTTATTGTCACTTTTATTGGTATCACAATAGCGAAAGGAAATATCGTGATAAACCTTTAAGTCTGTATCGCCCAACCCAGCGGCCTGTTTAGTTACATCTACTAACTGCAACTGTTCAAGTCAAATAAATCTGGCAAGGTTTAGACTTTAAACTTAAATGTTGGCGTTTGTGAAAGATAAACTTTTTATCTGTGATTTTGTATTATCTCTGAGTTGAGTAAATTAGACTTTTTAAAAAACCGAAAGAAGTAAAAGGTGGAAGTTTTGCCTATGGTGCTTTCGATTAAATAACAGTATCGTATTTCCCTTCTCTCAGCATCCTGAAGGAAGAGGCAGGAAAACATCTGCTACTGTAAATAAAATCAAACTTGTTTCAGGTCACTGCAGTCACAAAACTGAGCTTTCCCCAGATTTGTGCTGTCTTGTTTTTGAAAGGTAGCGAGAAGGAAGCCAGCAGAAGTTCCACTCAAAGGTTTCTGCAAACTACTTTCGGAAAACAACAAACATGTGGAAAAGGTGCTTCAGTTAGAGGTAAGCAGATCGATACAAAATACTGATATTATCGATACCAAGTCGGTATCAGTGTCAGATCAATACTAACGTAGTAAGATCTATTCTTCAGTTTCAGACTCAGTCATGAAATCTTGTTTCATTTTATTTTAGTATTGTAGCCCATGGATTCGTTTCCATCTGGAAAATGATTTTTGATTTTTTTTGCTGGCAGCTTCACGTTGTTCATCTCTGAAACACGGAACCCGTCAACGTTCAGTTGACGGGTTCCGGACGGTCGCCGTTTATGTTTTTAAAGGGTTCATGTGGTATGGAGGACCACAACTGACAAATATTTAAAAATGAAAGCAGAGCCATAGAAGTGTCCACTAAATAAATCAATACACATAAAAGCACCAAAAAAATTGGAAAAAATAGAACTTTATCTCTTGTTGAAATTTGATCTTGATATTTATTTTTTTAGCTGAGGTCCAACAAATAAGCAACAAAAAACTGTAAAATTTGTACATTTTTTTTCCCTTTCACTCAGATACATTTATCTATTTTAAATTTCTTATTCAATTTTTGTCCTTTTTCTCACAAGTCTCTTTCTTCCCAGGTGTTCTTTTTAAAATTTTCTGTCTCTATGTATTTCTGCCTCATGATGCAAATGAGGACAGGCTTTGACTTCTGCCTATTGGTTGATTAGCATTACGACAGCAGAAATACAAGCAGCCTTCATGCAGTGGCTCTGTGGAGGTCACACAGCTAAAGGCATCGTTAGGAGGAAGTGGCTGGCCTTATGAAGGATGTCTCTGTGACACTGTAGGGGTCAACGACCTTTACTGAAGATTACAGAGGCATTCTGAACTTGATGGCCGCCTCTGTGTCTGCAAGGCTAATGACCAGATCCGCTACACATTTCTGTAGGATGCATACATGCATCTGAAACGCTACTATGAGACAAGTGTTGTGAGCTTATAATTGTATTATCCTTGGAGAACATTTACTTTTATACAATTTTGAATGTGGATAAACAGCGTTAAGGTGTAAGTTTCACTGTATTTTGACTGTTTGATTTGGTCATTAAGGGACATTGGGGGATCCATCAGTATCGGTCATATGGCTCAACCATTGGAACAGGCTAAAGATGGCCGCTTTGTTCCATACATGCTTTGTTGGCATCATGACCAACCTGGGAACCTGTAAAGCTGAAGCATCAAGTCAAGTGATGGTGCAGATGGAGAGATCTGAGAAGTAGCGCAGAAAGAAATAGACCAGATTTCAGTAGCATGCATGGCTGTGGTTTAAACATGATTTTTTTTTTTCCTGGACTCAAACGTGTCGAAACTTTGACTTAGCTACGTAGCTCCATGACAAAAGTGTGCAAACAATGCAAAATTGTCAAAGAGCTTTGACAAAAACTCAAAGACAGGCAACACACTTAATTCATGTTTTCAGTTATAATGTCAATGTGTGGAAAGTGCACTGTATTTTTCATTTTTATTTTGCATGCAAAGAGTAGGGAGAATCATAGTAAAGTGGGTGAACATGTCCATATTTACACTGCACTGGCCTTGCTTTGTATTGACAATGGATGACATGAATCTAAGTAAAGTTTCAGTTCATAAGCGTTGGTTTGAAGTCATGATAAAGACCTTCTGCCCCGAGTGTCCGTAAAAACAATGCTTGATTTTTGCGTATTTTTAACCCAACACTTGGTTGGTGCCACCCAATGGTCTAGTAGAGAATTGCACTTGTGTGCAAATTGTCAAATGGAATGAACTCAAATATCATCATCTTCCTCAAATAATGGGCTAAGTCATTGTTTTTCCTAAAGGTTTATAAGAAAAAAAAAAAAAAAAGTTATAAAATCACAACCTTTTTTGCTAAAAGATGATTTAGGTAGTTAAAAAAAAAACATCTGGAAAAAAAACTGACTTAAGCTTTTATTTTAGAAAGGAGACGATAACGCACACGACTGACGTGTTTTAGGCCAAATGCACTGCGCAAAGTTTAACAAGCTCTCAGGAAAATAAAAGTAATAATTCCACTTACATCCATCATCTAATCTTCAGTAAACACTTTTGATACGCTTTAATAATCTTTGAGAAGAGTTTGATTTTGTAGCTGCTACAATGTAAACCTCTGCCACGAGAATATAATAACACAGCTGAAGATGCCTAAAAGCCGAAGGAATTTCCAAACAGATCGGCTTTTGGTCTCTAATAGCAGAGGGTGCAGCTGGGTTCTGCATTAGCAAACCAACCCAAACACCGTCTGTGAGTCGAGTAGGCCTGTAGGCCCTACTGAGCGAGGCTGCAGTATTCCGCTCAGCTTCGTGATTTACCGCAGCGCCGAGGTGTTAGCATGCCAGTAAATCTCCCTCATTATTGGAAAACGATGTTTAAAAAGAAGAAAAAAAAAAAAAAAAAAAATCAGTAAGGTATACACACACGCCACGCAGCGAAACCAGCTGACGTAAACTGACGGCGAGCAACATCTGCTGGTCTGCAGAGGTCTCACAGGGGGGAGGAATGTGTGACATTTTTAATGAACGTCAGCGCTAATCTTCTCTGTGATATATTGATCACCGGGGGTTTATAACATTGAGATGTGAGCGTAAATCTGGGTGGCGAACGTTTAGTGTTTAGGCTGCTGAGGGGCAGGCGGATTTCGTGCAGCTGGGTTCCAGCGAAGGACAGGAACCTTCGCAGAAAAAAAAAAAAAAAAAGAAGAAGAAAGAAAGAAAAAGCGAGACGTAGTGATGTCGACACTTTCATAAACAGAGGTGCTTGTGAATAATTTGTTTGGGGTCCTGACCCAGAGTGTTTTTACTACGGTGACCATATAGGGTGCAGAGTCTCGGCGGGGCAGTGGAGCGCAGGCTGGATCTGTGGATCTGTTTACACCAGAGAAATCAGACGAACTAGACTTCCAGAAGGATCAGAGGGCGAAAGACGCTCTCCTGCTGTCTCTCTGCCTTTGACAGCCTAAAAAAAAAAAAAGAAAAAGCAGGGTGACACGAAAGGTGTTCTGTCTGCATAGAGATTTAAAGGTGTTTGTTGGGGCCTGGCGATGAGAGCTGGAGACGTGATCACCGCTCAGCGATCTTCGCGTCGACTCTACCAAGTTCTACCAAGATTTGCTTTGCAAATTAGCATCAGGGATTTAAAACGCTAGGAAGGAGAGGCGGGTTGGGGTGGGAGAATATAGAGACGAAAACCACAGCCAGGTCTGACTTAACTGTGCTTCACAGAAGAGTCTGTTATTAAGCTTGAGAGAAGAGATGAGAGCTCCTGAGGGAGACTTTATGGCCATGTGTCTGTGGAACGTAACTCAGCCGGGCCAGAATGAAAGCCCGCTTTAAAGGTTACATTCACATTCGCACTCTGTTATTCCTCTTTGTCAGAGTGACAAAGGATTGCGTACTATGAAAATTTAGATTGCATATTAAGAAGCTTCTTTAAAAACTCGTGTCAGGCTCGCTCTTCTCGTTTCAGGTTTATCCTGCGACTGTTTGACCTCAGATCCACTCACATGTATATTTCATTTCAGATTTCCAAGAACTGGAACAAGTCCTTAAAGGGACAGAACTTTCCAAGTGAGATTCTGCTAAAAATGTATCGGCAGCTAATGCCTTACCTGCAGTCAACAAAGGTCTTCATTTGGTTTGAATCCAGATTTGTTGGTCCTTTGAGGTCAGCTTACACTGAAACCAGAACAACTGGAAGATGCTCTAACAGATCGGCCTGTAGGTTGAAGCTAATGGCCAAACCCAGAGAAGCCAAAACTAAGGGTTCATTCCCACCAGCCCTGTTTAGACCGCTTTAATCCAACTCTAGTTTGTTTGCAGGGGAAGTCTGGTTTGTTTCCGGAGGTATGAACGCACAATCAAACTCTGATAAAAGTGAACTCTGCTCCGACGATAAACCAACATCTCGGTGATGTTGAGGAGAATTCTGGTGCAGTTCAAATGCCAAGTGCTTATGAGAACCTTTATTTTAAATAAAAAACCTAAAAAAAAAAACATTCTCCATGGTCTCCTTCCTCATCGAGCCCGCTATTGAAGAATGTTGGTTTGGCGCGTTTGCCAAAAGACAAAAGAGAAATCGTCCAACCGCTAAAATCTGACAGCTCCGTTTTTGCCATAGGAAGTTCCACTACTCAGTGTCTTCTTCAGAGGTTTCTATCAGTGCTTCTTGGTACTTTCTTCCACAGGCAAACAGAGTGGTTCATTTGACAGCGTAGTAGGAAAGTGAACTGAAAATGTAGCAAATGTTACAATTCTGGTCCCCAGTCAAACCCAATCAACTGGACCATCAGCAGTGAAAACACCCTTAAGAAGACTTCCACCGTCTTAAAACATCTCCTGTCAGTTATTCATTAATACTCACCTATCCAAACAAACAACTATTCACACAAGTTCAATGTTAAAGAATACAAATAACCCAAAAGTCATGATTTTGGACCAGGACCAATGAGAATCCATGCATGCATGAGGAGAAGATGCAGGGATTTATAATGAAATTAATAATAAAACACACAATCACTATCCAAACATACTTAAACAGGTTAAAGGTTCCTAAAACGGCACTAAGAGCACAAGCAGCTGTAATGTTTTTAAAACTGGAGTTGTTTCAAGACTATAGGAATCCATTACTCGCCAACTCAAGACAAGCTAATCTGGTTTTGGAAACAAGTGATCATTTTGAAGATGACCTTATCTACTACATTTAAAAGATACTAGCCGTTTATGAGCTTTTGTCAAAAACCCGAGCTATTTCTTTAAGAGACGTGAACTCATTTTCATCAAGCGCAGCCAAACAGAAAAACAGTCAAGCTATGAGCAAATCAAGAGCAATCATTTCCCCAAATTGCTCCAGGCCATGGTAAATATGTCTCTAATCAGGGCCAACAAGTTTAATGGATTCAACACGAAAGATTCTTTATTAGCACACCCTTGTTCAACAGAAACATGTTGCATGTTAAAATCAATGACACATAAGATTACCAAAACAAAACATTGGGTTTTAATGCCAAACCAAGTCGGCTGTTGCAGTTTTCTTTTCTTCACTGGATTGAATAGTGTGGCTCAGATCATGTGATGTGGACTTTGGTTGAGATAAAGTGTTTTTAAAATCAGCAACAGTGTCTTGTAAAAGTCTTCACCGGATTTGTACCTCACCTCTCCCTCGATGGCCACTGGATCACTTTGAATCGGATTGGAAGTCCAAACATGTTAAAAAACAATAATAACAACAATAATAATAATAATAATAATAACAAAAACACTGCAGTGGACATTTTAAAAGAATCAGATGGAATCCATCGAGCTGTCTTCCCAACAAGATTTAATGTGAGCTTTGTGATGTACAGTGTTTCAATGGATGGGATTTTCAAAACGAAAATACTTTGTTTTTTTAATTTACATGAACACGTCCTACGGTGCTTTAAAAAAAATGGGAGATCCATTTTGCTCTTGGTTATTTTCCTTCAGCTGAACCTTTGTTCCGTTCACCTCTGAGCTGCGACCGGATCCTCCGCACGCGGCCCCGCTGCACATCTGGTTTCTGGATGACAGCTCCCGCCGATCAGCTGGGGCTGCGCGCGCTCAGCCAATCGCAGCGAAGGTGCGTGTTTTCTCTGGGCCCTCGCAGAGGGCAGACATCTGCTAGTGGTTAGCAGTAGGTACTGGGACCCAGGTTATTTGATTTGGTTGCAGGGTCGATTTGAACTCTGGGGGCCTGTGGAGGAGGCTCCTGGATGGAAAAACAGATCTTAATGAGGTCTCCTCTTGTACTGTTTGTCGCTTTTATATTTTTGCAAGTAAAATAGAAGAAACTCTTTGCAGAGATCAGGTTTTTTTTTTTTTGGGTTTTTTTTCTGTGGTTCTATTAAAAACCTGCTTCCATAACTTCACTTTATTACAGCCCACCGTTTTGTGTTTCAGAAAGAGTGTTTTATTTTATTTAATAACTAAAGTGGATGGGGAAAAAAAAAAAAAAATCACAGATGTTAGACTTGGCACTCTCATGGCAACGTGAGATACTATATCATTTTTCACAGCTGCCCTGCTGCCTTCCAAACAACGATATTTTTAATTCTTTGTATACCAGAAGATTTCTTTTCAAAAGTGTTTACAAGAAGCAGATCTCGATTTATGATGGCACATATAATTTGAGTTGAGTTACATACTCCCTGACATAAAAAAAAAAAAAAAAAAATCGTCTATTCACTGTAATGGAGATGTCCAAGTTGGATGGAAGTTGTTCCACACGCAGACCAGGACTAAATGATTTGATTTGGAATCGCGCACGTTTACAGAAGGAGTCCAGGAGAATACAGTTTAGACTGATTATTAAAATACACCATATGAAAAGAGACACAACCTTTTTTTTTTCTTTTTCTTTCCGCCATCAAATCAGACTAAAGTTTCCATGTTTAAGGCCAGTTAGGACGACCGACATTATTCATTTTTGCTAAATGCCAGAACAACGAGACAGAATTTTTATAACGGATTATAAAGGATTTGGGGGCTTTGCCTGCACCACCACCACTGAGCCCAATCGCACACCGTGTTTCATCTCACCTTGAGTAAGTGACGTTCTCACTGTGGAGGCTGAGTCCCACTGCTGTCATGGTGGGAAACAGAGTGACCGTGATATAGGAACAGGTGTTCGCAACCTTTAAAACCCTATCGGTCAGTTTTGCCCTCAGTCAGAGTCTGGCCATTACCTTCATGCAATTCGGCTTGATTCTCATCTCCCTTCTGAGTTCTGTCTGGGATTTCTACCATTGATTGTGATTTCTGGTTGAATTCCAGCCACTCTAACTGAGAAGGGCCCAATTTCAAGGTGTTAAATTATGAAGTCAAAATTTTTTTTAAAGTTAGATTTGATAAATGAAGCATTTACATAATAACTGAAGGTAAAAGTTACTTGCTTGTGCTGTAAAGCAGCACTATGTGCCTAGAAAATACATAATATATCCCATTTAGAGATAACTTTTTCGAAAATATACATTTGTGTCTAAATTAGGAAACTAGATTTTTGCAGAAAGAGACAAAAACTGTTTTTCTTTAGTTTGCCAACTTCTTCCCTGTGAATTTAAAATGAAAAACCGAGGCGCTGCTAGCACGGGAGCGGCCACCATCTGCTGCATGAGGATCATCTGCAACACAGATGATATGATTGTGTTGGCACAAACTCAAATGAGTGCAGCAAAAGACCCCAGCAGTGAAAATAAATAGCAACCATTCTGCTCGCAATAGGTTTTATTGCTCAACCGTTGAATCTCTCACTAGATTTTAATTGTCACCGAATGCCAGTTCCCCCCCAAACGAAACAAACCAGAATGAGTCTATTAGCTCCAACATGTGTCCACCGCTTATTTCCGTTGATAAAGAAAAAAAAAAAAGTCAGAATACGACCAGATTGTGATCCATTCGTGCCTTCTGTGTGTTTAAGAGCCCCTTCCAGAGCGCTCAGAGACACTATGTGGTCGAGGCCACGAGTTGGTCAAGCGTAAAAGAACCGTGTGTCTCTCCAGACCACGCGCCTCCTAAAGGGCAACGACTTCAATCACGCCAGCGGAAACATAAACTCTCAACTGCTTCCAATGTAAAGTGAGCTATTTTCACAGAAAACGAGCCGGCTTGATTAAATCAGACCTCAGGCTAAATTTAATAAAACATGTAAATATAAGCGGCGCTCAGGTTCTGGACGAAACAGCTCTGCCTTGATGAATCTCATAGTGAGTCTCTGCAGAGATTATGTGATGTTCTTTAAAGGTTCTGTTGGCCTTTATTTGAGAGTGCACAGACAGGGTAACGAAAGAAGGGGAAGTTATGCAGCAAGGGTCATCAGTCCGGGACGCGAACCTGTGGCGGCCATGTTGAGGCCTCGGTGAGTTGTGCTTTGCCCCGACGCCACCACTGGACCCCGATTATGTGAGGTTTGATTTCACTGCCTGGACTTGAGAAGTGGAAACCCGAATGTGAGCAGTTCATCCAAACCGTGCAGGAACATGAAGAGGCCCACCACTTTTTCAGATCTTGATGTCAGATATAAAACAAAACTTACTCACAACTTTTTAGGAATTTGTTTTAGGTCAGTAGCTCATTAATATTGATGAAGACGTACTAGTTACACTGGCAGATTTTTTTCACTTATCAACTTACCTCTAATAATCACCAAAGTCATTCAAATTAGACAAACGGGTAATTTGCTTTGCAGATAGCAAGAAGAATATGAGATGGAAGGTGGCATTATAAAGAGACATTTTTCACCATCTTATAAGTGAAAAATTCTGTCAGTTTTTAATATTAAGACGTTGAGTTAAAACAAGCTCCGTTACTGCTGAAGAAGTTACTTGCGAGTTAGTTTTGTCTTATTTCAAGTCTAAGATATTTGCACAAGAAAAAAAGACAAATACTTAAAAAACCATATAAACCAGTTTTCATCTGTGAAAAAAATATGGTCCCTGCAGAGGGACTAATATTGTCATATCATAAAATGAAAATTGCATTTTATATAAATATATATATATATATATTTTTTTTTTTGTCTGACATTATATTTTGTTGAAGGATTTGAAACATTTCAATGTCTCTAAAAATAAACAAAACGAGAAATCTGTGAGGGTGGGAATACTTTTCCTGTCATAAGCATGATTCCACACACCGGTCCATTTAGGGTTTTGAAATGACAGGCAAGAAAAAAAAAAAGAGATGCTGACGTGAACTGACTGGGAGACGTTTGGGGTATGAAGTTAATTATGACTGAGCTGTTTCACTATAAGCAGGGCCACATGGAGAGGGATTTTCTTTTTCTTTTTTTGTTTCCTTTCTTCCAGAGTGTTCCAGCAGAAAGCATGAGGGCCTCAAACCTATAAAGAAATATGTATATGTATTATTACGCACATACAGCACCCATGTGCCACAATCAAAACAGAATTTGCAGCTCAGCAAAATCAGACCCACTTTATGGATTCTGGCAGCGATATAAAACTGGTTCTACTTTTGTGCAGTATAACAACGAGCTGCGATGTGAGGCTAAAGTTTGCACACCTCACCCAGGGGGTTTATAGTTTCAGCGCAGCTGCTGAATGAATCCACCCCCTCCCCCCCACCAGGAGAACTGTGCTCCCTGCACCTGATACGCACTTTTAATGCTCAATAACTCCAACCTGAAACTTACTGAAAAACTCCAATTTGAAAAACATAGCAGCAATGTAGGCCGACTCCATTTAATGAGACGGCCGAGAAGGACTTCAGTGGGAAGTCTCACTAGATGTAGTCAGACCTGAATGGTTGTTTTTGGGAATGCTCAAATTGTGCAGATCCTACAGCATTGATAGGGTAACTCTGCCTGATTTCTGATATAAGTGAGAAATGACCACTAACATTGGCTTTGGTCACACCGTTGTCTGTTGGACATGTGTTCCCAAATCTTAAAAATGCATCTACAACAAGGAGTGGAGCGCATTTTATAGAACATCTACTTCTAGATTTTTTTTTTTAAACTCAAGTTTCCCATGAGACTTTTTATTTCAATTTTACATACTTGAATTTATACAAAGTTGATAAGTGCACCCAATGTAGGGAAAAAAATGACTAAAGTTAAAAGAAAGTCAGCCTGCCATGAGCTGGATCTGCTCCAAGCTTTTGTCACGCTGAGGTGAGCGAGTAGTCATCAGCATACATTGAGTGTTTGCGTAGTTTGAGCTAAACTAAAACTCTTAAGAATAATAATGTAACATTGAGGTTACATTTTATGAGATATAAATGAGTCATGACAGCAGGCTTGTGGGTGGAATCCTTACTGGACCTACTGAACATAGCACCACCGGACTCTTGTTGAGGTCATTTCCCAGTCTGAGCCAAGGCAATGCCTCATCAATGTGTTGTGCATTAGCAACAGTTCTACTGGATAACATGCCACTCACAATGATGAACCAGTTTAGGAATGAAAGCTGACTCAGCGCCCTCTGTCACTGGTTCTGCACAATGTAAAAGCCTGACTAAGTATGTTTTCACTCCTGATCGTCCAGTGGACTCGGTTTGATTTCTACTCTCCACGCTTAACCTACAACTTAACTTAAACAGAATACAAGTGGAAAACAATTACCTGAATGAACTAGAAAAAAAGTCACATGACAAAACCTTGGATCTGCTCTAAGCTTTTGTCAAACAGAGGCAAGCCAGCAGTAATCGGTGTACCTTCAGAAATTGCGTGGTTTTAGCTTAAAGCTGTTACAGGTAGGTGATACATTAATCATTGCAACATTTATCTCAGAGCTGCACAGTTCGTATTGATCTTAAAAACAACTCCAAAACACTTTTGCAGCATGTCTCATATGGTCTCTGTTACAAACACAGATTTTCGCGAAAATATCTACAGACAATTCAAGATATTGTTTACATATCGAGCTAAGATTTATAAAAATTGAGATGGCAGGAATTGCTGGGGAAGTTTTGAATTTTATTTGATTGCGTGACTCCGAGCTGTAAAGCTAATTGACTTCAAAGGGATGAAACTTGAGGGGTTATCTATGAACTCATCCCTTCAACAGAGCTCTGTCAAATAAAAAAAAAGAAAAAAAAAAAACAACAGAATTTATCCTCTTAACTCCTCATCTCTTAAAAATCAATTCCAGGTATCATTAACAGTCATTAACAGTAACAAGTAATTAACAGCTAACACTGTCAATTACCTAGAATTAACAGCATTAATTCCAGGTAAATTAGTCTTTAACATTAAAAGGATGTTAAAGACTAATTTAACAATTTAACACAGAAAGAAAAGAAAAAACAACCTTTTTACTGCAAATAAACAATAAGATTTCTTATCTTACTCTTACAAGCCAGTCAGACAAACTTTAAATTTATACATTTTATCCACTAAATGAGCGGATAAATGCTCATGTAAAAAAAATATTGAGTTGAACATTTTTACGTCAACCAGTGAAATGAACTCAGTTAGTTGCCCCATTGTGGATAAGAGAGTGGAATATATATATATATATATATATATATATATATATATATATATCAATAATTTTAAATGTACCGTAGAACTTTCATTTTATTACATACTAATGAGTCATGATACCAGGCTTATGGGTGGACTCCTTACTGGACATAGCCACGGCCGCCTGGACCTTTGGGGGATCATGTTGAGGTCATTTTCCAAGCTTAGCCAAGGCAATGCCTCATCAGTGTGTTTTGCATTAGCAGCAGTTCTACTGTATAACATGCTGCTCACAATAATGAACCAGTTACGACTGAGATCTGACTCAGTGCCCACCATCATTAGTTCTGGAGAATTTAAAAGCCTGACTAAGTCACTCAGTTTGGATTTTTCTTCCCACCCACAGATCCATGGTTGAAATATGAGAACCAAACAGGAAACACTAAAGCTGGCAGAGGTTTACACTGACCAAAGCTCAGAACTGAGGAAAATATAAGACAATACATTCTGCTTCATACCTGCGTCTCTGAGGACAAGCTGTGCCTTGAAGGCAGGGCTAAGTCCACCCAGGTGTTTTGCACAGCTGAATGGTTGCCATGGAGATTAAAAGATTCCACAAACATGCATAAAAGAAGTAAGGCAACACTCCAGATATAGCATGATGTACTGCCCCTTTAAAAAAAGAGACGCATGGATGTAAACGTGCATATCTACCACAAACAAACCTGGGATAGTAAGTGAAGCAAAGTTATAACAGCAATGTTTAAACTAAAACATTATGACCAACTACTGAAAACTAAACAAATCAGAAATCTGTAGTAAATAAATACAAATGTAACCACTTTGTCACATCCACCTAGACCAACAGACTGGGCAAGGAAAGCATTAATTTGTGACATAGCTGCCATTCTGTTAGCAAGTCAAGTATTCGTTCTGTTATCCACCGTAACCTAAGACTGTCAAAAAACACTGCGAGCTCACGTTGCAGTTTTCCAACAATAAAAACTCAGATAAAACCAATCCTGAACTCTTTGTCCAGCAATCTGAGTCTGGTCGGAACATTAGTGAAACAGTCCTGAAGCGCCAAAGTCCTGCCAGTTTTTGTTGTCGTCTGATTCAAATGGTCCAACGACCACCTCAACGTGCCAGGTGATGAGCCATCGTTTAATTCAGATGTGATGAACCAGGGAGCGAACTAAAACATGCAGGGTACTGAGTCACTGAGGAATGACTTTGGACTCCCCTGGTTTAGATTAATGCATAAGAAATCCAGGCCTAAAGCCGATTCTGAATCAAGCAAGACTTTGAAAACATGTTCAAGAAAAAAATGTAAAAAAAAAAAAAAGGAAGAAGAAAAATGCAATAATGTTTCAAGTTGTAATGTGACAAGGTATGTGTACTTTTGCGAAACACTATTTCAAGAAGAAATTCCCTTTCTGTAAAACCCTGAAAAGCTTAAAATAAACATCTGCAATAGATTCCAACTTGAAGATAGGAGTAGAGCTCCGGCTGGACTTCAGCTGCATTACAGATATAAAGGTGTGATCAGGAAGCTCGTCCATGCTCATCTCTCTCTACTGTAGCACAACTCGCAAAAAAGTATTTCACTTTACTTAATTCATGTAATCAGGTTTGACTCAGGGGCAAACTTAAACCTAGGCGCCATTTTAATGTCAGTGTTGGAAACCTACATGGTCTGTGTTTATCACTATGGTCTGGGGTGCATACAATCAGTGGCTCAATGAATTAGCAGGAGAACAACTAATTTCTGGCAAAAGTAGCCGAGGGAGGCAGAGGGGGGGAGAAGCTGGAAATGAAAATGACATCACATTTAAGGGAATGATGAGGTCTGTGATCGTTTGTTGAAAAAAAAAAAAAAAACTCAAAAATATTACTCATGAGTTGGACGAGCTCCTTATGGAAAACAGACGAAAGGGACATGTGTGATATCACAATCGCTGGGGATGTGTCCGGAGGCGGCGGGACATTCGCCCAGGGCCGCTTCACGCCAAGGCACGCTGCTTACACAGTCCCAGAGGAGAGGTAATCATAGAGAAGAACGGCGAGTCTGCGTACGTGTGTGTGTGTGTGAAATTTCTCTCAGTGTTGAACTCCTTACTTACATCTACACCCTCCAACCCTCATGGTCTGTATCATGTTATGAGCTCACCAGAGACGAGTCATGACTTCACGGCCACAGAGCCGAACCTAACACTTCATCACCGCTGATCAGAGTTCTAAACTAACTCCATATACAGCAGAGGAGTGTGTGTCCATGATCAACACAGGAAACCATCTCACTGTAATTATTGTCAAATATTTATTGGTCATAATGAGCGTACAGGGGTCATGCATATTTACAGCGTATAAAAGGTTTTATGGACACAAAGAAAGTCAAACGATCAACTTAAACGTACAGAGGCTCACAAAAAAAAAAACAAGGGCTATCATAACATTAATGTTTTCTGTCAGATTCATTAAAAATGACAAAGTGTGATTTTTTTTAAAAAAATGTCACGATCGAGCTTTAAATCTTAAAACGGCTGCTTAACCTATAGCACTTCCACACATACAGGCATACAAGCTCAACATTCAAAAAACATATGAGGTAGTCAGATCACATAAAAAATACAATCAATAGTTCCATGGATTTGTGCTCTAATTACCACGTCCTCCTTACATGATGGTAAAGATGAGTAAAAAGCATTAAACTGAACGCAGCTTTTATTGCAGGATAATCCAACATTGTAACTTGTTTTCTTTAAGAAAATAATCCAATCTTTCATTTGATATAAAAATGCCACATCGAGGACATTTTTTTGAATTGGATCAGTTTGGACACATTCATTGATATATTCAATATTAAACAAAGTGAGGGAAGCTTAAGCTTTTTGATCATTTGTGCTTTACGTTTAGTTTTTTTTTTTTTTCTACTTTATTATTTAAAGTGCTGAGAGAAAAAGAGAAACTTTCTGTTCCAACTTCAACAAATCTCTGCCAGACAGATCGGCGAAAGCGAAGGAGGTGGTTAAGTAGAACCTCTGTTACAGAGGACTATTGTCTCTGCTGCCTGGAATTTGAGCAGTCTGCATGTCATGACGGTCATGAGACTGTCATACAGCAGCCGTCTTCAGTCAGAGGCATCTTTAAATTGAAAGACTGCTACTGCAAATTTTCACTGAAAAACAGCAGGAACTGTTTAACTGAACTGTCTCTGAAGATACTTGAACGAAAAAAAGACAACATTGTCTTGGAAATGAATCGAAAGACAGAACAGCATGCCGTTTTGGAACTGTGTGAAGATCATCAATAAAATAGTTGCTAGGTTAAGCTTACAGATGGTGGACTATAGACAACATATATATATAAAAACAAAGTTATGCTACTGAAATAAAAGATCAATTTAAGGCTTTTTTGCTAATCTTTACCAAGTGCTATTATTGATGATGGGAGTCTGTGGCTTAATATGATGCAGATCATTTTGTACAAACTGCGTATGACCCAAAGGTTACAAACCAGAGCTGGTTTCATGTTTTATCATGTGTTACTTTAGAGATGGGATGCTATGAAGCGTCTAAAAGCTTCAGCTTATATTCTTTAAAATGAACGGTGTGTCTAAGAAGCATAGCTTAATACATTTGGTGTTGTGAGTCCTGTTCTTAGTTTTAAACAGCTGGATGGGGTGTAGAACATCAGCAATACCTGCACAGATTATTAAAGATTCACACAGAACAACAAATGTGAAATATGTCTAGAAATTTGTTAAGAAAAGGAGGTTCCTAGCGACAACTTTATAGTATAATTATTTACTAAATTGCATCCTATTCGACAGCGTGCAACACTTTTATGTATGCTTTACAAAGAATTTCCCAAACCATATGAGCAAATCCACAATTCACAGTACTTCCACACACACATCACAATAAAATTCTGTCGTAAATACATTCCAAAATATAATCTTATACACAAATATATTTATTTATAGCATCTGTAGAAAGCTGTACATAAGTTTACATTGCGAAAGGAGAAGAAAAAACAAACAGATAAAAAGCATTGTGTCCCTATTGCTGCTTCAGGGAAACATCTCTTCTTCTATCCCGCTCTAGGCCCCCGCTTTCCCCCGACACACACTCTTGATACTCACACCCCCACACACACCCACCCCCACACACACACACACACGCACACAGAAAACATTCATATTCTTGTAAAGCGGTGGGGAGCTTACGATGTTGAAGAAAATATATGTGAAACAAAGAACTCTGGCTACAGCTTATACAACACACTGAGTGCCAAGATTTACACAAAACCAAGTGGGATAAGGAACTCCAAACACTGACCGTCTGGTGTCTGCAAACCACGGAAAAATGCCTCATGTTTTGTCTGATAAAGATCACAAACAGGGAGCGCTACTCCATTTTATCATCTGACGCCTTTCTATTCCTGTGACAATGTGCTGCCTGCTGAAAGGACAGACAGCAAGACCTTAGCAAACGAAGGCTAACTGTGATCGCTGGGATGTTCTTTAAATATGGCCGTCATTATTGCTATGAGTCAGTCAACATGGTGGATGAGATTCCTGAAGTTATAAAAGAAGGGACTGGCACAGATAAAGCAGAAAAGAGACGTTTGCACATGTGCTTCCCTCGAAACACATTTGCCTATTTACAATTATTGACATAAAAATACAAATCGACCGTCTGGAGCAGAAGTTTGCATACGCTCACCATTAGCATGAATGCTGACTTAATTTGGATCTGATAATATAAAAATAATAGACTGTTGGTTTTTTTTTCCACCATGGACTGATTTATAAAACATTACATGCTCAAATATGCAGCCAGAACCCTCCCAGCAGGTTGTTAAAACAAAAATCTCCCTGCTAGCAAGCATTTCTCCAAGGATTTGTGGCAATGTATTTTTTGAGACTGTTGAGGTTAAGATTTTAACAGTCATCAAAAAATATAGTTGAAATACATAATTTAAATCCCCAAATTATAAGGAAATTTATTTTAATAAGCGTATGAAAACTTCTGACCAGAACTGTACACCAACACTTCAGGAGATATAAAAAAAAAAAAAAAGACAGCTGAGAAGAAGACTGAGACCTCTCTTGTGTCTGAAGGATAGTAATGCAAACAAGAGAATGTCTTGGCTTGCAAATTAATGGCTGGACTCAGTGGAAGATGTAATGTGAAATACTTAGTTTAAAACATTTTCAAAGAGATTTAAACTGCAGATGATAACTTAAGGTACCTATAGGAATGTAATGTATGTGAATGACCTGTTTATTTATCTTAATTTTTTGCATAAAAATAAACAATGATCAGTTTTTCTGATTTTACTGTTTATATTTTCATGTTTGAGTAAAAAGTGAAATGAACATTGTTCTTTTATTCTATGAACTATTGACAACACGTCTCCGAAATACTTAGTATTTGTTGGCAGAAAATGAGAAATGGTCAAAATAATGAAAAAAGATGCTGTGCTTTTAGACCTCAAATAATGCAAAGAAAACAAGTTCATATTCATTTAGAAACAATACTAATGTTTTAACTCAGGAAGAGTTCAGAAATCAATATCTAGTGGAATAACCAGGAGGTTTTCAATCTCATTCAATGCAGTGGTCTCTTAATTTTTTCCAAAGCTGTATAAATACATTTATTTTATATCCATATATGTTGTGATTGAAGTAAATTATGTGCTAAAGCGCTATATTCCATTTACCATGTACACCAGCCTGAACACAATTCTCTTTCAAGTAGCTCTCCCCTTGGTGGCGCCACTTATTTCTCTATAGAAATTGCTTGTTATTTTTTAATAAATTGTCTTGCGCGACTACATGTATTCGCGCAAATACAAATGTGAATAACCTGAACTGAATTAAAACCCCAGGTCAGATTCTGAGGATTTCTACCAACTGTTTCCAGCTAAATAAAATCGACTGACTGATTCGATCTGATTTGATTGACACCATGAAGCCAGGCTAGTCACACACAGACACAAAACAAGTATCAGTCTTTTCCTTTAACTTCAGCAAATTAGTATGATTTAACTCTGATAATGTGGCCATTTTAAACTTGCACCTGTTGAGCCTCTCTAATGTACTGATATCTACTGTTTGCACTTTAATCCAAAATAAAGAAAAGTCTTCTTTTTTTCTTAAATATGGAGGTCTACCTGCAGATCTTTCACATTGTTCTTTCACATTTGCTGGTGCTTGTTCTTCTCTCATACATTCAACATTTCCATTGTCTCTCTTCGTCAGGATAATGACAGATAAGTTCATACTGCACTTTTGTCCTCTTTCTAATAGTGGTTGTGTTGCTCCTGTGCTACTTTCTAGGTTGCGTGTGTTAAAGTAATGTGTTTACGGTCCAGCCATCAACATATCACTTCTGCAAATCTTGCCTTGTTCAATCACCGATGGAGCAAAGCGACTGAATTCAAACCATTTAAGGACGAAACAAAAAAAAGGCTTAACTGTGACCAGAAGAGCAGCATTTGGATTTGAAAAAAAAACAACAAAAAATAACACACAAAACATCTAAACAGGACTTTCTTTCTTTCTTGTGCTGAGATGCATCTCAGAATCATGACAGCACATTTGTCTGTGGTTTTTATGTGTGCTATCTGCGTCCACGCTTCAGAAGACCAACGAACCGGTTTGCGTGGAGGCGCTGCGCCGTCCTGAGCTACGCCGTGCTGCTGCTGGAGCATGGTGTGCTCTGCGTGCTACCTATGCTGTGGGCTGCGCTGCTGTTCTCCGAGACGGGCTGGGGCTTCTGAACGGGCTGCGCTCTGGTGGTCCCACCTGGATGCGGGGCAGGAGAGGGGTGGGACGGGAGACGGGGAGAAGGGGCGCGGGAAATAGGACAAGAGAAAATGGAACTGGTTTTAAAATTGGACAAAAATACGACGAACTGATCTGGCTGAAAATACAAATCGGTCAAGATATCTGGCTTATTGCTTGACATTTCCCATAGTTTCAGGGTTTTTTTTTGTTGTTTTTTTATTGTCCTTTGAGATCTATTAATTCTTTCACAGGCAAAGGAAAACACATAGAGAACAAAGCATGAAATATATAAAGAAATCCAATGTGAATCCTGGCCAGCAGGATGAAAAGCACAACGTCCTCAAAGATGTCCCCTGAAAGGTCCAGAGCCAAATGGTCACATCCATTTTGAAAGAAATGTTTTGCTCTTCACATGACGTTGTGCCTTTAGTTATCTGGAACTAATTAGCCTTGTTTCAGTACAAAGCAGGAGAAACAGCACCAGACCTGGTTGCTGTCATCCAAGCATCTGGGTTATTGTTCTTTGTCTAAAAAAGCATTTCCTATCATAAACTAACTCACTCCAAAGCTTAAGTTACTGATTTTGTCTGTTTACAAACGACGTCTCCATCTGACATTGAGGAGTTTTTGAAATAAAGCCTTGTCTGCATTTCATTTGAGTTCTGCACCAAAATACGACTGCAGTGTACTCTGCAGAGACCATAAAGGTATACAGGAGGAGTACACCTGGTTTCCGCATTGTTCAAAAATGTTAGCTGAACCAGTTTTGTAGCTGCGTTTCCATTAACTGTAGAATTGTGCAAATTGAAATTACAAAAGTAAATTTGCATAATGGAAAAACATAGCAATTTCAAAAAACAAGTTTTTTTGCTGAAGAGTTTTTGCATTAGGATAAAATGGTTTTTCGGCCTTATTGCAACATATTTTTCACATCATATGAGTCACGTGATCAACAGCTGGAGGCGGGGCTTGTTGCTTCTACGCCTCAATAAGACGCCTACGTCTCCTCTGATTGGCTGATAGATGAGTGCTAGCGGCACCATGGCTAAATTGTGACTGTATCTCATGTAACTGAGATAGAAGTATCTGTTGCCTACATGATTTTCAACGACTTATCTCATGACCAAATTTGTGAAATTAATTTAATTTCTTATTTAACAGAAACACAATTCTGAAATTGTTCTTTTTTTACGTCAGCAGAATAGCAACAAAGATTTGCGCACATTTGTAATGGCATGCACACTTGTGGGAGTGAGTGCCTTCGTATATGACAGCTCTATGTACCTATGGGTGATATGGAAGCCCTCTCCCACTGTCAGGCCTTACAGCTCTGCTAATGATTAGCAGGAGAGAGCTGACTGCCAGCAGACCTTCACTCACAGGATCGACCAGAGCCCCGCAAAAACAAAGGGATTCACCTCAGCCATAGGAGGAAACTAGAATCCCCAACCCTGATATTATCTCTATAGATGGGAGAGATAAAGGCACATTCTTTTGGTTACGAAAACACTTTGTGCGTGCATAAAAACCCCTATGTCTGCTTAGGGACATTTGGCCTTTACTCTTTAGGTGTAGAAATAATTTCTATAAAGATGAGAAAGCCTCCAGTTCCTGTGCAGGATAAACCCAAGAAGGAAAGAAGTCTATAGCTGCAGTGTGTAACTTTTATAAATATGCGGGGTTTTTCTATATTTGTTAAAACTGTCACTATGTCCCAGCTGTATAATACGAGGGGAATAAATGAAGCTCTTCTGCCTGTGGTCCTACTGTCATCTGCAGAAGTGTGCCACTCCCAGTCAGAAATAACCAATCAGAGCCCGGAGAAGGCAATCACCTTATGTTGCTCTTACTGTTTGAGTTCTTTTGAACTTCTAATTGTGTCAAACTAAAAATTAATGTGTTCCAAGTGAGGCCTTAGAATACATCCACATGTGTGCCTAAAATTAATAAAATCAAACATCTCAGATCAACCTATTGGAAGTTTCCCAAGCTGTGACATCATCATTTGAGCTTTTCCTCAATGTCTGAAGAGATTAATCTCATTCTAAAGACAATAATACATCTCCGACATACTCTGTCATTATTGTGGCATTTCACAAACAGAAAATTAGCAATTCTAGCTGACCCAGCAAGAGAAGTTTGATCTGATTTAACATCATTCAGCGAGAAAAAACATTGTATATGTCTCTTTATTCTGTGCATGTAAACTTCTGGTGAAAACTATAACTCCGCAATCTATTTGTGACACAGGATTAGATATAGTCAGCTGAAAAGGCTGCAGCAAAACAAAAACAACCTTAAAAAATGTGACGTGTTGATTTTGGAATCTTACTGTGACTTTAGGAAGTTTTTTGTTTGATGTCTTTTCTGTTGCTTGGATCACATTGTTCCACAATGTATTTTCAGCACAAAACACTGAAAATTGTATTATGCGTTTTTCTTCAGTTTTAGCATTTTGACAGCCCTAAGCTTTATTATGACGTATAAATCTTCTCTGTATCATATTCTATGAATTTCTCTCAAAACAGTGAAACTATTGAAGATTTTTAGCTGTGTAGTTTTTAGACCAACTAAACACCGGATGATTTTATTTTTACACAGAAGAAGAAAGTTTAGGCCTTGCTCACTGTAAACTGCATGTGTCGCCATAATGAGCAAAATTTCAGACACTGTGATGGTATGTGACTTCTCTTTAAAGCAGTTTCGCTTCTATTTTGCTGAACAGACACTGTTCAGTAATGGTCATGTCTTCATAAATGACATGACCATCATAACCGTCAGTAAATAAAAGAGGGAAAAAATGACTTTTAAAGAGATCTCTGAATGCTGCTGGAACAAATCCGAAGTGTTTTCCTGCCTCATCACTCTGAAAGCTGGTTGAAAATATACTCAGAACGTGATATTTTTGGTTGTTGTTTAGGGGATCTACGTTCTTGGGGTTAACTGCAAACACTGCCGTATAAGGTCATCTGTAGCTGACATAGTTAACACACCCATCCAAATGTGGTCTATTTTCATAACATCAACAGAAAAATGCCTTTAACTCTGAATCTTTTCATATCATCTATCTGTAAACCTGCTGTGTGTGTCAACATGTTGATTTTATATCCGGAATATACTATCTCTGGAAAGGCAGACCTGTTGTGTTCTTTTGTTGGTCACTCACTTATAAATACATAAAGCAGAAAAGAAGAGTGCTCCTATAGAAAAGCCAAGAGAAATATTTGGAGAACGATAAGGGGGCTCAGTTTGTTACAGGGGGTGGTTACTACAATAAATCCTCCTCAGAAGTGTAATGGGAATATGATGACTGTGAGTTCTTTAACTGTAATCCTTCTGATAGCGGTTTAGATCTGGCCAACTAATACAGTCATTTTACACTAAGTGAGCTCTTTCCAGAACACACATGCAAACTCCAAACAGTTTTACTGAAGAACCGCCACATTCCTGCAGGTCAGTGGCCCAGTGGACTAGCGCTGAGACGCTGAGTTCTATGCAGCGCTGAACTCGGTGGGCTTCCTCTAAGGGGTCGACCAGGGTCAGCGGGCTGGGGACGACGGGGAAAGTCTTGGCATCTAATAGACAGATTGTGTGTCTCTTCCTGTGAGCGCCCACTAAACCCAGCGAGGGGGATTTCCAGCTTGTCTCCAGCCATTGTGCTGTGAACATTTGCTGACCGCCTGCGGCCCCCCCGAAAACATTCAAAAGGAGGAAAGAGGGGACCTCTCGCTGCTGACCAACAGGATATATTTACAGTGAAGGAGTCAATATGTTATTGTGAGGCGCCCTCTATCAGCTACAGGATGTTTGGTCATCACAGCAGCACACTGGGACATTCCTCTGCTCCTTATCTATTTTCATTAAAGCTTCAAGGTGGGTGGGATTGGATTGGGTTGGGTCGGGTCGGGTGGGGCGGGGTGGGAGTGGCAGGGCGGTAGGTGAGGGACCTACCTGTGTGTGTGTAGATAAACCACAGGGCCCCAGTCAGCAGAGCCCCAATAACAAAGGCAGCGAAGGCGATCAACACCACCGTGGTTGTGTCCAAGAGAAACATCTCAGCTGGAACAAGAAATAATTTATTTAGTTAACACATGAAAATAATGGAAAACACAAGGGGAAAAAACAACAACAAAGAAAAAAGTTAGCTTTTTTTTTTTTTTACCTTCTTCAGGTTCTGATTTCTTTGGAGCATGATCTGCAACAGAACACATGGACAATGAAAACTTAAAAACATGCTTCCCCAGACTGATACAACTGCACAGTATCAAGCTAAAAATATGTAGATATCAAATGTAATATCTAGGTCTGTTTGTAATATAATATAAATAATATATTATAATAATATAATATAAATGTAATAGTAGGTCTGTTTCCATTCATCATATAGTTGTGAAATTTGAGTTTGCAAGAATAAATTTGCTGAATGGAACCACAGGGATTTTGAAAAGAACTCGTTTTTCTATTTCAAAGCTTTGACACTGGGATGAGGTGTTTTTTAAGTAAAACTTTATCAAAACGACTACACAATTCCTAGTACTGTAAAACTATAGAGGGGGTATATAGTATTTTAAGATTAAGATTAACATGCATTAGTGGCCAATTCCATTAACATTTCATATAGGTTTCAAAATATTTGGAGTGTAATTGGAATTCAGATTTTAAAAATAGTAAACACTGGGGATGATATTAGCATGCTATTTATGAATAAAGAGTTTTGCCAGACAAAATATCAGAGATGAGGTGGTTTTTTTGTCATATCAAAAATGGGCTTTTTTTGCAAATCTGCAAAGAAAACACTTTCTTCACATCACACCAGTCACATGGTCAAGAATCGAATGTTGCCACTGGTGCAAACCATGAAGAAAAGACAACAGGAAGTAATACGAGGATGATGGTGCTGCATGTTGAACAAACTTATTCATGTATGATTTTAATTGTTTCTTAATGAAAAAGGCACAATTGTGACATTGTTTCTTTTTCAACATTAGCAGAATAACAACTGTCCCGTGTACGCTTACAATGAAAACATGGCTACTTTGTCAGCCGCATGCCACAGAAACAGCAGATTACAGATATGTTCTTGTGCTGATAAGCAATCCACTGAAGAATGCTATGCAGAAACCTGAAGCAGGAAAAATCTCGAGAGCACATCTATGTACGAGGTGAGAGTGTCCCCTCACAGATGGACCTATTGACTCCACTAGGTTCTGCTTAGCCATTTGTTGCAAACCCATCTGGAAGCCTTTCAAAAGTGAAATTAGCTGTAATGATGTCTTAACTAAGAAAACAAAGGCGCTTGTGTGCTGCAAAGAGGCAGCGCTGGTGGGTGGCCAGCTCTCCTTCACAATGGCTGCTATTCCTGGAAGGAGCGTTCGGCTCACATAATGGATGGTGACAGGTCATCTGAGAAGAGTTTAATAACAGAGGAGATGACGGCCCACCACCTCATCCCTTTCCCCCACCAATCCACGTTATCTGACCCAGGCAACTTGCTATGCTAAGAATGCTCAGGAAGGCCGGTAACACTTGCAGCGAACTGAGGATGACATAACAGGAAGAGGCTGTCTTAAACTTCAAATTTGTCACTGCACTGGAAAAGATTATCACTTTGTGTTGCATCTAACATTTTTGCCAGAAGATTAAATTTATAAGGCCTAATTTATTTAATTTATCCTTGAATTGTGGTCCAAGGGGCGGGGGCCATGAATGACCTCCACTTTGAACATTTATTTCCACAATTTCTGGGTCAATTTATTGCCCATCAAAATTTATCATGACAGGCCTAATGGCAGCATCCTTCTGTGGGTGTGCTTTTCTTTAGCAAGGACAGAAGAATAAAACAGGGTTTGTTTTTTTTTTTCTTTGGAAGACAAATGGAGCTAATTTCAGGTCAGATTGGAAAAGAACAGATCCTGGAGTGGAGGTTCACCTTTCAGCAGGACAACAACCCAACAAATACAGCCAGAGCTTCAGAGGCATTAGAGTGGCTTACTTGTCTAACTTATAGTTTCAGTTCTATTTACTTAATTTTGTTTGTTAAAGAACTAGCTAAGTCACTATTCATACTAAAAAATTTTTTTAGTTGCAGTGATGTAATTTATGAAGTATATTTAAGTAATTTCACTGGTTTCCAAGTCACTAAATATTTTTAATTTAAATTTGTAGCATTAAACGTTTTAAGAAAAAATTAGTTTTAATTTTTAGAGTGGACCCTGCAGGTGCAATTGCACCAATTAAAACGTTTCAAACTAAAAACTAACAAACTTAAAAAGTATTGACTCAGAAGGCCTGAATATGAAAGCACAGCACACTTTCCAAACTTTACCTGCAAAAAAGCTTAAAACCATTATCCTTTAAATTTTAACGTGTGCAATGACAACATGTAAAACTGTTGAGGCGTCAGGAATACTTCTGCAAAGCACTGTTATGAAGCTGAGAACCCACTAAGCCTTCTCACACAGTGTCCTGATGCATGTTGTGGATAACCATGCTGGATGTCTTCCCGGCCAGCCGAGTTTGCTGCTTTAACAGAATCAGATATGATCAGATATGAGAGTGTGGTCAGCGTTGGAACAGTACTGGTATCTCAGCAAACGTCATTTGTTTATGTTAGACCTCTTGCCATGGAGTGATCGACTTCCCGCATTACAACTTACTTTGGTTCAACCCTGAACTTTCCTCAACCTCCGAAGACACGACCACAAAGGTCACGCCGCCAATACGCCCTGATAGAGACGGTTCCAGATAAGACGCAGCTGAATTTCACAAGTCACTACAGAAAAAACCTGCTCCATAAAGCTACAGCACTACAAATAATATTCCCATATAACAAACTTCACATTATCTGTTATCTTCTTCCTAATCCAGCTGTTAACATTCTGTGGAATAATTCTGGATTTAAGCACTGAAATACAGATTAAGTCTTTAACATTTGTTTCATATTATTTTATGGTAATTCTGTCAATAAGGTAGTAAATTTGACTTTGGGAGGTTTAAAAAATCAGTCAAAACCAGAGCAGGCTTTAAATTGAGGTGTTGTTGCTCATATTTCTATGAGAAATCTGTCACTTACAGAGATAAATCACAAAAACACATAGCAGAACGTATCTCAGTTCTACAGTTTTATGAGTTTTATGTGAGATAGCATATAATTTTTATAGATGCCCATCTTCAGGTTTGAATTTTTTAGTAAATTTATATGGAACATCATAGAAAATATACATACAGTAGATACATTCCAAAAATGGCAGCAAATCTACAAACACAATGACTGCAAAGGATTTTGTTGCACTGTTGCACTGTTATAAATGAGAACTTAACTTTACTGATTGAAGAGTTGTGGTGGGTAAAACCTCAATGAGCGATAATAATGTTGCAGAGAGGAGTGGGTCAAAACTCCTCACAAAGACAGATAATATGAAACAAACTATGATTCATTTAAGTTAGTTCTTCATTTTTTCCACACAGTGCCTCTTTATTTCAGCTTAGCTGTTTTTCTTTCACATAAAGTCACAATATTGTATGTCATATGTTTGTTGCCTGGGGCTACATTTACATAAATCTACCACACAGTGATAATTTACTGAAAGCAAATTACCATTGTAAAGCAGTAAATATAACTTTCAATCGAGGGATTTGAGGTCATTTTCTTCTTCTCCTTTTTTTCCTTGGTAAACCCAAGAAAACGTTTTGGTTTGCCATAACAGCACAGAGGATCTGTTTGCATTAGAAAACATGGTGTTTGAAACAGAATCCATTTGCTGTGTTTACAGAGGGTTTGTTTGCTTACTGTATTCCTACGAAAACTGAGCCCTCTCCATGTTAGTGAGCAACGCAAACTAAGTAGATGAAGTCAATGATAACTGAGACTTCAAACTGATTACACGTTTGCCTAGTTCTAAGATCCAAAGTATAATGAGAACCATTTCTGCGCCGAATTATCCCAAACGACTCTGACTCTGGATTTTTTTAAAAGTTGAGATCCATTACATTATTGTTTTAGAGTCCCAGAAACACCAACATAGTTCATCAGGAACATGCAACAGTGTGTAAAGCTTTGATATTTTACAGCCAATTCCTCTTTTTTTAATGGATGTTAACACAGTGAGACAATCCTCCATAATAATCCCACCCAGTTGACCACCCCTGAGGGATCAGGGCATCGCTGTGCTGCCGAGCTCACAGAAACAATAATCTGATTTTATCCACAACAGCTCTAAATTGGCTAATATCTACCAAGATGACATACAGTTCTGCCTAATGGAAATGATGCAAGAGATTTCATGTCATGAGTGAACGGTGATGACTCATTCTCACTGTAGTTCTCATGTAATCGAAGAAGGGACACAGATTTAGAAATCCCCAACAATGCACCGGAGAACGCCTCATGACATCAACCCATCTGAGTTTAGGTCATAAATGCAACAATCTAATTAGAGTTAAGTCATGAACCCACCTCCCGCGAGCGCCTGCCTTGCTAGGCCACGACTCGAAAGGCGCTGCGAGTGGATGGACGAGCAAATGCGCAGGCCGTGACCGAGGGGCCTTTAGTCTTTGGCTGGCTTCTCAAAGTCAAAGAGAAGACCACCAGCCCCTATTCTCACCCCCGTTCTGATGGAAAAGGGAGGCCACAGAGAAGGGCCAAAGTGAAAACAACTGGTGCTCAGTGCTGCATGACTCCTGTTTTTCCACATTTTCCTATTCTTGGTCTGATCCAGGAGGCCAGAACCGGAGCTCACTCCTCTTTGCTGAAGTCAACTCTGTGGTAGGATGCATTCACTGCCAAAAGCATGCGCTTGCATACAGCCATCAGCGTAACCCGAGGCACGTGCACAACCATCACGTGTGCATACAGGGTTACATGTAAGCCACACATACGCACTCTTCAGAGTTAATGATTACCAGATGTGTGGTGTAATGTGGATTGATCTAACCTTTATATGGCACCATTAGAATGGATGTCTAGATGTTTTTTCTTGTAACACCTTGGGTAATTGTGTCTTCATCACACTAACCTTGAGACTCAGTGTTATCAACCACAGTCATCGGCTTCATCAAAAACCTTTTGTTGCTCATCAATACAAAGATTGTCTCCATAGTGAGAGAAGTACAGTTGTTTCTGGGGTCCAGGCACTGTGCAGACAGAATGAGAAGACAAAAGACATTTGAGAAAGCTAAATTTGCAACACATGTGGATTCTTGACCTTACAAAAAATATATATATAAAATAAGTAGAAGACAGTGCTTGCAAAAGAAAGTATTATCTTAACCACTGTTTCCCAACCCTGAATGAATAGTATGTGAAAGTGCTGCCAAGTCGCACAAACAATTTTTTTTTTTCAATCTGGAAGTTGTTACTTTGAGGAAAGAACTCATTTACTATCTATTTTCTAGAGGTGCACCTATTGCAGTTTCCTGTCCAATCACCGATCTTTAACAAAACTGACCTGCTGATACTTTTGGAAAAACATGGGTACGGTGGCTGATTTTGTATTTTAGTAGTGGTAGGTAAGATTAGTAGATAACTTTTGTTTGTCATGTAGATATCGGCCAATCAAAGATTTCCCTAAATGGAGGTTGATTTATTGGTGCACCCCTATGATTTTTATTATTACAGTAGTGTTAAAGATGAAATCAATAGATGGACAATGATATAAGAATCTATTTAAAAGAGAAATGTATACTTTACTATGTTAATTAAGGGTGTGAAAGAGCAAAGGAGGCCAAACACTTTGTAGCAAAGTAGCTTTGCCCTTCTGCGTTTGCTGGATTTAGAAAAGTGGGTTGCCTTTTGGTAGTGATGGAAAGCCAGAATAATGTCTCGCCAGTCTTTCCAACTGGAGAGACATGTTAGCTGCACCAACTGCTAATACATGGTGCTTTAGATGGTTTCAAACCTTTGCTTTGTTTTTTAAAAAAGAAGTTGGAATTGGTCAAAATCAGTAACAGAAAAACCGTTTTGCTCTTTGACACCCGACATGTTTTCAGTTGAGTTGATCTAATGATTAAAGTTAGAACTTTAATCATTAGATTAGAACGATCTGCTAATTCTGCATGGGTCTAGAGAGAACAACTCATCAGACAGACAAAGATCATAAGAGGATTTCATGCATACCTGTGGTAGTTCATGGTTCCTCTGAGAATCCTCTGAGCACAGGGACATCTCACAGTGCAGAAAAGTAACTGCTGTGTTCAACCTTTTGGAGTTAAAGGTGAAGCTAAAAGATTCCCCCATCTTTCCAGAAAAAAGCGAGTGCCTCTGAGGGTTCTGGATCCATTTAAGTGAGTTATCCTCGGCACAGACTGTCTCAATAAGTTTGTAGTCAGAGGACAATGTGGGGCTGGAGTAGGGGGAGATGAAGCATGAGGTGATAGTGAGTCCAATGTCCGGGTCCGATGCTGTTGACGTGATCTGGAGCACATAAGAGACATAAGAGAAAAAAAGGTTTTGAGCCAAATATGCACATACAGTAATATAATATATTCATAGCTCTTTGCCGTTAGAAGCATCTTCAAGAAATAATCTTGATGAACTTGTTAAAAGCACCTGTTTGCAGAACTGAGTAAAAATGGAATGTAGCATTGACTTGTGTCATTTATTTATACACAGATTGTTGAAAGAAAATTTAGTCTTTCACTTTGTTTTCAGAGTAGTATCATTTTACATCCATTCATTTTCTTACACCCTTGTCCTTTTGGGAGGGATGCTGGTGCCTATCTCTAGCTGTCAACGGGGAAGGGGCAGGGTACATCCTGGACAGGTCGCAGGGACAGATGTTCAGAGACGGACCAGACAAACAACCATGCACACACACCATGCCGGATTACCCAGTGAGAACCTGCGCATGCACGGGGAGAACACGCAACTCTTTACAGAAAGACGCTGGGCCAGGAATCAAACCCAGGACCTTCTTGTTGCAAGGCAACAGTGCTGCCAACTGCGCCACATCCAATTCTATTCTCTTCTGTTTATCACTGATGTAAAAGATTATGCGCAATAGGAAAATTTGTTTTTTGAACTAATAGATACCGATGTTGATCATGAACAATTGGCTCATTCTCACTTTGTCCCTCCACAAATAGAAGTTTCACTTGACAATTAGATTTGATTTAAAATGCTTACTCATGCTAAACCAAAAATGTGTAGGGTGTTTTGTATCTATACATTACACATTTAGGTAGATTTTTTTTGTGGGAACATTAGCAACTGCCTGTGCTTGTTAGCACACAAAACAGGAATGCTTTCGTGCAATAATTTGAGAAAGCTACTATATTTACTAAGGTGATTAGTGCCAGTGATTTTCAGTTCTTTTGTTTCTTTATTTTACTTAGTTGCTTTAAGATTTGCTGAATGTGGAATATCTTGGCACTACATTATGTTTTGCCATTTTTCTGAAGTTGCTTTGTGAAATGCTTTGTTAATGTTAAATGTTTTTTTTTTGTGTGTGATTTTTATGCCTTGAAATCTAAAAGTTTTTACCATAACTACATTGAACTTCCACAGTGGGTAACAAAGTGTTCTGAGAAAACATAAGTTACTCTGTGATTATTACTGAAGTTAACTGTGTGGCATTTCTGGCTTTTGCCTGAGGTCAGGCCTCAGCACAGTGTGAGCTCTAGAGGAGGGTTAAGCCATAGCATGGACAGGCAACACTTTGTCCTCTCTGCCAGTGAAGAGTCTGACAGCATCAGAAATCATTTTTTCAAAGGACCTTTGGACCATGAGCCTTCGCTATACATTAGGACCAAAATTACTGCTTCTAATCAAATATGTTAAGCTAGATGGGCAGGATAACAAAACATGCAGAGAGGGAATTAAATCAATGTGGGACGCTCAAAATAAGCTGCGCATCTTGGCCCCAACAAGACAAAACAGAATCATGCATTGTTGATGCCACTCAAAGAGATCAAAGAGAGCATACAGAAAGATCACACAGCATGTTTCGCTCAAAAAATTATTCGATTTTAAGAAAAGAAATTAAACAGTGGGATCTGAATACAAAGCATTACCTGCACAAACACTTCCATTTGGTCAGAAACTCTGAAGACCTGTTGCGGAGGATCGTTGAAAAACTGAGTGGAGTACAGCTCCATCTCAAAACTTATGCTGTTGACTGGCTGTCTGCTCGGAACCGGAATTGCCGCCAAGTCAGGTTTAGGATTTGGGATTTTCTTGGATTCTCTGTATGTGCAGTTGAACTGGAAAAATAACAAAATACAAAAAAATAACAATTAGGAAGGACCAGATGTTAAACTGCATCAATGTTTGTGTTTGTTAGAGAACATTAGAGAACAGATTAATGAAGCTCAAAAAAACACAGCAGACAGGTTAGGGAGATCATGGTGGAGAAATTGTTTTACACAGCCTGTAAACATGGCTGTGGGGGATTCACTTGACACAGTAAATATAGGCTGTCCACCTACTAAATCTGGCTTTTATGTAGGAGTAATACAAAAAAACAGGTTGAAAGAAAACTATAAGACAGTCCATAAGGCAAGCAGCCAAATGAGACTAGCCCTAAACGTTTTGGCCGATGAAAAAAACTTCAACTTAAACACTCCACCCTCACTGTTAAACATTGGGGAGGAAGCATCAGGATAGGGTTAGACCTGTTGCGGAGGATCGTTGAAAAACTGAGTGGAGTACAGCTCCATCTCAAAACTTATGCTGTTGACTGGCTGTCTGCTCGGAACCATAGCTTGTAAGGATGCTATAATCAGCACGAAAACTGAAACTGGTAGGCGTTGTTGGAAGAGGTATGAGATAACACCAACAATGGCAAGGAATTGAGAAGTGGATTAATGAGATAAAGGAAAATATATTGGTTAAGATTTTATGGAGACATTTCAAAATGGAAAAGTCAGGTCAGGCTTATTCATGGATATCATGGAAAGATGGGGAGTCTGCTGTGGCCAAGTAAGTTTTACAGCCACCAAGGGGCTCTGAGACATAAAATTTCCTCCAACTGTCCACTCAACTGTACTTTGACATTTCAGTTTGATTGCAGCTGCTGAGGAGAACAGCTTTCGCAGAAAGATGCTCTGACTTACGTTTATCGAAGGAGCTGGTGGATTTGGTTCAGCTTGTGGACCAAATCCAGCTGGTCCCCCAAGACTGGGGAACCAGGTGGAGACCGGATTGTCATCAGTCTGCGCCTCGTCAGAAATCACCGTCACCTGTAGTTCGCGGAGAAAATGATTACTTTACATTCACAAAAACAATTTTCAGATCTGACAAGCCCCAATCTGTGAAAGTTGCCTAATTTTAGAAATGTTTTCAACACTTCGGATAGGAGTCAGCTTAATATTACTTCATAAATTGGGAAAATGTAGGAAGCACGGTAGGTGCAGCCCTAAAAGAGAAAAAAAACATATTTACAGTATCTCAGAGAAAGAGGTCACAAATAAAGCATGCTGTTCTAAAAGAATGCGATTTAATGATGAGAAAAAAAAATTGGTTTTACAAATGAGGCTGTTTTGACCAAATATTTGCTGACCAGCATTGGAGCCGTCAAAGAATTAAGTCAACACACAACAGAAGATACAATTACTATAACTGATTGTCTCTGATATGTGGGGACCCCGGCAATGAAAATGAATGTCTTTTGAGCACAAGTCAAAGATGGCCCCAGCACTAATGCACTGACACAAAAGATGACCTTGGACAAACGCCCAGGTTTTCAATCTCTGACAGACAGAAGAAAGTGTTGTTCCAAATTTCCCCTCACAAAAAGATTTCAAAAGGCCAGAGAGGAAGTGATTCATCCTGACTTGTTAGAACAAATGCGCTGAATGAATGCATTCCCTTATAATGATGATAACTGGGAATGTCAGGCGTGAACAATGATTAAAAAAAAGAAAAGGGAAAAAAAAGAAACAGTTCAACATTATAAGAAACTTTAAAGTAATCTAGGTTCTACTTCCAAAATGTGAAGGATTATCCCTGCTCAGTTGTTTGAATAATGTGTTTGATGAACCGTTTATAGGATCTCGACATGAGCAGTTCTTATCAAGTCACATTAGGGAGCATAGCTCTTTAAAATCTAGATACACAGCTATCTAATCTGTGTAGTTACATCTTTATGTATATGATTACACTATTTACTAGATGGATAAAGTAAGCATTGTACTCCCTAGCAAGGAACAGTGGATTTTGGCACCACTGCTGCTCATCACATGGCTCTCGCCAAGCAGATGTAACAACCAATTCCTGCTCATCAAATGAAAAAAAAAAAAAAAGCTTGTTATGTTAAGGCTTCTAGAAAAGCTCATCAGTATGTGCTATTTGTTATTTAAAGAGAAAGCAATAAATTTCACTAGGGATATGCCGATCCATTTTTTTTTCACTTCTGATATCAATACAGATATCTGAGGTTTAGTATATTATTTAATACAATCTGATACAAATTATGCAGAATTGAGTTAAAACATTTCTTTTTTTGAACACGAACATAAATGTACTGAATAACAAATTTATTTGATAATTCTGCACCAGTACAGCACACTCGAATACACAAGCTTGGTCAAACATGTAAAAATAACACAACTTTCATTTGTTAAGTCAGTGCAATTAGTGACTATAACAGCCAATGTAAAACAAATACAACTGGCCGAAGCAATAGTTGGACTACCTTGCTCAAACTTGCTTAAAAATAAACTGCAGCAAACCTTATTTTAAATGGTTCATAAAGTACAATTAGGAATTCTATATATCCCTAAAATAAATAAATAATAAATCTCGCCCGGATCGTTAGCTGGAGATAGGCACCAGCACCTTTCCCACCCCACGAAGGACAAGGATGTTAGACCAGGATGGATGGACGGACGGATAGACGGATGGTGGATGGATAATAAAGCATGATGCCGCTCAGTGAACAAAGCAATGAATTAGAGAAGATCTACTATTGTGGATCAAATACATTGTCACCAATACCCAATATAGAATTTTTCCCAATATCAGGACCGGTACAGATCGGTGCATCTCTAGTTTTGACAGAGGATATAGAGGAGCTGGTGGCCCAGCAATAATCTTCCAGCCACTCAAGGTGTTCTTTGATTTTGGTCCCTGTATGATTGAGTTATCTACTGCAGGTAAGATACCAACGGCTTTTAACTTTCTAAACAGAATGTCACTTACATTTTTTGAAATATCTGTTTTAAGTAATTGCACAAGCAATATCCAATAAAGACTTAGTTAAATTAGTATGAAGTCAGTACAAGGTAATTTTAATAATAATATGCATTCCCCGTTGTTAGGCCTTTTCTCAAGAAAAAGAGACATGACTTATACTCACAGAGTTGATATGAAGGACATCTGGGCTATTATACATAGGAAACACAATGGTGCCACATCCAGTCCGAGATGTCTCCAGTGTGTAGTGGGTTGCATTGACTTTTGCTTTGCATTCTGGGTTTTTCAGCATGAGGTTGGCATTAGCAAATCCTTTCGCCTAGGAAAACATTCAAACACAGCAACACTGGCTAAAGATCAAGTACAGTATGCCTTTATGAAGTCAATTTCAGAATTGTAAAAGTAAAAAGCAGGATGAAAACGCTAAAGTGGTGGTTGTGTAATGGAGTTCTCAGGAATAAACAAATCCCACAAGGTGGTCTGGCTCCAGCTATTAATTACAGAGTATGCCAGTTTCCATTCTGTGATGTGGACTGACTGAGCTGTACCCATGTTTCGGCGCCAAATGCTTGCTACAGCGCTGCGTGGCTCAGTGTAAACCTATGTGGAAACAGTTTGCCTCATTACAATTTAATATTTCACTTCTTTATGACCAAAACACTCTTTCACATTGTTTTTGCACAGCAGAAGAAACACTGAAGCAGACTATGGGAATTGCTGATGCACAGACATGTCACACACAGATTGGTGTGTTATCACATAATCATCATCAGTTGATGTGTGTCATTTTAATAACTCATTTGGAGCTTCTATGAGCTTTTGAAGCATTGTCAATAGAGTTTTGTTGTTAATTACTGTGGAGATGACAATCAATAAGGTTCATAATTAGTGTGGAGATCATTTTCTGTTGGGTGACTGCCATCTTTTTCTATTCAACGTTTGCCAAATTAAGTCTGTGTTGCATGAACAAAAACTTGACAAAAACATTATTAGGCAACAAATGTTTTTTGAAAACTGCAATATCATTTTTATTACATTTGCAGTTTGCAAATTAACCAGAAAATTATAACAATCGTTTTGTTTTAAACATGTAACATTGTTTAAAGTGCTGTCCTTGGCGAAATAATTTTATTGAAATTATTCTGGTATGTGGGGTGCGAAGGGATTTCTCTTGATAGAAAGAAAAAAAAGCAGTTAAGGTATATTCAGTAATTTTGCGGCATTTCCTGAACCAAAATATATCAATGTACAGATATTTTTAATTGTATTTATCTATGTTTGTTATGTTTTGCAGGATGATTTGTCTGTTTTACAAGGTTCTGCGATGCATGAATAATAAATAATACAGAAAAAGCTGTTTTTAAGTAACACCAGTAGCTAGCCCTGTGAGGCATATACACTCACCTCCAGGCTCTTTCTTTCAATGCTGACGACCATCCTCTTTTCCTCACATTGAACGTTGAGTTCAACATCCAAAGAGTTTTTATCTTCAACGGGTTCTTCTTCGTCATAGTTTAAACTGACGGGCAAGTGTGCAGGAAATGGAAAGGGCAGACTGGAGCGTGGTGCCGCATGTCCTTTTTCTGGCAGAGTGCTGACATGACGCAGGTCGAACAGCTCAGGAGGCAATCTGCTCTCCAGATGATCCGATACATCTGGAAGACACACGCAGCCTGGTGATGATGACTTTCACCAGATAGAGTAACTCTTCGGTGTGACTGTGACCTTCAGGTTACCTTGCTCTCGCAGTCGGATGTTGAAATGGTTTGCCATAGGGGTGCTGGTGTAAGAGGTGACCGGACTGTAGCCGTTATCTACTGCCCACTTGATCAAGGCTTGTGATCCTGATGGCAAAGGCTGTCTGGGGGATGTCGTTTCTACCATCTGGGAGTTAATGGTCACTGTATCAGAAGCCTGTGGAAGAGTCACTTCATCAGATATTTGTTTTTCTTGACCCCTAACTCCCACACCCTCTTCATAGAACATAAAAGAAAAAGCTTAGAATATCGGCATCATTAAGATGTTCGTCAAGTACAGTCCTGCACTTTTTCTATGGTGTGTGTGAATCATGTGAATACAGCTGAGGTAATGGGCGTGTAACAGCCTGATCAGAGCTGAGAAGTCATGTAAGCTTGCTCTTAAAAGTTAGGTTCCTGCCCTGCTTCTCCCACTGTGTGAGGATTTGTTCTTTCTCACAGTCATCTCCCACACAGTCAAGCCTCTTGGGCAACGCCAACAAAGTTTATTAGGCCATCAAATGACTTGCATAGCTGAGCATCTACAAAACAGTGATTGCACAAGCACAGCATCCTGTCTATCCTTACTGTCAAGTGAAAGTGTCAGCAGTTTGTCATTGGGATTAGGACAGTGGTTTACCTGGAGCCTACACTGGCTTTCCCAGCTGTTTGCAGCCGTTCTGGTTTACAGGAAGACTCCTCTGTGACTATTTCAATATACTGATCAGACAATAACAATAACAATATCAATCTGAGTGGTGTTCATGCACAGATGCTGGTGTGGACTTTGTTACGAGAATGTCACGAAAGTTGTGATTTAATAACAGCTGTGGATAGTGGGGAATGTGTTGACACACTGCATTTCTGCATGGTACTTCCAGCTGCAATATGGCAGCTGGAAGCACCACTGCAGGAACATGACTGAACATCAGACTCGTTTCACCCTCTCCATGAACTTCATGAACCACTGTTACCAGGCAAAAGGAACCACAACATCAAAATCACAAAAGTTAGACCCATACAGACACTAAATATGTTAAAAAATGTCAAAATATATATATAATTATATCTATATTATATATATATATATATATATATATATCTATATCTATATATCTATATCTATATATATATATATATATATATATATATATATATATATATATATATATATATAGATATAGATATATATATATATATATATATAGATATATATGATATATCATATATATATATATATATAGATAGAATATATCATATATATATCTAATATATATATAGATATATAATCATGGATCAAGTCATCGTCTTTCACTCGGAAGACCCGGGTTCGAATCCAGGCTGAAACCGGCAAAAATTGCGCTATCCCGTCTGGGTCCTTAGGCAAGTAGCCCTTTGAGCTACTGCCTACCTCAGACCATGAGAGACATTGAGAAGCAAGAAAACATGCCGGCTCAGACGTCGCCCGGCAGCACCAGGGCCTGTAGGCATGATCCATGCCTACTGGCTAAAGAAGCTCACTGCCCTTCATGAGCGACTAGCAGCCCAAATGAACCAGCTGTTACAAAATGGGACTCTCCCTGAATGGTTAACTGAAGGGCGCACGATCCTGATCCAGAAGGACCCATCAAAGGGCTCAGTCCCACCCAACTACCGAATAATAACCTGTCTCTCCACAACCTGGAAGCTCATGTCAGGCATCATAGCGGCTAAGATAAGCAAACACATGGATAAATACATGAGCACGGCACAGAAGGGCATTGGCGTAAATAGCAGAGGAGCCAAACACCAACTCCTTGTAGACCACACAGTTGCCCGAGACTGCAAAACCCGACACACCAACCTGTGCACGGCTTGGATAGATTACAAGAAAGCCTATGACTCAATGCCACACACTTGGATCATTGAATGCTTAGAGATGTACAACATCAACAGGACTCTGAGAGCCTTCATTGCAAACTCGATGGGGCTGTGGTAAACCACCCTTGAAGCCAACTGCAAACCACTTGCACAAGTGTCCATCAAATGTGGCATATACCAAGGAGATGCTCTGTCCCCACTGCTGTTCTGCATAGGCCTGAACCCCCTCAGCCAAATCATCAACAAGACTGGCTACGGATACCGACTAAAGAATGGAGCCAACATCAGTCACCTCCTCTACATGGATGACATCAAGCTGTACGCCAAGAGTGAGCGAGACATCGACTCACTGATCCACATCACCAGGATCTACAGCACCGACATTGGGATGTCATTCAGACTAGAGAAGTGTGGTTGGATGGTCACAAAGAGAGGGAAGGTCATTCGCACGGAAGGGGTCTCACTCCCAGAAGGAACAATAGCAGACATAGAGGACAGTTACAAGTACCTGGGATACCACAAGCAAATGGCAACCTCGATGAGGTCACAAGGAAAACAGCCACAGCCAAATACCTCCAACGAATAAGGCAAGTCCTGAGAAGCCAGCTCAATGGCAAGAACAAGATCCAGGCAATAAACAGCTATGCCTTGCCAGTAATCAGATACCCTGCAGGAATAATTAGCTGGCCAAAGGAGGAGATACAGGCCACAGATGTTAAGACATGAAAATTACTAACAATGCATGGAGGGTTCCACCCCAAATCCAGCACCCTCAGACTGTACACGAGCCGCAAGGAAGGAGGCAGAGGACTAGTGAGTGTGAGAACCACTGTCCAGGACGAAACATCCAAGATCCATAGATACATCAGGGACAAAGCCTCAACAGACAATCTGCTCAGTGAATGTCTCAGACAATGGGGAACAGAAGTTGAGGTGCTGGAGGTACCATCATGGGAGGACAAACCCCTACATGGGATAACTGAAGTGGCTGATATCAGAAAGTCCTACCAATGGCTGGAAAAAGCTGGACTCAAGGACAGCACAGAGGCCCTCATCCTGGCCGCCCAGGAACAGGCCATAAACACCAGAGCAATAGAGGCCCAGATCTACCACACCAGACAAGACCCAAGGTGTAGGTTGTGCAAGGAGGCCCCTGAGACAGTCCAGCACATAACAACAGGGTGCAAGATACTGGCAGGGAAAGAGTACATGGAACGACATAACCAAGTGGCAGGCATAGTGTACAGAAACATCTGTGCAGAATATGGACTGGAAGCCCCGAGATCAAAGTGGGGAACACCCCCAAAGGTGGTGGAGAATGGCCGAGCTAAGATCCTGTGGGACTTCCAGATCCAGACAGACAAAATGGTAAGGTCGAACCAACCGGACATTGTCGTAGTGGATAAACAACAGAGGAAAGCCGTGGTGGTGGATGTAGCAATACCGAGTGACTGCAACATCAGGAAAAAGGAGCACGAGAAACTGGAGAAATACCAGGGCCTCAGGGAGGAACTGGAGAGGGCCTGGAAGGTGAAGACCACAGTGGTGCCTGTGGCCAAACTGGAGCAGTGGCTACAACAGATCCCAGGAACAACATCAGACATCTCAGTCCAGAAATGTGCAGTTCTAGGCACAGCAAAGATACTGCACAGAACCCTCAAGCTCCCAGGCCTCTGGTAGAGGACCCGAGCTCAGAGGATAAGAACCACCCGCGGTGGATGAGAAGGGAATTTTTTTTTATATTATTTTCTTCTTTTTTTTTTCTTTTTACTCATTTCTGAAATGGAATTCTGAAATCTGAAATTAGTAGATTTTCTTTTAAAGATAATGTGGCTTTAGTGATTTTTGGCCAGGAAACTTCCGTATTTTATCCCTCTGTGCTGGGATCCTCCTGTATTAGTATTTTCCCGTAAATTTCTCATATTTGACTCCGGCAATTACGTTGTACGCCCCCAGTGATAACACATCGATTTGATAGCCTTCTTGTTTTCTTCACACCTCCAACCCCACAACAACTCCCTCCCCCTCCTGCTCCTATGGTACTCTGTAAAACCGCCAAACAAACCTCTGGTTCCTCTGGCATTTCCTCGGACATTTTATGAAAAGGGTTTCAAACTGTACATGAACAATTCAATTTTAGTGCTATTAAAACCATGTCTTTTTTAAAATGTTACCTACATAATGCTGACTGACAAATGTCTGTTAAATACGCTATAAATATGTATATATATATATATACATACATATTTAAGGCACAAATATTCACCTTGACACAATTCTACACTATGTAAACATAGTTGCTAATCCTATATCTCCTTTCTGCTGTCTGTTCACCCACTGACACGTGAAGTTCTAAGGGTTTGACCTGAATTTACACTCAGACAATCTGACTGATTTGATGTAAAGCAGCCACCAAACAGCTGTGCAAACACAAAGCGCCTGTGAAAAGTGTGGTGTCATGGCTGCAGCAGCATTAGCTTTACCACACACTAAGGAAATGTTGAGCCACCAGCCCACCTCCTCTAAGATGAATACTGGAAGAAGAAAGCCAAGAGGTGCATGTGAGACAGTAGCACACTGACAAGCAGAGACAATCCGTCACATAATGAATTCCTCTGACAGCATATTTATGAGACATTTTGAAAAGCAGAATATTGATGAGGCTCTTCCAGTTTTTTTTTGTTTTATTTTAACACTGATTTACACTAGAGACAAATTCCAACTGCAAGTTATGCATCAATATGATATACGGCTACACTATTCATTCTGTGTAGGTGCCACATTATTAAAATCGCTGTGGAGACTTGAACGACACAAAAATACTTAAAAGCAATTCGCAATACTCATGCCGTGCATAATTAACACGTCACTCCGAGGATTGTGTGCTGAAGTTTTTAGCATATGGTGAAGTTCATTTTAATTTTTTTCACATACATGAAGCAACATCAACAAACCTGAACATCAATTTCTGGGAATTTAAGTGACATATCAACATAGCAGTGTACTGGAAGGAAAATGACAAAAGGTTTTTATCGCTCTGAAAAATATCTGAACCATCAAAAAAGTTTGCATTTGGACTAAGTCCCCTTTATTCTGATACCCTTAAAACAGAGTTTACTTTTTATTAATTTGATCTCAGAATAAATCCAGCTGTTCTATGAGGGTCTTAAGGTTTGTTAGAGAACAATAGAAAACAAACGGTATCATGAAGACCAAGGAACCCTAAACATACGGGCGACCGTCAATGGAATGGTTTAGGTTGAAGACTGAAGATGTTTGTGTTCTAGAATGGCCTAGTCAAAGTTCAGACAAAAATCTAATTCATGCCAAGTTTTGGAAATTTACAGATATTACTCATCTAATCTGACTGATCTTACACTATTTTGCAAAAAGAAAAGAAAATGACTGGCTTTAATTGATTAAAGGTAGCACTTTATTTGAAGGGGGTGGGCATAAGACTGAAATGACACTGTCATAAACATGACCTAACTCCTGCTATAAACAGGAAGGAATCTTCATGGATGCTAATGACTGTTGTCATGATGCGTCATTTGGTAAATAATGACACGTTTAATGCAAATTTGACCATTTTAATTGACTTTTAATGCAAGTTTTAATGGAACTTTACATTACAAGTGTCATTAATTACTGAATAATGAAAAGTTTATACTTTTCATTAACTTTTAATGCAACTTTGCATTAAAAGTGTCATTATTTACTGAATGACACTTCAGAACAACAGTCATCAACATTTATGAAGAGTGATGGATGTTCATGACAGGTGTTGTCATGTTTATGACAGTCTCAAGTCAGCATTATGCTCATCACTTCAAATAAAGTGTTACGGGGTAGTTAGATAATTAGGGTCAAATTTCAGTGCATGTAATTTACTCTGACTCTTTATTACTGAATCTGACAGTTTCAATCATGTAGTCTGACTCCATTATTACTGTATGTAATTAGGATAATTAATTTATCATTTTCTATGGAGTGCCTTAAGATGACATTTGTTGTATATTTATTTACATAATAAACACATACTGTAAATACATAATACACTAAATAGAAATTGAAATTGCATGTCTGGCAGGGCCATAGCTGTACAGATTTGCAGATGTAAACACGTCACAAAACTGGATATGAAAACTATGAGTTCAGGAAGGCTGACTAAACCTTCAGCTTTTAGTTACAAAAACCGTTTTAAAAATTCTTCTTTTTGCTTCCATTTTACAGTTAAACTACTTTGTATTGGTCTGACCAACAAAAGCTTGACAAGATACATTGAAGTTTGTGGTTGTTACATAACAAAATGAGTCAAATGCTATTTGGGATTCATATCAAAGGTGATGCAAAGCAGCACCAAGGATGCAAAGCAATGCAGAAATCGCATTTCTTCTAAACCAGTTGTGCCATGAGGACAAGGTGCCATCTCAAAACACATCTTGGTGTGCAAATCTCTTTTCAAGTGGTAGACAAAGTAAAGATTTCTTCCTGTGTAACAACTTGTGAGCCAGAGTAACATTTTTTCTTACCACAACCTCCAGATTCCCCTGTACATTGTGGGCTTTGACAACCCAGTGGACAGACTTTGCACATCTGAGCACCAAGATGACATCTCGCACTACCGAGTCATCGTCCTTCAGAGGCCTTAGATCCACAATGACATCCACCTGGAAAGCACTACAGAAAAAAAAAGCAAAAGATGGAAAAGAACCACAGTGTTATCATGCCTCCTCTGTCTATCTAACTAATTAAAAAGCTGGATGCACTCCCAGAAAATAAACACACATGTGCACCACAGATGAAATAGCACCAAGGAGAGATACTGAACACATACTAAAACGTTCCCAGATTTGCAGTCTTGTGTTTTCTGAATCCTGTTGCAACAATTACTGAAGGCATTGTGCGACAGCTTGGTCTTTGAGAGCTTGTTTTTGAAAATGTTCCTCAAAGGAACCCTACTGTGTGGACAGCTAAGCCCCCTCTGTCGTCATCTTTGCTCGAATCCAAAATAAACTCTACAGAGATTACTGAGAGCATCCTGCCTTAAAAATAGGCCATGACAGAATGTACTTTTGGCTTTGGACATGTTGGCTGCTTACCTGCTGGAGTTCGGAGCTTGCAGCTCAATGATGTGTACTTCTCTGTTAGGCACAGACAGGATGCAACCCTTTGACGTCTGTGGCTCCTCATAGCTGCCCAGGTAGTTCAGAGACAGGAACCTGGTGTCAATCTTGCAAGTGTCAGAAAACACCGAGTCTGAGAAGAGAGGAATTGTTTGTGTTATTGCCTGGGTATTCTGATCTAAACTGAACCAGATTAACAAACAACAAAAGATGCCAACCCTACCAACTTTAAGTCCAAGCTAAAGTCTAATGGCTTTGACCCACACCAAGGCTTCATCAACCTTGGCTAGAAATAGGCCCCTATTTTAGACCTTGATTAGACTTTGGCTAGACCAAGCCCTTAGGTGCTGAGTGTTTCTCAGCATCTAAGAGCTGAGGAAGACTGTGTCTATGGGACCAGTTGAGATGCCCAGCAAGAACCCATCCATCCTCATAAAACTCCACAGAAAATGTGAAGGAGTGGAAATTTACAGCTCTCTCTGTGAAGTATGAATCATGTCAATGGGCGATTTGCCAAACCACAGCCTCTAACGATACAAGGCAACTGCTTGAAGGCAGAAAGACCACTCTGCTCACCACAGGCTTACAAGGAGAGAGGACTTACTAATCAGCAGCAATGATGCAGCCAAGATTTCCTGCATGCTTTGCTTCATTCGCATGCAAAGATTGTCAGTAAATACAAGATTCTTTGTGTGAGAGTTGATGAACTGCAAACCTCAATAGGACATCTGATTACTGTACAAGCAGCATATGAACGGTAAAACAGCTTCTTTAGCTATAGCTCCTTTACTGATTCTTTCTCTCTTTTTTCTGTATGCCTTTTACAGGAAATGTTAACATTTTGGGTTTCTCTTTTTTACAAAGCCAATGTTATTCTGTGAAGTGGAAATGATTCATTATCTCAATCACACTGTTGCGTATCCACCTTGTATTTCAAAGAATAGAATGATATGAGATCATAGATACATATCACTTTTTCTGTAGCATAAACAATTTCATCTCCAGCAAAGCCCGACTCCCACAGAATGTTTCTGTACACGTCAGAACAAATTCTGCTTTGCAATACAGCAACACCACATAAACTTTAGTCTTCATAGAAATGAGAGGACTTAATGTTTCAGAAAAGGGAAGTCTTTTTCCCACTTAAGACAACTTTCAAATATGCTATTATATGGGACAAAGTAAAAACAAAAAAAAATGTGATAGTAGCTGAAAGACTGAAATTCTTCTTCTCTTCCCTCTGTGTCTCCAGTGTCACAGATTCCATGTTATTATTTTCCTCTTTTACACTATTTCAGCATATCCTCCAACACTACATATATGAACTTGTGTATCTGCCTGTCCAATAAATCTGACAAGCAGGTGGCAAACCAGAAAACTCTGAGCAGCATACACATCCAGCCTAACATTAACTTACTTGGCACTAGCTGCAGGAAGTGGAAGTAACAGGTTACCTCCTCCTGCCTGTTATTTATATTTGTTCTGAACAATTTGTCTCTCTATTTTTTTCCCACCCATCTCATCCTCGTCACATTGGAGCACAGGAAGCACTGTCAAAATTTTCAAAAACATTCTAGATTTCATTTGAATGTAGCCAGGCAATCCAATTTAAAAAAACAAAACAAACTGAGATCTTGAGACTAAATTCAGTCGAGCATGTTGAAGAACAAAACAAGACAGAATGAAAATGCAATCAGGATTGAGACAAGGCAAAGAGTGAAAATGTGGTCTCACACAGTCTTGAAAGCCAGATCAAGATCAATGACAAGTAACAGCATAAACCTTCTCTGTGGTCTTCCTCCCTTGAAGCAGTTTTCTATCCAACATCCTTTATTCCATATATCCACTATCCCACTTCACATCTCCAAACTCAGGCTTACCTCTCTAACCTTGTCTCTCACAACTGGAGCAGTTTTAACAATCAAATCCCTCTTGACGTGTGTCTGCATTTATTCCACCCTGACTGCATTCTTCTTCACCTCTCTTGTGTACTGCCTGCTGCTTTCAATAGTTCATCCCCGGGTCTAAAACAATTCCAAGTACATCCAACTCCCTTCCAGCTTTACCACTCTACCTTGTGTACACAGTAATATGTGTGTATACACATGTATATAAATATATATCTCAATCAAAATAGCACTGAATCATTATTTTGATTGAGAATTTGTATGTAAACTTGCAAACAGGACTGAATAAGCTATTGCTTCTTCCTGCTATATTTTTGAACACCTTTTGTTCACCTGTTTTGTTTCCTGTATTTATGTTTGCTTAAATTCTTAGGTTTTTGAAAACAACAAACAAACAAACAAAAGAAAATAAAGAAAGATCATATTATGCTGACTGGAAAATTAACATAATTTTTACATTTTTTTAATGCACCACGTGTGAGTGTAACAAGTATGCATTAAGCACAGAACTCCTTCCTGTGGATGTGGTTAGTACGCGAAGCATAGTCCGTTATGTATTTTCAGCATCCCCGAGTTGTTAATTGATCAAGAAAAGCACATGTAAGATGTGAGAATCAATCAAAGACAAACTGCAGTTTTTATTATTCAGACTTGTCTAAATGTATAACCAAATACAGCAAAATTGTTCAAATTTATTCATCTAAGCTGCCAGCTTCTGTCTGTTATGAGCCACTCTGGAGTTGAAAAGGCTTTTTGCATTTTTGGAAATCTCAGAGGTAAAAAGTCAGCACTCTCTAGAGCATACCGAGACCGCTGTTTTATGTTTTAATGGTGGTTAGCTGTATTAATCCCCAATATAAAATGCTAACAATTTGAACTGACATTTTTGCTGTCTTAAAATCATAAAATGTTGTTTCATAGCAGGTTATGTCACCTCTGCTCTTGCTACTAATAGTTAATAATTAAAAAAAAAACTTTGGTCTTCAACAAATTATAATTCCATGCCTTGATTTTTCAATAAATCTTTTAAGATATTCAGGCAGACCCAAAAACATGCATTTCATTAAAAGATATATTTTTAACACATTTTTATTTTTCATCTTTAGATAAACACCTAAAAATTGCTTCTTTTGTATAAATATGGTAATATTTGCTTTTCAGTTCCACCAGAAACCTAAAAACGTATGTAATCATACTTATTTATTTTAAAGTTGCTGTAGTTTTGCCAAATGCAACCCTCATTCCTCACGAGTCTAATAATTCCTAACACTGTAAATAGGCCAAACTAAGAAAAACCACAAATGGGCAATAAAACAGTGTGAGGAGGTGAATTCCTTTTGAGGGAAGGCAGTTCTTTTCTCAAGTGCAGTGAAAGTAAACCTCTAGGCTGGGCCACAACACAAAAGCTAAGAAAAGTTACGCAAGCTAAAGGTCAGTGGGGTCGAGGGGCTGCTCGGGGGCCCAGAGCTATGTTTGCAAGTTTACTGAATCTGGTGCGCACCTTCTCCAACTTTGATGTAGATGGCTTGAGTCATCCTGAGCTCAGAGAAAGAGGTGACTGCCCTGTACTTCTTCAGGGCCCAGTTGAGGAGACGCTCGTTGCCTTGGGGAAGGTTTTCCTCCTGGATCCGAGTGTTCAGGGAGAAGTTTTCCTGTTTAAAGTGGACCTCTGAGCCCAGTGATACCTGAAGGAGGAGAAAAGAGAACAGTGTTAGGAGACAAAAGGAGCTGTTGGGGAAAAAAAAAATCTTGTTGTCAGTTCTATTCCACGTCTGTCTTCAGCTAAGCAACAACACTCGTGTTCAAGGAATGAGGAATTTACAAAAAAAAGCCGCTGTGGTTGCAGTTAAGAGATAGTATTGTTAATTGAAAATGATAATGTTAATAATAAAGTTATTCTTTTGACTTTGATCTTTGCTTCCAGCAGGACGACAACACCAAACGTACAGCGGACCTACAATGGAGTCCTTCAGATTGAAGTATGTCCAAGTGTTAGTCATAGACCAAACCTAAATCCAGTTGGGACTCGGTGGCAAAGTTTGAAAATTGTCCAAAGTGTTATCCATCCAATCTCACTGAGCATGAACTGTACAGATGCATAAAACTACTAGAGCCACACCCCAAAAGATTTGAAGCGGCGTTGGCATAGAAAGGTGGTTCTACCTCTTACTTAACAGAGGTTGAATGAAAACACATGCCACTGGAATTCTGCTTTTTATTTTTGAAAAATGTTCCTTCACCTCATAATTATTCACTACTTTGTGTTAGTCTGTCACATAAAATCACAGTGGAATACCTGGAAGTTTGTGATTGTAATGTGACAAAATGTGGAAAACTTCCAGGGATATGAAAACTTTCTAAAACACCAAATCTGGATGTGAGGAGTTAGTAGACCAACTCAACATGCCTGTTTTAGGTTTGTTTTCACCTGAGACATTTGGGGCTAAAAAGAACACGCTGACAGTCTGTTTTGAAAATTAAGCCACCTCTTTAAACATGGCAGAAACCAATCCCTCACCATGCCCAAGCTATTATTGCAAAGCTTCCACAAATATGCTCTGCCTGTTTTCTACCCACATCCCTGAACTCGGTGTGGTATCTGGTTTTCACTGTTTACACCATAGTAGAATGTCGTAGGTGCATTTTCAAAATAGCCACGAGAGGTTGAGGAGCACGAAAGTACTTCATAGCAAATAAACCACCAGACGGAGATGACCGTTAGGCGAACACAGACCCACACGCACGTGTAACAGGTAAAATGTTCCAGTTTGATTTGAAAACTGAAAAACAAAAGTAGAAAAAGTAAGACTGGCCAGAATACATTTAGGAAGGCCCACCATTGGCATTTAATGCAACTCAACCATGTGCCTTACTGCACAAAGATAAACATTTCCATGTGCTGGGAGGCTATCTTACAACCAAATGACTCCAAGAGTATGGTGTAGACAGTCTATCTCATTTTATTTCTGTGCTTATTTTCCTTTCTTCCAGTGTAGCCCAGTCTGTGTGTGTGTACTCAGACAGTCAAGGCAGTCCCAATTAAAACATTAAATGCATTTCACTGCAAGCATATTACGCAAGACCTTTTTTATAGCAACGTAACAAAGTTACCCCTTAATGGTCATCAAGTTTAATAATAATATAGCGATGAGTCTTTGTGGTGTTTAAGTCAAGCAGATGTGTATTTATTTATTTATTTTTATCCTCGTGGGCAACATCTGTCTGACCTCTGGACGTTCCTCTCCATGTTCCTGGCATTGTCACCGGAGGCTGTAAATCCTCCACACAGACTCTGTCGCCGGATTCGCTTTGACTTTATTTTTAGTGATTTTACTATGACTAGAAGCTGCAGAGGGGAAGATTGCGAAAAGCGAATGGGTGGAGCCAGGAGCTGCTGAGAAGCAGGGGTGGAGTTTCTTCACTATTCTTGCCAAGCTCAGCAGAGTTTATCAGTTTAATTGCGGGAATACGACCATAATTAGTCGCAGAGAATTACAGGGGGAAAGCCTGAAAGCCAAATTAGCTCCAGGCCTTCCAGAGCGCTGAAAACCTCAGGAATCTGAAACAGGGAAGCGAGGGATCCACTCTGGGCTTTAACTAACTTTCTCCACTCACATTCCGTCTTGACTTAGCTGACAGACGAAACAGCTGAAAAAAAAACAAAGAAAAATGTCTGCCTCTGGGTTAAATAAAATTCATAAATATAAGAAGGCTACATAGCATATTATTTACTGAAGCCGCAGCAGTTTTACGTCTGTTGATTGTGCACTCATAAAGTAAATTGCCTTATTAAAATCCCACTATTGCCTTTTTGTAGCATATAGACCAATGTTTGCAGTGTCGTTAATCACAGCTTGCTGAAAAATTCGCAGGTGAAGACATCCAACTTCTGAAGCTGCATTTCCCTGAAAAGCAGAACTTCCATGAAACAGAGCCCAATGCTTACCAAGCAATCTGTAGCGATCACTCCCAAGTCTTTTCTAAATGTGGATTATTTTTAAAGGAGCAATGTGCGAAATAAAAAATCTGCAGGCTGCCTTAAATTGAGAGGAATTCTTCCAAGGCAGTACAGAGTCAGGGACTGAAACCCAACTATTCAGGATTGTAGAAATTCGACCACTGAATTAGCAAGTAATAACTTTTTTTTTGCCTCATATTTTCATAATGGAAGGAAGAACATCGACCTTTGATTTCCAAACTACAAACCTGTTCCAAAGTATTGTAAGTGAAATATAGTAAGAAGACAGATTACTCATAGTTTCCTAGCAGTTAGCACATCTGCTGGTCTTTCGGGAAGCAGATTTCACAATAAGTCGAGCTGAAGATCAAACTGTTGAATCATGAAAGGAGCTGCAAGAAACCTACAAACTACATTTCAGACCTTGGAGGCTTCATTGGTCTTGTGTTAAAGTTCATGTTACTGGAACCAGAACAAAAGACTGAACAGGTAAGACTTAAAGTGTTGTCAGAACATAACTTCTTAGAAAACTGAATGGTAGGACTGGTTTAGATGATGAAGTAATGTCTGAACAAACTATAAGACCGGAAAACACCGTCCTTTAGACCCATGTGACTAAAGTAGAAATATTTGGCCACAAAACACAGTAGCACATTGGAAGAAATCTGAAGAACAAACTCCTCCACCCAGTTATGGCGATGGTGATGATTTGGTTTTACAGTCACAGGATGCTTCATGTCTCTTGAGAGAACAAATTCCTCTGAATAGCAAAAATTTTAACAGCAGATTCAATATTTACAGACTTGATGACAATTACAGTATGTAGTCCCAGCATCCAGTTTGTGTTTTTCCTAGTAAATGCAATACTGTAAGCTGGTTTGCTTAGCTTCAAATTACAATTTTAAGGTTTAGAGCACTTAGTAAAGAAGTTCTGTCTTAGTTAATTTTCTGTATTGGTGCTTTTAACAAAGATCCTTCTCAAGCTGTTTAAGGCAAACAATCTTCCGTTATTTTGGCTTCCCTGTAGAATATAAGCAGAACACTATGCATAATGCTGCTAGACAAGGAAATCTGAAAGACTTGTCTGAAGCTACCCAGAAAAAAGACATGCTATTCTGAACCTCTACCTAAAAGTTACACCAGCTAGCATTAGCCGCTAGGTCGATGATGACAGAAAACTGTTTGTGTTGTTTCCTACTGTATGTTGTGATCACAAAACATCTTCAAAAATCTTTTAAAGTACCTTCTTTTTCACAGTTGCCATTGTCACGCACATTTGAATGTAAATTACATTTTGAAACATCTTATAGAAATCATTGTAACTTGTGTTTTCACCCTACAACAAGTATGCCAAAATAAATAAATACCAGATTTATTCAACGTGTCAAAACTCCATTGGTAATAAAAGTTTTTTAAAAAGGGTTTTCAGGAGTTTTTAAAGATCATCCAACAGTTAAGGCACATCCGCATTGGCAGAGTTATTAACAGTCTCAGATAAATCCTTGTAATTTTCTAAAATGCAAAATATTCAACTTATGAGAGAGAAGCCCAATGTATAACTACTCATTATAAAATCATAATGCTTCATTATCCTCCACAAAAACATGTAAGAGTATACATCCTTCCAACTCTTCCAACATAGTGTAGCCACATGTACATCAAAAAGAAGAAGTGCATACCAAAAGTTTGAGATCAATTACCCAAGTGCTGGAAGACTTCACTGAGCAACACCCAGAGTCTGGGAAATGGCAAAAAAAAAAAAAAACAGAAAACATGAGGTGTTGCAAACAGAAGAGGGTGGTGGAATGTGCAGAAAGGCCTGATAGATGAAATAAACACGCAGTAACTCCCTGGTGGTACGAATGTGCTGAAGGCCTTTTTGTGACTGATTTCATCCTCTTTTTCTTGATGAGATATGGGGGAGCTAATGGCAGGGCTCGCTGTTTTTGAAAACCGGAGGGGCCCCCGCGGTGGAGAAAACAATACCATATGTCTCCACGCCACTCTGGAGCGTTCCTCTGACGTCCCCATGTCTGAATCAAACCCAGTAGTGAATACCCATGGTTTCCATTAACAGTTACAGGGAAGTGCTCATGCAAGAGCTCAAACTACAAGCTTTCAGCTAATGAAAGAAGCACGGGAGTATAGAGGCGAATCTTGGCAAACAAACAATGACCAACACACAAGCCAACAACCAAAATTTACAGTGTTGTTCCATCAAGAGGCATAAAACATTTGCTTCAGATTAAGACTTTCAAAGATGCAAGTGAGCCCCCTCCCCAGCCACCCAACAAAACCAAACCCTCCGAAAGAAATATATACATTTGACCACAAAGTCAACACAGCACATTCTGCACATGTGTCCCACTTCAGATCCTGCTCTCCCTTGATAAAAATGAAAACTGGCTGTTATTCAGTCTTCATATTTCATGTCATTTCATAACCAGGATGATTCCTGGCTGCTGCTGGTTGACAAAAAGTACTGCCGAGAGCATGTTTTACAACAAAAATCTGGATTCTGGCATACTAAAAGCTGGCAGGGTCCAGTGACCAACAGCAACAGTGTACTCAATATCTATGAAGCTTTGCCAGTGAGTCACTTAAGTCTACAGAGAACTCAGACCAGGAAACAAGGAATGGCAGAACTTATTCTAAGTTCGATTGTCTTTCTTTTAGAAGGTGGAGTAATGTAAGCTAACCGGTGGTTTGAGATATCCAGCATAAAGCTCAAACTTAGCACTTCTTTTCTTTTTCCCACATGTTTGCCGCCCCTCTTTACAAAAGGTGATCAATAGAGATCTGCAGCTGGTGGATATGCTGCAGCTTCAGCACACCTAACAAATAATCAGGTGATCAGCAGCAGTTTCTGAAGAACATAGCTTCATGCTGAGGAAGCAACTGAGCTATTTGATTCAGGTGTATTGGAGCAGAAACACATCTAAAAGTTGCAGTACACTATGATGTGTAACGGTTTATATTTGTGGTAGCCAAAGACAGTCCTCAAGGACCGGCATTCTCCAGATTTCAGTTCTCTCCTTGGTGGTTGTAATAGCTTTTTCAACATATCAATGTTCTTCTTATGGCTTCTAATGAGCCATCATTTGATCCAGGTGTGTTAAACCAGGGAGAGGACTAAAACTTGCAGGATGCCGGCCCTTGAGGACCGACTTTGGGAACGGCTGGTTTATGTAGAGTTTATTCTTGGGTTAGAATGGCAAAGGTTAAATCTAGAACCAAATCCAGTGAGAATTTCTGGCAAGACTTGAATTTCAGAGCTATTATAAAGTAGAAGTGTGGGTAGAGGTTTGAGAAAATGCACAAGGTTCTTCTACAAAGTATTGACTCAGGAGGCTGAATATAAAATCATAGAACTGGGTGAAACGGCTTAAAAATAAAATCTCTGATTACTTTTTACACCAAATTCAATTTCTTTCCCCTCATTTTTTTCTTAAAGTTTTTTTTTTTTTTTTTTTACAAATGACCCAAATATCTTTTTAAAAAATGGTTTTTATTTCCATCATTCCTTGTGTGAGTTGACTTCAGAGTCGAAATAAAGTTGTAAGATATTCTTGTCAAACAATATGGTAGTTCCTGGGTGGGCTAACATCACTCTAAACTTTGAAAACTCAAACATGGCACTGGTGGAAAACAAAATCCAAATTTTTCCAAACATTGAATCTTCAAAAGCAGAAAATTACATTTTTCTGCTTAATCAATAAATTCAAGGTATCTCCTACAAAAACACCCAACTATTTTGAGGATTTCATCGGAAAAAAAAATGCAAGGGAGTATGAATATTTTTGCGCTGTGCTGTCAGACAAAGAAGATAAAAAAAGAGCTCACCGAGTTTCAAAAAAGTAATACTGTGTTTTTCAGTGTTTCAGCTTCTAAATTTTTTTATTTCACTTTAAGTTTTAATAGTTTACCATAACTTTCCCAAGTTGCAGGGACAATTTGGGACAATATTTCTTCCACAGCAAAAAATATTGTGATGGGCAATATTTTTTCATGGCTATCACATCCCAGAAATGATCAACTTTAAATTTGATGTAGGAGCTTATTGAGTGTAACTGAGAAACAAAGCAGTGGCCTTCTAGCTTCTAAAATCACTGGTGAAGCACAGAGCAGATTGTTCCGTCAACAATGTGTTGCGAGGTGTTCCAAGTTTGAGGCATGTTAAGGAGGTGTCACAGTGGAAAGAAGCAGAGAAGCAGATCGGTGCCTGGGACTCCTCTGGGTTATATTCCAGCAAGCAAGTCAGGTGGGTGAAAAGAAACCAGCAGCTTCTAATATCAGAAGGCTCCGGGGCTGTCACTCAAACATGAAATAGTTAACACCTAATTCAGTGGGGGCCCGTGGAGTCAGTAAAACCATTAGCTCAGCTTTGTCTGACTGCAGGGGCCTCCCGCTGCACTGTTAAGTTTCCACACTTAACGACCCGGTTTTTGAGCATCTGAGAATACCAGTGGAAAACACTAAGAGTGAAAGCTGACGCTTCGGTTTTCGCTAAGTGAATATACTTGTGATTGTCAGATATGTCTGATATATATTCCTACAACACAGAGACATACAGTGCACTGCGAAACTATTCATACCGCTTGAGCTTTTCTCAGATTAAGTCATGTTTCAATCACGAATGTCAGTGTAGTTTATCAGCATCTTCTGTGACAGACCGACATAGGAATGGCAGCAACATAGATGTACGTGGTTCTTCTTATGTCTCTTTTTCTCCCTTGGAGCTGAAGCACAATGAAAACCGATGACTTAACTGGGGAATGATGTTCAACACTGTAAGACACAGAGCAGCAGCTCTGCCTGCACTGCATGTTTTAGTGACGCTTCTCAGCTGTTTTCTGTCTGCCACTACTGACAAGTGGAGGCATTTATTTTGACACTGGCCTTGTGGTCGCCACAGACTCCCAGGCCAAATGCACATCCATCTGCATTGAATGCATCATTCAGTTAGACACGAGAATATTTACGTTACAGACCGTAGAAGCATATGACCCTCAGCCTTTAAGGCTGTCATGTGTATTGTTTCAAAAGCCATTGGCTTTAAAGGATTTTATTAAAAGACCTTATTAGATGAAATGCAGTAAAAAAAAAAAACATCATAGCTACTACACAGAAACCTTATTGTGCAGAAAGCACTTTAATGTGGAGGTGAAGATTACTAATATTACTGAGCAACGAAAGCCCCAATCACGTAAGTGGAAAGAAGTTTCATAAGGTCTAGTGGAAGCTTATTAATACTCTCCTCTAAATGTCAAATAGGCTGGGACACACAAAATATGTGGGTGGAACACAGCTCTCAATGTAATGAATGCGTTTATAGGCAAGCCGCTGCGCAGTGCACCGTTTCTGCAGCCGGTACGTGTCGCGCTGGCTTTTACAGCAGGATGTTTTGCGTTGGAGAAGTAAGCAGGAAACACTTGAGCACATGTGGAAATCATTTGTGTACCTGATGCTGCATTCCTCCACAATGCCGTGGTGTTAAGATGCAATTGAAAACTATACGATTGCTTCTGGGAAGGTCAAAACACAGAAAAGCCTTTAGACCACAGGAAGGCAAAAGCGGAGGGGGGGGGGAAAAAGGAAAAAGATTTTTATATAACATAATAAAGGCTTGGCTTACGCTTCTGGTTTGCATTCTGCTGCAATTCTTCTCGTGTGATACACAGGATTTCAACGAGAGCACTAAAGAAGTCCATTTTTAGGCCGTTTTCTATTAAAGTTCCCAAAGAGGCCCCCTGGTACCTTTGCTAAATATTGCTGACTCCCTCAGGGAACCAAAAATGGTTCTGGCTAAACCAAAATATCCCTCACTAAATATTCTCATTTTCTCAACCAATTGTACCCTGATTCTAACAATAACCCCTGTTGAGCTAAGGTACTAAACAGAAAGAAAAAAAAAGGGGTTGTGGGGGGAGAGACTAATAAACTCTTCCAAAACAAGAGCTGAATCCTAAAAAATATACTGCCTCTCCTCATGAGAATGATAAACATATTCGTTTTGGGATTTTAATTATTTAAATTCTTTATATAGTGTAGAATAATTTACCTAACAAGCAACTGTTTCTTACTTAGCAAGATGCAGTCTACCACACACTTTTCATAGCCATCAACAGCATTCAGCCATAATTATGACTGAATATTTGACAGAATTATTGGGCCTCATTGAAATTGATTTTATTCCTGGAACAGATTGAGGATACAAGCATAACCCACAAACTGTAAATATGTTGAAGAGATCATTCCTAATGGTAGCCTGCTATGATAGCTGCCAAACCAGTTTTGATGTGTGTTTAAGGTCAATGGAACTGGAACATTGAATAATCCAAAATGTTTTGGCTATCTAGCCAATGATGTAAAGTGAGGTAGTGAGCCCTCCTCACGCAGACTACCTCACAGTTTGCTCAATATGCTCCAATTTGCAGCAAAACAACTCCTCAGAATGACAGTACCAACACTTTACCTTCATACCTGCAAACATCCATCTTCTCAAACTTTTTTTTTTCTCTCAAAATCGGTTTGGTTTGCCAATTGGGTTGTTGCAAATTTCAGTTCAGCTTTAAAGTGTTGACTTTGGTTCTATCTTGGTCGGAACCATTTCCATGCGAATACAAAGAGTCACTTCTCTTCAGTAGAGAGGAACACTGGTTTCCAAGCTCTTTACAGTTCATGGCAAGCTTGAGTTGTGGTGAGTACTGGATTGCTGCTGAGGGTGGTAGTTTTGGCCTTTATATAGATGCTGGCAACATGGTGACACATCAAAAGAACTTCTATTTATGTAAAGTTGTTTGAACTGATGATCTAAATTCACTGCTGTTTAAAATGGCTACAAAAGACTTTCCCAACTTGTGTGAATATACAACTCTCCTTTTAGATTTTTGACTGTTGTTTAAATTGTTCTAAGAAGCGGTCACTCCTAGTGCCAAATAATGTCAAATAGGTTTCTTTCATGCAGACAAAGAGAAACTACAGCCTGCCAATCAGTTGTTGACCTTTGTAGAACCCTCAAAAAGATTAAGGTGATCTTGTAAATACTTAATGCTGTGTGAATAATTATGACCCTCCACAATATAGTCAAGCATGTGTAGGCAATTCTTATAAAAATATTACAGTATTGTTTTATAGTCCTTCATATAAATCAGAAATAGCCTTAACGTGTACCTTTTTTAAGGTTTTTCTAAAAGCATTTGGCAATCTGCTTGCAACACAATTGAACATTGAAACAATGTTCCAATTGATCCAATTGAACAATGTTCCAATTGATTTGAACATTGTTAAAATCAATTGAACATTGTTCAATTGTTCAAATTGAACAATTTGAGGGGGCTGGAAATCTTGCTGAAGACTGCTATATCTTCGTCTTCCTCAACAAAAAGATTTAGACACTAAAATAACAAATGCTAAAAAATAATAAATAGCTTAAACATGACATGACACTATGCTGCAAAAAAAGTTACCAAGTCATTTTGGACTAGTTTCTGGTGAAAATATCTTAGTACTTGGAATAAGTGTAAGTAACTTGTCAGCAAGATATTATTTTCAGCAACAATAATACTTATACTCCAGGAATTTTTGTTTTAAGTATTTTACTTCCTATTGCATAATCCTATAATATTGATGAAAAAATACTACACTGCTCAAAAAAATAAAGGGAACACTCAAATAACACATCCTAGAAGGACAGTTTGATTTCTCAGAAGTTTGATTTACTTGGAGTTATATTGTGTTAAGTGTTCCCTTTATTTTTTTGAGCAGTATAGTTAAATTGAAAGATAATTTTAATTATAACAAGACTTTTCCCCCTTTTATTTGTGAAATAATTTGCCAATTGAACTTGTACATTTTCATAAAAACAAGCTCCCATATCTCACTGAATAGTTACATCTAAGTAAATTTTGTAGTCTTTGTATTAGTGCAGTGAAGACTTTATGTGTTTTTGCTCTTTTGTTGTACATGAATGAATACAAAATGCAGGCACAAAGCCATCTATTATGTTTCTGGATATAAAGAGACATTATTCACAAATTTAAAAGGAAACACTGAATAGTGGTGAAACTTTTAAGGAGTGACTGACCAACCACAATTACTTCAAGAGTGTATTATTAGCTCATCCAGGAGCCTACAGAGGAATGTAGAAGAATATATAAAGTACTCCAGGTCTCATCTGCCTCACTTAGAATCAGTGTTCATCATTCAAAAATGAGAGAGTCTGGACAACAATTGCATCAAAGAATGGCCAAAACTACGTTAGAAAAAAATTAATGCTTGAATAAAATTTGTTTTTTAACTGTGACAAAAAACAATTACAACATGACTTGTAAGAACTATAACTGTAAATCCCCAAACAAATAAAATAAGATATCTAACTTGCTGCACTGAATATGCCTGTCATTTTGGCATCACAGGCCAGGTTCCTCTGCAGATTTGCAATGCATCAAATATTTTAGTCATAGACATCGGCAACAGAAAGGGAAGACAGTGAGGAAATGAACACAAAGCTTGAGGAAAAGGGATTTAAAGGCTTTAAGTGATGCTGGACTCACATGAAAGGTATGATGGATGCGCAGGGCCAGGTTCTCTGCCTTAACATTCCATATCACCGGTTGGGGGGAGTTAAGCACAAAGACCAAGCGCTTCTGGTGCTGGCGCACAGACTGGATGGGCTTGAGATGCAGCTCAACCTGGTGAGAGGAGGAAATAAGAAACTGAGAAGGTTCCCATGAGAAAGATGGCAAGGTTTCCTTTTCACAGCAGCGGAACCCGTAGCGCACATCACCATCTGTTTTCAAATACAAATACATGACATCAACATCAAACCTTTGGATTTTCTTCCCTTAGCAAGAAATAGGCAAAACAAAGGGACTATCATTGTGTAAACGTAGATGTGTTGTGTTGTAGATTGTTCCTCTTTATCTGGCTTTTGGGGCTGTTTCTGAACTTTACTGATAAAGTGGAAAAAGACAGCGTGCTGGGTTCTCCCTAAAAGGATCTTGCTTTCTCTGATATGCATCCTCAGAGGGATCTGAACTCTCACACAGTGGACTCTTTGTTAAGGGCAGAAAGCATAGTAAACGGCTGGTCTCTGTTGTGATCTCTACAGCAATGAAACTATGTGTTTGGTTCTCAGATCCAAACAGAGTTTCACTGCTAGAATGAAGGAAAAAAAACTAATTTTCACGTGGGACATTATTTTGGTTCATTCTTTCATGGATCATTTGGACTAAATACAACTCAGCATGGAAGTCCACTGAAATCTGCCACTTTGCTCAGTTATCTTTCTGAACTTTTAATATTATACTTTAATTTGTAAGCGTCGCACCTCCAGAGTTTGCTTTCTCTCAGGCTGTTTTGGGAACTGGCTGAAAGATTTAGTGAGCTGACAGTAATGCCTTTCGTCTTAAAAGGCTCCTTTTACTCATGTTAATCCAATTAGCCACATCCAGTGTGTCAGCAGAAAAAGCTAGTAAATCACAAACCCAGCCTATATTATGGGACTTAACGACCCTTGAAGTAATTTAATCAGTTACAGCTAACAAAAATATTGGTCCTGCTTCTTATGAAAACACAACCTTTCATGGAGGCTTTTTATAGGAAAATTAAGTGATAGGTAATATATTTGTTTTTTTTTTTGTTTGTTTGTTGTTTTTTTTTTTTAGGAAATCAACAACTACATTTTGCTGTTCTTTAATTGTTAAAGATCACTGACAATCATTTAAATGATTGGTGTAAAGACAAATTCAAGCAGAGTAGCACATCTGCTTCAATTGTATTAACATTTTACAAACTAAATGTTATTTACGTTGCACTTTTTTCTTTCTCAGTTTTTGTAGATCTTACAGGAAAATTTTCACCATGGTAGGATCAAAGCAAAGAGGAGAAATAATTAACTTGCATGGCTAGGTATATTATTATTCTAGTTCCAGCGTCGTGGAGGACAACAGTCTGAATCTGCTTCAGTTGTTCTTGCTTTACTTTTGATATGGTGTGATTTACCTAAATGAAGATGAGCTCAGTCAATAAAAGAATAAAAGCCTGTCAAAAAAACTCATCCAAAGCTCTGCACATCACATTGATTACTTATCAATCCATTAAAACAAAATGGAAACCTACAAAAAAACTAATTCACAGCTCAGGTTGGAGAAACTGCGACCAGGACAATTAGTTGGACAGAAGTTTATCACGTTTTCCCATGTAAGGGACAAGGCAAACGTGTGAAAGGAGGTTATCTGGTCTGAATAAAAATGTCACACATTTTTTATTTTAAATACACTTTGCAAATATGCACTGGTTTGTGTTGTGCTATGATCTAAAACAAAAAAAAAACAAAAAAAAGTGTGCAAAATGTTGTGGTTGTAAGGTGACAAAAAGGGGAATGTTTCTGGAGGTAAACATATTTTTGAAAAGTTCTAGATTCATATTCATACATGAAAGTGTTTGTATAATTTATCAGCTGTTTTTGTATCACTGATATACAAATGTGTAGTCATATTGTGAAGGAATGACATTGATATATCAGTAAATGTTGGAGAATAATCTTAAAATACACACTCTGTAGAAAGCCAGGCTGTTTCATACAAAATGGTTCAGAATCTTAGAGCCATTGATTAGTTTTCAATTATTCAGTTAGAGCAATTGCATTAAAGAGGAAAAATAAGAATTTCATATTTTCTTGTAATCACTCAAGATTCTGTCTGAAAATTAGGATCAGATGTTTTCTACTTAAGAACGTCAGTGTTTTGTTTTGTTTTTTCATTATGAATAAAACCACTGCTGTGTTTATAAAATCTGTCCCTGGTAAAGTAATTTATAAGGAGAGAGAAGCACTGTGAAGAGAGAAAACAGAAGCATCAAAGCCCAAATATTTTACCCTGGGAGGAGAGGAACACAAAGCAAAACGTTTAAAAACGGCGATGCTGCAAGAATCGTTGAGACAGGAAAATGGAAGAAATTACCAAACACTTATCTATGAGGCAATCTGGATGAGAATCTAAATAAACAGATCACAGACTCGCTGTCTTTCCTCCAGATTCCCCCCATCCACCTCCTCTTCTTCACGCCGTCTTTACTCCAGACACTGTTGGAGTAAAGACAAGTGTTGTTCCTCTGAGAATAATAACAACCAAGATATAATCATACCTGGCTTGGCTTTGAGGCCCTGGCTTTGAGAAATGGAACAGGGGGGTAAAAGAAGAATGAGAGCGAGGGGGAGACTTGTTAAAAAAAAAAAAAAAAAAAAAAAAAAAAGGAGGAATTTTAAAGCCAGACAGAAACATTTCCAGAAGACGTGAGTCACCTGAGCACACACACATAAACACAGCGCTGAGAAGGGGACCTGCCGGGAAGCAATGAGGGCTGAAAAGGGTGAAAATTGTGATATAATTCTGGACAGTTTCTTTTTGAGAGATAAGGCAAATAGCAGCTTGACTTGAGGTTGCTAATTAGTATGTAATTGCACCGAAGTGGCAAATAGAAAGACTTGTGTCCTGGAGTCGCATTGGGAACTGAGTCTTATGAGTAATCCTTTTTTAATTTAAAGTGACAAAAGTCTAATCAGAGGTGAAAGTAATCCATTATTTGATTAATGTTACCCCTCTGAATTACGGTAATGTATTTTAATGAAAAATGCGTAATGAAAAAGGAGCTCTCAGCAGCTTCCAAGTTTGTCTGTTTTTATTTAACGGAGCCATTAAGTAAGGATTTACAGAATGAAAGCCACAGGCCGCTCCTCTCACAGCAGATTCTCCAGTTAAAGGTGCATTGGATTTATTAACCTGGGACATTCCAAGACCCCGAGCTACTAAACGTTCATAACAACTTGTTTACAGTTGTAGTTTTAGAAGAATGAGCACACAGACATTTCTGACCAAAACAAACTTACCAAAGTCTCAACAAATAAATCTCTTGCTGTTAAACTAGCGTCATAAATCAGGTCACTTTTGGTTCTTCATATTAAATGGTATTTTCTGTTTGACTTATTAAAAATAACATATTTGACCAAGAATCCTTGGTCTTTGTCTGTCTCTGTCTTTGTTGGTGTACATAAATATATTTTTAAGTAATTACCAAATTTTCCAGAATAAAAGTTGCAATTTTTGTCATTTTGCACTTATTTATAAATATATACACATATAAATATTTCTTTTACTCTTCATAGATAATTTTTTTTAACTGATGTGATAAATGTTCATTCATAATGACAGTCATGAATCAAGGATTAAACATTACCTTCTGTAGTTGGGAGGAGAGCTAATCGCAGGCATGAAGCTGGCTGGCCAACGCTGGAACAATGACTCCACAATTGGGTGCTTGAATAATGTTCTGTGAGACTTGAGAGACAGTTACATCTCCACGTCCTGAGGTTGCCAAGGAGATTAATCTATGACTTTGCAGACGAGCCTTCTTGGTGCCCTGGATTTACTGCAGGCGTCTACGCCGCAAAGTCGTTCTTGACCACCATGGCTAAGAGAATGGACATCGGTGCATCAGAAACTGACAGCAGATTTCCAAGCCAAGCTTAACTGTTTCCCAGAGTTTGTTAAAAAGCAAATGAATACTAAGTGTCACCGGAACCTTTCATCAAATGTGTGAGGTCCCTCTCACATTTGACAATTTCTAAATAAATGTGACTTATAGTCTGGAAAATACGATAAGCACAATTCAAAGACATTTTTTGCAAGTTCAGTTCCATGTTCAGAAAACTGTAAAGGTGTTAAATGTCCATGTTTTAAATGGTCCAGGAATAACTAATAAATGAGCAAGTAATTCACAGCAAGTGTGGGTTTCAGGCAGAGAGCAGGCAATTTTAATCATTTGAGACTTGAGATTTGATCTGCCCTGGGAAAAAAATGACTTGTAAACATCAATGGCAGACAGAGGATGACACCAGAAACCCACAGCATCACTGGTTTGTAAGTGATTGTTGAGGACTCAGAAGCAGCTGGTGTTAACATCTCTCCCTGTAGATCTGCCATCATGAGGCTCTGGCACAGCTTGCGGGTTTGGCAGGAAAAATACATAGCAACATGGGCCTGGGAAGAAGAGGTGCAGAAAACATGGGAGTACCTCTTGTGATTTCTGCCAGGATCAGCCATGTTTGTTTGGAGACAGGAGGCTGGGGTTTATGGATTATTAGGAGGCTGAGACTGGGATTGAGAGGGTCCTGGGGTGTGTCTGCCAGCAGTCACTGATGTAGGTTTGTCCAGGCATATCGTGTTACTGAAATTAGACTTCACACGGGGGAGGACAGCTGGAGCTGTGCAAGCATGGCAGATCAAGAAGGCAGCATGTAAACAATGGAGTTATACAAGAGAAACAATAACCAAACCAGAGAATGTTGACTCCAAACAACAAACCCTACCAACTGAAATACTAAAAAATACATTAAAGATTTGTTGGAACAACCTTCTAGACCACTCAAGTCTTCTCCACATCCACAGAAACAGATGGAGAAGCAGCTTTCAGCTTCTGTGCACCACAAATCTGGAACAAACTCCCAGAAAACTGCAAAGATCCTGAAACAGTGAGTTCTTTTAAATAAAGGCTAAAAACCCACCAGCTTAGAGATGCCTTTGATTAGTAGTAAGTGGAAAATTTATCAACATATTTGACATATATTTTGCATGATGATGGCATTTGACAAAACATATTTATTGCTGGTTTCGTAATCGGTAACTCTGCAATGTTTTTATTAATCTATAACTTTTTTTGAACAATTCAGTTCAAAAACACTTTGAACTGAATTGTTGCTGAAATATGCTTGACAAATAAACTTGGCTTGACTTAAAGATACTGAAGAAGATTTCTCCTAGATGTCTCTTCATTGTAAAACAAACCCACGTGGGTGCTTTTAAATCCCTCTGGTGATCGTGTGCTGTAACTGTTGTAGATGATTTGCTTCTCCTGTCCTGAACATGTGGTTCTAATTTTATGATGTTCTGAGGCGAGTAAATTACACTACCTTTCAAGAGTGTTTTACAAAGAGTGTGCATCAACACGGTCATGTGATACCCTTTTAAGTCGAACACTGTGCCCTGTGGCGTACACGGCAGTCGACCCGGCAGGATGAGCTCCACGTCAGAGTGGCCTTGCAGGAAAAGGGAGTTTCCTTTATTGACAGAGGTAATTAAGTGCCTGATGAGCCTCGGCGATTCAGAAGAAAACCCAAAACATCCTATAATTAGGCAAAAAGTAAAGCTAATCTGGCCAAACACTCTCCCTCCCAGGAAACAATTATCAGCTCAAGAAAGAATGAAAGCACAAGGCGTCCCAAAACATGAACATCAGGAGCTCACTTTAAGGAATCGGTAAACACACAGACAACTGAAATTACAACAAAGAAGGATATCACAAAGGAGCACTGCTAAGGTTAGCTTAGAAATCAAACAGCTTCGACCTGCCAAGGACCAATCTGTTCAGTTATCTGATGTGTGTTTGTATATGAGGGTGTATCTTGTCTGTCTACATCTTGGTTCTTTCTGGATCATTGCAGTTACACAAAGGAAGGAAGGAGGAACATGGACCTGTAGCCAAGGAGCTCAGTGATGGAAGCAAGGCGAACCAATGGCTCTTATCAGTACGATCCACATTTTCCAGCATGATAGGGACTCTACCTGGAGCCTTTCCCCATGAACTATGATGCTTATCAGTCTGCACTCTGCTCAATGTCAGACACTGGAGAAAACCAAAGGAGAAGAAAAAAGCCCAAAAGACGTCAAAGTCAGATGGGGCGGTTGGATAAAAACCTTTAAAACCATTGGAACAGAGCCACAGATTCTTGCAAAAGTATTCAAATCCCTTAAATGGATCTTGTTGCCTTTGAAACCACAAACTTTCATGTATTTTATTAGGTGGCTAATTGTGAACTGGGAGGAAGTCTTACACGGTCTATTGCAAGCATTTAGATTCAGCCCTCACCGCAGAGTTAATCCTTTGTAGAACCCTGGCTCACACCACTAACAGCTTCTGGTCCGTTGAGGGACGTCTCTGTACCCTTTGCACATTAGAAACTGAATGTTTTGCTCATTTTTGGAATACCAAGAAGATGGCTTTGCCAGTGATTCTACAACATCAACATCCTTTGATCTGAACTATTCCAGTGCAGCTCTGGCTGTGTGCTTTGGGTCCCTATCTCTATGTCCACTAACCTTAAAATTGTGCAATTTGACATTTTGAAAATAAATTTGCTTAATGGAAACATACCACTTTTGAAAAAACTCAAATTTTTCATTATGCAGTTTTGGTGTTTGGAGTAGGTGGTTTTCTGGCCGTATCAAAATTACTTTGCAAACCTGCAAGGGAAACACTTGTTTTGCATCACACTAATCACATGATTAGCAACAGGATGTTACTACTGGCAGAAAATACAAAGATAACCGGAAGTGGCACAAGATGATGGCATGGCACATTTTTTAATGAGTTATTGCATGAACAAGCTTATTCACAGGTGACTTTCATTGCATTTTTCTGCTTAATGCAAACACACAATTGCAAAATTGTGTTCTTTCAACATCAGCAGGATATCAAAGTTTTGCCCACATTTGAGGTAGGAACACAACTATTTTCTTGCTAGAAAGACAACAGGTTTTCTTTCAGGATTGACCTGCATTTAACTCCACCCATCTTCTCATCAACTCTAGCCAACTTCCTTGAAGGTTTTGGTGAGTTTGCAGCTGTGACATGCTCTATTTTCTGCTGATGTACTTAATAGTACTTGCTTTCCAACCTTTTCCCTAACCTGTTCCAGTTTCTCTTTATGATGCTTTTGGTTCACTAATGTTCTCCAACAAACCTCCCCTACAAGAGTGATTACACTTATCAGGGGTCTTGAAAGGGTAACGGGCTGCGACGAGTCCATGTCACACTTTTCAATTTTCTGTTTGTTGAAAATGTTGAAAAGTAGATATATTTTACCTCCACAAGGTGGCACTACTTTGTGCTGATTTATCACATAATACAAAAGCATGGTTTGGCAGAGATAAAATGCAAAAAAGTAGACTTTAAAACTAATATTAAAGCCAAGACATTTATGTGTTAAGGGGATTTAGAGAGTCATTGATTTCTATATTAAACAAGCAAATTCAGAGCAGAAGATGCAAGAGCCAAATCTTTGATTCCATGTGTGCATGAGTGAATTGACTGGGCCTCTTCTGATGTGCATGTGGTTCTACTGCTTAAGCTCCCCATAAATGGACATATGAGACCACAATCCTGGTATCTAATGGAGCATTGTGGAGGTGTGGATAACAGTGTGCTTTTCTGATGTTCTTCAATCTACCATTTTTATATTAATGTGCATTTTGAAAGAAAAGAAATGCATTTCTTCAGATGCACAGGGAGTGTGTCATTGTTGCCAAACTGTTATAACGTCTGTAGGCCCACACAGTTGGCTGCACCAGCTGTGTGGACCCACTGATTAAATTTGCAGTTTCAGTTTTGTGCAGTTTCAGCCAAAGTGACAAGCTTGCTGGTTTGCGCTACAAACATAATCTAGTTTACATTTTTATCGCCACAAAAACCTAAAAGGCTTAAACAAAATCTGGCAAAAGCACAGTCGCCTAAAGGGAATATGATGTGGCAAAATCCTGGCTTCAGTGGTAACAAACCACTGAGAGCAGACCTGAGAGCAAACTTTGCCAGCTCCCAATGTGTGTGTTTTGTTTAGTGTGTGAGCTCAGCTTAGATCTGTTCTCACCACTTGTTTGTGCCTGGTGAGCTCCTCCAGCCAGTCACTTACACAGTCTATGATATCTGTGAATTCCAGCTGATAAAGCAATCATCTGCTCTGCCTCACCCTGATCAGGGTCTGCGGCCGCATTTGATGTCTGTTGTACTGATTAGAGAAGGAGGAACGATTTGAGATATCACCGGCCCGTTTGTTTACGCCCCCCCCTCGGGACTCTGTTTTGAAATGCTGTATTTTGTGCCAAGCTAATACACGTTTCCAGCTAGTCGCCATGGCGCAATACACTGCTCGAAAGCAAATGCATGTTGAAAAATGCTAACAACTTGATACCTGGATCTTGAATCCAAAGCAGAGGAGTCAGAATGAGGCAACTGTTCTTTCTTTGGGCGAACCTGTAAAAATATGACTACAACATCCCTTAAGGATTAAAGCTCAAATGAAATACGAGCAGGCCACTCTGCCTGAATCTCATTTTCTTTAAAGTCAAAGTCACTGTCATTCCCTGAAACCGTGAAAGCGTTTCATACTTCTTTTTAGGAAACCACAGTGTAGTGAAGCCTTGCGTTTCATCCAAGCACTACAGCTTTCACGCTAACTCTTACTTGGCCTATTTATAGGTAATGCTTTCGAATCTAGTCTGTCCCTGCTCTCTTCGGAGGCCTGCATGCGTAAAAGAGAGGAGAGGGGTTTCTGTTACTCTGATCAGGGCCACTGAAGCTGAAGAAAACATCACATCTTATTTCAGACAAATGCTAATAACACAAGGGAAAGATAAAAAAAAAAATGTCTAGACATGCTTATGTCAGAGCTCAGAACTTTATGAAAACAGAGACTTAAGAGAGTATGAAACAAGAAATCTCATATTTAGAGGACGTAGATATTAAAAATCAAGAGTTTAAGAGAGGAAGAGAAAAAATAAGCAGGTTAAATCTACACGTTTCTATCTGGAAGAATGAATTTCAGATGGTCTGGTGCAACCATCAACTTGACTCATAGCTCCTGAAGAGACCTTAACGGAAAATGAATTACATGCCACTACACTTTAGCTTTACTTTACCATAATCACTTAGAGAAATGGCATCTCAGTGTGAAAAAAACACTGACATGGATCAGCAGTAGCAATAAATAACAGGGACATCTGATAAATTGGGTGACATCAGTTAAACCATCTAGTAGGCCGGTCACCATAGCAAATTTTGCTGGATGATAAATTATCTAAGACGTTATTACATAAAGTGATGATGCTGTTGTTTTGAGATCATTCCTGTAATATCACTAAAAGCCTTATGAATGTAAGCTCATCCCAGACATAATGTATGCACAGTGACTACTGAGTTACTCTGTTGCACCTACTGATAGAGTATGGGTGTAAAAAAGACTGGGCTGGAACCAGAATGCTGACTCTGAGTCACGTTCATCTGTGGCTAACAGTTCAGACTCTGCAGAGCGCCTTTACTGGCGCAAGCAGGAAATCCTTCACTGCTTTAGAGAAAACGGAGATGAACCACGACTTTCACACGAAGCAGGCTTCACACACTGCACCAGCAGGGTGTGTGTCTAAAATTCCCCCTTGTCCTTATTAGCCCATGAGTTCGGTGTGAAAAAGCTGATTTCCTCCCAGTATCTCATCAAGACTTGGCTGTGCAGTCGCTCGCTGTGACTCTGAGGGTCAGTTTGTGTTTTCATGTTGCAGACGGCCGACACTCAGCCACAGGTGTTCCCTGTGCTGCAAGGCCGTCGCTCAAAACACACCGGCACAGCCTGCTCTTCAGCCACCATGCTACTTCCTCTGTCGGAGGTGAAGAGGAGAGCAGAGAGAGAGAGACTTCTTCAACTGCACACTGATCGGGCTGAAAAAAAGCAAACTGATGCTAAAGGAGGAAACTGATTTATCACACCTCAGGGTTACATGAAATCTGTTCAAAGTAACAGAAAAATATCCACTGTATCTCTGCAACAAGTGAAACTTTGAGAAACACCAAAACAACTACAGAATACAAGTATAAACAGAAACTGGCTGATCACTAAATAAGAGCACAACTCTCTTATATGATGACACCTTTGGTATAGATGTGCAAAAGTTGAATGAATAGTTTTGCAAACCAACAAATAGCAGCCAATCTGAGCCCGGTTTCTCTTCAATAAAGTTAAACAGCCGTTATTTAGTTTCCTGTGATATGATAACATTTTTTAGTAAAATTTCCAAAAAATAAAGAAAAATGTCTCGGTAGGGTGTGTTGTGATTCTTTTTTTTATTTCTGCAGACATCTCTATCTGAGAAACTGGGCTTTATTTTCCCAGGAATTTTTTTTTTTCTTTTTTAAAAAAAAATACTGTTAAGGTAGTTCAATTTTCAATGTATCTGTAAAGCAAAAAAAAAAAAACAGATTCAGTAATTATTTTCACATCAGTATTTGGAAATCAGCAGCCAAATCTCTGATCGTAGCACCGTCACTCCAGGCCATTGCCTATCTACTTTTACAGTAGATAGGCTTGATTATGTGACAAACTGGGTCAACCTGGAATGAACTGCACCACAACCATTTATATAAGAATCTGACATACACCACTAAACCCAACATATTTTCTAAATCAGCCATTTGCAATCCAAAAAGTCATTTTTTCCCCTCAGTCCAGCAAAACAGAGCCACAAATGTTACGTGAACTGTTCTGTTTCTATTTTTAGGTTTAAAATAAAGAAATTCATACAAGTTGGTAAAACAAAACAAATGGAATCAATAAACTCTTTTCTTTTCTGTGGGATGCTGAAATAACGTAAAAAGAAAGTTTCAAACCTGGAGACAAAATAATCAATCCAAGAAAAGTCTTCTATTGTGGAAATTCAATGCCACAATTCATAAGAAAAAAAAAAATCTAGTAAAATCTTGCTTTTGTTATTTGAGCTATACTTAAAAACATTAGCTAGTTATTGTCAATTTTCAGTCAAAAGTATTATGAGCCACTGTGGAAGGTTCAAAAGCCACTTGCAGCTCTGGAGCCTCATGTTGCAGATCCTAAAAGGCTCCTGTGTGGGACAGAAAGTTTGTGCTTGACTAACTTAATGATAGTTAATAAGGTTTTTATTTGGAACCCTGATGATCTAAAATCATTATCAGCTTTAAGGTTTGGGAGAAACTCTTTCACAATGTAATCTCTTGATCACATTACAAACTGTTTACTTGGAGCCTTCAAGGATAAATAATGGAGAACAAAGTGGCTGTTTAGTTCTGCTCTTTCAAGTGACTGTGGCCCAGGAGATTTGAGATCTCTTTATCTCTCTTTATTTACCCATAATTCCTTTAATCTATCAAACAACCTCTTCTTTCTGTCATGAAAGATCAGGGCCAGATTAACCTGGTGACGGTGTATCTCCTGCACACTCCCGCTGAAGGCTGGCAGAGGAGGAATTTGAGTCTAAACAGGGCACTGTGCTCCACAGCTCAGGTGGATCAGAGTGGGTAGAGGCGCTGGTTGTCCTTCAGAGGCTCTTATCTGATCAAAAGCAACAATCTTGAGAACCACAGTGAGCTTCAGCATGGTCAGCTGGTGCCAAAGTCACCTTCTGTGGCCAAGGATGGACTATAGTGCGAGCTGAATCTACAAATATAAGAAGATGACTAGACTCCGAAGCCACGTACCGGCTCCCTAATGAAAGAAAACATTCTGTACATTTCTGAAAAGAGAAAATGAGGCTCCCTAGAAAAAAAAAGATAAACTTTAACTCTAAGGAGACTTGCAGAATTTTGAGGGTTTATTTAAAAAAAAAAAAAAAAAAGAAAAACAACCAAAAGCTAAATCGGGTTAGCCTATCAGTGAAGCTATTCAAGCTTGAAATAGCATCTCGATGCTAAACATGTAGCAGAAGCACAAACCTCCCCAACGCTAATGTCAGCGAACGATTACAGTCCACATTTCTGAAGAAGTATTTAAAAACAAGTTCTAAATGAATGATCAGGGGTTTGCACCAATTTGATGGATGAATAACCTAAATAAAGATGCAAAACAATAGATATCTTTGTTGTTGAGCCCATTTGTCAATTTATTCAATAATTTACCAGGAAGAAGTGGTTTTAAAATGAAAATGCTGCTTTTTATTTTTTACATGGTTTTCTATTAAAATACAATTTTTTTAAGTGATTACAGACCCTGAAATTAACTCCATTAAAATTTTTTTGAGTCCAACCATTAATTTGTACATATGATAGATGTGTACCACTGCCTTATTGTGTTATCAATGGTTACATCCAAAGAATACGACGGACTCACTTTGCATAAAAATTTCCTCACATGCAGAAAAACTGCTGCAGAAAAATGTTTTCTGGATCATCATGAACTTTAGTGTGACAGGTTTTGTTGCAGCCAAGAAGATCAGGCCAGCTCCAGAACCATCTTCTCCTTAGGAATGTGCTATACATTTGCACATAAACTGAGGCCTTTACTTTTCGCAGCAAAGTGTCCTCATACAGTTCATGTGTTTGGAGTGGGCATCTTACATTTCTATCCAAAAACACAACCATGAGCATGATCAAAATACAAAATGGGCACCATACTAGCCAACATTGTGAAGTAATGTTGACACTTCATGTCACAAGCCAAAAGACATGAAGTGGATCAAAGATCAGAACGTTTACATTTTGGATGCATCTCTAAAAACTCTCTGAATCTGTCAAGCCTTCACATAGAAACTAAAATCTATCACAACTGCAGGCATTATTCGGAAGGGAAAATTGTACATCTCATAAATTTGGTGCATTTGCTGAGACTAGCTTTCGGAAAATTGAAAGTGTCTTTTAGTGTTCTGCAGAACAGCCTAGAAAGAAGCAAAAATATTAAAAAGCCACACACTGTCGTCGACAGGAAAGGAACATTCACAGTTTAAACCTGTGATATCTAGGTTTAAGATACATGCAACAAAAGCAAAATGTCTATCTCTCAATTAAAATAATGGAATTGTTATTTGCAATTATCATCTGTATGAGAGAGCGATTATCAAATGGATATTATTATCATTACGTTGTAAAACTCCTCAGGAGTGCAGGAACAGTTCTTCTGCTGCAGGTACCTCAAAGCTGCTTTCTGGATTCCACTCACCAGTATATCCAAGCTGCAAGCCTGCGCATGCTACCCTACGCACTGTGGCGACAGTTAAAAATCCAGACGTGAGACTTCTTCACACATGATTCACGTTCAAGGTATGGCTGACAAGTCACGGTATAGCCGCAGGATCTGCGGAGGGGCTTCACTATCAGGAGATGTGAAGAGGACCAACAAAATACTTGATCCTTTTCTCATTCTTTGAAAGAACCTTTAGGTTCAGATAGAGAAACATGATGTGATCAGGTTCAGATAACAGTCGCTTTACTTGGTGAATGTGTGTGAGTTCATCACATACTGCTGTGTGTTAAAAGGTCACACCAGTGTATCAAAATGCTCAGAGTGTGTGGATTTTCTCACAAGCTGGACATGAGAGGATGGCCTTTTTCAGGTGCGAGATAGATGAGGAGGCGGAGCTAATTCAGATCAAGTGGGACACAGTTGAACTTTAGTCTTTAGAAAAAGATATCCTCAGACTTTTCTTAGCTTTGTTTTTCAAGTGTGAGTAACTCACTCTTGCAGGAGTGTTGTCTGGGCCCTCTGCAGCATGTCCTCTCAGGTTAATGACGTGGACCTCCTGAGACAGGCTCATGGTGCCTTTGCTTGCACAGCCTGACATGGCGGTGAAGCTCTTCAGGATGGCCTGCACAGGGTGTCCGGTCCCGACCGGCAGCAGCTCACATGGACTGCGAAGCAACGGCCCTTCGATGCAAAAAAACCACAAAGAACACACACATCACATATATATTAAGGGAATACATATTTGCAATATATATTCAGTAGCAAAAATGAACATCATCCAGGCAACTAGACAAAAGAGTTGAAGTTATAATTGAGTCGTACATACACATGGGAGCAACCTAAATAAGGACAGGATTATGTTTTAATTATGGTCTATGTCAGCGCTTACTATATATGAAGCTACATTTAAGCAACTACATTTATGGGTTGTTTACAGGCTGCACTGAAGAATGAGGGCATGCCTCACTGTACACTTCTGTTCTGTCTGCCATCTGTACAGCCCACTTTCTCAATGCCAGGGTCTTTACTTTGTCACCCAAAGCCAGCATGGTACATAACAAGATTCAGTTGTTGAAGCAAAGCAGCACACCGCCCGTGAAATGTGACTATAACAGGGTCAGGTTTTCACTTCTCAGTTCATCCAACAGCTTTGTACCAGTCAGGGCCCGCTAACATTTCAAATGCACCGCAATAAACCCGCAAAGCTTGCCAACAGCAATCTGATGGAACATGTGGAAACAATTAAAGTTTGAGCGCAAGACAGTTCGATGGCAATTGTAAATTTTCCCCCGACTGAAAACATAGTGCCTCAGCAGAAGGATAAACCGCTGGGGAAAAGTCGGCTTCTTTTTCAACCTCGAACACACAGCCATTGTTTTCTCTTTCTGTGCTCGCCAATAACTCTATGTTAGATCAGCATAACGCTGCACATCACACATGGCACAGCTCCCCTGGGTTTGTTGTGAGAAAATCAGGCACATTTTACTGTTCCCACATTTGTCTGACGAGGGAAAAAGCTATCTCGAGCTGAATTTTATGCCACCTCACCATTTTTCCAAACACAGGGAGACAAAAGCTTATTAGGAGCTCAAAGATCATGTTTAAACTGATTAAGACAAAGTAAGATCCCACAAAGTGATGAAAACAGAAGGCCTAATGGCAAAAACCTGTGGTGGATCAGTATTTCCACCCTTTGCCTTTGACCCCTATACCCGTTTCCTCCCAAAGGAGCGCAGGCAATTCCCTCCCTGAACATGTCATCACGTCTCACTCCCACAAACACATCCGAGGGCACTCCGACTCACTTTTTCCCCTCCCACTCACATGGAGAATAACAAACAACCGCCAAACAAACAAAGAAAAATGCAGCTCCTTGTTGGAGACTTCCAAGAGATTACAGCACCAGCTAGAGAGTGATCTGATTTTCTAATTCTTTGGGTGCACATCAGAACAAAAGATATAAAGAAAGGGAAAAAAGTAAGGAGACTACACTTTTTTTTGCCAGTACACATTTAGGTAAATAAGATAGGTAAGATAGTTTAGAAGTTTTAAAGAAAGTTACTGTTAAAACGTTGATAATAGTGGATAGCTTTATTTTTGTGGTTCCTGATACTTGGGCTAGTCTTAGGAACAAAGATTAGAGCGAATTGTTGATTTATTCTATTTTTTTTAAACTTCCGATCTGAAAATGTCTCAGGAACATCATTTTTAATGCTATTTTGTAGGTTTTTATAATTCACTGCTTCTATTTCCAAATAGTTACTTAGGGCAGAAACAACCTACGTGTTTTGTAACCCAGTATGTGTTTCACACAGGAAGATAATTGGTGGCCCACCACCTCCAGCCCCCATTTCCTGTGTACTTTACTATTTGACTATGATCATAACTGTCCAAAACAACTGTGACAACAGCGAAGCTTCATAAAGTACTGCTCACATAAATCAACAGAATATTTTTGAGCTTTTATTTTGGTGCAGCCTCACTTTATTGATAGACATAGACGCATTCTATAAAAATTTGGCAGTTTCAAGAGTTTCAATAAAAATGTATAAACAAAAGCAAAATGGTTATTCCTGCTGTAGCTATAATAACTAGGGGTACAACAATACATGAGCCCTGATTTCTTTCATTTTGGGAGATCCCGCAATCAGCTGATGCATGCAAAGCCGATCTTATACACCGATTCTTATCTTCCTCTGTCTCCGTTTCATTTGCCTTGAGAGAGGGCTGACTGACAGACCTGCCACCAGATCACATCTGCATATGAACAGTAAACAATAATCACCCCACTTTTCCTACTTTAACTCCTTCATCGCAATATTTTGCCACTATTCCAACAAAAAATAAATTATATTGGTCGAAATCAGAATCAGTAAATCAGTCTTTTTAAAGGCTGTGATTGTTAAAAAATTTCAATCGGTGCACTTATATTCTGATTATTGTGGTTAGAATATAATCTTTATTGTTTATTAGTAGTTTGTTTTTTTTTAATGCAAAAACCTTTAAGTAAAAACCTGCTAAATCTAGCAGTAGTAGTTTACAAGTGCATTCTGTGCAGAATTCTACACCTTTTGCCTTCCTGTTCTTCATATACTAAAACTGATATCAGCTGGTCGATCAGTTACGCTTTTCACAGCTCATAGTTTTCCACTTGTAGTTTCAATGTAATAGTATAGGACGGCACTCCTTAGGTTTTCACACTACGATTGAGCATCTTCTTCACAAGCAGACATATTTGTCACAGCCAAACTTTTCTTTCTTATAAGCAAAGCATACATGTTAGTCTCCTTTGAGCCAGTGGGGGAAGGGAAATGCTTCACTATTGTATGTTTCATATATAACAAAACCTAGTTCTGGCCCCTCTTGTCCAAGGGACCACCTTATCTGATTTATACTCAAAGAATATGGTCAAAGGTATGGTCTGAACTGCCTTAACCCCTTCAGAAGCCCTGAACTGTCCCTTTAGTCAAAAACCTTGGTTCTGTTTCCAGTGCATATGTCATTTCTATTAGACTAAAAACCAGAAGACACAGGAAATAAAGCTAGCATCTGTTGGTTCCACCACATAATCTGTCTGCCTCTCTCCCCCGCTTCTGTCCTCATTTTCAGTTATTCTTCTTCTTCTTTCATCACTGGTTGTGTTCTATCCAGGTCAGGCCTTTTACGCAAACCGCAGTAAGTCAGAGGACACACAGACTTTTAAATTTGGGTATTTAATTGCTCATATTAGTCAAAAGTGAACCTTTGTGAGATAACCAAATATGTTGGTGTCGAAACACTTTTAGACACAGTTCTATTGCAAATGTATTTAATAGATACTATTGTATTTATGTAACAGTTTTAAGTCTGAAAGTAGGGCATATATATATAATTAAGAGATTTCAATGAGTTGATATACGTTTCTTATTTGTACCAAAATGAAACTCTGCACGTTTAAAACTGTGTCAAAGATAAAGCCCTTTGAAGCCATTTAAAAACAGCTGCTTAAGCTTTAAATGCTGATGCTGACTGCATTATTATCAAGAGAAAGATCTGAAACAGTTCAGTTTTTGATTCTTGACAGCCACTGTAAAATGGAACAAACAAAGGCTCAGAAATAGATTAGTTTGTTTAGATTATGGAATCCAGAAAAAACATGGCTGCTGTCCAGACTGCTGTGGTTCACTTGAGCCACAATGGCCTTAAAAAGCCTAAGGGTAGCTTGTTTTGAACATTAAAATTTGTTACATAATATCTTAAAAGTGAAACACTTCATTTCAGACAGGCATCAGTAAAGGCAACTTTCAGTGACAGTCGTTGGTGTAAAAACCACGTGTAATAGTGAAACAAGACTTTGTGGTTTTAGCTCTGAGGCTGAGAAGTTAAAAGCACTTAGAAACTTTCACCGCCTCGCTTATTCTCTCTGGTCGTCGGTGGCTTCAGAAACTAAGCTACTGGGACTTGAGCTGAGTCTCAAACTGAATTAATATGCAGGAAAACCATCTCGCTGCTGCATCAAAAATCAGTCTCCCTAAAGCTGGCAACAGAAAATGTGCACCAGTAGCTATAAAACATGTGATGTTCAAATTGCCACCCCCTTTTCTATTTCTTATTATTTGCATTCAGAGCAACAACCACAAAGAGAAAACAGATACCTAACACACAAATGCGCTTCGGGCATGACTCACTGGTAGGTGTGTGGAGGTGTCGGCATGCAAGCCAAAGGATTGGCTTTTTGCTGTGAGGCAAAATTATCTAAAGAAAAACTGAACACTTAATTTCATCAACCCAGTAAGCTTTGTCACTGGTCTTCTGATATCTTAAGAGGGACTCAGCTTTTCCTCAGTATAACTGTACCTTCACTGTGTTCTTCAGTAAGCAGGGTGGTTCTCCTTGTGACTGATTTCATACATATTGAAAAGAAAGGATGTGGAATATTCATAAACAGCTCTGCTGAGGTTGATGTGTCCTCACCATAGTAACATAGAAAGAGTGAGGTGCAACTTGTAACACCAGCTCAGCAAAAAGCACCACTTTGGAATCTTTCGATCTGTATAAAACTGAAAATGCAGATGAAAAGCTGCAACTTTTTTAAACTTAACTCTTCATCTCATTTTATGTTCTTGCTTAAAGTGTTGTTATGGGCATTTATATTTGAAAACATTATTATTCGTCAACATTTTCCACCCCAAGAGCCCTCACTCAACAGGGCCGCTTGAGCAGCCCTGTTTTCTGTTTGATCGTTCTACTTGGGTGATTCTGGTTTCTGTGAATTCAAACTTTCTTCTGTCATTTTTATTGTCATTGTGTTTAAAGTTTGGGTGCCCTGTCTGCTTCTGCGTCTGATTACATTCTGAACATATCCACTCTAGTTTTGCATGCACGTTTGAGTCAAAGTGTCTGAAATCGAGGCAGACATTTCCACTGTAAGAAATGTTTTATTTTTATAAATATCAATTGTAAAATCTGAAGCTGTCATCTTCCATTGTCCTTCATTTTAGTGAGCGTAACACTCTTTTCAGTTGTGGTCAGATTATCCAGAGTTCATGAGCAGGACCCTCTGCAGAATGACGGATTGTTCACAATGTGTTAAACACATGGACATGAAAGACTAAGAACCAGTGACTGACGTTCACCTTGACCTGCGCTTCTAACCACACAGTTAAAAGTTTATTTGTTCAATTTTGGCTTTGGTTGGGGGACAGAGAGGTCTCCAGTATCAAGTATGCATAACACGAGCCTAACAGAAATCTCTTGAATTTGCCTCCTAAGATCTATTTATTTTTGTTGAAGGACATTAATTATTCTCCTTTTATTATTCTACTCTGCTTAAACACCGTTGAGCCAGTCTGGTATAGTATTAGAGGTAGGGCAAGAAGTGAGACAGAGAGGGAGAGGGACGGAGATAGACAGAGAGAGGAACTGTGCAAGCAAACACTTTTGATATATTTGAACAGTGTAAAATCCAGCCAGTGATGTCACCAGACACTTTTCACAGTCCTTTGCGGGGTGAATTTGGACCCTAACTTCATCTATGATTTAAACAGTAATATTGTTCAGATATTTTCTTTGAATGCATTAGTCATTCCACAGACGTTCAGTGAGTTATAAAATAAAACAGATTCAAAGGTCTGTTTTTATTGCTGTACAAGCTACTCACATTTCCTACTAATCGATTTCAGTGGCAGGGGGAAAAAAATCCCTTTAAGAGACAAAATAAGAAATCAGCTGGTGACTAGACTTGTCAAAAAGTCAGATGTCTGACCTGAATAAAAGATTACACAAATATTACCTTTTATAACCCCTTATGGTGACAAGTTAAATAAAATCAACATCACTCTTGTAAAGGAAGCAGCTCAGCTCCACTGTCACAGGAGCAGGACGATATGTTTTATCCTCCACCATGCTCTGTCATATTGCCCTGATTTAAATCTAAAAGTATTTAATCGGACGCTTCTAACAAAAGAACTACCTCCTGTTTAATGTTGTTTGTTTGGTGTCATAATTAATGTATTAAAGTGTGTTTGTGTTTCATATTTCCCTTGGCACTGATTGACTGTACCTCCGAGAGGCAAAAAAGGAGTCTGTAAATGTTAGAAATAAATAGGCCTAAAATGTTCACAATAATATTCCGAAATGTTTGTCTCGTCTTGCTCTCATGAAGTGAATGTCAGATTATCTCCTCTCTTTAGCTGAACATACATTATTATCTGTTAATCTAGTGTGTTGATCACTTTGTTCCTTGGTGTGTTTGCAAAAAACAACAGTTGTTTGTTGCATCATTCATCCACTTGGTTCATAATCATTTGGAAAGCCTACATGCAGTAAAATGTAATCTGAAAATTTGGTCAGTTTCTAACATTAGGACAAATACTTTGTCAGCACATATTCATATTAAACAGTCAAGTGATAAATGTACATCAGGAGAATACAAAAGCAGTGATTTCCGCTTCACTGTACACTTACGGAGATACACGCCTCTGCTTCCAGGAAATACACTTTATTTTCTTCAACACTGTAACACCGAGCCAAGAAAAGGGTACAGGAAGTGATGTCAGTCTGTGTGCCAGTTAGGGACATGGCTGATATTCCCACAAAGCCATTTCCGAAGACAAACAAACAGAACTTTTCCCTTGTGTAACGTGCCGATGTAACCCGTTCCCACTATTTCTGAAGCTACCATTGCTAAAGTTTCTACTAAACAATAACAGAGAAGCAGACAACAAGTCATCCTGGACATTTTTAATAAACAATGTTTATCCGATATTAAGATCATGGAACAAATAAAAAGTTACTCAATACATCTGAATCCAGAGCAAAATGAAACAGTTGGCATTTGAGGTATTGTATTAAACACATCCTCTTCTCTCTTTCCTTTTTGCTGCAGGACACAATTCCCATGGACCACTTCAAGTAAGCTGGAAGTACATAATATTCTACCCTCTTCTGTTTTCCTAGGGTTTGGACTTAAGCGCTGCAGTATTGACATTAGCGCAGCCCACTCACCCCTGAACCTTGAGCCACTACGACAGGAAGTAACTAAAGCCTTTCATAAGGGTAGTGTAAGTTCAGTTCACCAGCGTGCCTATGAAAAGGATTTATCTCTGGACTGTAAAACCGAAGGCGCAAGAGAAGGAAGCTGGAATGGAATGAAGTGAGGAGGGAAGGGGGTCGAGCAGACACTCCATTAGGGAAGTTGTAAACTCCCAGATCAAAGTGTGAAATCTGAAGTCAAATATCCAACAAAACTCTCTTTGTAACTTAATATCAGCCACAGGCTCCTATTTGGCGAAGTCGTCTGCATAATCCCATCAGTTGGCATATAATTGACGAGACAGTTTACAGAGAGGAAATTCTACAGATTGTTCTGACTGTCTGAAGGAGATGCGACACAAGACTGGATATCCAGACAAAGCCTCTTTCACTCACAAAGTATGTTAACAGGTGCTCAGATAATAAATTACACTCCTGTGAACGGTGAAAAAAAGCTATAGAGATAACAGAAACTAAATTCAAAATAGAAGAAGAATCTCTGTCATTTTAATAGAAAAATCATAAGAATGGAGCAGAAAAAAAAAAAAAGCCTAAATCAAGCCACGAGAGATTTTGTCAAGCCACATGTGTTTTACATTTAAAAACAACCGAGCAACTTTCACAAACAGACAACTTTTCAAGATTCTCAGAATGACAGAGTGAATGGTGAACATGCTCTGGTATGAAATTCTCAATGAAAATGCCTTATGTAATATGGTGTAGCTGGAGACAAGAAATTGTTCTTACTGTTGCTAAAACAGCTTTTGAATTAAGATAGTTGAAAAAATGTTTAGTTATTGTTCTTATAAGAAATACAATTCTGCAAAAATATAGAATAAACACTACATTTAGTAGTACTTTTCAAGTACTGATTGCAGAATAATAGAATTTTTTGCCCTTATTATATGAAATAACACAAGTATAGCAAGCTGATATTAGCTTGCTAAATTAGCAGCGCTATCTGCCCTGGCAGACAATGTAAGAGGTTTTGGTGGGGTAGTGTTGTGTTCCTCAATGCAACATACATTATGAAAAAGTGAATTTTGTCCCTTTACACCAACCTTTGATCATTCTTTTTACCTCAATATTAGGGAAAATGTACCCAGCAGGGATTTTATAGTCTTCTTATCACTAACAGTAGCATCACAACAGCACATGCTATTATTGTGCATTGCTTTGTAATTAATCGGTCAGCCCTATATTCTAGAGAATGGGTGGAACGTAACACATTTTATTGGTACTGACAGTAAAGAGGCTCCCTGTGAATTAGCCCTGACAAATGTCATGGGCACCTGTTGGTAAACCATCAAAGATGTTACGAAAAAACAAAAAAGACTACATGACCAATTACACAGAGCATATGTAGCCACAGGCAAGCAGTGGAGATAGAAAGTGCTGCATTCCTCTCTGCTGCTAAATACAGATGTAAATCAGAGGTCTTTGAAGAGATGGATGACAAGGCCGATTCCCACAAGAACACAGGAGCCACTGTGGAAAGTGAGACAGCTGGCTGGGAACAGGCCGGTGTGCGTATGACTAAACATTTTATTAGCTGTGTTACCTTCATATGTCGTTAATGATGGGTGCTGACATGTGCTTTCTCGACCTGTAATATCAAGACTAAAAAATGCTGTCAGCACAAGAAGTGACATGAAGGAGAAAATGGTTAAACACCGTTATGAGTCATTAGACAGATTACAGGTTAATGCACTTAGCAAGAAAACAAAAAACAGCAGGAATGCTGGAGTAGCAACAGTGGTGTCACAGGATTAGTATGCTTGAGCTGGGAGACATCATCTAAACCAGGCAACTGCATGAAAAGTGAGACAACAGAAGTCAAGTGCAACTGCTCTCAGTTAATCCAATGCAGTTTGATACTAAAAGTACCTAGGCATAACAGCCTGTGCTTGGCAATATGCAGAATGTGTTAGAGCTGCTCGAAGGACATCTCTCTCATCAATCATAGAGGCCTGAAAAAGCCATTGTATTTGACAGCAGCTTGGCGGGGGTTCGGCGTGACCCTCCTAGTATTAACTTTAGGATTTGAACCCAGTAAGGGAAACAGGGAGATGTGCCCTGGGGAAGTTTGTCTCTTCCCGTTTAGTATCAGCTCTTTCATTTCTACTGGATTATCTGGGCTCCTCAAATATAGTATTAATAATCCACAAATATGTTTACCAGAAAGTGGGAAAGCATTAAACAGATGCATTGAATTAAACAGAGATCTGGTGGTCAGCGTTGCAAAATTGTAGCTGAAGTTGTTTGAGCTCATCCGACCAGTCAGTTGGAAAGTCAAAAAAACTCAACATCTATTCCCATTATGATCAATAAAGTATTTCTGAATTTAATTAAACACTCTTCAGTGTGGATCTTGTTACTGTAGGAAGAAAATTCAAAATTAGATGTTTACAGTGTTAGTGTTGCACGATAAGTGCAAAAAGTTTAAAACTAAGAACAGTATTTTCAGTGGAGGCATATAATCCTTTTATTGAGTTTGCTATCAACAGATTTTGGCATTTAGCTTTTTCTGTCTTTCCTGGCCTAGTTTGGTTCTTCTCTACCAAACCTTTTAGAATAGATAGAGAATCATCTGGCAAAGAAAATCAGTAATGTTTTGAGGACAAACAAACTCAGAGTTTCAGCGTTTTTGGAGTTTTCTGGAAGTTTGCTCCACATTGGTTCTGACTCTGGGGATACAGAGTAGACTTGAACCAAAACATCTGATTGATCTGGAGGTTTGACAAGATGACAGCAGGTCTTTAATGTGTTTTTGCTACTGTTCAATGATTTATAAATGAACAGTTTGTGAATAGTAAAGTATTTTAAAGTTTATTCTCTGAACTACACAGTGTGATTGCTCTTTTAGGTCAATCTTTGAAGAGACTGTTGCCAAACAGACATAGTCCAGAAGACAGTGACAATGTTAAAGTCTTAGACAAAATGTTATTCAATTGATATTACTCTGAAATACATTGTTTTCAATTCCATTCCCATTTATTTGAGTTCTTAGTGGCAAGCTGGCTCTTTTTAAAATGAGCTTCCCCACCTGTTTCTACATATTTTTCATTCAAGTGAGAAATATGAAACCAGAGTTGCCTTTTTTGTTGTTATTTTTGTTCCTTCCTTTGGCTTGATCAAAGTTATTTTGATCAAGCCAAAATAACTTCAGTTGGTGCATATAACTAACTGGGGCCATAAAACTGCATTTCCTTACAATGCAGTACAAATAGTCAAGAAAGAAACAATTGGAACTGAAAAGTTACAAAAACTGAAGGAGTGAAACTACCTGTACTCCTTTTGTTGTTTGCAGTTTTCAAACTCCATCTGTCATTAAACATGTTGTATTTGTAAACACTGTCAGGGTTTAGGTATTTTTAAAATTAAAGTAAAGAAGTACAGCCTCTGTAGGGAATAAATACAGTGTTCTTTCAGTAATACTATCTGCACCAACTATGCATATCAACAGCATAAGATGCTAAAGACAACTTAAAATGTAAACTGTCATTCTTTTTTTTTATCCTTGTTAAAACTATTGTGAGAAAAAACTGCTATCTCACACACACAATGCGATGTCAAATCTGCTTCTAATATAACTAATGGCTCATAGCAAGAAAACTTTAAAAGAAATCCTTAGAAAAATTGATAATTATTGTGATTAAAGAGGCATTGAGGTTACCCAAAGTCTTTACTGGCAGACCAATAGCAGCTGTTTTTAAAAATGGAGATCGGAAACTCACCACAAATGTCTGGTGCATCTCTGCTAAAGACAAATGTCCCTCTTTAGCTGGGCTTTGAAAAAACTTTCATAAACTGTAGACATGTTTCTAGTTTCAAATGTCCCAGTTAAGTAATATTTTCCTAATGTGGTTTTACTCAGATGTCACTGGCTTGTATGTATTTGTATTGTCTTTGCATCAACAGACATTGAGTAACAAAGTTAGGTGAAAGTATGCTGGTTTGGATCACAATGATGGTGCTTCTTGGTATAGAGATATTTTCCTTGCTTTAATTGTGCATGCGAACTGACAATCTCTTCCTTTTAAGCTCAAGAAAAAAAGTATAGGTTACCATAAACAGAGAGCAAAAGCTGAAACAATGCCGAGTCTTTGTGCCAGTGAGAAAGGCCAGTGTGACAGAGCCAGAGGTGAAAAGGGCCAAGGCAGACGCCACTTTCACACACAGACTGGAAGAGGCTTCATTCCACAGGGCTTCCTCAATGAAAGGGAGGGAAAAGAAGAGGAATGACTTGTCAAATGCCATTCTGCCTCAAGTATTAACACGTACGGAGGAGCTGGGAGGACCTCTTCACTGGACAGTTAACAAAATGCAAAGTGTGATAAATAGCAGGCGGGTCAGGACAGGCACCAGATAGCAAATAAGCCCAAAAGAGTCTTTCTGACCAAAAAGAAAAACACATTACATGGCCAGACCACTGCACTATGGAAAGTACAAAGTAGTAGCTAGATTTGTTTAAAATGATGCTTTTATCAGCAACAGTTCCCTTAACAGTAATAGGCAGATGTCATTCTGTTGTGTGTTTGTAGCTCTCAGAGTGTTGTACCAGTTTCTAACCAGTTATGTTAACAACATTGCAGGTCTGCAGTGTGCATATATATTTCCACAAGAGACCTTTGTTCAGTTTGTGACCGCTTTCTCAACAAAACAAAACAAAACAACAACAAAGTTTCTGTTACAATGCCAAAGTCACATAGGTAGAGGGTGCCAGCTTCCTAAATCTGCTTTCAGTGTGTGTGGTTGCTTAGCGGGCCAAAGCAATGTCCACGTCCAAGATCTATGCAGCAAGAGAAATTAAGGCATAACCAGATTCAGAGACAGGCATCAGTAGAAATTAGCAATGAAATGAAGCAAGCAGGGGGAGTAAATACACTTGGGTCGTGTGATTAATTGGACTGGGATTCAGTGACTGAATGGAGACAGATCCGTAAGAATTAAAAAATTACTAAGAATCTGATAGGACTCCGTGGCTAACACTTTGAGTCCTATCAATGGCTCAACCTAACCAGCTAAAACCAGGTTTTAAATGGTCCACCTAAAAACCAAGGTTTCTGTTGCCAAAGACAATTTGACACCACTCTATTCATTTTCATTTATATTTCCTGAAGAAGGAAATTGTGCTCAGTGTCTGAGATTTTTGTGTTGTTTTGTTCTGTGGTTCTTGGTAAAGCGCCACCATAAGTGAGGGGATAAACTGGTTTTTGAAAAAGCTTGGTTCGTTTGACCACGAAGCAATGTGAAAGCAATCTGTGCCAGCTGAAAATGTAACAATTTTGGTCCCCTATCGAACCGAGTCTACCATTTTCACACCAGAGCATCAGGTGTGAAAATACCCTCTAATTGCTAAAACTAGCAAAACACTGGCCCCCGGTCAATGTACTTTTCCCTGTCCTTCTCTTCACTTTTCCACCAATGATGTCTTTCTAGAATAAGTAAAGGAACTCTTAATAAGAATAACTCCTCAAAATCTTCCATCAAAAAATGTGAACTATCACAATAAATAAGATTTAGCTATTTTCTAGCCAAGCACCAGCCTATCTGATAACTTTCTCAAATATTAACGGCACCTGTGAGTGCTTTTATTTCCTCTAAATCTTCTTTCTTCCTACTTTTACATCCAAAATCCAATTCTGGAATACAAGTGGAAAATGAGTGCATTGTTTTCCTGAGAATGTATTTTGTTATCTAAGGACATCTACTGAGGACACACTGTCATTCATTGGACAGACATTGGGTTTTCCACAGAACCATTGCAAAAATTCAGACCAGGTCTTTCAGCAAGACTGGAACTGGTGGAAGTGGAGTGGGGAAGTTGAGGCCAAAGGAGGGGTCTAGTTTGATGAATGTTACCACCCTGGAGGCCATTAGCTCACACCCCCTAGAAAGACCTTCAGAGTCATTCAGAAAGCTGAAACTACAACTGATAATAACAAAAGCCATAAAGTGACAACGTAAACACCTTCCTTCCAAGGTTATCTCAACAAGGAAAGTATTTTTTTGTTATTATTATTCATTTTACTATTCCTCTCTCTTTCTTCTATGAAGTCACAACACATGTAACTCTACAATTCTTACTCTACTGTGGCCTCAGTACTCACTATTTTCCACAGAGCTGATGAACACAATGGAAAGCACACTATCACCCCAGATGTCTCCTATTACTGGCTCCGACCAAAATTATTTACACATCGTCTTACTGGAACCATGGAGAAAAAGAGTGAGACAGAGAGAGAGGGGAAGGAGGGCGGGATTCAGTTTACTCCTTCGGATTTGCGTAAGCATCCTCTTATCGGGACGCTGACAAGACATGGCAGACATGACATATCTATTTGGAGGAATGCATGCGCAGTTTCCTCTCCTTGTGGTGATGTGCTTCTGCAGTCAGGAGAATATTTGAGTAAAGAAAAACACAGTAAGTCATCTGTCCTTCCATTTACATTGTGTTGTTAATTAAAGTTGGTAATGCAATGTTAAAGGAGCACTAAACACAGAGGGCCAGAATGAATCGAACTCCTGGACAATACTGCTAAGATAAAGGCCTCACCATGGGGGCAGAGCAGACCTGTAATTAGACACAGTCAGGACTCCCGTTGCTATGTAAACATCCCAACCACTATGCCTAGAAGCACGGCCTCTTCGCTGCGCCGCTCCGGTTCCTCGGCATGAATCACACAGCAACATCTGGTTTAGCGCGCTGGAATGGACTTTGTCGGTTTGGCACGCTGTCCGTGTGTGGAGTGTGTCGATCAGGACTAGACGCCCCACGCCTGCGCCTGCCTCTCTCCTCTCCCCCCCCCTGACTACGCTGACTCTCATATTACAGTGGTTGCACAATACATTCTGGCAGTGCTGACTCTCGCTGGCCATAAGAAAGCATTGTGGATACAGAGACAAACCTTTTGCTCAACTGTGGTGGAAGGAGGGGGGGGGGAAAGTTACAACCACTTATTCTGGCATTGCAATGACTTGCGTCTGCCAATAATATACAAAAATCCAGACAGAAGGAACTTGTTTACTTTACTGTAAAGCTGAAAGTAAAGCATGTGGCCTAAATTCTGAAAATGCATTCAGTATCTTTAGTGCTTTATCCTAGGGAAATGATCATTTTGACCTTTAGACTCTATAGAGAGGTACTTTAGTCATATGCTAAATTTTACTTTTTTGGATTACATGCAAAATACTATCTGTGCAGAAACCTAACACATAACAAAACTAATCATTCCTAATGTTATCACTTTCCTAAAATAATGGCCTGCATCTTCCCTCCTCCCCCAAAAGTGAGTCGTTTTCTTTTTCTTAAATCGTCTTCGCAAAAAAAGGTGGTAATTTTTTGCAAACATCACTTTTGGCACAAAATGACATAAGAAAGCGATGGTATAAAACATGGTGGTGGCAGGATCATGCTGTGGGGAGGCTTGTCTTCACCAGGGAGAGAGAAGAGGGGATTTGCGCAGAATTGTAGGAAGATGGAAAAAGATAAATGCAGCACAATCCTGGAATAAAGAGGGAAATGCAAATGCATGCCACACTTTTTTAGATTTGTTATTCACAACATTTTTCATGAGTTTCTAGTTGCAAAGGTACAAAATGTGACCAAATTGAAAAGACATGAATACTTTTGCAAGTCTCTGTAATACATGGCATCGCTCCTGAAAGACTTAATTTCCTTGCAAAACACCAAGTCAGCACAAATGTGCCTGCACATCCCCTCCCAAAATGGTGGTAATAGCAATCTGGGGAGAGGCAACCACAAAATGGTAATGATTATATGGAAGGAAAAAAAATATATGAAGACGGCAAGAAGCAACTGAAATATAGATGTCAAAGGTACACTCTGGGTTTTAGGAGCTTTGGGAGGCTCAAATCCAGGGTTACATTTCACTAATAGCAGATTCATTACAGGGTAATCCAAACAATACTCAAGAGCTCTTCCAACTAGTTTAAAGGCAGATCTGAGTGTTTACACAGATGCAACAACATAACAGACATATACAAAGATGAGAGGTAGAGTCTAATGTGACTATGCTAAATTATTTTAATAGAAAGCAAGCAAGAAAGAAAAACATTACGTATCTGACTGTTCTGGTACCCTAATTGGTATTAAAGAGGAACATCTAAAACTTTGTCAGTGAACCAAAACTGCAAGCACACTTGCTGCCAGTGCACTTTGGAGGAAAGGGTTGTTTGACTGTAAATATGTGTCCCTCGTGACACGATACAACAATGCTTCTTGCGGTATGAGGAAGAATTTAGAGGAAAACTTCATATGGGACTTCATTGTGTTCTAGATCCTGGCATTGTGGGACAGATGATGTTTTCTCTGCCCACAACACAAACTGACTACACTGCTTTTGTTTTCATTAGAGCAAAAGTCAGCTCTGCTGAGTGCTACTCAAATCCCTGGAGAACGGAGAGGAGCTTTTAAATAACAACCTTTGGCGGCAAGCAAACTGAAAGTATGAAAAACACAGCCCACAATTTATTTGCTTTGTTTTTGGGACAATTTTGTATTTTTTAAATTTTTTTGGAAACTATCCCTACACTGGCAAAGCAAAATACTATGATGTTGCAATGTGAAACCAATCTTTGTGAAATTGACATACTTCTGTCTAATGTTACTTTGCAACATGACCGTAACTACTTTAACAGATTTTTCATCAAAACATGGGGCAGAGTACCAGACTGATAAAGTTGGTTGGGTTCCCAAGCAAAGCAAAGAAAACCACTGTTGCTATCTAGAGTTGTAATGTCTCCACAGCTTACATCAAGCTGAGGAGACACTATGGCTGTGGTTATATCTTTCATGGATAACCATGAAAGATATCCATGAAAGATATAACCACAGTCTCTGGAACCAATGTGCAGCAAAGTCTTCTAACTAACTTCTGGAGGCAGGAAAATTGGTGGAGATGTTACCAGTGGAGACAAGATGAGACCTAATAGCTGTGGGCTTACCCTGACTTTTCTTTTAGCATTACAGTATAAACAGACAGCATTTTCTAGCGTCCTAGAAGTTACCACAAATAAATGAATATTTCAAGTTTGCTGTGTAAAATGGACAAAATGTTAAAGTGGTTTATACTCTGATTTATCCATTGAGCAGTTGCTCCAGACAGGTAACTTTAACAGATTGTGTTTTGGTAAGTCATTGTTGAAAACCACAGGTCATCTTGGTCTACATTGTAAACAACCAAAGAGTTTTATGTCAAATTTGACAAAAGTGTAAGCATTGCATTCTCATGTATCACTAAGACTTTGATAGCTCTAAAAACTGAAACTCAGAGTGTTGTTCCAGTTGAAACAGATAGTTCTGTTTCATCAGAACAAGGATACTAGGTGCTAGCTCCAGTCCAGTTACAAGGTATCGCACCAAAATGTTCCATCACATGGTCTCTAAAGTTTAACACACAATTTTAGAAAGCGCTAGAATGGCTAACACTGTCTTTCGTTGTAAGTAGAAGAGAAGCATTAATTTTTTTCCAACTTTTTGCTGCTTATTTTTAGTTAGCTAGTTGAAGGACATCGCAACAAAATAAGGCCTAAATTCAAGAAGTTTAGCTGAAAAATAATAATTCAATTGAAGTTTTTATGTTCGTGCTCACATTTTTATTTTTTAACAAATTAACTAAACTGCAAGGACTTTTGTTTTTGCTTGTAGGTTAAAGTGTTTTAGAGATACGGCAACTTTGACTACTTTGTTCTACTTCTGTAATTTACAGCAAAAAAAAAGTTATGCTTCACTGAAGCAGACCTGGTTTGAATGAGAAGGTTAAAAAATGACTTTTAAGTGCTGACAGACAGTAGGCTGATATTCTCAAAACTGTTAGGATTCCTTCTGTTTCAGAAAATGCTGGAGAGAATGCAGACATGCACATTTAGCAAAACAATGAATGACAGTTTGATAAAGTAGTTAGGATTAGTAGCGTTGGTTGGGGCATTTGATGATGTCATCCAGAGCTAATTTGACATAGGATGCCAAAGTTCCTAATTTTCTCTTTTTGCTTTGGTTGCTATTCTGCTTCTGCATAATTGGTAGCATTATGGCGTCATTCCGCACAATTTGACAAGTACACCTGCTGAGGCCTGCTGAGTCTTTTCATTCTGAGATTGAGTTTGTCAGCACTTTCCTGAATATTAATCCTCCTTACTCACGACTCTGACATGCACTGTCAAGAAAGGCATGCTGGGAGATAAAAGTGGAAAATCCCACAGCATAGCCTAAATTGTGATTGCAGGCACCGTGGCAGAGCAATATGGAACTCCAACATGTTCATAATCAAATAAGTAAATAGAACACTACCAAATAGATACATAAGTACATAGTTCATAAATCCAATTTGAATACTTTATTCATCCTAAAGAGAAATTAAATGTTGCTGAAACTCATATCATTAAGTATTTTCAGATTCATTGTAGATAATGACGCCGTAGGCAGGAAGTGTAGCAGTCAGTCTTGCAACTAATCTGAAGACGCTGTTGATTTATGACAGTTTCATGACTTATAATAGAGACTTTTTTTCTGAGGCCTTTTAACTAATTCTGTCAGTTTATCTTCACAAAGTAAGCTTGCAATTTTCATCACAATTTTTCCTGATGGTCTATGTACTCCATACTTACACTTTTCAGCAGAGTGACTTCGTATTTCAATTAGAATCAGTGGTTGAAGTTCAATACATACATCAATACAATACATTTTACATTCTGTCTGAATGTAAAAACAGGGAATCTTTGCAATCTAAAAAGTCTGAAAAAGTATGGGATTTTTTGTTTTATCTTTGACCTGGTCTGGATAAGAATTTGAAGTAGAAATCCTGCAAACAGATGCATGCTGTGCAGGGCATATGCGTACCCAGGTACACAGGTTTACTACGATCTGTTGAGTAAAACTCACCTGCTGACGTCAGGCAGCATAATGCAAGAAGCATCAAAGGAATGCGGGATCTTTGAGCCATTTTGTTTTTTCTTGCAGCCTCTGATGTGATGTCAGTGGGGTGAGGTGCAATTCTCTCTGTTTTTCGCAAAGATTTTCTTCCCCGAAAATGGGTCTACAGGAAGCCACCTTCTAGCTCCAGCTGCAAAGTGAATAGAAATAAAAGATGTCAGCTGGGGAAGAAAGTCAAACCTGAGCATGAACAAACAGCAGGGGTGACAGGGCAGTGCTTTGTCTGCACCATGGGAGCGATCAGATGAGACAAGAGAAGCAGCCAGTTTGCAGACCAGGGGATTAATTTGAGGGGTTAATTGGGGGTAACGCACGCTTCAAAGGGCCATGCTGCAAACAACTCTGTGAAAGGTCAGAGTGTGTAAAAAGTGCAGGCGTGACTTAATTGGAGGGTGTTAAACACTCTGCAATATGCCACAAATTATAAACACACTTCCATTAAAGGCATCAGGACACCCTATGACTTGCCAGTAGGGTCTGGGAGGAAGCAGCTCGATACAGTCACAGACATCAGCGTGAACTTGCAAGCAGGAAAAAATAAAGTTGAGCATTTATCACAAAATCTTATTTTTCTCTGTACAAATACAAGAATCAAACACATAAAGTGGCGTTTACGGTTCATTGACAAAAACTTACATTTATTGCCATAAACGTTGTGTATCCTAAAACTTAAAAAAAAACACAAAAAAACTTTTTAGGAAATCCTACAGAAAGCTCAAACCAATTACGACTCCGACACACTCTATCCACTGCGCACATTTCTCATGAAACATATGGTCCAGATAAAAGTCAAGCACACCGCCACCTTAAGTGCTACCTATTTTCTTCATGACAACCAGACTGTAACCGTACCCACGTCGATGTAAAATCCATGTGTGCAAGACACTGTAACAGGAAGCACACTTGTTCACAGCTTAAAAGCAGCGCCTTGGACCAGAATGGAAGCCGCGAAGAGCAGGCACATGTTCACACGTATGTGTTCACTGCAGTGAACCCGAAAAGTGTGCATGGGAAGTGATGCACAAAGCGCTTAGGTGCATCATTCTGCAGTGCAAGCAGCGTTCAGAAGACAAAAGGTCCTTTCAGTGTGCAGCAGCTGCATGGGCTGGGAAGTCTTTTTTGGAAGATCTTGACAAATATTACACTGTTAGCTCATCAGGGAGGATTAGTGCCCCTCTGTTTGATTTATGCTCCTCCTTGACAATCACCCCCTTACTAACTAAACACGGTGAGGCCGTGTTGCAACACTTTTTGGGAAGCAGAGAACACAATCAAAGGCAAATTGCTGTCGTGTTTTTCTCTTATGCTGCGCCGCAGATTAGCCGAACTTTACCCAGGAATATTAAAAGATTTACGAAGATGTTTTCAACCTGGTGTGAGATAACGCGAGCGGTTTTCCACGTGAAGCTTTTGATTTTCTTGTGGAAACGCACAGAAAGTCTGGAAATCACATCCGAACACAGAGAGCATTGAAGGAGCTACCAGATTCTCCTGAACAATGCTGAAACCAAGTGGCATACTTGTGGTGGGTTCAGTGTTAAAGCCCTGGCTTCCATCTATCATCACGACTGCCTCCTGTGCATGTTGTGTTGCTAGGAACAGAGTAGAGATGTTGTTATAGTAATCACAGAGCGATGGATATCTTAGCGGACTGTCTGCATTACATGCTGCATCTGGACGACTAAGCTACTAATCTGAAACAAGCTTGCTCTATGGCTGCCTGCAGTTAGCGTATTCTCACAGTGTGATAGAATGGGTACAAACAGTTCTTTCCATATCAATTATTCCACTTATACATTTATCGTTAACACTTATTGTGATTTTGATTTTGATGCAAACATTTGAACTTACTTCTGTTGTAGTTGTCAAGCAATCGTGCACACTTTGTTGCATTGCCTTTTGCAGTTTTGGTTTTAAAAATGTTAACACTGTGATTTTTAGTAGCTGCAAGATAACCGGCTAGCTAGCACAGATAGCCAACCTGCAACTGGCTGCTTAACCAGGCCCGTCACAATAACAAATTTTGTCCCAGAAATTATTGCGATAAACAGTAATATTGTTATATTGAGATCATTTTCAATGTTACAATGGTAATAATGGCATTATAATAGCAGGTACAGTCTCTCAAATATTAGTAATTTCTAACAAATAATTAACACTAGAACTCTAAGATATTTTAAATGTCCAAAATAAATCAACAAAAACTGCTGAAAAACAAGAAATATAATCGATACTGAAGTCTCTATAAGCAAAACTGATATTCAGACCAATGCACCAGGCTGAAACCATTCATCATCCAGCTTTTGATAAAAGAGAGGACACAAGAAAAACAAACAATTGTGAAAATGGAAATGATCGAGCCTGTTTTGATTTATCATGTGTTTAACTGATTTATTGCTGATTGTTATAGGCTTATGCCTTAAGAGAAATGAGAATGGTAGGTTGTGCCTTCTTTGTGACCTGAAAAATTTTCAATCAGCTAAGCTGGTGGTATAAGGGAAAGAATAGTGAATAGGCCTTCTTTCAGCCAGCTGACCAGCAGTGTGGAGCAGGGAAAGGACATGAGAGCATTACTGTGTGCTTTATTCTGCTGAATAGAACTGCAGTGACTTTTTCAGATATCTTAGCAAGGTGGGACCTCACTGTCCTTGTGGTTAAATAAAAATATGTTCCACCTCAGAGATTTTTTTTTTTTTGCTTTGCTTAGTCACCTGCACCATGTTTCAAAATAAGGTAAAAAATGTAACTTGTCAAAACGAGGCCTCATTCCTGCTAAATCTGCAGAATAAAAACCAATGACTAGAAGACCTGAAAAAGTGGCACGTCAGGTCAGGACCTAAAGAAATTCAAGAACAGAAGGGAAACAAAGTCTGTGTATATATTAGTGTGAGAAGAGTTGCAACGCTTTACGACACCAACGAATCACACCGAAAGCCCTTATACACAATGTTTTTTAATCCAAGACTGTTTCTTCTTCCCACTGTCCATATTTAAAGCAAATGTTGATGTTGAGAAAGAAGTGAAAAACAAAAGTCATTCCTTACTCTGTAACACACCACACATTTTTTGACAACGCCAATGTTTTGTAGCAGGCCAACATGTAACGATATAACAACATGACTAATAAACTGTGGAGAGGTTTAACTAAACAACATAAATTCTAACTGACTTCTTCATCTTTTGTCTCACATATCCATGTGTACAAGACTAAGCTCCAAATCCCCTCTTTTGTACTAATCACAATGAGCAACTGATTTTGTAGAGGTGTGCTTCTTTGCTTTACATAATCTTAATCCTGCAAGCACAAGTGCTACAGTTACCTTCACTTACTTACATAAATGATTTAAGTTTAATTTACTTAAATAAATGAAGGCAACTTCATTGAAACAGTTTGCCCTTGTTTCAAAAGTTATATGAAACCAGGACAAATTGCTAGCAGATTAGCTTGACCGATTGACTAGATAATAGAGTAACAGATTTAACATGGCACTTGTTAAATCTGTTTTTCTTTAAATGTGGAGTCACAGAAGAAGCTGCTTCAGCCACTTTTACATCAGAAAAATGTTTGAAATCTGACATAAAAACATGTCAGCCAAATAGTCAATAATTTTAGAGGAACACTGGCACTTCCTGCAAATTTCCGCAAGTTCAGTGGATGACTCTTTAAACATTTTAAGAACATCAAGATGTAAAAATGTAAATATATTTCGCATAACAGCATAAGCTAGCAAGATGCAACTTTGTCAAGGGTAAACTGGAGCTTTCCTATTCCAGAATGGGAGTAAGTGTTTTTACACCTAAAAGGTGACTCATTGAAACACGTTTCACTGTCTGTGAAAACTTTTTCACTGCAGTGGCAACGCTGACATTTTTGCAACATGTGGGACAAGATACTTGCATGCTACAAATGTGTATTTAATAATGGGCACAAATATGCATGCACATATTTGACAGAACATGTTTTTTTTTTTTTCCTGCACAATGTCTTCATTCTCACGACTTGTCTTTTGTATTGTAGTTTGGTTTTCTACAGTGTTGACAGTGGCAGTGTTTCTATTTAGCAACAGGGGTCACTTGCATTATTTATATTATATTATAATTATATATAATGTATTCTATATCATATAAGGCATTACATTTATATTATCATTAAACAACGTCTGAAAAAAAATTCCAAAAATACCGACAAATTATTGGCTATTTCATGTATGAAGTAGCCAGTTAGTATCCCCAATGCTCGGTTTATGTTTGATGAATCAGGCGTGAAGCAGCATGCACGAAACACCCTGTCCCTGCTGCTTTTGTTCCACGGAACAAAAGAACAAAACTAGAGCCTTCCTTAAAAAAACAAACACATGAAATGAACGTAAAAATATATAAATACATTTAAAGACCCAGAGTAGACTTGTTAAGGCCAAACTTTAAGATGATTAAATTTAATTATTCTCGTGACTCTTTAAGACCTTGTAGAAATCTTGACTTTTAATTCAATTCAGTTTGTTTATATATACAAGTTACAACAAATGTCACATCTTGGCACTTTACAAAAAAAACAAGACTGTTTAAATACAGTCATACATACATTAACAGGTTTCTTCCCTGATCTTTAAATCTCAGCTGGTTTCTTGTGTGTCTTGTGATGTCATCAATCCAAATACAAACAAAGCAGTTTCTGAAGAGGTTTTTTTCCCGGATTTGATTTGTGTTTTGCAGTGAGATTAATACATTGTAACTCAAATATGATTTTTAATTGGTAATGATCATTCTTATTGAAACAAATACAGCAGAGGGCAGTATCTTTAAACTTTTTGTTTCTGATCTAAATACAGATCGGGGGCATCTGCTGCTAAAATTTGTCAGACAATGCCCTCTTTTAAACGGAGCTGCAAATATACTTATTGACCGATTAGAAGTCCTTGTCCCAAACGCTGCACCCATGTTCTGTCAGTCACGTTTCGCCCCACAACAACGCGTGGAGTGCCTGCCTGACAGCACACTCACAGCCCCACTACCTCCTCTAGATATCTGACGGGAATATCACATTGGACAAACATACGTGTTTGGCTTTGTTTTCGTTTTCATAGATGAGTAAGAAAAGGTTATAAAGTGTGCGCAAGAAGCCGTGCCTTTATGTAATAAGTTGGAAGAGAGAGAGAATGAAGAGCTGCATGTCAACGGACGCACGAGACAGATGTTCAGCTGGATATAAGTTTCCGCAACGAGACAAAACCGGGTTCTAACACACCACCAACACACTGGGGGTGCTGAGATGTTGTTTTGAACAGCAAGGTGTTTCTGAAAATGTGTTTCTTCTAGGTAAACCAAAAACAACAACAACAACAAAAAACGTCAAACCGTTAGCTTTATAAGAAGAGCGGACGTACCACGAAGAGTCCTCACAAAATGCCCTGAAAAACTCAGTGGAAATCTCTCCGGTTGATGGGGGGCGGGCGGGGGGAGAAATTAAAGTCCTTCTTCTCTCTCGTCTCTGCGGTCGGAGTGGTAGTTCTGTTGGAGGAGAACGACTGTTCGCAAAGTTGTCCCCTCACAACGCCCCGTACTAAAACTTCTTAAGTTCACGAGCGTCTGTTTTACTGCGAGGGTTTTCGAGGATGGGCGGGGCCTGAGGGAGGATCAGAGCTGAGAGCGCGAGCAGAGAGGAGAGAGTCCCTAAGCAAAGCGCGCGGTCCCTTAAGACCACACTGGGTAGCTCTAAGGAACAGACGTCATGAGTTTGATCCGAATTTACGGTCGATTTGTCACTCGCATGTGCAACACCATGCAAAACCTCAATTATCCTGTAAAACTGCAATCTAGGTCAGTCTCATTGCATGGGGATTCAGTGAGGTGCGTCTGATTTGAAAGACATAAACAGTCTTTTTCAGCCATCTTCAGGTTATGAACATGGCTGACTAATTAGGACTGCTGCTTGTGATGACGCACAGATAAGCAAACACATGAACTGAAGTGACATCCCATTGTCACTTCAGTTCAATGGAAGTGACAATGAACTGAAGTTCATTGTCACTTCCATTCCAAAAATGCTTTCTTTTTGGAATGCTTTCTTATTACACCCCATACAGAGGACAGAGGAACATTTCATAGTGAGGAAAATGTCCCACACGGCATCCTTGAGTACCTTGCTGGAACATACTAAACCTCAATTCAAGGATTAAGGTGGGTTTATAAATACTTTTGGAAACATAACATACATGTACACCCCATCGCATGCTGCTGCCACCACTGTCTATCAAAATGGGGATAGTTTGTTTAGGCCAATGTGTGTGGAAGGTGACTCTCCTCAGTGTCCACTCTTCCATAAAGGCCAGGTTTGTGTTTAGGTGAGTGACTGAGTACCATTGCATGCCACACTCTTCAGATATGTATTTGTATAACATTTTGATTACCAATTTGCAAGTCTTGACAGATAAAAAGACACAATAGGCAGACATTGTATACTAACTGACAGGATATCCCTATCCTGCTGTTTTCAGCTGTTGAGGAATGCTTCTTGCTGGCCTTTGCTACATAGCAGTAGGAAAACAATGGTTCTCAACTTTCCAGCTAGCATAAATGTGACGCTCTTGGCAATTAAACACTAATATATACCGCTTGTGATAAATTCACCTTCCTGGAGTTTCACTCTGTTGTGGTTTTCCTGTATAGCTGCAGTCATTTCCTCATCAAAATCTAAGTGCCGCTGAGTAGACATACACATGTATACACAATATTCCTATATAAAACAGCTTTACTTACAGCTATCAAAATACAAATGCTACGCTCAGACCAGATTAATTTCATAGTCCTTGTCTTAATCTTTTCTCACAGGTATATGTTTGAATAATACATCCATATTAACTCTGCAGGGGTTGCTGTTTATGAGCAACAGTTGAGAAGACTCTTCTGCGCAGACTTCTGCGGCTGACTGCGCAGAAGAAATGAGACAAGGAGCATGTGACGAGACTTAAGCTTTCTAGTCATGCTAGAATGTCAATTTATGATTTAATACAGAGGCTGATTATTGTCTTCAGTTAGATTTTTGTTGACACACACGGTCGATTAGTCTCCAACTGTAGAGTCAAGAAATCACTTGAACACAACCAAACAGCATGAAATAGGTTGATGGATATCCAAAAAAAAAAAAAAAAAAAAAAACTCACCATGCAAAGATCTAAAGAAATTCTGCAACAGATGAAAAACAATGTATCTCTCAGTCTGGAAAAGGTCAAATTATTCATTCCTAAAGCTGTGGGAGTCCAGTTTGAAACGGTCAGCCTCAAATGGAGAAAACTTTTTAAAAGTGGTGAACCTTCCCTACCAAGATCACTGCATCCAAGACTTCTGCAATAACTATAGCTGACCTGCTAAGAGTAGAGGCACATCACAGTTTTACTTTTATTTTTTTAAGGAATTTCTTCCATTTTTTTTCCTCTGAAAAACTGCTGAGTTGCTTTGATATGTGCGATCTTGACCGCTGTGCATCTGCGTACAAGGTTAATTTCAAGGAAGCTTGTCGCCCTTAACAAGGTGGCCCCTGTGACAAGAAGAAACTTTTGCTATAGAAAACACACAAAAGCACATTGATTTGCAGATTTGGAAAGATGAAAAGAAAACATGTTCCATGGAGCACATCACTCTACATCTCATACTTCTGCTAAACCGATTATTTACATCATGTTGGGGTAAGATGGCTGAAATGAAGAATAAAAGATGCTACAGGGCAATAAAAAAATGAGAACTGACATTTTGTGGTGCATGGGTCCCATCTTCTGCATCAAATCTCATGCAAGTTGTAGCACAAAATATTACTAAGTGCAACAGCATGAAATACCAACCTGTGATCACAGGAAGAAACACTAAATTTATCAGGAACAACCAAACATTGGTGTCAAACTCAGGACCAAATGGCCTTTTCCTTTGGATAAGGACCCCAATCTGTGAGAATAAAAAGTGCATGATCTTTGCAAGATTTTGCTTAGATCTTCTGGATCATATAAAAATGATTTTGTGCGCATCTCCATCAGTCACTGGGCAGCAGGTGGGGTACACCTGGGACAGCTTTCCACTTATTCAGATTTCAAACAGTTTTAAAACTGTATGTTAGGAAACGTTTGGGTATATGATGGAGGCCATGGTGAAGACTTAATCCAGCGATAAAAGGGTCAGAGCAAACTATGATGTCAGAGAAGTATGATGGAGCAGAGCTATTAAATGTTTTATGAGTTGACTACAAAATGAATTTCAATCTTTTGTAAACATGGCCCCAAGAGAGCAATAAAAATTGAATATTTTTTTTAATTCTTTTTTTAAAATTATTTTTAGAAAACAGTATCATCAGCATCTGCCTATGCTTGCTCCTTGTCACCAGTAATCCTTTTGGTGTTCGTGGGCAGGATCTCCAGGCAAACTCTTGGAACGATGTTGTCTCGATTGGGAGAGGAGAGTCAGACTGTCGTGTATGGTTTTTTGTTTTTTTTTTTGCAGATGATGCGGTTCTGTGTGCATCTTCAAGTCGTGATCTGCAGCATGTGTTGGAGGCGTTCGCAGCTGGGTGTGAAGTGACTGGGATGAGAGCCTGTTTCTCTAAATCCTATGTCATTGTTTTCATCTGGAAAACGATCACCTTGATCCTCCTGGGTTGCACCTCAGTAACTGACCCAACTGGAGAAGTCAAAGTATCTTATTTCTTGTTCCCACTGAGAGACAGGGTACGGGTCTGAGTTTTATGATTTGCTGTATTTAGGAAAGTCTGTCCACTGTAAGTTGGACTGGTCATTCCAGTTCGATGACATAAATGAAGCATGTTAGTGCTATCTCAATCAGTGACATTTTTCTTTCCCTCAAACAATGGACTGTGTCTTGTGGATATACAACTGAAGGGGGTCCAGGAATGGTACAGTCTGTACCAACTGTATGGACCGCTTCTAGAGTGGAAACAGACAAAAAAAAAAAAAAAAAAAAGCATATCGAATCGCACAGACTGGTGCTAATTAATGAAAAAGAGGCAATAGTGTCTTGTACACAACTTCCGATTTAAAAAGTGTCACTCTCAATTTACTCGTCCTCATCTGTGGTCATGTAATATGGATCATAACAATAACTGAGGGAATGCAATCTTGGATACAGTCTGCATCTCAGGTTTGTTAAGCAGCAATGGTTCACATCGCTGGTCCTCAGGCCCCCTTCTCCTAGACGTTTTAGATCTGAAATCTACCACACCTGATTCAAATGATTGCATGACCTTCTCTGCATGCCATCTATTGCTACTGAAACCTGTTAATCATCCAGTTATTTAATGTAAAATTGACCTTTTTGAGCTTTACTTTGGATGTATGGATGGTTCTCAATTGGTCTTCACCAGAATATAACTAATCAACAGCAAAACAGTGAAAAAAGATGGTACTGGGTGTTTTGTAAAGGTTAGCTAAATGCTTTACAAAACACCCAGTGGGATTTTGGTGGAATAGGTTAACCTCATCCAAAGTCACCGCAGCGGTTAAATTTCTAGGACTGGAGCCAGGGCCAAGAAATTGCTGGGAATTAAACAGTGAATTCTGCATCACATTAAAAAGTGCTTAGAGAGACCTGGAGGTCATCATCTGTCTGAAAGCTAAACCCGAATCGGAGGGGGGTTATTTCAACAGAACAATGATCTTTAGATTGGCCCTGAAAACATTGTTTATTATAGAAAGAAAATCCTCAAACGTCTCACTGCTGAACGAGTAATGCGTGGATGAATGTTTCGATATTTCTTTAAGCTATTCTAAGAGAATGGTGGACAACTACAAAGGTTATTCAGAATAAAATAAAAGAGCAAGAATCTAACATTTAGAAGAAAAATAGAACCCACAATCCACAGAAAAATCTGAAATTTCTTTGAATGAAACATTTAAAATTTTTTTTTTTTTTTTACATTTGCAGTCTCACAGTGTACATCTTTCTTTTGAAGCTTTCGTATTTAACAGTGAACAGAATATGTCTGGATCACCGCATGAATCCCTTCTGATTCGTAAGGTCCGGCTTGGGAAGAGATCGTTTCTGGACACCTGCCGACTTGTGCAGCAGGGTGGTGAGAGAGGGTAAAAAAAAACAAAACAGCATCCTTCTTCCTCTTTTTCAAACACACGAAGCCAACGAAAAAAATCCAAAGTTAGCACCAGCCTCCTCCAGCTGGCTCTCACCAAGAGTTGGACGGAGCCGAGCAAATCAGTCCTCAGTGTTCTCCCTTTGATTTCAGATACCTATAAACAGTAAGAAAAATGGAAGGATTTTTATCGCTGTACAGCACTCGTGTGGTTGTAAAAATCAGTATCGTGTGGTAAATCATTGCCATCCACACATCTGAGCACCATTAAGACTGGTACTCCTTCTAATTCTTTTTTTAAGCACTCCATGTGCTCTTTGATCAATCAAAACATCTTCACTTGATTTCTAGCTTTCACCACCTGCACATGGGGCACATTAATAACCAGAGAGGTTAGGTCATAGTTAATAAAAGACGTTGATTGATAACAGGTACTTGCATGTAAGCCGTTGATCCCGTTGTTATTGTCGGCTCTCCTCCTGACAAAGTCAACTCCAGAGCCAAATATGTGCATAACTTTCGGATTCCTGAAAAAATAACTTGTGATTTAAGGTTCAATATCCAGGAGCAATCCACTGCACTACCTCAACATTTCCCCATCGACATTCTGACATAGTCGAAACATGACACAATGCCTTGAGAATGCATCCACTGTCTTGACCTTGTTCACTTTTTGTTACATTAGAGCCTCACTGAAATTTGTTGAGCGTTTATTTCGCAGAACAATACAAGGTAAGTGGAGAACAGACGATGATGCAGGGTTCAATAGAATTTTTTAAAGAATTCTTTCAGTGAATTCTAAGTATTATTCTGTTTTATTATTATTTATTTAATTTTTTAAGGTGCTATGTATTTAAGTGTTCTTTTATGGTTTTGTTTGGCGTGCTTAGTGTGTTAGTAGTTTTGCTTGTTTTCTGTAAAGTGTGTGTGTGTATTTAGAAAAGTGTTATGCAAATACAATGTGTTATTATGATTTCTATTATAAATTCAAATTCAAGTTGGATTTTTCCAGTTTGCTCCAACACCCCAAACTAAAATCCCCCTCCAAAAAACACCCAATTTGGAAATAGACTCTCCCTGTCAGTAATCTAAAAAATGCTTTCTACATCATTTTCTATTTGGCTCTGAGCATCTCTTCATTCTGATTCTTTCTGGTTTCCAGTGCATAGTGTGTCTGCCTTTCTATGAGCCTGCGGGTGAAACAATCCCTGGTAAACAGTTCCACCTCTGAGGATTATAATTTGCTATGTACAGCATGTGCATTGTGTACTGTATATCCTCCCACAAGTCATCACAGTTTCACAGTTTTCAAAAAGACACTCCTTTGCAGAGTGACTGCAAAGTACCCACTGTGAAACTGTCTTAAACATAACATTGCGTCATTTATTTATAATCAAGCTGCTTTAAAGAAAACAAGAACACAATCAAATGAAACAATATTGGGCAATTTAGAATAAGTGACAGATGTTCATGTTTCCAGGCCATGTCTACTTGTTTACAGAGGAGTAATAGTTCATCCATTTTTAAAATAGCCAGTGCTACCCCTCACTTCTGGAACATCAGGGGGCTGAGCTTTCCTTTATGACCTCCTCCCATCTGAACAAGCTTCCTGTTATTGTCAGCCAAACACACACACATGCGCGCAACACACACAAATGTGGCCATGTGTACTGCCAGGATTCCAAAATGTGTTCTGTGTGCCACTGTTACACTTTCCCTTTCCGAAGAGCCCCAAATCTGATCCTGGTTTGCAGGAGTTAAAAAAAGACAATGCTTTTAATTTAAATGTAGCCATCTCCCACTATGTATCATTGCTGTTTCCATCTCTCAAAACTGTGAGTTGTCATGAATCTTTGCAATATAATGGAGAGCCAGCATGTCATTTTATAAAGAAAATGTTTCAAATAGCAAATATTTGTGATGTGAATTAGTGGAAAAGATCATGTCCACAAATGACATTCCACAACACGGAAAGTCATATCTAATTACATATTTTTGCTTTTGGCTCCATCTTCTGGTCAAAAAATATAAACGACCAATGCCTTCAGGCTGTTTTGGGATCATTATACAGCAGCAATATAAAAAAAAGTGTGCTATTGTCCTACACAAATTATGTTATAAATTACACAATTCACCAACATAAACATGCAAAAATACATGTTTGGCAAAACTGGAAAATATGGCTGGATTTTTCAGTCTGTCTGATTTCATTTCAACTGCATGAAGCAAAACAGAAAGATTCAATGACTTTCAAAAGAGTCAGGAGAAAATCTGCATACCTCATGATTAAATAGGTTGCACAGCAACCTATAAGGGCAATAAGTTGAAGTTGATTGTACAATTTTATCAAGTTTTTTGTGACTTTGGTGGAATTTCTTGCTCCCGACAAGAAAAACCACCTAAAACCACCAGTTTGGGGAAGCTCTAACCAATCATTCAGCTATCATAATTTAGTCCTTGTACTTGCCCATTTTTCTGAATGCTGCCTTGTATTAACTGACAGGTGCTATCATCAAACATGTTTTTTTGGTGTGTGTGTCGTTGGCATCGTTCTTTCAAGCGATGATAATTGCAGCAGATTTCAATGAATGTGCATCCACAACGAGCAGAGGTTCATATGAGTGTCAGGGCTTCTCTGTCCTGCATGTTCTTCATTTAGGTAGTCATTTATTTTTTGTTCTCTTGCTGCCCAACACGTGGTTTGGATGAGTGGTTAATTAACACGGTTCTCCATGAGTTAATGGCGTGTTGAGAAGGTAATGCAATCATTTGAATCAGCTGTTTGGTTAGCAGGGAAGCAATTAACTTAGCAGTAGGCCTGAGGACCAACTTCAGGAACCACTGCTGCACTCCAGCTTTGTATATAACTAACTAAATCTTTATTTGGAATTCAGCACTGGAAAGATTCACAATAATCCAGTTTTGTCATATTAGTTGCATTAATTGCCATTATTTAATAACACTTGGTTGTGGACTTTACTTTTTAGGGTGCAAATGTAAATTGAAATGTAGAAGTTGACATATACACCCTTTCTGAATTGCTACCTTGTTTCCCCTACTCGTATATGGGCTTCAAAAGCTTAGAAACCGTTTCTTGTGTCAGAATCAATTGATCTGTGATTGATTTACTGGTGTTTTGAAAGGAACCAAAAGTCTGCACTTATAGCAGGATTGCGTAAACCTGGCTTGATTAGGATGGTCCTCTGCAGCTTCACAAAAGCGATTAAACCAGCCAGTTCTGGACGACTTGCTCAAAACTCGGATTTCTTATTTTATCCTGGATGAGTTAACTTTTATAAAACAGCCTCTAGGATTAATAACAAAAATGCTTTCCAATCCGAAATGCATGTGGAATTAAACTTTGAATGAAACCGTAAGATGACGTCTTCGGTTATTGCACAGGCTACTTTTTCTTTTCCAATAAGTTTCACACGCTGTCGTAAAATAAATAAATAAATGAAAACAAACTTGGGACACGTAAAACATGGTCGATTCACACTCGACTGTTCAGCTCCCAGGAAGCAGTCCTCTGTCCACTTCCAGTGGACTTGGTAAAACTCATTTGTCCCCTTATCGTTCGCAATCTAGTCTATTTTAAGTAATGAAGATCCTATTGCCTGCTGAAGGGTTGATTTGTATACCTTTCATACCTATTGGTGACTTACGAGTCAATACTCCTTTTGGAAAGGGCAGGAAACAGGGCAGCTAATGCTAATGCGGGGCTAATTTGCCACTACAAATATGGTGTGTTAGATTTCACATTTTTTATCTTAGAGATTTTTTTTTCCTGTTTTGCTGAAGCTACCTTGCCTACCAGCTTTCTCATGCGCGAGCTATTTCGGCTTAAGGCCGCCCGCTAAGCTAACTGAGCTGCTCAGCATTTAAACGCACCGTGCCTCTGTTTCAGTGAGCTTCAGCGCTCACTATGTCAGGCTGTTCAGAGTCAGAAGTCTCCCGTAGTGGCAGGAAGTTGCCATTTTGTTATCTCCTCCTAAACATTACTATTTAGTTTTATTTATTTTTTCATAATCTTCTTAAACTCATTATTTAATAATGTTGAAAACGATATGGCGCGTGCTAGCTATAACGCAAAGACCAATCAGTTGTAGAAGCTGTAGGGCTATAAATGTGAGATGGTTGCTATAGTGACGCCTGCGACTGAAGAGCTGAACTCAGGAGACCGACAGATTTCGGAGGTTTTTTAGGTATGTAGCATACTAATGGAAGACTAAATTGAATATTTCCTGTGCGAAAACGCTTATTGGTATGGCGGTTATTATTTCATCAACAAGTAAAAGACCTATGTGCAGCGAGTTTGTTTAAAGTGAACTTTTAGTTAAACTGGCCTTTGTAGGAAAGTGAAGACGCTAGCAAAACGTTAGCGATGCTAGGTGTTGGCGTGAACAGGTTTCGGTAAAACTTGCCTTTTCTTCGTTGCGATTTTATTAAAAGGCAAATAATGTCATGAAGGGGTTTTAAGCCAATACGTTGCCCTTGCTTTAGACTTTAAATGGGTTCTTAAATCAAAGTCATGCTGGAATTTTTAGTAGAAAATGTACTGTTGAGTTATTTCCAGAAGCCGAACTGTAATCATGTTCACGGCCCTGGCTACTAACGTTGGTTGCAACGCTAGCGGTAACTCGGTGAAGCGAACTGACCTGGAGCCAACAGGTGGAAATGTTCGGAGAACTTTGTAGCAGTGTAACGTCCTCCATTTTGTACCGTCTAACACGGTATGTGTGCAAACACCGTAAGGTTGTACTCACTTGCTAAATAAAGGTAACATCCCCCAAAATTGTTTGGAGCTATTGGTTCTCTAGCTGCCCCTTGATTTGTTTTTATTATTATTATTATTATTATTATTATTTCTTTTCCCCCGGAAGAAATTATTATTATTATTATTGTTCTGAGTTTAAGAACTTGCATGATTGATTGAAACTTCAATATTTTCTGTCACTTGACTTTTACAACTTGGAATATTAACTACTCACAGAATGTAACGAGTCAAGACTTTTTTTTTTCTTCTTTCTTTTTTTTTGTAAATTTTATGATTATGACTGGTTATGGAAATCCAAAATTGAGTGGCTCACAAAAATAAAATACTATGAAAACGTTACTTATTGGAAAGTCATGGTCTCTCACCTTAGTCAGCTAATTAACTGAAAACACCTGCAAAGGTTTCCTGAGCTGTGTTTGGGTTGGTAGGCGACATAATCATGTCCAAAAGCCAGTCTTTTAGAACCGCCACAATGAGGGTGAGCAGCAAAAGGTCAACACTAAAAAAGCTGCTTGTTCTCTGGTTGTATTCAAACTAGAAAGTTCAGTGGAAGGAAAACATTCACCAGTAACAGAGATAACTGCAGCCTTGAGAACTTTGTCAAGCAAAATTCCAGTGAGAATGTGAGGGCTGATGAGACACCAGACACAACATGGTAGATGACCTCCATGCTGATGACCTCCATGCTAATGTCTTCCATGCTGATGACCTCCATGCTGATGTCCTCCATGCCACGTTGCATCAATCCAGTAGTTCTTAACACTGAACTTTGTGCTTCTATTATCTCTAAGCCATTATCGTAACAATTATAAAAATAAAGGCTTGAAATATTTCATCATATGTAATAAATTCATGTTAAATTTGAGTTTCACTTTCTCAAATGATTGAGAAACGTCTAGCTTTTTGTTTCATAATATTCAAATTTATTTGGGATGACGTGCAGTTTAATGACTTTGGATGGGTATTATTTTCTGTGATGCGTGCTCTGCATGCTTGCCGACGGGGTGTTTCACTGAACAAGCTCCTGTGATTGGCCATTCGAAGGTGAACAATATTTTTCAGTATTGTCCTTCACTTGAACAGAGTCATCACTGAAAGCAGAAGTCTTTCCTTTTATAATGTGTTATCTTCATTTTAATGTGTGTTGTCCAGGCCCAGTTTCTTACTTTGATTTCATGTAAACCTTATAAGAATTATCAGGCATAAAAATATTATTCTAACTTGAGTAACTGAAAGCGTAGTGTCTGAATTGGAGGCATTAACTTATATCCTTTTGGCCTGCAAATTGCTTACCATGAAGGACATTAAAACTTTACATATTTTCAAAGTAGCTTGTTTTTATGCACAATTAGACCATGCCCTTTTTCAGTTTTTTTATTTATTTATTTTTTATTTTTTTTAATTTCTTTCCTTGCATAGCAACTTTAGTCAGCTTCTGGAGATGAGGTCAGCTTAGCAGCCGGACCTGGGACTATTGCATTAGATTGCTAACTAATACTTTCAACTGTTGAACACTGAAAAATACAAAATAATTGAACAATAACGAGTGCACAGAATTGTGCATCTTCATGGTTTCATAGCACAGCGACACAATCTGTATTTGTGCTACTGTAGCCATTAAATGTTGCTGAGTTCCTTTTACAGAATCACTTTAACCAGGTAAGCTGTTTGAAATCTTGGTTTAGTTGTAATCAATATTGAACTAGCCATTTAATCTTAATAGGTATGTTGCAAATGTCGACTCTATTGGTAAGATCTCATTGACAATTTTGCTTTTAATTATTCACTTATCAATTATATCAAAACATTCAATAAATAAACTGTCATAAGTAGCAATTGAAACATGGGTGTAAACATGACGTTTAGGTATAAAGTGAGCCATGTACCTCTGCTGAAACAACTGCCTACATTATTTTAAATTCAGATATGTACAGTAGGTGGTGCCATCAGGTTTCAGTGAATAAATCATTTCTAAGCTGCTCCTTAACCTTTCAGAATGCAGGTTATTTATTTTCATACTGATGTATAATAACCCTCTATCCTGGCCTATTTCATAGATATGTGACTCTATTATTTAACAGAAATACATGCAATTTTAATTGAGTTCTCTGAGAAACACTTGCTACTTAATTCCAGAATTATGGTAGTTGAAGTTCTGATTTTCCCTGTGACTAACAATCCACAACATTTTTTAACTATAGCTATATAGGTTAAGAAGTTTTAGTTTTTTCTTAAATATTTAATTTGTTGGCATTCTTGTTTTTGTTTGTTTTAAAAAATGTTGAATTTGTTGGTGTTCCTTTTTAGGGTGTTTTTGATTTGTTTTGGGGGGTTTTTTTTCTTAATGACACATGTAAAAAATGCCAGTTTCTGGTGTGTGTTCACTTTCATATTTTACTTGTGACCGACGCACTGACCACTAGGTTTGTTTCTTCATCAGGCAGGTGTGTGATGAGCTCTCCGTTGCAGCAGAGTGTTCTCCAAGCTCCCTCGTCTCATCGATGCTTTTAAACAGGATGGCTGATGTGAAAGCCTGCCCCTCCGTCAGCGGGAACCCGCCTCCACCAGAGGTCGTAAATCCCAGGAGGCCCGGGCGCCTGACCAATCAGCTGCTATATCTGGAGAAGGTGGTGATGAAAGCACTCTGGAAACATCAGTATTCATGGCCGTTTCGCGAGCCCGTCGATGCTGTAACGCTGTGTCTTCCAGTAAGTCCTTCAGTTGTCACTCAGTGTTTGACTGGTGCAGCACCTTGTGAAAGAATTCAAACTCATTAAACTTTTTATATATATATTTTTTTTCTTTTTTTACAAGCACATACATTATTTTAGGATTTGTCATGGATGAACACAATATTTATAAAGTATGAGGAAACTGACCAAAACGAATAAATCAGTGAATTAAGGTCTACATGTGCATTCAGGTTTTAAATGGATTCATTTGAAGGAAGTCCAGTGCAACAAAGTCTCTTCAGGAGTGAATGAATCAGTAAATAGATTTTAGCTTGTGTGTAATTTAATCTCACTGCAGCTGTTCATGTAAGTGCAAATTCATGAAATGCTTTAGGTCTGGACTTTAACTTCCCCATTCACAGATGTGCTGTCATCTAAACATTTCTTTCTACAAGGTGAAGCTTGTTTTTACTGCCTATGACAGGTTTTCTTTCAAGACGGTTCTATTCTTTAATCAGTCAAGTATATTTTTACAACACATTTCAGCAACAAGACAGGTCAAAGCGCTTCACATCATAAAATCAAATCCAATCACAGATTGTGAAACCAGTTATAAACATTACATTACATTGTGTATTGATGTATGTCATCAATACAGATATGTTAGTCAATGTTCCAGTGGCACCTGTCTAGAGTCAAAAGCAACTCTAGACAAACTGGTTTTTAGTCAAGATTTAAAGGAACTCAGTGTTTCAGATTTAAAGAAAACTTGCAGTTTTCTGGAAGTTTGTTCCAGATTTATGGTGTATGTGAATGTTGATTCTCAATGATTGGTTCTGCTTCTGATGCGTAGCAGAACCGGAATATCTGAGAGGTCTGGAAGGTTGATGCAACAACAGCAAATATTTAACATATTGAGGTTCTAAGCCGTTCAGTGATACATAAAAAGACGTATTGGGTCTAATCTCTGAGCTACAAGGAGCCAAAGGAAGGAGGTTCTGACTTTTTATTTTTTTATGTTTGGCAGACTTTTGAAGATATTATTGCAGTAATTAATGTGATTTAAAAATAAACGCACAGATGAGTTTCTCTAGATTTTAATGGGACATTAGTCATCTGAAGAAAAATACTGGAAATGTTATTCAAATGATGGAAGGGCGACTTTGTAACTGTCTTTATATGACTGTGGAGGTTTTTATTTAAGAGTAAAAAGAGCTAGATGTAAATGTATATTTCACTTACCAGATGTTTCTTTTTATTGTTATTATTATTGTAGCAAAAAAAACAAACATTAAAAGTTATGTAATTTTTTCGTTTTAACTTCAATTATGTGCTACTTGTGTTGGTCTCCAAAATCTCCATGAAGTCCTATCAGTATTCTTGTTATATTGTGACATTGGGGGGTTTGAATGGCTTGGCATGGTACTGTAATCCACTTGTTGTCTTCGATTAAAAACCAAAACGTTATTCAATTGTGAGCTATTTTTATGTATGTTTTTAGGATTATTATAAAATTATTACATATCCTATGGATCTGAGTACCATCAAGAAGCGACTGGAGAACCGATATTACTGGGAAGCCAGTGAGTGTGTAAAAGACTTCAACGCCATGTTCACCAACTGCTACATGTACAACAAGGTGAGAACACGATTCAATATGACCCACTGCTATGGTTGTTTTCCTGCACCTTTGCTGAATCTAACATGTCTGTTCTGACTGGAATCATTGCTCTTTTGGATGTGGCCAGCCAGATGGAGATTAATGGAATGGTAACAAGGCTTTCCAGCCTCAAAGATTTCAGTAAAATGAATGGTTCAATGGCTTGTTATCCGCTTTACAAAGTATTTTATTTGCTGTAATGCAGATAAAGGCTTTCCCTCTGCTTGCTTAGAAAGTGATAAATAATTTTCAACAGGAGATGGAGGTTGGTCTGCTGTTAAAGTTGTCTTCATTTATTTCAAATGTCTTCCCATCTTCAGAAATGGCACTCCAGGGACATTTACCCTCCTGGGAGATGATTCCTGTCATTTCCTGTCAGAAACAATCCTTTTTTTTTTTTTTGGTTATCTTTAAATCTAAAGTAGTTTCTTGCTCAACTGCATGTAAACACATGTAGACTCCTGTTCACTTGATGTTTGATTGTTTTAAATAGAAGTGCTGTAGCTCTATGGCTAAAGTCAGTAACCCTTCCTCCTTTTTTCTTTTCTTTCCACAGCCTGGAGATGATATTGTTTTCATGGCCCAAACCTTGGAAAAGGCCTTTTTGCAGAAATTGTCACAAATGCAAAAGGAGGAGGTGGTCACTACAGTCTCTGCACTTGAACCGCTGAAAGTGAAGAAAACCAACACAGGTGACTCAGAAATTGGATATTTCATGTGGATTTCTTTTTTTTTTTTTTTTTTTTTTTTTTTTTTTTTTTTTTTAGTTGCCATATTTATAAAAAGAAAAATCAGTGCTGCAATGGTTATTTATCTATCAATTATTCTGACTAATCAGATAAAATAAATTTTATCAAATGTTGCAGATTTTTCATTTGTTTTTTATACTGTATTAGAAATGCATTTAAAGATAAAAACTAATAATTAAATTCCTTTTTTAAATGAAATACTTTTTTGCCTAACATTGCCTATTGCAGTAACAGCACCCTTTTAGTGAATACTTGATCAGTTGTACCAAAGGAGGCATCCGCAGCTTAAAAAAGAAAGAAGGCGCTGTGGAGAATTTATCCGTTCTCCATGCTCAGTTCTTGATGTATGAGGTTGAAGAAGAGTCAGTGAGTTGAAATCATGAATTCCATTTATTAATACCAAAATACAACTGGTCCATTTCTCATGCTACCTTTAGGAGTTAGCGGGAGAAAATGGCATCAAACAAAAGTTTTCCGTTCTCTTTGTTAGCCTCTATCTAAACTACATCCAAAGAGGGCGTTCCTTAGTGCGTCATATCCTCTAACCCTGGCTTTGAATGCATTTCCTAACATGTAATTTCCTTTAGCCTTAGCTTTGCTAAAGGAGATGGAAGGAAAACACAGAATTGTTTATTCTCAACAGTGCACACAAGCATGATTGAGAGCACTAAGACCCTCCTCCTGGCTCTGATTGGTTGTTTTGCAATGGGAAAAAGCAGAGGAGCTCCACTTTTTTTTTTTTTTCTCTCAGATCATTGTGTAGTTACTGTCATAACATTGTGACACTTTCAACAAATGTGTAACAAAATATTTTTTTTTATAAAAGTTCCAGCTTTAGATTTATTTTAATTTTTTTCTTTGAACTAAAGTTTTAGTTTTCTTTCTATGGGTTTAGTTTGAACTGAAGTTTTGTAGCTAAAACTATGCCGTTTTAAGAGTCCTGGGTAGAACAGACTTAACTTGGATCTAGAATGTCCAGACTTTTATATATTTACATGTTTAATTGGTACTCACACTGTGTTGTTCTTTCCAGAAAATTGCCTTTTTTTGACTCTGTATTCTGCAGTTAATGAGTAACCAATTACCAAATTAGTTTATTTTGTCAATAGCCGAGTCATTCCGATTAATTGTTTCAGCCATAAACTAAAGTACTGTTGTTATCCCATAGCAGACTCTTCCAGTAACTGCAGTGACCTGTCTAACATGTAAAGTTCTTCCCAGCCCATGTGAGTGTTTTTAATCCCCACCTGAAGCAGATGCAGTGAAGCAGAAGTCTGGTATATCAGACGTTGTTCTCCAGCAGATGGTGACGGTCATTCCTCCCGATGTGGCTCAGATCAACCCACCCAACCAACTCGCTGCCAAAACACACACAACAGTAAGGTTTGATTTGCTCATGCGGCTTGTGTCCTGAATGTGTCTGCATGCTGCAGACATGCAGACACATGTCTGCAGCATGTGTCACAGAGCTCATCTCTTTCCCCTCCCGTCTGAACATTCAGATTAAAAAAGCCTTGAAGCGGAAAGCCGACTCGGCAACATCCGCTACCTCCGTCTTCACAAACAGTGAGGTCTCCCCTGATGAGGAACCTTCAGTGCCTTGCACATTGTTCTTCAGGACAAGCAACGGGCGGCCCATAAAGCCCCCGAAGAAGGACTTGCCTGCTTTTGAGGACAAGAGGGTCAGAATGCCAGAGCAGCTCAGATACTGCAACAACATCCTGAAAGAGATGCTGTCCAAGAGGCACTACGCCTACGCCTGGCCCTTTTACACGCCGGTGGACGCAGTGGCTTTGGGGCTCCATGACTACCATGACATCATCAAACAGCCGATGGACCTGAGCACCATCAAGGTAAAGCTTCAGAGACATCAGAATATTTGAAGCGTTCCAAAATCCAATTTGTTCTGACGCAAGTTTTAAACTCTAGAAAAAAATGGACCAGCAGGAATATGGAGACGCCAAGGAATTTGCTGCTGACGTGCGACTAATGTTCTCAAACTGCTACAGATACAATCCTCCGTCACATGATGTTGTCTACATGGCCAAAAAACTGCAGGTATGTTGCTCTTCCTGTCTAGTATAGGGTGACAGGAAGCAGATTTAAACCCTAATGTAAGTATGATTGAGCCAGTTTGAAGGGACGTAAAGACGCTTTCTAAAAGTATACAATTTAATCCCAAGAAACTTTAACAAAAACAGATTATCAAACAAACACATTCCCCTTTTTGTGCAAAATTTCTTTTTTCTTGTTTCAACAGGAGGTTTTTGAAGCCCGCTACATGAACATTCCCCAAAAACCAGAAGGGTGTTCCGTCTCTCTGCAATGTGCCGAAAACCAGCAGTCGAACAGAGTTGGAAGTCCCTCAACCTCTGAGAGTTCTCTGAGCAACAACTCCTCCGAGTCAGAGAGGTCGTCAGATGAGGTTGCCATGCAGCTGGCTCATCTGGAAGAGAAGGTTGGGATCACACAAGCACAACTGCAATATATTTTCCTGTAATTTTCCTCACTTTCTGGTTATTTCGGCAGTTGAAAGCGGTCAGCGATCAGCTGAAGCGGCTCACCAAAGAGCCTCTGAAGCCGAAGAAGAAAGAGAAGCTGAAAAAGGAAAAACGAGCCAACGAGAAGGGCCTTTCTCGACTGAAGAATGTTTCTGCAAAATACAACACTATAGTGCAAATGATTTCGAAATGCAAAAGCACCTCTCTGTAAGTGTCACAAAAATGGAGTTTGGTTTTTGAAACCTACAGATAGTATTAGTCCAAAATAAACTGTTAATAGTTTTTTTTGTTTTGTTGTTTTTTCTTTTTTGCGTTTTCAGGCATGGAGTTAAACCCCACAATCCTGGAGTCCCAACGAAGTGCAGCGAGGTGGTTTCAGTCCCACTGAGTAACCAGGAGAAGACGCAACTAAAGGCAGACATCGACAAGCTACCCAGTAAAAAACTGATCGAGATGCTGAACCTCATCAAGAGCAGGGAGACATGTTTGGAAACGGCTGAATCCGGGGAGGTGGAAGTGGACTTTGAAAAGCTCAAAGCTTCCACTCTCAGAGCCTTGCAGCAGTTTGTTGCTACCAGTCTCAGTAAATGCAACAGCAGCAGAAACAGTAAGAACACCTCACCTCCTCCACTGCTCAAGCTTCACTCCTCCAGTCTTTTTCATGCTATTCTCCAGCTAAATGACTGTTTAAGGTGTTTATGTGTTTTCTGCATTAGAAAAAAAGTTGTTGATCCCCAAAGGAGGACCTAAGAATGAAAAAACAAAGGAGGGTGGAAAGAGATCAATTATGGGCAACAAAAAGAACATGTTGATGAAACAGAAACCACTGGGTAGGATCGGGTCAACACGTTTCAGGGATCTGCTTCCTAATTTGAGGTTCTGAGATTTTTAAATGTTTTTTTTGTTGTTGTTTTGTTTTCATGAACTGTTTAAGTTGAAGTCTCGGGTAACAGCCGCCAGTCACCTTTCAGCAAAAGCAGCAGCTCCTCGTTCAGCTCCGGCAGCAGCAGTGACAGTAGCTCCAGCTCCAGTGACGGCAGTGACTCTGAATCAGGTTGGCTTCTTACTTTGTTCTCCACTTTTGGCTGGTTCACACAAGTGTTAAACTGTTTTCAGTTTGCCTATACCCACAAAAAGTTTGGAAATTTATTTTCATTCCCATTTTTTAAATTTCCTTTTTTAGTATACCTTTTTGTGAAACACATTCCTGTTTTTTTTTTTTTTTACTTACCTCACACTCAAATAAGACACATTTCAGATAAATGTATTCACACCAGAAGAACATTTATTTTATCTGACATCTAATCCACATTCTCGTTTTTTTTTTGTTTAAAAAACTAATTAAATTAGAAGTCCATTTTACTACAATAACTGTCAGATTTGATTTTTTTTATATTTGGTGTCACTCAGATTAAATTTTTTTATGAGACAGTTTTTTTTTTAGTCTATGGATAACATATCTAGTCAGTTTTAAGTTAGGTTGTTGGATCGTGAAAGTATGACTTATCAAAAGCATTTCATTGAAATTTTTGGTACTTGCAATAATGCAATTCTACCACAAGGTGGGAGTAATGCACATGTTTTGCCCACAGTAATTTGCCAGTTGTTCATTCGTGTGGAAAAGGTATTCTATATATAATTCTCAAAACCTGAAAAGGTTTGTAATTTTGATAATGGTCACACCTTGACTGTAAGGGACAGACTCGAAAAGAGAAATGATGCAGAAAAACACATTGCATAAAATAATTGCCATATTTTATAAAATAGAACATAATATACATAACAGAAACTTTTGTTTAATTCCAAATATTCCAGTGCTTCTTTACCAGGTTGTTAAACCCTGCAGCAGGGATTTTGGCTCTTATCCAGAACATTCAGGTTTCTGGACTGCTGCTAGGCAACACAAAGCTTCAGCTCCCTCCAAAGACTTGCTGTTGGTTTCAGGACATGGCGATACATGACCTCATCCATCCTCCCCTCAATACAGTGCAGTCCTCCTGTCCCTTCTGCAGAGAAGCACACCCAAGCATGATGCTTCCACCACTGTGTTTCATGGTTACCATGGTGTTCTTGGTGGAGTTCATCCCACAAAGTTTTATTTTGGTCTCATCTGACCTCGTGGGCTTCTCCCATGCTGGTTGGTAGGTGCATAAATCAACGGCGTAAACAATGCAGGAATTATTTAAACATCTCACAAAATGACTTTTTCTGGATAATTTTTAAAGTTTTTAGATTCTGTCTCTCACATTCTTAGTAACAAGGGAAAATCCTGACAAAATGGGTGTATCAGACACATGCTTTCCCTACTGTAATCGCTCAAAATGATGCCTATAAAAGTCTTGAACAGTCTTGATTGTGTTTGCTGTTTTATTTGGAAAAACAGAAGCAAAGTATGGCAAATGTTGAGTTACTCTTGTAATCCCTGAAGATTAACACTGTGATATAATTTACTGCTGAAAACATGCAGGAATTGGTGAAGGTCATCCAGTTTGGATCAGAAAGTTTTCCATAAAAACCTCGTCATGAATGTCTTGTTAATTTGTGAGGCTTGTTGACTGAGCCCTGCTGAGGAGTCCAGTGTTTCTGTGGTTGCTTACACAGTAAAGGTGTGACTCGTGTTTGTTTGCCCTCACATCTATTCATTTTTGGGGGTTTTCTGGACAAGAAATCTTGTGTGTAGCTTTGACAAAAATGTTTAACCTGATTTATTCAGGTCACTGAAAGTAACCCGTTTTATTTCCCTGTAGCGTTTGATATCTTGCAACAATAAAATAGTAGACTTGGTTATAATCAACAAATATTAACAGAAATGCATTAGAGTTGTGTAGCTCAACCACATATCAGCTGATTCCAGAATCCAGACTGTTTCAAACACAGTGGTGAGCGGCAAATACATTATCCAGACTGTTCAGTATCTGAGCTGCAGAGATCTTTCAGATTAGCATGTCATGGAATAGATCATCTGTCATTGATGAGCATGGCTCAGTGTTTATTAACTCTTGATGGTTGTGGCCGTCTTGGATCTGACATTCCTTCTTGAGATTGAAGTTTAAACCTTCTGCTTTACTCCTGCTCTGAAACCTCACCAGTGCTTCACAATGGCATATTTGGGCCATTGTAGATTAGAAGACAAACGCACACAAAGCAGGAGTAAGTTTCCACCAAAACAAATCTCAGCGATTTCCACATTTTTTTTCTAGAACATATGTGGGTTTTTTTCTAGCATATTTTCAACCTTTTGAAACTGAGAAATTTTCTTTTTTTTCTTTCTTTCTGAGATTAATCAACAAATGTTAGTATTTTTTCTTGGAATTTAACTTTTTTTTAATTTTTTAAAATTTTATTTACAAAGGCCCTAATGCACTGCTGACTTGTGGTCAATCAGCTGCATATTTTTGCTGGTCAAATGTTTATTTGTTTGACATGGTTCTGATTTTCTTTGCCATGTCTCCTAAGCAGATTTCTGATTTTATTAGGACTTTCTGGTTGGATAAAGACTGGGTATTAAGAACAAATAATCAGATGTTTAGCCTAGCAGATTGAAAAGCTTGATTTGTGTGTTTCTTTCTTTTGTTGTTTTTTTTTTTTTTACAGTGCCAAAACTGAAGAAAATGTCTAAGGATCCCTGTCAAAACGTTCACCAAAAGGTAGAAGCACATGTTTTCCTCTTAGGATTACAACTTGCATATTGCAGTAGTAATGAATGTTTATCCTCCAATTAAAGGTGACCCACAATCTCAGCAATAAGCGGGTATCGGAGATCAGACAGTCGGCGAAGGCCTTGATCAGAACCCGTCATCCCTCACACCCCATCAAGTCCACGCTTCTAGAAACTAAAAACAACCAAACACCACAAATCCCAGGCCACTTCTATGACGAGCTGCCCATGTCCCCACAAGGTAAATCTGTGGCTTCCAGAGCTTTTAGGAGGAATTACCTGATTTGTCAGCTCTGGCTTCAGGCCTGATCTATCTCTTGTACTTTCAAGTAAACATTTTAGTAAATGTGTTCAACATGGTGTAATTTATTGTTGGCAGATTTGTCTGCGCTCTTATCCCCCATGGCCTCTCCTGGAGCGCTGCCAGACTGGGCTGCTGCCAGATTTGAGGTACTCTTCACAAACTGGAAGAACTTAGCAATGCCAAGTTCTTACAAAGACTTTTTTTTTTTTTTTTTAATTTCTGATGTTTCTGAAGTTCATTTGGAATTGGAATAAACCTTGGAACCAGGCCTATCATTATAGTTAAAACCAGACATTTACTGGTTTTACACTGAATAGAATCTCACTGTCTGAAGTTGAATCGGGCCAAACTTCTTTTGTTTAGAACTGCCAAAAATGATTTCCGTTTGCTCTGTGCTACAATACGGAGAAAATGTCAAATTTATCCAGTTAAATCAAATTTGTTTTTTAACCTATCAGACGTTTCCAAAGCCGTGACATCGTCATCATCATCATCATCATCGTTTAAAGAGACAGTGATCATTCTGTATGGAAACTTTTAGTTTTTTTGTTTGTTTTTTTTAAGACATTGATAAATAAAACTGACATATTTTTTCTTTCAAAATTGTGACATTTAGCAAATGGGGAAAAAATTTTGTAATTCTGACTGACCTAAGGTGAAAACTTTAATCTTCCCTATCACTGAAGTGGGGAAAAAAATTATGTCTTAATTTGGTGTATGCAAACTTTTTGTTTCAGCTGTAAAATTTTCATTTGAATTATAATGTGCTTTAACTGTGAAGAATAGAATAGTTTCTCCATAGAGCAGCCTGTGTGTCCAGCATCAGGATGTTTCTGTGTCAAACCCAATGTCTCCTCTAACAGGGTGCAGTGCTGTCTCCTCTCACTGACAGTCCACTTCTCTTCAAAGAAGAGATGAGTGACAGTAAGTTCCTTAAAAACACGTAATCTGATGTCACTATTGTCAGTTTAGAAGCAGATTTATAAAATCTTTTTTTTTTTTTTTTTTTTTTTTCTTCTTCTGGAAGTTTATTTGACGGATTTCCGGGATCCTGAAGATTTTCCTGATAGTCAGGCTAGCGAGATACCGCTCAGCCAGACTACGAGTAAATCTACTGAAGAGGAGAAATCCCAGATTCCCAAAAAGGTTGGGAGAAACCCCAAGCAGAACAGATGAAAGTATTCCTAACCCACTCAGCTCCTTCAGACTAGCCAACAGCAATTAGCAAACACCTGGTGGAACTGTGCTTATGCTGAGCTCATTATATAAGATACTTCTGAGTGCAATGCTGGTAAAAACATTGTTAAACGGTTAATAGAGGAGCCATGTTGCGATCATTTCCTAAAGCCGGAGTTTCAAAAACAGAGGCCCCATTTCAAGGCATTAAATTAGGAAGTCACATTTATTCTAAGTAATGTTTTATATACACAGAATTTTTTATAACAACTGAAGGTAATGTCGTTACTTGATTGTGTTGTAAAATGGCAACATGTGCCTAGAAAATGTATGATGCTGCTCCTTTGAAGCAAACTTCTGACTGATTCTGTCACTTTTCTTTGTCAGGACATTTTCTTGAAAAATGCAGAGTCGTGGGCAAAACTTGTGAGGCAGTCGGTCACTCCAGCTGCCATCAAGGCCTCGAAAGAGAGCTTCCAGATGTTCCGCAAAGCCGCCATCGAAAAGGAAGAACGGGAGAAAGCCCAAAAGAAGAAAGCATTGGATGAAAACGGAGTGATGGAGCCTGTTGAAAAGAACAGGTGTTCACCAAAGAACACAATCTCTGTTCCCCGTTTAAGCTAATTTAGTTTTTCTTTGTGTTCCTGTGACTCAGTTTGTCTCCTTCAGCTTTCCAGCTTTGAGTAAAACAGAGCAACCTCCTGAGAAGATTAAAGAGGATCCAGATTTGCTGGAGAGCATCTGCCCGGAGGCCGGATTGGAAGCTCCCAAACGAGTGGAGCAGCCGAGGTCTCAAAGTGAAGCGAAGGCCCAGAGCCAGCAGTTTTCTGTGGATAAAGAGCGAGAGCTGGCCCGCAGGAAAGAGCAGGAGCGTCGCAGGAGGGAGGCTGTTAGTACACTGCTCTGTTTCTCACTCTGGAACATTTGCCTGCAGCACAAGGTTTCCCCCACTGTGTTATAAGCCCGGCTTTACTTGACCCAGGCTTAACATAATTTGTTTCTTCATTTTAAGTGTTTTTTTTTGGGGGGTGGGAGGTTTATACACCAGTAACAGTGATCAAAAAGACGAGTTAAGTGAAATTTGTGAGCCATCCATCTCTTTGGCAGGTGCTTCCGAAGAGCATCATCACCTCCATTTATCAATTCGGAGAATAATTGCACCATCGTACGCATCAAATATCAAAGCTGCTAGTATCAATGCTGAGATGCATATCAACACTTCAATCTAACACCATAATTGACGGCAGCCATTACTTTTTTTTTTTTTTTTTCTTGGTGCAAATGCGTTGAGAATCTGAACACACAGTGAAGTCTATAATTTGGGAAAATAAAATACAAAGAAACCCATGTTTTGGTGCAAATGACATGCAGTTTGTATGTTATGTTCATCTTATTAGTGACCAGCTGCTGGATTTCAGGGCACTTTTGTCCAGTCAGTACACTGTAGGGCAGACGCAACCGGACGATCCCCATTGTATTGAAAGTCTCTGACAATACATGGAGCTGCTGTTCTGCTCTGGTTCTACTCACACACAGTTTAACTATGAAGTTTGACTCTTTCTGCCTATTTTTTGCTGAAGCTTCAGTGAGCTTGAGAAGACGGTTATCTATTTAAAAAGATGATGGCATTTGGTTATGCATGCACAACACACAGATTAGTTTTACTTAGTCTACTGTTGTATTTATTTCCAAAATTTCCTGTCAACTTTTAGCATTGTTTTAAACTTTTCAATGTTCATCTGGTGGACTGCCCCTAGCGCCGCTACCAACGGATTTAGCCAGTTGCCGGGGGAAACCGTGCTGCAGCCGTTGACATAACTTAACTGTTGTTCTCTTCGTATAGATGTCTTGTATTGACATGACCATGCAGCGGGAGATCATGACCTCATTTGAACTTGGCCTGGACTGAAGAAGGAAGCTGCAAACCAAAGCTCTGCCCTCAAAGATCTTCAGTTGTCTTGAGGTGTAACATTGTGAGACGCACTCTCCGGCTTGAGGCAATAAACCTAAAGCCTGAAAGGTTAAACTATGGGAGGAGGTGTAAAAGATAAAATGCAAATAGATCTGACCTTCTGTTAGCATTTGATATTTGCACTAACGCACTCTTTAAAGTGTTTGTAGCACTGTTATTATTTGAACTCACATTTACTACATTATTGTTCATCCTTTGACAGTTTACTGCATTTTGTCAGAAATGTTACATTCTGTTAGTTCTCAGATTTAATCGATTCCTTCCAGGAGATTTACAATAATTTTATTTATATTTTTCGCAAATGCGGATTTGAGTGCATCAGACATTCCTGCATTACAATAATAATATGTAGAATAATGGAATAGGGTTCAAAAGATTTTCCAGCTTAAAGACTTACTTCAGCTTTTTGCTGGGCTATTATTACAATGTTAACTACACAAGTCCTGCGTTGTTTGGTCATACATATGCAGTTGTGACTGTTCTGCAGTCGTGAACAATAGTAGCAGATCTTCCAAGATGTTTGTATATGTTTAAAAAGGTTTTCTTTTAATTAACAAAATAAAGCTATTTTTCACTAATCAGTCTACACCAACCAATGATTGAGTCTGATATGTCATTTACATTTTGCTTCTGCAAAGTCCTTCTTTGACCACAAACTTCTTCATTTGTTAAGTTTCCTCTTAGTTTTTATATTGGGGCCACTTAAAAAAAAGAAAAAACACAAACTACACCTTGTCGTTGGACTGAATCCTTTATCCTGAAGATTTCAGGACAATTACTTCTAAATGTAAATGTGTTTGGTCACAATTACATACTCTTTTTTTTTTAACTTTTTCTGGTTTTCATGATTAAGACAAAATAATTTGCAATCCTGGCAACTTTAGATTCAAGAAAACATTTCAATTTTGATCTCTGTTGCATAGGTTACAACACTGTGGAGTCTATTTTAATACATTTAGATTTGAGATTAGAATAATCCTATTGGAGTCCAGTAAAGCAATATCCTCATAAGTCCTGATCTATTAAATTGCCAAAAGTCTTCATGTATGAATTGAATCATCCGGTTTTTAATCCACACCGTTTAATGTCATAGTTTCATCTGTTCTGGAAAGGCTTAAGAGTGTGTTTAAGGGGAATTTACCAATCTTTCAGATATGCATTTCTGAGGTAACGCACTGATGTTGGACGACAAGATGTGGCTCACAGTCTTCACTGTATCTACTGTAAGTTTTATCTGGTTGTAAGGACTCTTTGCTGGCCTTTCAATTGCTTCAAACATGCTAGTCCATGTCTTTCTGAACCTTGCTTTGTAGACGTGTTAATCACAATGAAGAATATGACTTGGATGCAAGTGCTCAAGGGTGGAAGCAATCTACACACTTTTCTTGTTAACTTGAAGCCAACCTCTAAAGTCATGAGTGCCTGTAGCTATTGATTATCTCTGTGGATCATGTGGCATGTTTTAATGTTAGAGGAATTGACTGAACGCAGAGTGCAGTCCTCTTCTTTTTACAAATGTCCTGAATCACATTTGACCTCGAACTCTTCATATTTTTAGTGCACTCCCTTTGATGATTTATTTCAAATAGATTATTATAACCTCAGCTAAGATGCCATGGCTTATGTGTATGAAACTGCCTGGTGAGATATTTGAAACATAATCCAGAGCAGTTGATCGCAGTCTGAGCACGCAGGCTGTGTTGTCATTGCGGTGTTGTTGCCATAGCAGCGACGTGACGCCATAGCGTTTTGCAGTGATTTTTCTGGACTTCCTCTCTCTTCCCTAAAAACAGCGCCGTGTTTTCTCGGGTGCGATGAAAGCAAAGGAAAACGACCCAGAATCCTCCGCCGCTGACGGGTCACTGGCTGACATTTGGTCCGTCCTTCCCTGTCGGGCAGCACCGCGTCCCGCAAAACCACCGCCGGTGTCACACGCAAGCGCGAGAATCTGACGTGAAGCTCGTGCCACCGTCCCATTCAGCCGCTCGTCGGGACCCTCCCTTCAGACAGTCGTGCGTATGAGCTGGTAGCGAGACGGCCGCCTCCCCCCCCAGGAGCTGTGGTTTAACACCAGCGGCAGGTTTAACGGGAGCAAATCAATAGGCAAAGCGAACCTGGATTGATTTCCTGCGGCAATGCGAAGATGGCGAGAGTCCTGAACAACTTGCTGTTATTTCTGCTCAGACTTGCGCTGAAAATCAGAGTTTGGGGATACTGGGCGCTGATCTACGGTTATTGTGCTCTCTGCACCGCCGCAGCCCTGCTGAAACTTTGCTGGAACATCGTGCTGAGACCGACAGCAACCTTCCAATGGGGGATGCGTGAAACTCCCCCGGCTTGTCTGAATGACACGTCCTTGGGAACTCATTGTTATGTTAGGATCAAGGTAAGGACTCGCAGACGCGCGCGCCGTCTCGCGCCCGAGCTGGAACTCATTGTGTTCCGAGTCCCTCGCGCGTGTGTTCACGTGTGCTCCCACACCTTTTTCGCCCCCCTCCCCACCCGCTCTTTCTTTTTTCTCTTTCAGTTTTTTTTTTTTTTTTTTTTTTTAAACCCCCACCTCCCGCTCCGTCGCGTGACGAGCCGGACAGGGCCTGGTTCTGTTGAACCGAGTCGTGAAGCGGTTCTCTCGTTGTTGTTGTTGTTGTTGGCTCGGCGGAGCTCAGGTGGCGGTGCTGAACGAACAGCTCCTCCGCCTCACTGCAGCCTGCCTCCAAACAACCAACAAACCTCCAGCTTCAGGACGTGCTTAAAACGATTATGTAATTTAGTATGTTGGTCACTAAATCCTCCCGCAACCCAAACATACAGTGTGTAGGAGAGTTTTCACCCCCCCACACACCATAGTAATCTGTCACAAGTACAAGAAGAACTCGGGATTCAGCCGCAGACTGTATTCACTGCGTGTTTTAACAGCTGATCTGGGACTTTGTTGATAATCCGTTGAGCAGCTCTGCCCAAAGAAGAGCTTCACCTCCTTTTTATGTTTTGCAAATGAAAAATTGATCTGTAGAATCAATATATTCAAGTGAAAACACATAATGCAGATAGCAGTAAAATGAAACTACTGGTTGTTGAGTGGAGGCTCCGGTTTGAAAACGACGCACTGCTTTAATCCATAAACACGATTTGCTCTCAGTGACCTCTGACCTCTGACCCTCCTTTGTTGGTTTTGTCAGTGTAAAGGTCATTGGAGGTTTATTTTTGACATGAAGTGCTGCAGTCCAGATGATGTCTTGTGTTCCTCTGTCTGTATTTTTTTTTCCCCCAAGCAGCTGAATCTAGTTAAAATGTTTATGTGCTGCACTACAATGCATTTCAAAAAGTATTCACACCCGTCGGATTATCCTATGTTTTGTCACTTTAGAACCTGATACAGTGATATATTTGACTGAGGCTTCATGTAACATACCAGATAAAGTAGTGCCAATTTGTAAACAGCATTTTTCGATTTCCCCAAACAGTTGTTGTACCTGTATGTTTAGGTCAGGAGGGCAGCTACTGTCTGAGGTGTCTGCAACATACATACAGTGTGTAGGAGAGTTTTCACTTGCAACTGTGCTATACACACGCACAGCACAGTTACAAGAGTTGCATTTTACTAGTTGCTTAAGCTAACCCGAATATTTACAAGTCTCCTCTTGACAGACTGAAATTGCTACCTACTGTCTGTCAACCACTTTGAAAAGTTTTTCTCATACCTATGACATCTTTCGTCATCCCTCTTCTGTTTTTTGTTTTCTCCTGAGAGCTTTAATTTCCGCTTCTCCATCTTTACCTGCCTGTCATCAGATAACACGACTCAAATGATGATACTAAAAGAAGAAAAATCAAGCAAAAACATGTTCTCAAGTGTGAATTTTTTGTTTTTTTCCACCATTTTTTTTGTTGCCCTCGCTATCGCAGCGCCCCACTTTTTGCACAATGACCAAAAATTTATAGGGTCATTGTCCAGCTCGAAGCTAAGCCTCTTACTGACTCCCAAGTCTTTGCCAACCTTTTAGATATTTTCTTCTAGAATTTTCCTATATTTAACGCCATCTGTCTTCCCATAAATTCTGAACGAAATTCCGACTCACATCGTTTAAAAGTGAGGGTGGTGTGTTCAGGGTGACGTGAAAAGTGTTAGTTTTTTGGCCTCTCGTAGCATTACGTAGGCTGAAAAGTTCTGTTTTGGTCTCAACAAGACTTCAAGAAATACCTTTTTTTAAAGGTATGCTTTAAAACACACACTAACTTTTTCACTCTGACAGGTATTATTGACAGGTGGATCAGAGATACAGATGATGAAAAAAGCTTATCATCTGTTTGGGAATTGATCACTCTTTCTTCTTGAATCTACAATAAGGATTCTGGAAAAACAAAAGGCACAGGTGGCTGTAAAGTGATTTAAAGCTGCAAAATGTCACATTTTGCAAAAATATGTTTCTGTCACCATGTCCTGACAGTATGTTATGAGACAGATTATCTGTGAAAGAAAGAAATCTCCTCCCAGTGCTACTGCTGTCTACAAAAATGCACCTCCCCTGGTCAAACAGCCAGGAGGAGGGATTTAGCGCTGTCTATTAACCTTCTGTACGCTGCTCATTGTGCAAGAGGAGGGGGAAAACAACATACATAACTGTTTGTGCACCTTCAGCTATGCTCCCTAGCATTATCATTTGTGTAGCAAGCAGCAGAGAGTGAGCACCAGAGTGATTGCCAGCACTAAGCACCTCCTCCTGGGTCTGATTGGTTGTTTCACGACATAATGGTAATTTTAACAAATATGTAAAAAAAAAAAAACATATACATTCTTAAAATAAAAACTGCAGCTGTAACCCTCATGACATCGTTGAGAGGTAAATGCAAAGACAGAATTCAACCATAAGGAGTTGCCTACAGATTATCATTTTTTGTGTTGTAGATTGACACCTATCACAAGTCGCGCTAATCTTTTCAGTGAAATCTATTCAACTCGTACGCTGCAGATGACATGCTTTATTTTCTTAGGAGGTGCGTGTGCTCACTGCTTTAACATTAGCTGATTCTCAGTTTTTCACTCGAGGTACAGTAAATCATGAAATGCTGAGTCGGTATTTTGTGGTGGGGGATGAAGAGGAGGAGGAGGAGGTTGTCGGCGCAAGTTTTATTTGTGCGTCTTTCCATTCTGCAGGAGTCTGGCCTGCGGTTCCACTACGTCGCTGCTGGGGAGAGAGGAAAGCCCCTCATGTTGTTTTTGCACGGCTTCCCCGAGTTCTGGTAGGTGGAGCGGTGAGAGCGCCGCTCTGGGTTCAGCTGCAAACATTTACACTCTGCATTTTGCATACAACATCCATTGACTGCATCACTTCATTACCGTAAGGCTGCAGCTGCAGCAGTGTTTATTATCTGCATTCTGATTTCAGCAAAAATCCATCCCAGTCTTATTCACATATGGATTATAATTGGCATGGGGAAGGTGAGGGGGGTCTTTCAAGATGTCCTTATCCTGAAATGGAAAAAAAAAATCATACATATGCTGAGCATTGTGTCCTGGACTGAAGCCAAAGAGCTATAAGCCTGTCTATATCTCTGGGATGTTATGCAGGCTGAGGGCTGGAAAGGGATTCATTTAACAGCAGACAGGAGCAGTTTCTACTTCACTCTCCATCTTCCTGATTGGAATGATGAACTGAGCTGAAGGGGGTGAGAAAGATCCAGCTCTTCCTTTTTGAAGTCTGTTCAGGAGAGCAGGATCGTACAGCAGGATGCAACATTACATGCTTGAATTCAGCCCTAATTTCCTATTCACTGCAGGTCTGAACTTTGACTGGACCATTCTTATCAATGAATATGCTTTAATCCAGCCGTGTCCCAATTTTTGTCCTGAGGGCCAAGTTAAAAGCACCCTTTTATTTTGGTAAATGTAAAAATGTTCATTTTATTCTATCTTTATCTGTTTAAATAATGAACTAAAACATGCAAAATTTTATTGAGGCAAACTAAATTATTGGATTGTTTCGATGCAAAACATTTAAAAAAAAGGTGGTTTCCTGATTAATGATGTTGAAAACCTCCCAAAACTATTCATACTGTCGGGTTGTTTCCTATTTTCACCACTTTTTTTCAATGAAAGTATAAATAAAGATCAATAAATTTGAAAATATGTGTACAGTGATATAAATCACACTTCTTTATGTGACTGGAGCCCTAAAGAAGAATATGAGAAATGTGAATGTTTCTCTTATGCTTCAGTATTTGTGTTGGTAGAGCTGTGATTGCTGTGTCATTCAGTCAGAGTCATACAGTTACTTAAAAAAAAAGTAATAAATAGTTTGAATCATCACAATGTGGTAAAAATGTTTTTTTACCACAAAATATTGTGATAAAACTTTCGGTCCATATTGACCATCACTACATACCAGTAAAGGAAGTACATTTAAAAACATAAATACGGGCTTAATGAAAAGTATTTGAACTCTGGTGTTAAGACTGCAGGAGGAGCTTGGTCAGACTGTCAGTTCCCGAAACCTTGCACAAAAAAAAAAAAAGTAAAAGTGCACGCGGGGTCAATGTGACCCCTCCAGACTGCGGACACGGTAAAAAAACCTCCCAGGGTTCATAAAACAGTGGGAGGGTTAATACTTGCTTAAAAGTTATTTTCAAAATCTGACAAGCCCCACTTGAATGGATATTCAATTATTTTTTAAAATATGACTACGACCTGACAGAATCACAACCGTGCATGTTTCTCTTCAGGTTCTCCTGGCGCTACCAGCTGCGCGAGTTCAAGAGCGAGTTCCGTGTGGTGGCCGTGGACATGCGCGGCTACGGCGAATCCGACCTGCCGCTCTCCACGGAGTGCTACCAGCTGGACCACCTGGTCACTGACGTGAAAGACATCGTGGAGTATCTGGGTAAGAAGCGCCTCCCTGTGATCTCCAGAGGGCAAGCTGGACGGTGTTGTGACGGTGTAGGGCAGGCTGGACGGTGTTGTGACGGTGTAGGGCAGGCTGGACGGTGTTGTGACGGTGTCTCAGGTCAAATATAAACTTGTTTATCAGTCTGTGGTCTTTGGACAACCCTCAGGCCTGCGGCGCACACAGCATGACAAACTTCCTGTGAGTCAGCCTGCTGACTCCATCCTAACACTAGCAGGGAGCAAGCTGGAGGCTGTCCTCACACACCACCACCATCATCTGACAATTATCTGACCAGAATAGCTGCTGCTTTTTTTCCCCCCCTCCTTTTACTCTGAAAACTGATGCAGATTTCACACGTTAGCTCCTTTTTAAGGTTCTATTTAAATCCAGCACTGAAGTGTCGCCGAAGAGTCGGCTTCTCAGCTGTCACTTCAGAACTAACAATGTGCCAAGTAGTTTCTTTTGCAGCAGCTACAAGAAACCTGATCTAATTCGAACGGTCACCTTCTGTTTTTCCTGGAGTTGCCGTTATTCATTAACACGGAGATGTCTGTATTTGAAGAGGAAACGGAAGCAAAGGTGCTTTTTGGCACATCAGACGTCCCTTCATGTATTTTATATAAACCAGTTACAGAAACTATTTAACCAGTTAAAGAGGCACAAGCTTTACATCAATGTCCAGCCCTGACATATTGTTTCGCTTTATCAGAACCATTAGCAGGCGCACACACTTTTACATTTGCTTCGTCTCACTCCAGAAGGATTCTCCCGGTTTGTCCACCATCTTGAACACTAATGGGCGTTTAGGTTTCAGGGAGTTGATTCCAATCAACTATTTTCAGGAAGCTGAAAATAAAGCTGATTACAGAGGCTGAAGGTCAAAATGGCTTATCAGCACAATGACGACATTATATCGTCATTTATTGGTTCTTTAGTTGTTGTAGCTTATTGCAGTATTGAATTTTTAATGTGAAAAGTAAGTATAAATCCAACCATTCAAACTTGAAGAAAACATTGAATGTATTCCAGTTAGACTATGGTTGAAAAACAGTAACATTCATCATATTTCTCTTTTTTTTCCCATTGACATGAGACAAATGATGCAAACTTTTGCCTTATAAAATAAAAATAATTTAAAGTTACTGAAAAAAGAAAGCACACCCTCTGTTTTACCTTTCAGAAGACAAGTAAAATCCTCTAATCCTCACTTGGTTCTGTGTTATTTCAAATTTAAAAGTCAAGAGTGTGAAAATAAGCACCACATCTCACACTGCTATTGTCTTTAAACAAAGATAAAAGCAAAATGGAACAGAGGAAGTAGCAACGGGCCGATGCTAAAGTGAACACATCCTGGGTCATTGTGACAGTGTCAGGGTGGAAAGACACCGACAATTCCTAAGAGAATCAACTGCTGCTGCACATCAATCTGAGAAGAATTATAAAGATTATAATACTTCCACAGAATTCTATTCCTATTATTCTTTATGCCGAGAAAGATGATTTAAAGGGAGGTTACCATGTAAAATCAACTGTTTTGAGCTTTGAATCATGTTATAGTGTTGTTCCTCCATCATAACTTCTCAGTCCAACGATCCTAAGAACAACATAATGAAGGAGCATTGCTGTGACGATGTGTTGTAGGCGGGGTGGTGGAAAGAGCAGGAGCTTCTTAAAGAGACAGTGGCCCAATTTCATATACAGCATTTTAATAACAACTGAAGGTAACACAGTTACTTGATGGTGCTGTAAATTTTGACTGTGCCATACATTGTCCTCGTCTTCCCATGAGTGGACGTCGCTGCAAAACCCAGACGCAGCTTTTCATCATGGAATGACAGTATAGAAAATGTTGAGTGTTTCTGTACGCTTAAAGTTCGATTTTATCAGAACTGAAGGAAGGTGAGCTTTGATTTTGTCATGAGTGTAGCTGTGAATGCTGCCTCCTCTGCTGTCGTGCTAAAAGGCTCATTCATAAGTGATGCGTCCTCACTGACTGTCTCTCAACTGTTACCACAACGCAGCATTTCTCCGACAGAGTAAAAAATAAAAGAAAACCAGTAAAAGAAGTTGAGTTCTTATGAGCACAGTGTGGCCTCTGCTACTGGTTGCTGGTTGGTTGGTTTTCTATTTGCAGACAGGCCAGCGCCTGTCCAGAAGCTGAATGTGGATTAAACACCACTATTAGCCTGATGTGTTGTCCATAATCTGAGCTCAGTGAGCAGTTCAGCCCTTGGTGATATCCTCCACAATCTTCACATCCTCTGTGAAACATTAAGAAAAGCACTGTTTTAGTAAAGCCAGTGATGGCTGGAGGAAGAGCTCGCTGCATTGTTCCTGCTGTCACTGTACGTTACTTCACAGGCAGCAGGGAGTGAAGCACTCAATAATTTATCCTGCTGTGCAAATCATGCTTGATGGTCACTAAAGCGTGGAAAAAAGCTTGCTCTGATTGTACAATACCTGCCAGGTCCTCTGCTCAGCAGCTGAACGTGGGGTCAGCAACCTTTTCCATTCAAAGAGCCGCTTTTGCCCCCACTGCTACAAAATAAAACTCGAGCCGCAAAAAAACTGTTTTTGAAATATGTACATAAAATGTGTCATTATAAAAGCTAACAAGTGAAACAAAAAAACATTTCTATTTTCATATTTTAAAGCACAACGAGTTCTCGACTAGAAAAGAAAAAAATACTGTTCTGTTGAATGGAGGTGAGACTTTTCCATAAATATAAAAAATTAAGAAAGATAAGTAACATAGCTTGAGCTAATGACTTTTAAAAGTCTGCTGTAAATATTATCTACAGGAAAAAAATCCTAAAATGACCATTTCCTTTGGTACCCACAATCAAAAACATTTCCATGTTGGAGCTGTAGCTCGCAGAGCCCTGAACTAGACTTTAAGAGACCTTTACACGAACCAGTCCAGACCCACTGGTAAAAACCCACACTTCTTTTTAACATTACAGAGTTGCAAAAGTATTCATACCGCTTTAACTTTTTTGCATCCTTTCACATTACAAAGGCAATGTCTTATGTTAACAGATGGAACAACACTTTATGGGTAAAGAGGCACAAAATTAAAACTATGTTTTCAAGTCCTTCTAAAGGCTTTCGGACACATGAATATGCTTAGATTTAAATCACATCGTCCTGTGTTATCTGGAGGATGACGGGTTTCAGAGTGGCGTTCCTTTGCTCAGCTGTCGTTTGTAGTTCCATCCCAAATTCATTCAGCTTCTTGCTAATTCCTTATTTTAGAAGAATCTGCTTGTCTTTTGGATCCTTTCTGATCCGTTTGGACAAAGTATAAGGCTCCTGCTTCAGGTCTACTTGGACAGCCTTCATGCTAGTTGGGATAGCCTTCATGCTAGTTGGGACAGCCTTCATGCCAGTTGGGATGGCCTCCATGCTAGTTGGGTTAGCCTTCATGCTAGTTGGGATGGCCTCCATGCTAGTTGGGATAGCCTTCATGCTAGTTGGGATGGCCTTCATGCTAGTTGGGATAGCCTTCATGCTAGTTGGGATGGCCTCCATGCTAGTTGGGATGGCCTTCATGCTAGTTGGGATGGCCTCCATGCTAGTTGGGATGGCCTCCATGCTAGTTGGGATAGCCTTCATGCTAGTTGGGATGGCCTTCATGCTAGTTGGGATGGCCTCCATGCTAGTTGGGATAGCCTCCATGCTAGTTGGGATGGCCTTCATGCTAGTTGGGATAGCCTTCATGCTAGTTGGGATGGCCTTCATGCTAGTTGGGATAGTTGGGCCATCCCAACTTCATGCTAGTTGGGATAGCCTTCATGCTAGTTGGGATGGCCTTCATGCTAGTTGGGATGGCCTCCATGCTAGTTGGGACGGCCTTCATGCTAGTTGGGATGGCCTCCATGCTAGTTGGGATGGCCTTCATGCTAGTTGGGATGGCCTCCATGCTAGTTGGGATAGCCTCCATGCTAGTTGGGATGGCCTTCATGCTAGTTGGGATAGCCTTCATGCTAGTTGGGATGGCCTTCATGCTAGTTGGGATAGTTGGGCCATCCCAACTTCATGCTAGTTGGGATAGCCTTCATGCTAGTTGGGATGGCCTTCATGCTAGTTGGGATGGCCTTCATGCTAGTTGGGATGGCCTCCATGCTAGTTGGGATGGCCTCCATGCTACTTGGGATAGCCTTCATGCTAGTTAGGATAGCCTTCATGCTAGTTAGGATGGCCTTCATGCTAGTTGGGATAGCCTTCATGCTAGTTGGGATGGCCTTCATGCTAGTTGGGATAGTTGGGCCATCCCAACTTCATGCTAGTTGAGATAGCCTTCATGCTACTTGGGATAGCCTTCATACTAGTTAGGATGGCCTTCATGCTAGTTGGGATAGCCTTCATGCTAGCTTGAATAGCCTCCAGGACTACATTCTCGTTAACTTCACCAGTTGTCGACTTCATCCAAGTTTCCTGACACCAAGTCATCTTTATTGTTTTAAATGTGTTTTTAAAGACACTCTTGGTGTTTTGCTGTTCTTCATAGGATTTTAAATAGAAAAGCGACATAAACTTGATTTTGTCGGGGAAAATCTTGCTAAACTGGCAACGCTCGATAAAGTCTCGTCCTCTTCCATCAGTCCCTGACCCAAATAATAAAAGTGATTACAAATTCTTTAGAATCGTTCTTTGTATTCACAATAATATTACTATTAGTATTACCATGTCCCTCTTTCGTTAACTTCATAAGGCTAGAGTTTATGAATACAAATTGACACAGGCTGTAAAACGTAATGTATTGTTTTCCTTCTGCTTCGTTGCTATTGACTACTTTGTGTGGGTCTGCCACATAAAATCCCAGTGAAATACACAGAGCTTTGTGTTTGTAATGTGACAGAAGGTGATAGATAAAGCAGTAGGCTGCTTCTCTCGTCTCCTGCATTAAAAGGGAATGAGCAGGCGGTGATTTGTCTGAAGCGGCACTGAGACTTTGCTGAGTTGCTGTGAAGGATGTGTGAGCTTGGTGTTGATGGGCGGCTTCATCGTATAAACAGGTGGAAATGGGTCCAACCAAGGTTGCTCAGGGGGATTACTCAGTGGGGATGGGAACAGTTATGTGATCATTCTGATCCTTTAGTCATGGTCTGCCTCAGCTGTCGGTCATTAAAAACATTAATTAGACGAGAGCTAGGTTCTTTTAGGGTGGAAGGTGTTACCTGCTAGGATGTACCGTGAAAAAGTGTTTCAGAGGCTATGAAGGGCAAACGGTGTGTGTGCTTTCGAAACTACAGTTGAAACCAGAAATTTACATACATTTAATTTTTCTGACTATAAGAAGCTACCGAACACTCAGAAAATGTATGTAGATTTCTGATTTTAACGACATTAATAAATAAAAATCTTAAATATTCTCCCATTTTTGTGGCATTTAGTGAATAGAAATAATTTTGATAATTCTAACTGACCCAAAACAGGTTTGGTCTGATTGAACTTCAGCCAGTGAGGGGGGAATAAAGGGAATATGTTGCTTTTTTACAGTGTTTTTATGCTTCTGGTTCTTATTGCAAGTCCAGACTTTGACTTGGCCGCTCCAAAACTTTTATCTTTAAGGTTTTAAGGTGTTGAGCTATCCAGAGGCTAACTCTGCTCTGCTTCAGATTGTTATCCTGTTACACAAACCAAGCCGAGGCCAAGTTTTTTTTCTCTTTTCAAATGAAAAAAAAAAAAATCATTTGAATGATGCAGACTGATGTTATTTATATCTGATATTAAAAACGGTTTGATCTGAAATGTTTTAAGTGTGATGACTAGAAATGAGGGAGAGTGTTTATTTATTCATGAGTCTATATCCACATGGTGTAGTTTTAATGAAAAGAAAAATGTTGCGTGTGTGTGTGTGTGTGTGTGTGTTTGTTTCCTTCCTAGGGTACAACAGGTGTTGCCTTGTGGGCCACGACTGGGGTGGAACCATAGCGTGGCTGTTTGCCATACACTACCCTGAGATGGTGACCAAGCTGATAGTCCTGAACTGCCCCCATCCGTCTGTGTTCACAGGTACGATCTCGCCACAAGCTCATCCTCACGCCTTGCTCTTCATGCTTCGAAGGAAAACCAATTTTCCCTCATGCTAATTAGAGAAGCTCTGATCTGGCTCTCGGAATATTAAAGGAATTATGATCGTTAATTAGGAGGCGTCATTACTTCGATTGCGTGTCTGCATGCAGCTGGCAAATCTTCCTCTGCCTTTGGGGGTGCAGGATGATGAGGAGCTAATTACAGGGAGGCACGCACAAAGCTGGAACAGCAGGTTTGACTGCAGGAGACAGGGCGGCAAAGTCAAAGTCCATCCACCGCCCTCGCAAGTGTGTGTGCAAACTTCCCATTAATTAAAGCCAAAAATGAAACGTCTCCCTCGCTCCCCCTCTTGTCTTTCTCCTCCAGACTACGCTCTGCGTCACCCCAGCCAGCTGCTGAAATCCAGCCATTTCTTTTTCTTCCAGCTGCCCCGCTTCCCAGAGCTCATGCTCTCCATCAACGACTTCAAGGTGGGCTTGCATGCTTTTCAAGGTCAAGCTTGTGTGCATGCGGGCACACGTGTGGGTTTGTGTGGGTTTGTGTGTGTTTGTGTGCGTGCGCTGGCGAATGTCGCACACTGTTGCGGTGTTTGTTTTTCTGTGTCAGTGTCATTGGTAGACATGCACTCCTGTGTACAATCTACAAAAATATTTAAAGTGTCCCCCATTTAATCGAGTTGATACCTTTTTCCCTGATATGTAAATGATCAGAGACCATTTCAGATTTGTCAACAGATTGGATTTCAATTATTTATTTAGTGCTGAGGCTGAAGCTGCATTGGCTTCTTTCCTATGAGAGGAAGCTGGTGCTTTATTACCGCCTCATTAAACGGCGCTGCAGTACAGTTTCTGTCCCCTATGATGGAGTATTGGGGCCAGGCTAAGAATGAAAAAGTAAATTACAAGAATAAATTCAGAATATTATGGGAATAATGTCATTTTACTGTGAGAAAAAAGAAGTATGAGAAAAAGTCATAACGTTGCTAGAAAAGTCACACGACAACAATGTTGAAATAATCCGAGGATAAATGTCTAATAATACAAAAAGTAAAGACAATATTTTAAGAATAAAGTCATACAGGTATCAATAGAAAGTCCTGATATTATAAAAATGAATACAGCATTGAAGTCAAAGAAATATGACTAGAAACGTTTTGCTTCAAGGTTTTAGGTTATCTAATAAATCTTGGTATTGGACAAAAACATCCAAAGTTGATTCAAAAATTCAGTTTTTAAAGCTTCCTGCACTTGTGATATCTCCAGACATCAACATGAAGGACTTTTGGCTTTTTCTACTTTCAATTCAGCCTCGTTGAAGATCAACTGATCACAAGGGATGAACTCTTCAGCAGCTTTAAGTTAATTTTACTTAATAAGTGAAATGGTTGTGAATGATGCAGACTGATAATATTTGGGTCTGTCATTGAAAGTTGTTTGATCTGAAATGTTTTAAGTGTGATAAACTAGAAATCTGCAAGAGGGTGAGCCATTTCACTTCTTTTTTCTTGAATTTTAGAAATCCCTGTTGTTTTGGCAGCAGTTTTGATAATCAGCTTTAACAGTGATGCCATATTCAGTCCTGGTTTTTCAGGTTTAGAAGCCCAGCATGAGATGCCCGAACTGCAGCTGAAGGTCGTCGGAGCTGATCTCACCCGCGCTGCAGCTTCCCTGTCTCACATTACGGGAACGTCGGCTGTCCTCCTGCAAATTTTCTGCCAATCAAGCGACTCCAGTGTCAGTCTGCTGTCTGTCTGTTTGTCCTGCAGGCCCTCAAAGCCTTGTTCACCAGTCGGAACACCGGGATCGGGAGAAAGGGCCGATGGCTCACTGCAGAGGACTTAGAAGCCTACTTGTATGCACTCTCACAGCCGGGAGCCCTGACAGGAGCTCTCAACTATTATAGGAATGTATTCAGGTGAGGGGCTGACTCATATCTCATATCTTTTTTTTTTCTTCAAATAAAAAAAAAGAAGAAGAAGAAAGAATTGGAGAAAAGTCTTCTAAATGGTCTGAAAGCATCTGGGGTAACTCACTGACCGCCCCACATATACAGTAGCAGGATGGTTTTCAGCCACCGTGACCCGGTTCTGTTGACAAAATGCCACCTGACTGTTTATCGCTTTATTTAGCCAAACTGACAAACATTTTAAATGCTCAGAGTCGGACTGTCTCACAGTCAAATATGATAAAACCTTTTGTATCCTTAAAGGGACAGTATTATGTAAAACCCACTTTTTACATCATGTTCTAATGTTATTCCTTTATCAAAACCATAACTGCAGGGTTCCCTAGATTCTTTCATGCTTGTTTGAGTAATCCTTTAATCTCCATGGCAACCATTCACCTGTGCAAAATGCCTGGTTGGACCTAGCTGCAGTTTCCAAGCTTCTAAGCTCTGCCTCACAGAGCACACCTCCCCAGCGACTCCCCCTCTCAGGTCCTTCAGACTAGCCAGCAGCAATTAGCAAACAACTGGTGAACCTGCATATCTGCTGAGTTCAGCATAAGAGCTTCCTCTCAGTGCAACACTGGTAGAAACATTGTCAAAAGGTTTATAGAGTGGCCATGTTTTGACGACTTCCTAAGCAGGAGTTTTTAAAGATACGGAGGCCCAATTTCAAGGAGTTTAAATTTTAAAGTCAAATTTCTTTTAAGTCATATTTAATATGTATAGCAGGAGTTACTTGATTGTCCTATAAAATAATACTGAAAGATGCCTAATGCTGCCCCTGTACGCCATATTTCTGATGTCTGCTGTCAAATTTTAAAAAGTTGCAGAGTAATTATCATTTTAAAAAGGTTTAGCCGCTTTAGTTAAAGTGCTTGTCACAAAAACAGCAGCCACAAAGTAGTGCATGATTGGGAAGCAGGAGAAAAATATGGTTTTCAAAATGTTCTTCATTGTAAGATACATTAATCTCAATGAGATTGGATGGAGAACATCTGTAAACATTTGTTTATTTTCTGGTCTGCCAACAGATTCCCCATTTGGTTTAACTCTTGACTGTAACTGTACCATGGAACAGCTGCATTTATGTTAAGACTAAATAAAGCACCAGTGGACTTTCTGACTAATTAGAAAAGTCCACTTTTCTATCCTGCTAAATATTTAGCAGGATTTAGCCTTACTGACTTTTTTGTGTGTTCAGTGAGCGTTGGCTGGCTGTCTGCCAGACATTTCACGGTGTTTCATTGAGTTTCTTGGTGAACATCATCTGTAAATGTTCACCGAAGGTCTGAATGTTAGCTGGGTAACAAAATGAGGAGTCAATAGAAATGGCCTCCACCAGGTTTTTTTTGTTTGGTTGGTTTTTTTAAAAATAAAAATAGATTTTTATAGCAACAAGAAAGTTAAAAGTGCTTTACACCATAAAAACATAATGCAGTGGCCAACTAAACATTATATTTGGTCAGATACAAAATCATCCTGCAAACATACCTCAAATATATTGATCAAAGGTTCAGTTCTTTGACCTTTCACCTCTAAACAGGTGGGGTTTTAGCTTCGATTCAATTGAACTTAGTGTTTCAGCAGTTTTGCAGTTTTGTGGACGTTTGTTCCAGTTTAGAGGAGCGTAAAAACTGAATGCTGCTTCTCCATGTCTGGTTCTGAGTCTAGAGAGCTATGCAACATGTGTTCCACTTCACGATTACGCTCGACTTTGTGTTGGCCCACTACATAAAATTTCAAGTAAATACATGATTACAATTTGTGCTTGGACTGTTGCTAAATGTTCAACAATTCATGGTGTAAAATCCACTTATCTGGTAAGACACCTGCGACAAGGGAATCATTCTTTATAATCAAATAATGTATCAGAATTAGATTCAACTCAGGAGGAGCAAAACACACATTTATTACACATTCTGACAACAACACGAATGGAACAAAATAGTCAATGTTTTCTTTCAGTAGTCCTAAGTCAAGTCAGTCAAGTTCAAGAGTTTCTTTTCCTTTGATTTGTTTTCAGTTCAGTTTTTAGATCTGAATGTTATATTGTAGCTACCCGGATCGTGTGAATATGTCCAATCCCACCGATCAAGTGGAACAGAAGAAGGTTCTTCTTTGTTATCGTAGTGGACACAATATAAACCGCTCTTGTGGATCCTGGCTCGCCGTTCTTCATGCGTTGTCTCTCAACACACACACACACAAAAAACAACCTGCATGTAGCAGAAACATCTTTGACTATAGTGTCATATGCAATTCTAAGTCACTTCAGTGAGAGTTTATCTCCTCACTCCATGTCGATAAAGTTATTTCCAAATAAATTTTGTCTTTTAGCGCAACAAAACATCACAACATGACATTCACTGAATTGACATCAATATCACTCTTAAAGTAGTGGAATAGTGGAATAAATAACTCACTGTCACTAAATACTTCATCAGTATCAGTATCTCAAGGAGAAAAGGTGCAATATCAGCAAAATAGCCTTTGTGAGTCAGTCATAATAAGCATTGCTAATTCACATACAAAACATCATGTAGAGAACATCTAAAGAAAATCTATTTTATTTCAGAAAATAGAAACACACAAGATACATGGTATAAATTAGCAATAATATCTAAAAATAGATACTATTTTTAGATGATAATATCTAAAAACACTATCATCGCTACCAAATATCTGCATCATCCTGCAGCTTTCTTTAATAAACTATCCACTTCTGTTAGCCGAAAGGAGGAACAGGGAAGAATATTGAAGGGCATGTACTGTATTTATTTATTTTTTTTTTTTACATGTGAACTGTGCATGCATGACTGGGCAGGCCATCTGCTCCCTTCTCAAGCAACGAGCTTCCTCAGAATAGCTTTTATCTGCTCACATGAAAGAAATTGTGCTGACCCATGACCACCAGGGATGAAAACATCAACATACAGTCATTCATCCAGTCATTTCATATGTGTTGTGTCTGAAAACACACTTGTACCACTGCGTGGGATTTCACTGTCACTATAGTGCAGATAAAATAAACAAGAGCATTTCAGTTGTTCGGGATCCGCTGGGCCTGCTTCAGGCCAGCTCAGAAGTCTCAACTCGAAAGGAGTTGAGACATTTTTCTAGTGCTGTGTGGCCTCCAGAAGACCAGACCAGAGACAGTCTCCTTTGTTCCTTGTTGTTTTCGTGTCAGCTCGACTACAGTTTGGTTCACTTCTGGCTGCAGTGTGACCGTAGCTTTAGAAGTGTGTGATTTAAAAAAAAAATTTTTTTTTGTACAGGCAACACAACACACTGCTTGAACCCCTCCAAAGATTTCAGAAGGGCACTTTTAGCCTGGAGTTAAAGCAGCCTGTGCTCTAGCACCACCTAGTGTCTATCTGTGCACATTCCTGTTCTTACCTACCCAGTCCAATGACAACATTTTATGTCATTGGACATAAAATGAAGTTTGCAAGTTTAATGTGAGAGAATGTGAAAATATTTGAGGAGTATGAATATTTCTGCAAAACATTTTCTTTTTTTTTTTCCATATGTCAGCTACAGTGTAACTTGTATGTGTTTGTCTCCAGCTGGCTCCCTCTGAGCCACAAGCACGTCAGGTCTCCGGTGCTGCTGCTGTGGGGCGAGCGGGACGCGTTCCTGGAGCAGGAGATGGCCGAGGCGTGCCGCCTCTACATCAGGAACCACTTCCGTCTCAATATCATATCCGGGGCCAGCCACTGGCTGCAGCAGGACCAGCCCGACATTGTCAACACCCTCATATGGACCTTCCTGAAGGAGGGAGAGGGACGCAAAAGCTACAGGAACTAAACCCGCACCGCGCCCCCCGTCTCCCCCCCAACACCCACCTTGCACCGCCCCCCAGACTCTCCCAGAAGCCTTGAATATGCCTGTGATACCAAGCAACATAGTGATGATGCAATTATTCTTTAAATTTTTTCACATTTTAGATATATTTTTTAAAAAGAAGGAGAGAATCAAAGCACACCTCTCCCTCCAGAGGAAGAGGACACAAGTTTTAAGATATTGTTTTGCACATGACAGCGACATATCCGCCTTAAAAGTTTTTGTCGGTTTCAGCATTATAAATGTGTGGCGAAATCTTTTTATTATTATTATTATTATTATTTGTTTGTTTGTTTACTTTTCTTCGTGACCTGTATTGTGTGGTGCCTTTTAACTTTGCAGCTGTCGCGGTGTGAAGACGTCCCGGGTCGTCCGGGCGTGTCGTTGTCCACTGTTCTCTCGTGTCGCTCAGCTGTATTTCGGGCACAGTTCTCTGGGAAGTCCCCCAGGGCTTTGTTTATCAGGTAGTGTTTGTCAAAATGGAGGTTTCTTTTTTTTTTTTTTTTTAGTAATGTTTTTTTTTTTTTTCCTCCCTCGGATATCTGCTCAAATATAGAGAATGTTAACTTGATCTTCCTGTAGATAAACGTTAAGTGACGGTTGCCTATTGTACTATTTTGTATCTCTTCCTACACACTGCATTTTGAAACTCACTGAGCCAGGTCGATGCTGTTTGATTTTCTAAATAAACCGATAAGTGTCTGTCAGTCTGCGACGCTTCTTCGCATTTCCAGCCTATTTTTGGGGGTGACGATTCTCGTCAGGTGTTTGAAGCTATAAACAGAATCTCGTGCTCTGCTTTTGTGCTTGTCTCACCAGCAGTCACTGTAAGCTTTTACACAGAGGAGATGGGGGGAAGAGAGAGCAGAGGAGGCTTTATTAAAATTACAAGAGTCGAGTGACGCAGCGGTTTGAAGCTATTTCTGCAGAACAAACGTCTGGATAGCTGATATTTATAACTTTGCTCTGTGCCAAAGGAAAAAGAAGAAATGCTGATGTAGAGACATAATAGTTTCACATAAACAGCTTTCAAAGGGGTGTCAGCACTGATCCACCTCAAGATGCAGATTGGGCCGTTTTCAATTAAAAGAACTAAACTGGAAATTTCTATTTTTTATTTTATATTGCTGAACTATACACTTGCACTATTGCTTGAAATTAATACCCCCCGCCCCCATTTAAAAAAAATTGTTTTTGTCCTAATGAGTTCATATTTAACCCCAGCTGCTCTCTGCAATAACAACAAAAGAGATGTTTGAATCTTTGCACCAGGCACTTGTGCTACTTTACCGGACAAATTAAAAGTGGGGTTAACAATCTAGTAGGACGAGAGCAACAATTGCAGGAAGATACGATGACGTCATACGCACGCTTGGGACCCTTCAGGAACAGTCAGGAAATCTCGCTACAGGCGGGCAGAAGTAACGGCTATTTTTACAGTCCGTTTTATTAATACATAAGAAACGTTTAGTTTTCAGGTGGGAAATAAGAATGGTCAAATTGATACATACAAATAGAATAATCCTTTATTTGTCCCTTTCTACTGAAATAGATAAGTGCAGGTGCAGCAAATTTTGGAGAAATAGAAACACACAAGATACAACAATCTGAATAAAACAGTTGAAAACTGTACAGCTGCGAAAGTCAAAGACAATCCGTTTTTCTTTTTAATTTTCTACTAACGGTAAAAACTTGATTCAATATATATACCCAGTCCAAAAGTCTCACTCTACTTTTTTATTTTTATTTTTGCCTTAAAAAGAAAGTTAGCTGTAATTTCTGTTTTGTAATCTCAGTGCCCTTTGCATTGTTTATATTCATTTGGATGCAGAAAACTGCAAAACCGAATCAAATCTATCGTCTCATAATGGGAGAGATAACTTGAATGCAACTAACAAGCTATTTAGAATTGAGAATATGGGGGACAGATAAAGGCGTCGTCCTAAAAGCCACGTGCTTGCACTGCGCATGTCAGAATACTTCCTGATTCGTCCGCTCCTTGGTTATTTGTCAAACCGTGTCCCGTGGGCGGGGAGCAGCGTGCAGCAGTGATGTCAACAACATCGGTCAGTGGGTCAGCACTCTTGTAATGTCGCTACATGAAGATATACAAATGCTGCAAAAGGGAAAAAATACGGAATATTATTTGTGCTGGTCTGTTTTTGTCACGAGCCACTCGAAGTTCACGTTTAATAAAATACTAGCCAGTCGTAGCTAGCGCTAGCATGCTAGCTGAGAAAGGAAGATAAGAGATGTCCTGTGTATTTGGAGAAGCACAGACGGAATCTAGCAGAGACAGAACAGGCACACGCTGACAGCTCAGGTATGTTTATGTGGTTTTGTTGGTTTTAATTCGGACACTGTTAAATAACTGCTGGACTTTTAACTCCCCCTGTTTATTTTATTTATTAAGAAAGCGCTTGGTATTTTAAAATAATTTACGCCTTTATTTACGTTATGAATGTGCGGTAAAAATTATCTTGCCATCGTTGTTAAATAATTTTGATTCTCACCGCCGCTACCTCTTGTTACCACTAACTTGCGAAACAGCGCCTCTCCAGCCAGTTTGGCGAAAAACTGTATTGCTACAAATACAGCAACCTGCAGAAATATCCATATTATACACATAATATCCATATTATACATTTGATTACATTTCTGCAGTCAGTAGATAATATAGTATGGTTTCTGAATGAATATGTTTTTCCCCAACTGTTTAGATTATTGTGTCATTATTTGCAACTTGTTTTTCTTCTCAGATCACAAAGTGAACTGTCGTATCTGCTTATCTTTTAGAGAGTTGCTTGAGCCATGATCAACACTGAAGCTGCAAGAGAATTCCAGGCCAAAGAGCGCAAATACAAAGAGCAGCTGAGGAAATGTTTATCATCAGCTTTGTCTGCAGACCTCAACAGGTAATATTTACCTCTGACAGGCATAGAAAAAAATCACATATTGTTTTCCTCGCACTTCACAATTATTACACCTCTTTGTTTTGGCTGATCACTTGAACTCCACATAAAATACACATAAATTATTGTGGTTTACTTTTTGTAAAATTATATTGCAAAATATATTTAAAAATTATATTGTAATTGTGAGAAAAATGTTAGAGGGATAGCCGTGAGCCTGACTCTTAAAGTGAAGCCATATGAAGAAGATATCAACACATCGAGCTCACAAGGAATTTCTTCTATAAACAAACTTTTTTTAAATTAGCTAATTGGTCACATTGATACAAGCAACCTGGGATGGGAATCCTCTTTTAACAAGAATGAGCTGTCAGGTTTTTTTTTTTCTTCACTGTGATTGGAGCTGCAGAACAAATGTGACACCGTCATTTGATCTATGAGTGCACACTTGGCCGACTCGGACTGTTTTCTGGGTCACCCAGATCAGTCATAGCGGCAGGATGAGATATGATGATGGTAACGAAGAAGTGGACCGCGTCAGGACTTTGTGTGTTCCAAAGTCCTGAAGGGGAAAAACAGGCCATCGGATACATGTTTAAAGCTCTGGACAGGAATTACGATGAGGCTTGAAAAGTATGTGAATTTGATGAACGTATCTCCTGGGTCTGGATAAGCAAGGAATGAACAAAATAGAGAAGAGATGCAAATCTTTACGTGCCTATCAATTCAATTTGATTCTGATTTGTTTTTTTACTTTTTTTTATTATTGTGTTTTACTTTATTATTTTTTTCCTGGTTTCATATTTAAAGCTGCACCACTGTGCTCTGATTTTATAGGGAAGGTTTGTATTTAGACTTTAAGTGAGTAAACATGGATGACCACTCTGGCTACTTAAGTCAGACAAAGGATGGAATTCCTTAAAACACTTTAGATTGGTGATCGGCTGATACTTGCATCTAAAACTGAACTTATCTATCTCTACAAAGGGAGAGCTGACTGACAGACCGGCCCAGCAGGTCATGTCTGCACGTTTGCGGTTAACAATAGTCACCCCACTGTTGCCGACTTGGCTACTTTCTCGATGTTTTCAGCAAAGTTTTAAAAAATCTGTGATCGGACAAAAAACTGCTATTGGTGCACCCATATGCTGTCACCTTCCTAACATAGTGACCTAGGTAAAAAGTTTACTAAGTAAAAAGTAAGATTTAGGTTAAAAAAAATGTTTTTGCCAAAATCACTTTTGGCAAATGACTGAATGTGATTATAAGGAATTCTGAGAAAATGTGTAAAATGTTTAATTTCTGTTTATTCTTGGTTTTAATATCTATCTTGCTATGGGTTTAAAGTCTGAGGCAGAAGCCTGGAAAATAACTGCTGTGTGTGTCTCCAGGTTGCTGCAGGAGGAACTCGAGGCAGATGTCTCCCTTAATGCAGGTTCTGGTTCAGTCCGAGCTCACAGAGCCGTGTTGCTGGCCAGAGCTCCTCATCTCCTACAAGGACAGACACATAAAGACCCCATCATCATCCATCTGCCAGGTTACGATCTGCCAGCACTGAAGGATTTTCTCAGGTAGATTCTCTTCTGTTTCCTGGTTTACTTCACAGAACAGCATCCCTTAAAGCCTCAGATCTGCATTTCTTTTGGCACCAAACTTCAACTGGGTGTCTTACAGAGGTTCATTTACATATATTCTGAACTTCAATAAATACCAAAAACGCATCCATAATTGTTTTATTAAAGAAAAGTTGAGTCTACTTCTCTGAAAGCAGCCTCATTTAACGTCTTGGTTGTAATGATGCTGTAAATGAGTCGTTTAGATGAATTCATAATACTGCTGAGAATGTTCTGTTTGTGACTCATACTTGAAAGGTTTCAGATTTCTCATTGAGAGGTTTGATCCTTTAGGGAGAAGCAGCAAATTAGTCAATATGTTACTCGGGTTGTGGTAACTATATACACTCATCCTTAAAAAGCAGCTGCTGCTGGGAAAGCAGAGACACAGATTCTTACAGCAGTCATGGGCTCTTACGTCACATTAGCACTGCTTATACATACATGTGAACTTTTAATGTTGTTTGCACTGAATGCCAACTCATAATGGGCTGCCAGCTAAAGAGATGAAGGCTGAGAATAGGGCCTTCTTCAAAATGAATGTAAAAGTAGAATTATTTCATTTAGGCAAGTGAGTTTCCTTCTGAAGTTTTAATCTGATCCAGCTTCATTGAACTTGCTGGGTTTCATTGCACAGTCCATTTCATTTTATTGGAGTTGAGGTTTGAACAATTCCAGAATTTTAATGTTGCTTTGGAACAGTTAGAAAATATTTTTATGTTCCTTGTCTTGCCAGAACAGCCAAGTTCTGAACTGCTTCGATGCCAGTGGTTCTTGTGGTCTGGACAAAATAGTCTACATGTACATTCTTCAGTTTTACCTCAACTCTGCTTCTAGATGATTTAAACTTGAATATAACAGGATGTTCCAACAGGATCCCAAACTGTGACAGACTAACAGCCACCCTGACCTGAGCGATGTTGGAAAAGTATGGATCATTCTTCAGAGCTAAATGAATCAAACTCTAGCATTAGCGATAAAGAGCTTGGATAAATATCCAATCAGAATCCTACCTAAGGCTTATTGATTGCTTCTCTGCAACTCCCCAATGAACATTTCTCTAAATATTAGTGAGAATGTATGTATAATTTTGACCTTATGTTCAAACCTTTTCACCCAGTTCTTGTATTGAAGCATCACCAAGACTGGTGGCTGTAGACATGTTCCATCCTGAATAAGATGTATCTTTAAAGCTCATTATTGCTATGGCCTTCAGACTACTGATGAACATAAAAGCTTTTTACATGCACTTTAATATCTCCCACATCAACCGACTTCCTTTGATGCAGAGAAGATGCAACTCGTGTGATAAGAGGAGGTGTAATACTTAGTTTTCTCCACCAGGGGCAGTGATTCATTTCCAACCTCAACCCCTTTCTGCCTGAGCTATGTGCCTGCTTGTGCTAAAAGAGGACTGTATCTTTTGTTCTGAGTTAAATGCATTTTAAGAAAACAGATGCTAGACAATTAGAGAAATGAATACAACACTGCCTCTCAGTTCCCATGTGGTCAAGGTACCAGGCAAAATACTGAATATACATTGTTTTTAAGAAGGTTTATGTCACTGATTAAGATAAATGTCTGGATGAAAATACTACTCAGTCTTGTGGCGACAGAAGTCATTTTGTGTCAGATGATACAGTAGCTTGGAAACGCACAAAAGGTTCCATTTTAATTAACTTTCAGAGTCTTACCCACAGGCAAGTGTACACAGCAGAGCAGAGCATGCGAACGGCTGAAGCAAACCGCGACTCAGAGAGCAGCACTGCAAACCGAGCTGATCCTCACAGTTTCACTGACTCAGGTAAACACATCAACACGCGAAGGTTTTACTCTGGATCATGTGACCACTAAGCTGGCCACCTCTATCCACTTTCCTCACATTATGTTTTCTTAGTCATAATCTACTTAAGAGCTAATCCCGTTTGGGCCTTTGTTGCTGTTCCTGCTAATTACAACAAGTTCCTGCTTTAGATGGCTGCAGATTTAGACTCTGCCTTGTCTTTATTCCCTTAGTTTACATTGTTTTATCAGTCACATAATGTATCCAGAGCAGATTAAAGTTCACATAAGATGTTTTGGTGCTTCCTTATAATTAATCTCTGCTTCTGTCCAGGTGTGTTTGCTCTTGAACCAGCCTCAGGCCTCAGTGCTGACTTGCTGGACCTGTACAAAAGGGGAGAACAGTGTGACATCACCATCCAGGTGGCTGAGCAGGTCTTCTCCTGCCACAGGTAGAGCTACTTTAGCTATCCACTAAACTACAGTGTATTTGAAAAATGTTCATACACCTCGAATCTTTTCTAATGGTGGGTAATCTTATGGTTTTGCTGAGTAAAGGAGCTCTTTTAGATCCAGATTGTTTCTTAAAGTTTTTGTTGAAGTTAATTTATAACTAAATAAGTAATATCAAATTGTGTTTTGAACTCCGTTACTAATTTGCAAAATATACAGGCCTTTAATATTCATATAGTTTTATGGTATTCTCAAACTATATGAATGCTATACAGCATTCAAAAACATTGAATGCTTCCACTATTAGAACTGGTGAATAGTTGAATAGAAGTAGGAAGGGAATCTAGAACATTTCTGAAGAAATTTGAAAGCGACCTTCCACAGTGAGCATATTCGGACTCAAATGAGGGGTCCTGATGCTGACTTAGTTTCTGTGGGCCTCAAGTTTGAGCGTCAAAGCTTAAACGGCTTAAAACAAAAGATAGTTGTGTCCGTTTTGTTGCATGTCATGAAAATGTCCAGAGTTAGCTAAAATGCTGTCAGTAACATATGAGCTGTCGATAGCATGTTGACCTCAAGTAATATACTCCACCGAGTATGCAAATAGCAATGTATAAGCTAAAATTAGCAAAAATGCTAAGGTTAGTTGTATTTATGTCAGAAGCATATGGGTAATCATTAGCCTTGTTGACTAACATTGACTCATGTCATGATGTTTGCTAACAGCAGTTTAGAAGCTAAAATTAGCTTAAATGCTGTCAATAGCATGTTTATTAACACAGACTTTTCAATTCAGCACGTTAAGTTTAGCTTTCATATCAAATTAGCTATTAAGCTAATGTTGCTCTGCAATGCAATGTATCTATGGCAGGCCCCAACAATACCTTGTTTTTAGAGGTTCTTACAGCTACAAATCTGAAAATGTGATGTGTATTTGTATGCAGCCCTACTGAGTTAATACTTTGTAGAACCTCCTTTTGCTGGGTTTCCAGCTGTAAGTCTAATTGGGTGTTAATCTACCAGCATTGTGCATCTAGACATGGAATAATTTCAATACCATATACTGTAGTAGGATTCAAGCTGAGTAGCTGTTATTGGCATATATTTTAGATTTTTGCCTCAGATTCTTAATTGGATTCAAATCCAGACTTTGACTGGGCCATTTTAACACTTGGACATGTTTTAACTTAAACCTAGCAATAGTATCTCTAACTATGGGCAAAACTAATCTGATGGCAGAAGGCAAAAGTTAAATTCAGTTTCACTTAATTTTGGTCAGTTATCAACATTAAACACAGAAATCAAAAACAATACTACATTACCCATAGTCAGGCAGAAGCCAAGGTTTATGCCTGCCTACCAGAGCAAAACGTTTTCTGAAAGTGGAAAACTGGACATAAGGGCTGCAGGGACAGACATTTGTGATCCTTCTGCAAACACTTTCAGATATAAAGTAAAATAAAAAAAATAATAACTTTATTACATAAAATACCTTTCTAAATAGTGTTTATAACAGGTCTAAAAAATCAAGAGTTGTGAATGCTTTGGCAGGGCTCAGTATTTGGAGGTTATGGTAAATATGAACAAACTAGAAAACTTTTATCAATTTTGACATATTTGCATATTCCAACCACATACAAAACATTGCATTCTGCATTGCCTAATAGCAGGTGAAGCTATTCATGATTGAGCGTAAGAGGTATATCCACAGTTATATCGCAGATTTTCTCTTTAACAGTGCATAGTGTCAGAAGAAATTTCACAATATAATTTCTTTATCTAGCAGGCGGTGCTGCATTAAGACCAGCACCACCTACTGGTACACTAATGTACACCTTTACCATACGTAAAGGTGTACGTTAGGTGTCATGTTGAAGCCCTATGTTATGTTGAGTGTGCCCTTTCTACATTATGTAACATGTACAGCAGCAGAGGTGCAGCATGTGCTGCCCCACTCAACAGTGGGTGGTCATTCAGTGATTCAAAGGTAGCAGTTGCAACTAGTTACCATGGAGACAATTTTCTCTTGACTCCTGTCCTCGTCACAGAGAAGCCGGGCCACGCTCTGGTTGCTCTGCAGCTGTGATTGCCATGGCAGCAGAGCTAAAGTTCTCTCTGTCCTTTGACTAAACTTCATTCAGTAGATATGTCAGTCCTTTACTAAAGCCGCATGAGGATGATACGATGGTGTGGGTAATTGGGAGTACATATGAAAAAAGTTTCAAACACCATCTTTAATAAAACATGTAAGTAAAATGAATTATAGAACAGAAATAAACCGTTCTAAGCATATGGCATGTGCATTAAGAAACAATTCTGCTTCATTGGCTTTCTAGGGCGATCCTGTGTGCACGTTCTCAGTACTTCCGTGCTATGCTCAGTGGGAGTTGGATGGAGAGCACCAGACAATGCATCACTCTGCACGGGTAAGACTTCTCCTCACCTCAAATCTCAACGTTTACCTTGCAAACCCAAGTACTTATAGGATGCTACTAATAAGACCTATGATGGTGTTTGGATTTCTACCAACAAAGGTTCTTGTTTGAGATGCAGAAATGTCTAGCCTTCCAAAGATGCTGAGGAGCAGGAGCAACTGTTAACACCCACACCATCTCTGCCTCCACAGTTTATTTCTTTTTCTTTTTTTTCTCCTCCATGACGTAAAGTGTCATCCGTCCGTGCATCGCTGATCTGACGGTAACAGAGGAAGACACGGCTGTCAGATTGGAGAGCGATTGTGTTGATTCGCTAGGGAAGCCTTTTCCTTCACCCTCAGGCTGTGGTCTCGTGCATTAAGTGCTGGATAATGTATGATTGTATTTACAGGAGTCAGGGCAATGTTTAAGCAGCTCTTAGCAGAACTGTTTTTGTGATGTAAATGTAAGTTTGTCCACATATAACCACAAAATTTTCTCTGCCGTATTCAGCGTCAAAAACAAACACATCTGTTATTGGGAACTATATTTAAAAAAGGTGCAACAACTTGTTTGCAGAAGTGAACAAATTTTAACAAAGTCAAAAACCAAAGTCATTGATGACCATGGTATTTTGCCATGGTGTGCAAAATAATGAGTGTAACTCTTTGTTTCCTTCTCCTGGCCAACTGTGACATTAAAATCCAATTGAGTCATCTGAACTGAGGGTGTCTGCACAGTTTTAAATGTATGTATCTAAAATCCAGGCTTGAAAATGTTTAAAATTCTTTAAAAATATATATGTTGGCCTTAAATGCGTCTTAAAATTTTGTCAGCTGTTTAGTCTATGTAGTTTTTTTCTTGCAGGACTTTTCTGTCAGGCAAAAGTTTGAGTTGCTTGCAGACATCTTCATTGCGTTTTGTGATTGGAGATGGTTGACTCTACCAGTAGCTAGCTGCTAATTTACCATTGTTAGCTTACTAGCTTCATTGTGTCTGACATAGGTTCAATTGTGAACTAGTGAAGAAACATCGTTGAACTTGAGTCAAATGGTGATTGAACAAAGGTTTTTGCAGTTTTTTAAATGTTTATTGATGTCAACCATTTCAGCTTGGGACCAGATGAGATGGAAATCTTGCTCCAGTTCATGTACGGAGCTGTCATGGATTTGCCCAGAGGAGCCAACGCCAGGTACCATGTGTCTGAGTATGGGTTTCAGAAATCACTGCACACGATGAGAAAACTGGCTAACCTGAATGTGATCTCTCTACCACACAGTCAGGTTACCATGGCTGCAGACATGTTGGGTCTGGAGGGGCTCAAAGACTTGGTGGAGATGATTTTTACCCGAGACTACTGCCGCTTCTTCCCCAAGGTTAGAGAAGCAGCTGTGTTACTCAAGGCAGTCTTCTAACATTAAGAGGTTTTGTCTTTAATTTTAAATAAAACATAGAAATTCTCAGTCATTTAATTTACAAACATCAAACTACTAAACTGTTGTCAACTCTGATTGACCTGCCTATTTTTTTCTGCTCCATTTCTTTTCTGTTTGGCCATCTTGATCAGGAGTCGATGTAAAGGACAGTAAAAGTCAAATACATTTTATTGTTGGCAGGACGAGTTGGAATGGATGGCACATTAAATAAATATAATAGGCTATGAAATATTGCTTACCAGCAGCACTTCACCACTATATGCACTTATTTTGCCATAAAGATTGTAAGTTAATTTACAATGCGGCTCTGTTATATTTTAGCGCTTTACTTACTTAATATGTTGGTTTGGGGCAGAACATGTTCTAGTTTTCTTCTGGGTTTTGGATTTTTAAATCTTTATTTTTTTAAACAAACTTTAGGATTTAAATCACCAAATAAACTTTGTAAGTCATGAACTTGACTGTAACACTTCACACTGTTATATTTTCACAGACCAACTTGTTTCTCTTCATAAACAAGCATGATATTTACTTGGTGTTTACAAAGGATTCCTTTGTAAAATATTGGTACTAAAACATCAGGTTTTTAAATAGATGGTCTTTTTTTTTCCATTTCCAGCAGCCAGTTGACGGGGTTCAGAGAACGGTTCTAGAGTGCTTGTCGCTCACACACGCCTTAGGGCTCCAAAACCTCCACATGCTCTGTAGGAGGTAAGTTTGCATTCAGCACCAAAAAATACTATCACATTCTGAATGCTATACAACGATACAATATAGAACATAATTCACATTGAATACTAATATTCCAACATGGTTGTATGTTATATGGAAATACTTAGAAAAATTACAGGTATTTATGACTGGGCATATTTGGAGTCATTCTTGCCACTCCTTGTTACAGCTGATTGACTTCTTTCAGACCTTTTTCGTCACTATCTTGTTGCTAGGTAACCAGGCTTTGGGTTCATGCTTCTCTTATTAAGCGACGAAGAGACGAGGACAAGGTTCCGGGGCAATCTGCTTTAATGAGAAGCACGGCTTGTCTACAAGCCTAAATTTGAATGTTTTTCTCTCATTCTAATCTGGCTTTAATATTATATAATTGAATTTACATAAATACTTTTACATTTTAGAATGTTTCTAGGCTAATTGACTTCTCTTTTTCATTGTGAGAACCCACCTTTATACAGCGCTTTCCTTAAATCTTTACACTTAAACTTTTTCACTGCAGCCACAAACATCCCTGCATGCTACTGGTTTACGTGATGAACTCAAAATAATGCGTGGTCACAAAGTAAAATATGTAATCGGAAATTAAACCACATGCACACTGTGTAGAGCCTATGGCTTCAGGGAATGCTTTTTAATTATGTCCACTCTGCGTTTTCAGGTGGGTAGCGGAACATTTTGTGAAAGCCTGGTGTGAGAGGAACTTCTCCCTCCTGTCCCCGGAGCTGCAGCGTGCCTGCATCAATGCCGTAACGGACACAATGGTGAGTGGACTCCTCCCACAGTCATCTGCTCTGCTCTCTTCAAGTCCAAATATCACCAAATATCACTTGTCCATTTCAACAGGAAGGAAAAACCACGATGATCTGATTAGAGATGAGGTTTATTCAATTCTGTTATGAACGTCGGCCTAATTAGGGACTTGCATGAAGATTGATCTGTGTTTGTAATTGGTGGCTGAGTCTTTAGTCTGTGAATCAAGACTGATCCGCTGTGGTTCTGACTTGGTACATGCTGACATTACAGCACTATGAGGGAATTCCCTCCTCTGATCAACAGGGGGTTGGGCAGGGGTAAATATTTATTTTTTTATCTGATGCTGTTTGGTTCACCTCTTTTGTTGTTTGCTGTTCTTAGGGAGTTTTTTCTTTAGCTGATAGATGTTTTCCCTCAGACTGTACGGAACGCCATGACGCTGCTCTGTGGCACGGAGCAGCTGATTGGCAGCCTCCCGGAGGTGAAGTGGGCCCAGCATGTGAGGGCCATGGCCGTGGAGCTCCAGGAAGAGAGCCTGCACTTCATAGTCCAACACCTCCCCAGGGTGATCCACACTCAGGCCTTCCACGACCTCCGCAGGGTAATAACGGCTCCACACCTTTTAAACCAGGAATGCTCACGGTGCGGCCCAGGGAACATTTGTGTTGCCAACTGCAGTTCAAGAATGATTCATATTTGTTTTTTAAGCTATTTATTTTTAATCAGGATAAAATTATTTTCTCACAGTTTAAAATGTCAAGTACAGTACAAAAATATTCATCTTTTTACAGCTGTGCTTTTCTAATAAGTAGAACCATGTTTTATCCTGAGGCTTTTTCTAAAAAGCTGACTTTGCTGCACTCAAATCCGCTTGTATTTAATTTATTCAACTCTGCCAGTCAGAAGGCAGGAAGCAGAAGTAAACAACAGCTTCGGCTTCCTGTAACCTGCTTGACTCAGATTCTTACAGTGTGGAATAAAATCTGTTCAACCAAAATGCCAAACATTCTCCAGTTTGACCTGTAAAATTCACACCACATGCTGGAGATGTTACTTACTAGTTTACACAACACACTTTACCTTGGGATTGTTTTACCTTTTGTATGTTTTACTTTTCTCAGCGCTGCAGTAAACATTCAGTTCCCAACTAGCAACAGACATGTCAGCCGGGCCTTTTTTTTTTTTTTTTTTACATGATGGATTGATCGGTGCTGTTTAAATTCAGTTTTAAATTTTAGGATAATGTTTTAGAACTTCCTCATGATGCCATTTCTTCACCAGAAACCTAAACTTAGTGGCCTTAAATTGACAAAATGTGAAAAATCTTTAGAAATGTGAAGACTTTTACACTGCATCTGTTTTTTTTTCTTGGTGTGTCACTGACTTGCAGAGGGAGGAGTTTACCAGAGAGCCGACGCTGCTGAAGAAGTTGTGCTTGGCGGTGAGGGAGGGCGTAGCAGTGGACAACTGCTGCGATCTGTTCACCGCTGTCCACTCTCTGTGTGAAGATAACTTTGATGGAGATTTTCACCTGCAGCATCAAAAACAAGAGGAGGTAAACGAATCCTTATTCTTAGTTGGATTGCCATTGATTGAACATATGTTCGTTAAAAGAAAGCACGGCCTTATTAAATTTGAAGGCTTTACTTTATTAGTTTGTAGAATTATATAAATCCAGAATAGACGATACATGATACATTACATGGTTACCTACATAATTCAGTAGATTTTACAACAGTTTTTAGTAGCATGAATGTTTTTGATCCTGCAGTGATTTAATTTTGAAAGTCAGTCAAATCTGTCCAAAGTGTGGCATTTTCAGCCACTTTACAGATTTCTTTCTTTTTTTTTTGGCTCCTAATTGAAGATTTTAAATTTGTCTCAGTCCTCAGGGAAACCAAATTCTGCACTTAATTGATTTATTATAACTGGCAAAATATAGCGGTTTTAAAAAGTGACCCAAACCCCGTTCTTGCTGCTGCATTTTGTTTTCTAGTCTAGAAAAATAAATATTTGGAATCTGCATGCTTTTCCTTACGCAAACCAACAAAATTATGTTTATGTTTTGGATCTACAATGATTTACAGATCCCTCTTCCACAATATATTACTTCTTTATTTATTTCATTATAATGTCATATGTTTAGTTTAATGTGGGGGACGTAAAACAATAAATTTTTGTGTTTGTCATTAAAATAGGCATTTTTATTGCCAATGGGTTCTCACATAAGATCACATCTCATCTACAAAGGTCTGAAAATCAGACCTTTGATGATGTTATTATATATAGGAAATCGAACTCTCAAACAACATCATTCAGTAGCTATATCATTCAGCAGGCCCAGAGGCTGTTTGACAGCTTCCAGCAGAACGGATGATTTTATTCTTTGGTCTTCAGAATTCAATGACAGCATGCAGCCTCAGATTGAGATTCAGGTGCTTCGTTTTCCCGTAAATCAGCAAGAGAAATCATCTGCAAAGCAACATAAAGACCAGAGCTAAGTTTATGAGATGGCTCCCATGACAAAGTGACCTGGCTGCAGGAGTTAAAGCCGTGTACAGTAGAGCAGAATGGATTAGGCTGAGGGACGCTGTGACGTACGCCGGCTGCCTCACTAATCTAGCCGTGTGTGTCTAATGTCGAAGGCAGAGTGTTGTTGGTAAGATTTGCGACAGCAGAGAGCAGCGTTGGGTTCCTTTGTCCCTCCAGCTCCGTGATTATAGACAGGTGTGAAAACAGGAATATGGACATCGGCTCATGAGGCCCCAGATTCCGTTTAGGAGAAATCAGCCACAGAGGCAGAGGGCAAGGGAGGGGCAGAGAGAGAGCGAGGGAAAGAGAGAGGGAGAAGGGAGGAGGCGAGGGTATTTGTTGCCATGGTGAAACATTCTTGAAGCAGCTGCTGATTCGCCCGCGCTGCAGCGCACCCCTTCCATTCTTCTGCCTGTCTCCTCTGTGTCACCGTCAGCCGTTCAGGCAGGAGATCGGCACGCTACGCGGGCGCCTCTGGACCTTCCTGCTTCAGACCTCTTATGCGGCTCGCCACACACCGGGATGGGAGGCACTCTCACCCAAACACAAAGAGAGGATATTAGCAGGTAAAGGCTGGAATTTTGTTTTAAACCCTGGCTCTGTGTATGGAAGTAATATGAATGCTTTTTTATTTGTTGTTTTCTTCTAAAGCCGGTGGCTCTGCTTACATAAAAATCCTCCAAAGTCCTCTCTGCTCCAGCTTCTTATATTACAGGAGCGCTTGCTGCTAACCCATTTAATATCCAGCCAGAGCATTTATGAGGCATGGTGGCAGTGTGTGTGCAGCTCGCTGGCTTATGAATGCACATCAACATGGTAAATGGACCAGATGCGCCATGCTTGTTTTTAACAGGATGAAGCTTAGCCTGCTGCTGTTGTGGCTCTGCATACATTTAAAAGCTTTCACAAATGCAATTACCAACCCGCTTCATTCATGTTGATCTAATAATATTTGGAAATGGGATGCATGAATAATTGATATGACTGGTATCGGTGTATGGCCCAGTGTTCCCACAGTTCTTAGCTGTGTGTTTAGATTCTAAGGATTCAGGATTTAGAACCTTTATGTTTAATAAATGTGGAGCTTTGCTTGCAAGAGAATGTACCAGATGCAAATAAAAGATCACCAACAATATATATATATATTTTTTTTTTTTGTAAAATCTATGAAATGATGTATTGTTGTTGTTATATTGTGTTAATGTTGTGATATTTTTGATAAAACTCATTTGTTCATTGGTGACTTTTTTTTCTCCACCTTCTGACAGAGGCTATTGATAAAGGAGACAATCGAAGACTCGGTAAAAAGCCAGTGTTCACTAGCTCACAGGTAATGATCATTCATCTGTTTGGATCAGATTCGAGTAACATTTCATTTTTGCTTTTATGCATAAATTGAAAATGTCTTTCTAATAAAAATAAAACAAGCATTTTCTTTTTCAACTGCCCAAACCCATCACTTCAGTGAAGCTCTTCAAGTTGTGGGGCACAAATATCTATAGAAATGAAACCCAGTTAATTTGTTATTTAACCGGACAAAGCAGCTAATTGCTCACCAATTTTATTTCTTGTTTTTGCACTCCTCAACATGTAGAAGCATGTCCAAACCCCTAATAGTTAGTTTTATAGGCCCTTTCGTATAATAACAGCTGTTTCGACAGCAGGAAAATCTAGGATTTTATGCTTTTACTGTAACTATATAGAAGCCTTAAAGCGACAATTTTATGTAAAAATCAACAGTTTTGAGCTTTACATCATGTTATAATGTTATTCCTTTATCAAAAACATTCCTGGAGTGTTACTTTGATTCTTTCATTCATGCTTGAGGCATTCTTTAATCTCCATGGTAACCATTCAGCTGTGCAAAACACCTGGTTGGACCTAGCCCCGCTTCCAAGGCACAGCTTCTCCTTACAGCTACAGTTTAGAAACTTTTTGAGCTTCACCTCCCAGAGCAGTACTCCTCTGTGCTGCCACCACTCAGCTCCTTCAGACTAGCTAACAGCAATTAGCAACACCTGGCTGAACTGCTCATGTGCTGTCCTCATTATAGGAGCTACTTGTCAGTGAAACACTGGTAAAAACATTATTAAAGAGTTGATAGAGAAGCCATGTTGTGATGATTTCCTGAAGACGTAATTTCAGAAAGGGCAGGAGTTTTTAAAGAGACTATGGCAAAGCATTGTCATAGTTGATCTACGAACAAAGCAGGAAAATGTAATATTGTCTGATTGCAGTTACCAGTTGTTTTCTTCGTGCATTTCTAATTTTGTCATTGCAAACTTAAAGGGCAAGTTTAGCTCAGATCAATCCATGGAAGTGGCCATTCTTTAGTCACAGTGTGTCAGATGCCCTCATACTAAAAGCTAGAAATAGAAAGTGAGCAGATTTATGGGATGTAACTGATGTGTTGTCTAAATGCTACGACATCATAAATTAGTGGCTAAAAGCACTCAATTCCTGTAGAAAGTCAAGTTCTGTGTGCCAAAATAGAAAGCTGCTTTTTGAAAGACTCAGAGTAGATCTGAGATTAGACATCAATGTAACACAGTGGTCTAATTTTATCCACTATCCCTTTTCTGCTGATTTTTTTTTTTTAATCTTTATTCCCTGCTGATTGACCTAGTGCAGTAATACAGTTACATGACTTGTTTATTTTTATCCTGCAGTCAAAGGCTGTAAAATGCCCCACATCTGGGTCTGAGAGCTCTCCGGTTCACAAGACAAACCGGGCGCCGCAAAACAGAAACCCAGACCTGCGCAGCGCTGCGTCGGCCATGAAATCCGATGGTCTGAGCTCAGCGAGCAAGCCAGGAGAAAGCCAAAACTCTAAAGCGAAGAATGCAAAGAAACAAGACAGGAGCGTGGCGACAAAGGCAAAGACAGCGTCACCCGGTGCAGCAGTTGTCAACGGCACGGCAGCCGCCGGGGCAAAGCGGGATGTGGCCGGGGCAAATGGCTCGAGAAGCTCCCACGGGCCAAAAGAGCAAGAAAAGAAGCCGAACCCAGGCGCAAGGCCTAAAACCTCTCCCCCCAGCTGCACATCCACAACCCAGGCGGCTGTAGCTAAGGCCCAGAAAGGTTTGGCGGGAAAGACTGACAAGTCCGCTGTTGCCGTCACTACCCAAGCACATCCCAGTACTTCATCCACGTCAGCCACTACCTCGCCAGAAAACTGTGCCAGCAGTCTGCACGACAGCCACTCCGTTCCAGGTTTACACTCTTTTATTGACTTCTTTACGTTTCATCAGCATCACCAAGATTCATTATCCTCAAGCAGCAGAACAGCAGCTGAAGCTGAACGGTTGTTTAGTCGCCTCTAGAGATAAAACTGTAGCCGGAATTAGAAAGGAACATCGGTTTAATTAGTGTAATCAATACTGTGCTGTCCCTGAGAGAGAGCTTCGGAAGAAGGGGCTTATTTCATGTCTGAACACTCATTTGTCTGGAAACAAAGCAACATTCAGCTCTCTTTGTCAGTCTGCTGGTGGCAGCAGAGGTTGCTGCCTTCCACAGCTGTCACACAGAGGGGAGGAGGGAAGGAGAGGGTCAGACCACTGAGCTTTTTAATGAGGGAGCTGGAGCTGGACGACCAACTGTCCTGTCCAGTCCTGCTGGTACAAATATACAGTCACCACTGTGGAAGGCTGTTCATTCAGCTGTTTGACTCTGTCTCCAAAATGTTTGATCTAACAGCTGACCGAGGGCCGAGCTGAGAAAATAAACAAAAATAAAATTACAAGAATAAAGTAATAATATTATTTAATAATATTATTTAGTCATGCAATATCATGCTTTTATTCTACTTTATTCTCAAAATATTATGAATGTATTTTTTTCTATATATTTTGTTACTTTATTCCTGTATTATTTCAAATTTATTCTCATAATATTATGACGTTAATCTGGTTTTACTATGACTTTATCCCCTGAATAATACAACTTTATTTTTATATTAATTCAGCTTTATTTTTCTTGTTTCCTCTTCAGAGATGTTAATATTCTGACTTTATTCATTTTATTGTATGACTTCATTATCATCATTTTATTTTATTGTTTTTATTTTATTTTTTTCTTGGTATGGCCCTAATGCTCCGTTGTGACTCTGGCTTAGTTGATGCATATGTTTGATAAGAAGCCAAATTACTGTTTTAATCCTTCATTGCACATCTGTACAAAAGAGATACATGTACAAAAATAGTTTTGTTTTCTTGAGTTCACACAATCCCAGAACACCTCATTCTCATAACATGTTCCTGATCATTTTTGTTTTATTTGATGCGATCGTTTGACGCACAGTGCATTTCTAACAGCTGTTCACGTGTTTCACGTCCTGCTTTCTAGGTACAAAGTCCAAGCTACAGGCCAAAGCAGTGAACAAGTCACCTCTGACCAAACAGCCTCAGAGGTCCGACAGCGCAAGGACCAGCAGGTGAGAGTTACTGGCTTCAGCTTGCTTTCATTTCGTAGCTGGAAACAAAATAAATTCATAACCATGTCTTCTATAGTTTGAGTGTTTTGATAAACTATAGAGATGAGTAATCATAATAGTTCTCAAATCTGGAGAATTGTTATTACACTCTATATTTATTGACTGCGATTCAGATCCCCGTTCAAACCACCTATGGGCCATTATGACCACTGATTGAAACAAACTCTAGGGTTCTTTATTGGTCAGTAAATTAAATTTCTCTGTTTTCAATTATAGATAAGTTTGTTTCTTTTTCTCTTTCTCTTTTTTTTATGTCTCTTTCTTTATTCTGCTGGCAGCTGCAGCGATAGTTGCCATATATTCATAAATAACTTTTGCATTTCACATTTGAAATTGACTATTAAAAGGTCTGAGAACTGTGGAAAGTAAAGTCTGGAGTTTTATATGAAACATTAGTAGGAATTCTGAAAAAAACCATAACCTCCTCCTGCAAGAATATTATTGTTATTGAAGTATAGCTTCTTATTGTGGCCTACAAGCAGAAAAAAATAGTTCAAGGCAGATAGGAACCAGCTCATGGTGTATACAAGACATGGTTTGGCAAAAGGAAATATTGAATATTGAACTGTTGAATGATGGACTCCAAATAGTTTGGAAGCAGACTAACCTTTACAGCCTTTAGATTGCTGAAAAATTGCATGAAAGCATATTTTCTCAATTTCAGTGCCAACTGGGGATATTTTTTTTCATTATATTCTGACATGGAGAACAAACATATATTAAAACCTTAAAATATTTACAAGTTTGGTTCTGTTTCCTTCTAATTAATAATTAGATGGAGAAAAAAATGGAAGGGAAAGCAAATACAGTTGCCATTCCTAATTGACCTTGTCTCATGAATGAAATAAAAATTGGAGTGAAAGTGACTTCATTTAAATCAAATGTTTTATTTTTGCAGTGTATTGTTTGTAAAATTATCCCTTTGGCTTATTGTTCATCTATTTTATTAGCCCAACCAATAAATCAAGTGTGAAAGATCCAACTAAAACCAGAACTAGTCCAGCAGAGAAGTCTGCTGCAGCAGCAAAATCAGACACCAAGGGAAGAACTACATTGGACCATCATGGTGAGTTGTTCAAGCTCCTTAATGTAGCTGTCTGTCAAAATATTGTAAAAGTGAATTCATGTTTTGGGTATATTTTCTTCCTTGGTTTAGTCTCCAAGCTTGGAACCTCTATGAAAAAGCAAGCCTCTCCCAGAAAGGAAGATAGCAAGGATGGACTCAAATCCTCAGGCACAAATAAAGTCACCAGTGATACTAAAAAGAAAACCGTAAAACCTGTATCAGCGAATGGAGTCTCGGCTAAATCTAATGCCAAAACAGCCAAAGTCTCCTCGACTACCAAGACTGGATCAAAGCCAAAAAATACCCCAGACCCATCAGCTGAAAAAGCTTCTCCAAAAACCTCCAAACCATTCGGTCCTGCTCCATCCAAGATATCAGAAAGTAAAAAATTAGAAGCAGCGAATGATAAAACATCAGAGCAGAGTCCAGTTGACGACTCCGGTAATACTGTGAAGCATGAGGATATTGTGCAACTTATGCCTTCTGCGGCACAAAGTTTACATCCAGTAGGGCAGAGTGGAGAGGAATTCCTACCTTCAGAAGTGAGCACTGTCCACATCGTGCAGAAGACTGAAGCAGAGTCAGAAATCCAAACGAGTCCCCAAGATGAGATCAGTGTTACACCAACACCTAACAAAGTCCATCATGTCCACTTTGCAGAAGCAGACACTTGTAAACAGTTGGATAAAAGTAAAACAAAGCCATTTCAAGATGCCGCAATCACTATTAATGTAAACGGTGGACCAGAGCACGAGGTTCGATCGCTGAATTCCCCAAAAGACACAGAATGTCCGGCCGGCACCCCTGGCAGCATGGGAAGTACAGACACCCCCATCGAGGATTCCTGGAGTGGAACCAATCATCAAATCAGCCCTGAATCTGAGAGCGGCAGCACGCATACCACATCATCTGATGACATCAAGCCCCGCTCTGAGGACTATGACGCCGGAGGGTCTCAAGATGATGACTGCTCCAACGACAGAGTGGTGTCCAAGTGCGGTACCATGCGCTGTTCTGACTTCTTGGGTCGCAGCAGCAGTGACACAAGCACCCCAGAGGAGCTGAAGATGTACGAAGGCGGTGCTGGCTTGAGGGTAGAGGTGCGTTTGCGTGGTAGAGAGGCTGAGACTACCAGCGAAGAGGAGGGAGCGAGACAACGTCCACGTTCTTGGTTGCAAAGAGAAGAGGTTCCGGTAGAGCACACGGAGGTTAGAACCAATGAGAGCATGAAAGGTGTTCCCAACTACTCCGAGGAAGATGAAGAAGATGACGATGAGGAAGAGGAGGAAACGGAAGATGAGAGGTCTGAAGTCGAAGTTATTCCAGGTGATGGATCACTGCCAACAACAGAACCCTCCCCACACTTCCAGGGCATCATTAACCTGGCTTTCGATGATGACTGCCCAGACCAAGAGAACAACGACCAACCGGACTACCAGTCCACCTCAACCTTCCGCCGGTCAGTGCTGCTGTCTGTTGACGAGTGTGAGGAACTGGGTTCAGAGGAAGGAGGGGCCCAGACTCCACCTCAGCAAACAGATGACGCTTTCACTCCCTGTGATGTTTTCGAGTGCGACGCCACTACTTGTCCTTCAGGTCACAATCAGAACACGCTGCCGCTCAATCCCGAAACCACTGCCATGAAACTCGACATAGATGAGAAAGAGGAGTCTGTGTTCCTCACAGAAATCCAAGAACCAACCAAAGAAGAGAGCAATCATGTTATATCGGATAAAGTTCTGGACTCTGACACTAAGGAGGTGCCTCCCCAGGAGCGCCCATGCCACTTGGATCTGCACCACACTGAACAGTACAATGGAGGGAATAACAAGGGTCTCCCCAATACCTCAGAGAGCAAGAAAGCAGATTTACATCTAGACTTAAATGAACCTCAACTGAGAGGGGGCTCTGCTGTGCAAGCTGCACAATCTCCATCAGGTAATGTATGATCTACGACCCCCTTGTAGACCCCAAATCCAGACCATCAAATTTCCGTAGTCACCAAATTTGTCCATGCAAAATTAATTCTCCTTAGCTCCGATTCCCAGACTTCCTTTCAACGTGTAGCTTATCTAGTATTGAAAAGATGGATATAAATGAGATTAATAGTGAAGTAACTACTTCAAACTCCAAATCATAAATGCACTTCATATTTTCATTGCTCAAATCTTGCCTTTATCCAGATCCATCCATTGCAGAGCCACATCAATATCCATTTAAAGCTGGATTTTTGGTGTCATAAAACCAATTCACCTAATCTCTGCATTTTAAAAGAGCTAAACTATGTTTGATCAAAGCATTTAGGCAGTGGTAAATGACTGAAACTTAACCGCACTGATAAGAGAAATGCATTTGTTTAAAAAAAAAAGATGCTGACTTGTGACAAGGCTCTGACATGGCTCAACCAATGCACTTTGATGTACATAAAGATAAAAAATATTCTCTCTGTCATTCCTGTTAAACAGAGGGAAAAATCTGACCTTTTAAGCTATAGATTGTTTGTCATAGGCTGTGGTGCTCCTTACAGCATTTTGGAATCAGTTTGTCAACACTAAAGGAATCACGACTGAGTTTATTTTTTTTGCTCATGTCACTGTGACCTCTTAAACTACACTGGCTATGAACCAGTGTAATTACATTTTTTTTGTTCTCATTAATTTATAAGATCAAATCAAGTCTGAACAACACTGTTCACAAAATACTTATTATACTAACGAATAATGCAACTTAAATTCCAAATATAGTTGAAAATAGTTAATATTCAGGCCACAATTAACCCAAAACATATGGAGATATATTATTTATGTGTAAAGATTTCTGATTGCATTCAGCCAACGCATCAAAAAAACGTTCCGACATTACTCCACTACACATTTGACAGTTTGATCGCTACATAAGCCAAGCTGTCACAACATTTAAATACAACGACTGTTGCGCATTTAACTACTGAAATATTGCAAAACACACAGTAATATCAAATGATATGCAACATTACGAAGATGGCTATGTCTGTGCTGATAAGCCATTCACCTCTGTATGTAGGGGGCTTTACATGGAAAGTGTGGCTGATGTTTTGCTCTGCATTTTGATTAGTTTGGTTTACTGCTAAAAGCTAGCGGTAATTTTGTCTCACCACTAAAATTTTATTTCGAAGCATTTAGTTGATGCTTGAATATATATAAAAAAAAAAACTAAAATGTGTGACATCACAACAGAAGTAAAATACGCTCAGAACAGTCAATTCCACACCTTTGATCCCAAAACACACGCACTCTTCTGAACAGGATGCTATTAAAAGTGACACACACTTTAAAGATGTGACATGACCTGATGTTCATCAGAGTCCCAGAAGTCCGCACATCTGGACCAGAATAACATGTTTTTCAGCATAATCAGCATGCAGAGCAAGGTGCTACAGACTTCATTACAGTTTTTTCTTTCCCTTCCCTTTCCAGAAAACATCAACATAATAAGTAAATTTATTATTAGGAAAACACAAATTTATCAAAGGAAATCCTCAAATGAATACATCCTTATATTTATTTATTTTTTCTTTCAATTATGCACTTCTTTCCCACCATCAAACCACAGGACTCCAGGTTTATAGGGTGAAACACTGACCAAAGTCTGGCTTATTACTATAAATTTTGTTTACAGTTTTTATAACAACAGCAAAAAAATAATAATAATAATCTTAAAATGATTTGTTGATTTTAAAATACTGTATGTAGCACCTTTACAACTGTAGAGCAAATTTTTTGCGAGATTGACCTCCCAACCCAAAAAATGATTGTCTAAAAATGATTGTATATATTAAAAAAAAAAAAGACACCATATTGCCACTGCTTCTCAGAAAATATATTTTTGGGAGGAACTTTTGGTTTGCATCCCTTTGCTGTCCCTTTTTCTGTTAAGGGAAATACCCCTTCCCAATGATTTCTTTTTGTTTGTTTTTGTTGCTTTGTAGGGTTTTTTTTTTAATGATTATTATTTTGCATGGCACACATGCATGATGTAATCACTTTAGTTTGTATTTCACTTGTGCCATCCTTTTATATGTCTTTTTTGTACATTATCTCTAGTCATCCCAAGTAGCTGTGTGTGTATAGACATAGATGTCTATTGTTTATGGAAAGTGTTTTGCTGTTGAGTACATTTAATTTCATGTGAGTAGCCAGTTTAAAGTACGTAATGCGTGTCTAGAGCAGCAGTTAAAGTCCTGCCTTGTCTCTGGTTTTTCCCAACCGCATTCCCAAAACGTGGTCCTGCCACACTATTGCAGTACTATCCCAATGCAAAAAGTGAAATATGTTGTTTTCAGCATCAGCTAACGAGTCGGTAAATTCATTTTGCCATATTGTGAATGTTCAACATAAGAAGACATGTTAAAAAAGAAAAACATGGCAGCATAACATTTTTGTGTCTTCAGCTTGCAGTTGCATTTTTTGTGACAGTATTTGTTCTTTAGCTCTGCCTGTTAAGAGACCTGTGCACAAACCTCAGAGCATATCAGTGTTAACTCTCGGAAAAATGCAAAGTTCACTGGTGCTGGCAATGCATGACTTCTTTTGCTTTACGAGTCGGATAAAGAGACACATTCAGAAATACATTCCTTTGTACATTACCTTTAAAGTGACTGTCTACCCTTTCACACAGGTCTCAATCATCTGGTACATTGTAGTTCACAGCAATAGCATTTCTTTTTATCTAACCATACTGCTTCTGCCACCTTCTGTCTCCTTATGTGACATCATGTTTGAAAGGGAAACAGCTGCATTAAGGGTAAAATCTGTTATCTGTGTTTCTCCTTAGCATGTAGTAAGTCATCTATAAAGTGTAAGAACTGTGGAAGAGTGTTTCAGTTTATCATTTTGCAGTATTGTCAATTGTTTTTAGGGGACAATGGTCTTGACAGACTGGATCAAACCTGCAAACATGACCACCGATCATCCAAAGTCCTCTCTCCCATTTATGAGATGGATGTGGGAGAAGCGTTTGAGCGCTGTTTGGATAAGGACAGAGATGTTAGACAACAGGTGGACGGCGAGAGACGGAAAGGGGACACGGAGAACGGCAGCGACTTTGCCGAGCGAGACTGGAGCTTGCTCAGGCAGCTACTGTCGGAGCACGAGTCTAACCTGGGTGTGATCAACCCGGTGCCCGAGGAGCTCAACTTGGCTCAGTACCTCATCAAACAAACGCTGTCCTTGTCCCGGGACTGCCTGGACGGGGAGGCCTTTCTGTCACCGGAGAAGGAGACTTTCAAACGATGGGCGGAGCTCATCTCACCCATGGAAGACTCCTCCACCAGCATCACGGTGACCAGCTTCTCTCCGGAAGACGCCGCATCCCCACAGGGAGAGTGGACCATCGTGGAACTGGAAACACACCACTGACTACTCAGAGGAGAACCTGCTGGACAGTTGACCCCTCTTATTTAAAAATGATATGTTTACTATCTTTATTAATGCTATTTGTGATGTCACATCTTTCTACTCACATCATTTCCTGGATTGTGCAGATTTGTGGACTTTACACCACTTCCATTCACATTTGTCATTCCGCCCTTAAAAGACTATTTGACACGAGCAGGCTGGTATGCATGCAGATATTTTTTGTAGATTGGAATATTCAGTTGGTGTCTCTTTTAAAACTGTAAAAGACAAAAGACTCGACAAGAAATGGTGTCTTTTCTTTAAGACATTCTCTTTCTTTGTAGTCTTACAATATGGTTTACTGACGTTTCTTAAAGAAAAATTATGTTGGCCTTTTGGCTGCGGTTAAGTATAAAATAAAGATTTGTGTTTCTGGAAAAAATTGAAGGAGGTGGTCTTATGTGTTATCAGAACAATATTTATTTGAAAGGTACAGACTAATTTCAACTTTATTTTGTGTGTTTATTTTTTCTTTTAGTAATTTATAAATATCAACTTTAGTCTTTAAAATTTTTTTTTAAACATCCATATATTTAAGTTAGAACTGAGGGTGTGAAACATGGGGGTAACATGACCCAATGGTATGTAGCTTGTTAATTTATTCATTCAGCCTGAGCCGATATCACCTGATAATTAACTTTAAAAATCAATATTACAATTAGTATACGGTTATAAATACTCAAGCAGGGTTGACAAAATAGGCAAACAGAAGTCATCCAAGGTTTTACATAACGCTAGCGGCATCTAGCGGTTTGGTGGTAACACTACAAAACAAGCGCAAACCGGATTTTGTTATCAGTGGGTTTTAAAAAAAAAATCTTAAATTAGGTCTCTCAATAGTTCAGACTCAGCAATCTGCAGTGTTCCTGTGGATGAATGCAGCTGTAATAAAGGAATGGGAATTACAAAGTTACACTTGAGTAGGCAATGTGACGTCAGTTGTCCTAATAGTAGTTGAAATGTTGATTCTGGATTGGAAGACTGATATATAATAAAAGTTCATTATTACAAGGTAAACTGATTTTATTGTCCAACTAAATGATAAAATGTCCTAAATAGTTTGGGGATTTGACATTTGAATTATGATACACATAATTTGTACTAGTAGGTACTGGCTGACATGTTTACGTTTTGCTTATTTTCGCGAGGAGAAATATCCATGATCTCTATTGTAGAGATTGCTGTGGTTTCGGATTAAATGTTTAATCGACCTGCCATACAGAGCAGGTTTGTCGACGTAATTTTCTGAATTGCGTCATTACGTCCACTTTTATAAAAAAAAATGGCTACGCCCAGTGAAACTGTCGCTCAGTGGAGAACGACAATTATAATTAGCTCATCCCTCCAGGTAAGGAGAATTATTTAACAGCTTTTCTTTCTTTTTGACAAAAATATATGTGTAAATTCTTGGAATAACAAGCTCTGTAGCTAACCTAAACTAACGCCTGCTGTGAAATGTCAGCGCTCGTGAGCAAAGTGTTCAGTAAGTTTAGTCGTCTCAATTATTATTTTGTTGAAAAACGTTTCGGTAGAACCATGACACCTGCAGGACGCTCGGCGCACAGCAGCACAGAATAAGGTTTTCTGACAGCGTGGAATCCGGGGCCTTCATTTTCCCTCTTTCAGGTGAGCTAATAATCGGTTTCCCATCTCGTCTAAATATAATTATGAACCCTCAGTCCTGTTTCGTTTTGGAACGGATGTGCCTTCATCATGACTTTAAATAAAACATTAAAGTCACAGACACATTCCACTTTTTTTATTTTTTATTATTGTTTACGATTTATGTTACTGCAAAATACTTATTTCATTTCGTTGTTGAACATAAAGCAAATTGATGCATATTTTTCAACATTTGTAATTTTTTGCAACCTAAAGGAAAGCTGGTTTTGGTACTACTTTATCTCCTTTGCTCTAATACTCATGAATAAAACTCAGTCCAGCTAATTAGTTGACCTAATAGCCTAATTAGCCGATTGAGTCCAGCTGTGTGCTATTTAAATTCCAGGTTAAATGCAACTGTTCCCTGAAGGGCCCAATTGGGTTCTTGAGAATATCAGTCAATAAACGGCAAAATGAAGACTGTAAAACACCAGACAATTAAGAGATAAAGTTGTTGGAAGGAGTTACTTAAACTACTGTATCTGCAATGTGCACGTATGCCCAAAATTATCTTAAGTATTAGGTATTAATTGATTATCAATTATTTTAAATAAATTGGGGGGTTTTTTCTCCATAAATGCCTTTTCTTATACTTTGTTCCATTATGTTTTCAGAGATGTCATTCTCATTTATTAGTAGGAAATTTCTTGCTTAAATGAAAATTATTTTAAATCTAAATCTGCTATGGATACAAAAATGTTCAGACTTATGTACATGTTGAAGTCAAAGTGTGCTTAATGTAAATAGAGTCTTAAAACACAAGCTTTAAATGAATAACCACCTGTTCTAACACATGCTGCTTTAATTCCTAGGTACTGCATTCCTGCTGGTTGATCCTCAGGTCCTCCCAGAGCCTCTGGAGGAATCAGGATTAACTGAACGCATTGAAAAATTTGTGCAGGTCCACAGGAACTGCTTTTTACTTCTCTATTCTCCCTTTAATGGGGAAAAAGAACTGCAGGTTTTGACTTTGATTCAGCACAGGTATGTAGTGCAACTGCTTTCCATCTCTTCATACATGGTCAGGTGGCTGTGTGCTGTGTTTTACAGATTAAAAAAAAAAAGATTTCTCACCTCATGGTGGATGTTTTCCTGCCTGCCATCAGCCCCTGGTATAGTGTTGAAATAACTACATTTTTTCCCCTCATAAGCCTTGTGAAATGTCTAAGTTATTTTACTCATGTTGATTTAATCTCTGTCCTTTTTTTCACCTCTCAAAAGAAAAAACGGACCCGGACGGGAAAGTTTATTAAGAGAAAGTTTTCTCTCAAATCAAAGTGAATGATTTGACAAACAAAAGATGAAGAAACAGTGCTAGAGATGAGACCAAAGTCTTTGAAAACTGTGGAAAGGAAAAAATAAAAAAATAAAGGAAAAAATAAAAATTTTCTGCTTGCAGGTTCTGTCTGGTGCTCCGGCTTCCTGCAACAGTCTGAAATAATGACGGTTAGGTTAATTGGTCTCTCTAAATTCTCCTAACATAAATAGAAAATACATTTCATGAGTAAAATATAAAAAATAAAACATCAGGGTTGCACAGTGGCACCGTTGGTAGAACTGTTGCCTTACAGCAAGCAGGTCCTGGGTTTGAATCCCGGCCCAGGCTCTTGGTATTGTTGGTATTTAAAGAACGAAAATGACAATAGTTTATATAACTAACAAAATATGTCAAAAATCAGGCAAAAAAATCAAATCAGTTTCTTTCAAATAAAACAAACAAAAAAAAAAACCATATGAAATGTTAACATAAAACTGCAGGTGTGCTTCTGTGTCTGGTAAATGTTTGGTTAAAACCTGTTTGTTTTTCATTCAGTGGGTTAAGAATCCAGAAATTTTACTTAAATAAGAGGAGAGATGCTTCATTATAAAATTACTCAAGTAACAGTAAAAAATATAGCATCTTAAAAGTATTTTTTTTATTTTTTTCAAAAACGTTACTCAAGTAAATGTGAGTAAATGTTGCTGCGAGTTACTACACAACTCTGGGCAAGGACAACCTGAATACATGGCATTGTGTTATAATTGCCCCATTAGTGCCTCTAATGATCCTGTTAGTGTCATGGTAAAGATTACAATTTGTACCTCAACTCATCAACTTTCCTCTTCTTATAATTCCAGATTAACTTCAACAAAACCTTTTCTTTACATTTTCAGATTTATCGGCAGCAATTTGAAGATCCTTCCTGTAAGAAATGGTGCACAAATAGCCAAAGGAATGCTGACAATCGCCAAGGTAACTTGTTATTCGGGGAAAAAAAGTGATTTATGCTGCTGTTCACTCACGGCATTTAAAATAAAGACAAGCCTAATTGTCTGCAGGCCACCAGTAAGCCGCACGCTGATAAAATCCGAGATCGCATGTCTCTGGCCCGGGCTCACATCATCGAGACCAGTCCTGTGTGGGAAATGCTCAGAGACATTTTATAAAGCCCAGCAGGTGATCCAGTTAGTTTTATTTAGCATGACACAAGTTCATACACAGTCCCTGCTGATGACACAAACTGTACTTTTGAAAATAATTTCAGCAAAGATAAAATGATCACTTTACAGCACTGCATTCTTTATCTGCCAAACAGAAATAAAACACATAAAACGTTCCCAGTGCTGTCTCAGTGTGGTTTCCCCTGCTTTTCCTCTGTGATCTCATCTATTCGGACTACAAGGCTTTCCATTAAGTCAAATGTCACCAAAGCACTCTGCAGCACCTAAGAGACAAGAGAACCATCAGTGTTTGCTGAGCTTTCTCCAAAATAGTCATCAACGAGAACAAGAGAAATCTCTACCTGATACTGGACTTCTGGAGACATATGGGGGACTTTGTCGTGCTTTACTGTTATGGTTTTTAACAGTCTGGTAGACCGAGCATGCTCTTTGGCTTCTGCAGAACAAACAGCATGAACAGAAATCAAATATGAAGTTAAACTGTTTCACAGATCAGCAGCTCATTTGCACCTTTCGCTTTTAGCTTTTGTTCCTCCTTCAGCGCTTTCATCTCGGCAGAGTAATACGCTCTCGACATGCTGATGCACATTCTCAACATTTTTAGGTATTCATCTTTGATCCTGCAGAGTTCTTCCCATACATCAGCCTAAAGGTGACAAAAGTCAGCAGGTTTTTAGACTGACCAGGCAGACCAGCAGAGGGAATTTGGTAAATTAAACTGACTTACGTTGCTCTTCAGTTCTCTTGTCTCTCATAAGCAGATAGCGCAGAAGATTCAGACTCTCCATTATTCTGAATAAACAGACAGAACATCTGAAGTAACAAAACCTTTGATGATAGTTTAGTTGAATCTATAGGCTTTCTTTTGGCTGTCAGTAGGGAGGTACTGATTTCATTGGGCCAATATCAATATTGGATATTAATATAACGATGATGCTCAATAGTCAATATTTCCCAATATTATGTATATTATTTTCCTACCCAAAATAGTAAAAGGTATCAGTATTGTTATCAGCAGGCTCACTGATAGCAATACTGATACTTTTTACCATTTTGGTTTGATATGTCCTCAAGTTTCTGAAGTTTAGGTGTTTTTTTTTTGTTTGTTTTTTTTCTCCTTTGGATTATTTTGTTTATTTGTGTCTACAAAATACTTTATGAAAAAACTAAAACGACAAGCAAAAACAATAGAAAAACAGACTAAATCTGTGTGCTTTTTTTCTTCTAAAAAATTCCAAAAAAAATCATAATTTGAGAGGTAGAGTTGAGAAACTACAGTGAAAAAATGAAATAAAACTTCAAGACAGAATCTGAAATGAAAGCATCGATTTGATACTGATTCCGACATATTGCAAAGGCTAAGATGAATAAAAGTGCATCCGCAGCTTAGCCTGAATTGCTGGAATATTTTGGCCAAACGGTTTCAGTGAGTTATGTCACTGAATTGTGTTTGGAAATATGACTCACTTGTCCATATTGGTGAGTAAATCTGCCTCTGCAGCTTGTGGTAAACTGAGCACCAGCTCAAGCAGTGGCAGAAGCTCCATTCCCAAGAACCATTTATTGGCTTCACCCTGCAGGAGAGTTATGACACATTCATCTCATTCATAGAGTTATCAGATCAAAGCTAACATCAGCCATGAAGATGTTGGTCAGATTAGGTCTTTATATGTCTTTGTTGAAAATACAAAAATAATTTGAAGAATACATTTTCTCTTACTTGGACTGTATTGTTCTATATGAACCCCAGAGATATCTTTTTTTTGTCACCTCAGACTAATTTTAGGTTAATATTCACTAAATGAAGCTGGGTTGGTAAATGCAGAATGAACTGACCCATCATGTGAGGTCATAGTTATAATCTGGGGTTACTTCAGGTCAGTTTTAGGTCAGTAATGTGTTAATACTTTACATAGCTCGTCTTGTGAATATATTGCATGTTCTGAGATGGAACAAGAAGCTATCATATTCTCACCTTTATAGACCATTGAATTTGACTCCTGATGTTGTTCACTATGTAACCTTCAACACCTGCATGGTGGCTTGTTTTTAACATGCACCTGGAAAAGAGGGATCAATAAGAAATGGTGTTTGTGTAGAATAAACATAAGACATGGGGGGGGGAGAATATCAGTCTGAGGTTTTCATCAGGTATAAATACCTCAGACTTTTGTAGTTATTAAGCTACAAATGCAAAAAAGACATTTCACTTAAATTCTCACCTGAAGAATTTATGCTTTGCTTCAGCATCTAGTTTGTTTATGAAAAGTTGGAACACCTTCAGTCCCGATTCTCTCTGGAGAAACAACAAACTATTAAAACAAATCACCAAAATATTGCTCTTCACATTGATCTGACATTTGTTCTGTTGTCACAAGTGATTATGTTCTTACCAAATGCTGAATTGGACAGTCGGTGAGAACTTGTCGCAGGTTCTGTGAATTTCAGAACAGCAGATTTCGATTATTGAACCTTGTTTTTTTAGAAATAGTCATGTAAATAAATCTGTTCTCCATTAAATAACAAAAAACGCATAAATAAGTTTGTTCATGCGATGATTAAAATACATATCACACCATCATCAGTCCGTTTCTTCACTCCATCATCTGTGTCTTCCAGCTGTCGTAACTCTTATTAAAGTCTCTGCTGACCCGGCACATTTCTCTGCACTCAGGTCAGTGGTGCCCAAAGTTGGTCCTCGAGGGCCGGCATCCTGCATGTGTTAGTTCTCTTCTTGGTGGTAGCAACAACCTTCTCAGCATGTCCATGTTCTTCTTAGACCTTCTAATGAGCCGTCATTTGATCCAGTTTAACCGGACAGAGAACTAAAACATGCAGGATGCCGGCCCTTAAGGACCGACTCTGGACAACACTGACAGGTCCTTCATTCAACACAAACAGCTTGGTGGTGTACCTTACCTGCGGTGCACTATAGAAGCTTTCCAGGTCTAGTAGACCTACTGGAAGGCTATTATCTTCCACCTTCTCCAAGCTTTTAGCAAACAGTGCCTATGGAAAAATGATTGAAAATCAAACCAAAAAAAATCAACATGATGCCTTCTTTTCAGGGGGATTTTCTGTGATTTCTTTTCATACCAGTCCCTTGAGCAAATGTGATTCCTTTTTCCTGTCAAAAACGCAAAACACACAACACACAAACCTTTAGACAAACATCTTTCTTTTGTTTTAAAGGCAAAAAAAAAGTTAACCTTTGATTTAGTGATAGCATACCTACTGAGGAGTTGATTGACGTGCTCCATGTTGCACTGAAGAATAAACACAGGACTAAAACGGACAGAACAGCGCAAGTTGTATGAAACATTTATTATAAAGGTGAACAAACACATCACGATGCTAACTGACTGTACTCTCACCTGAACACAGCTGGAAATGTGTCCATGGCTATGAGCTGGACAAAAAGCAGATAGGCCAAGCATGCGGCCGACTCCTTGGACAGGTTAGTGTCCATCGTGGTGAATTTCCTCAAAGAACTGAAGAACAGAAGGCCTGGAAGAGACTCTTTGATTGCAGGCAGGATGATCTGCAAGGCACGAAACGAAATCTGGGCACATAGGAAGGAAATATCCCTCGATAAATATAGGAAACGATTCTTTGATTTAGTACCATTATCTCTACTGCAAAGAGCCACAAAGTTGATTTTCGGTCTCGGTTCAGTTCAGCTTCAAGCAAAGGTTCTTTTAAACTCAGCATGCAGCTGAAAACAAAAACACCAATCAGGTCATCTGTTCTGGTATCGTCAACTAGAAAAACAAAGTCTGTGATAAAAAAGAGTGGCTGTTTTCTGCCAAATTGCACTTAAATTATTATTATTTTTTTTTTTAAATCATCACTGACAAGTTCCAGAAACAAAAATATAACATGTTTACACAAGGCTCTTCCAGTAAAGTATGCTGGGTGTGTGCACAAGAAAAGCACTGAAACAGAAACGCACAACTTAAGAATCTCAGCCTTCAGCTCGTCATCTTCTGGTGTTGGGTTACAGTTTTCATCCTTCTTCTTCACCCCGTCTATAAAAGGCCTGGTGAACGTCGCCAGGGCGACGCAGCAGCGACACAAACCGTGCTCATCAGCCTCCTCCTGCTGCTGGGTGTAAGGTACAGGCAGCCGGGACAGCTGCTTGTGAAGGGCCGACAGAGCCAAACCCACACCGGCTGCTCGGTTCTCATCCAGCTGCAGCAGAACTTAAAATATAAAAGACTTTTATGTATTTAACTATACTGAATTTTCTCCAACATTGATCTCCGGTTATCAACTGTAGGGGGAGCCAAATACCATGTTTTGTGAAACTTTGTCTTAGATTAACCTCACATGCTTCCAAAATCTGCCTTGCAATTACTGATGTTTACTTTAACAGAACTTTTGATACTAGAGAGACTTAGAAGTGTGTTTTTCACTGCTGTGTTGACGGTGAATGTGACATGTAAAGGCTTAAACAAAGTAGCTTTACATACCTGTTTGAAGGTGAGGAAGAAGGACAAGAATGGTTTCAGAAATGGCACCTGGATCCACGTCTTCAATTAATTCAAGGAAGCTCTCCAGGAGGGTTCTGGAGCTGCACGTCTACAAAGCAGAGCATGTCTAAAATGTCCTGAATTCAACCCCTGTATGTCATTTTTTATTTTGTTGTTTTTTTTATTATTATTATTAACTGACCGGGGTTCAAAGGAAATTATTGTGTTTTTTTGGTCAACAATTTCAGGTAAAACAGACACCAAGGTTTACTGTAGAAGCCAAAGTAAAGAAAAAACGGCACAAAAGATGTTTTCTATCAAAAGCTGGTCTGTGTGCCATAAGTTGGAGTCAGATGAATAAATTGTAGTAGCTTTGGAACAAACAGGGCTTCTGATGGGGTCTTAGAACGTCTTAAAGGTCCTTCGTTAACCTGTAACCATTTGACCACATCTTAAAATGTGAACAGCCTTTTTTTCCTCTAGCATCTTTTTTTTTTCCTTAAACAAAAAAGTTGACGGTCAATGTGTTCTATATTATGTTTTTCTGAATAAATGATTAGCGTTTCTTTACACTGTGACAAAACTACCAGGCTGAGGATGAAAGGACAGCACACATACTGAATTCTGCTGTGGAATCTGGTCCATTCTTATTTTCTTAGGGAAGTGAAATCAAAATCTTCTTATTCAATCCACTATCTGCTGTTTTGTGAACTTTAGGTAAAAAAAAAAAAAATCAGGGATTTTAATTGCTGACTGAAACTCACCATAATGAAACAGTATAAATAGTAAAAGGCTTGGAGCTTATTAAGGGTTTGGGTTATTATAAAACCTTAACATAAATATGCATCTCTCTAAGAGTCATTTGAGGGATTTTTTCTGATGTCAAAGTATTTCATTATTTTTGAATCTGGAGACATTATTTAGAGGGTCTTATGAAATTGTGGCCTTTTAAAAAAATGGGCCCAACTAATACTTTCCCTTACCCCCCACAAACCTTCTCTGCTTTTTAGGAGATGTGGCCTGAAGCTGCCTTGCTGGTACCCACCTTGGTCAGTTGTGTGAAGGCAGCCTGGCAGTGGTCATGACTCTTCTTATTCCTAACTAGTTCATCTACAAGAGGTGCCAACAGCCCACAGCCCATGGACTTCACAATTCCCTGTGGGTGGGAGAGAAAACACACCTCTATTTACTACAGTGGTGTCCCTTCATGACAAAGTACATTTTATAAGTAGAGTTTGGCCCTACCAGTAACATTTTATGTGGACTGATCTCTATTTGGAGGAAGATTAAAGAAAATAATCTTATTAGAAATCTATTTTTAGGCCCCCAAAACCTATCATTTCTATAGTCACTGTAGCTGAAAACATATTATGGCGTCATCAAACATCCTTTATGTTTCTATCGGAAATTACTGAATAACCATCATGATTAAAAGTGCCATAACTTACAGCTGGAATTTAAAAAATCAACAAGGACTGACTTTGGAGAAATGTTTGAAGAAATGTAAACGTTGCTGCTTTTTGTTGCCAAAAACCTCACCCTACGGACCCAAGTGAATGCTTCTCATTACATAGTCAATCAATTCAGCTCTTCAATACAGTTAGCCTACAAATGAGACAGTGGTAAGAAGTGTTTCTCACAGTAGGCAACACACAACTGCATGAAGTGTGGCGAGATGGGACAACCAAGGGCACTTAGAGGAGCACCATGCTGATGGGTGTTAGCAGTGGAGCGAGAAATCTAACTGAATATCTGCTTGTTTCCCTCCACACCTTTGGGTCAAAAGGTCAACAACTGCCAAGTAACTGCTGCATCTTAATGTTTAACATAGCTGGATGTACTTTTAGTGCTGTTTGACAGATTGACAGCGTCAATCTGCCATCACTTCATATATGTAGGATGTGAATACAGTACAGGGACCCTCGGTCTGCCTCCTACAGTATTAGTGAGGTCACCTGGTTTTTCTCATCCTGGATAAATGTCAGCAGTTGTTGGCCATCGCCCCCACGGAGACAGGCAGCTCCGACATCCCTGAACTGCCGGTAGTCCTCCGGCTTCAAATCTTCTTCTGGAGTCTCGCGCTGAATAAATAGATATCATGTGTAATTAACACAATAACACGCTGTACTATGAGAAAGTATTTTTCTCACGATTTGTTCTGATCTGTACTTTTAGCGTTTTTGCAATGACAAGCTCTTTAATTCCTTGTGGCCATTTTGTCTTTGAAGAAGTGTCTTATGGGGTCAGTGCATAGTGCTGTCTTTGCCACAGGCTCATCATTGCCATACCACTGAAACTGGGCTTCTCTCATCTTGGCAGTGATTGGTGCTACCTTTAGTCTTTGTCTGACAAAGACTCAGACTCAAGGTCTGAGTCTCAAGACTCATTTTTCTGGAGGTGACATTCAAAGTGTTCTGACCCGGTGAAGTTCGATTTTAGGTCATTTTTGGTTGCTCCAGGTCTGCGTTGATCTTTAAGTGCCCGCAGGTCTTGGTCGTACAGCACAACATCATCAGCGTAGAGAAGGGTCTAGGACCAGGGTGGGGAACTCCAGTCCTCATGGGCCTGTGTCCAGCAACTTTTAGAAGTGTTTCTGCTTCAACACACCCGAGTCAAATAATGAAGCAATTAGCAGGACTCTGGAGAACTTGGCTTCACTGAGGAGGTAATTCAGCTGTTTCATTGACGTGTGCTGGATCAAGGAGACATCTAGGAGTTGCAGGACACCAGCCTCCGAGGACTGAGATTGCCCGACTGTAGTCTAAGGTACATCTGTTGCACATCCACCTTCACCATGTTGATGCAAAAGTTGAACAACAGTGTGGTGAGAGCAGATCCCTGATGGATGCCAACCCTAATGCCAAAAGGAGGAGAGGTTCCTGATGGATATCAGACCATTCCTTTGGTGTCTCAGTACCAAAGGCAGTACAAATTATTCTGTGACACTGTGGTTCATAGTGCTCCCCACGACAGTTTGGACTGAAATCCTGTTGAGTTGGTGGACTGCCCTTAAACAGACTGTTCGTACTCAGCCATTCTGTCATGTGTGACTGAATTAAAATGAGCCACTCAAAACAAATGTGAAAACCGCACTTTGTATTTTGTCCACTCTTAACATTTCTTCCATGATCCTGGAACATGTAGATGTGGCAAAAAACACACACACACACACAAAAAAACAGACTTTACCTTCATAATTCTTATAGTGAGTCAATAAGATTGAGCCAAGAAATCATGGAAACAAAGTTTTCGTTACTTTTGGTATTTAATTTAGTAAAGCAGGTACTATTTTAAAATCTCTTCTCACAATGGTATCATAAGTCGACGCATTGTCGATTCAAACATGATTACCTCAGCTCAGTTGTGTTGTGGTGGGAGAACATGGTGGACTTACCCATCTCTGGATGATCTCATGCACTTTATCTTCATTCATCATCAACGTTTCCGCCGCCCTCAGAGCCAATCCTGTTATCAACACGTCCACAGCAGATGTAGTGGTGGTATCTAACTGATCAAATAAATAGCTCTCCTGGCGTCTCAAGGGAGAGAAAAAGATTCAGTGTGTGAGGAACCCAAACATAAACCTCTTATCTCCCTTTGTGCTTCACAGCTAATAGGATTAAAGCAGGACACAGAAAGACGTGGAGCTGACTGGAGCTGTCGCGTTGCCTAGCACTCGGAGGTGGAAAATTAATAACGAAGGAACTGCCCCTCTAATATTCCTAAAGGTTAAAATAAATGCTACCAGTGACCGTGTTGTAAACCGGCAAATTCTGCTCTAAGGTGAACTCACAGAAGTGCTGAGGTAGTTTCCTGTTGTGTAGGTGGTGATGTGGTGCTTCATGCTTACCTTCACATTCTGTGACTGAAATAGATGTTAGTTGACATTTACATGTTATTTTAAGACGAAGTGCAAAATATATAGCCTTGAAAAGTGTAGCTATAAGTATTTTTGTACCTTTCTACGATCAACGTGTCTGCTTCTGTTTTTTTATTTGGAAAACCTGCTGATGTTAAATGAGATCATACCAAGCTGATGACAAATATCAGCCCAGAATTGATGCTATGATGCTACCTATACTTGACCTTTTGCACATGGTTTTGTAGCTGTGACAAAATATGAAAGTAAAGGAAAAATAATAGAAACTATAGGAAAAAACGGGTGCTGCTCAGAAGGTCGTTTAATTCTGAAGTGGAGGCAAAATGGCACGCTGCCATTCAAAGTTTGTGCTCAACCTTTTTAACTCTGATTCCAGGAAATAAAATCCACCTGCCTCCAGAAGTAACTTAATTAGTAAGTGGAGATAAAGTATGAGTAACTTACTCACAGTATGAATCCAGCAGTTCTGTGAAGACCTCAGATGTTTGTCTAAGAACTTTGTGGTTTACATGCAGGAGACTTGAGATCTGGGCAAAGGTTCACCTTCCAGTAGGACAATGACCTGAAACACATGGCCAGAGCTGCAATGGAATGGTTTATAGATCAAAACATATATTTATGTAGATGTCTAATTAAACTATGAATCAAGAGTCAAGGGTGGGAGTGGTGGAGGGGGCAAGACTTGAAATCTGATGTCTGCAAATAGCCTCAGTACAGTCTGACTGAGATTGAGCTGTTTTACTAGAAGAGCGGGTGTGAATTTCAATCACTGGATGAGCAAACCTGTTTTTGAGACATGCAGTATCTTAAAAGACTTCCAGTTGTAACTGTAATTGCAAGAAATAGAGTCTCTGCAGTGCATATTGTCTTGAGGCACAAATCTGGGGAAGAACCCAGGAACATTTCTGCTGCTTTGAATGTCTTTATGAGTTCAGTGGCAAGAAAGAATGAGGACGGACAACAGGTTGCTCTAATATCAGGTTGAAGTGTAATTGCTGCCAAAAGTGGATCATCAAATTATTAAATTGGCAGTATTACATGCTTTAGTGTTGGTTTGGGACACAATCAAGCAACTATGTTACCTACAGCTGTTCTAAAAATGCCACATATATCAAATATGACTTAAAATAAATTTGACTTTATATTTTAATGCCTCTGTCTCTTTAAGAAGTTTCTGCTCTTTCTGAAACTCAGTCTTCAGGAAGTCATCACAGGATGGCTCCTCTATCAACCCTTTATCGTTTTTGCCAACTTTGCACTGAGAAGTAGCTCCTATAATGAGCTCAGCAGATGAGCAGTTCCACCAGATGCTTGCTAATTGCGGCTGACTAGTCTGAAGGAGCTGAGTGAAGGGAATTTCTATTTTTAATACATTTGGGCGAAAAAAAACCTCAAAATCTTTTTTTCACATTGTCATAACGGGGAATTTATGTGTACAATTTATTTTAGAGGAAAGAGATTCATTTAACATAATTCGGAATAAGACTGGAAAAATACTTCCCAGATTCTCTGCAGCAGAAGAATAATCACTGACTTCCTGCTCCGACATGACAGCAGCAGCAGAGCAGCAGCTCCGGTCCTGATTTGGGATGAATAGGTGGAGGAGCGTGTTTGAACGGTCGGATTTAGCCGACATCTGCCGTTCAGGTTTGCTCTCTGTATTGGTGTTTGATGAAAGCTTTGGACAAAAGCCACAGAACAAATACGACACACACCGCCTCTCACTCCGTGTTTGTCCAGCATTTTGTTGTTCCTAATTGCTGGCTGATGAGATTTTGTTTTGACACCGCCCCTGGGAGCAGGAAACACTCAAATAAACAGCATCTGACATGAGCATGCACTCAAGCATTTACTTTAACTGCACTAAACCCCAATGATTACTTAATGATGGGCCAATGTTTTCAAATGCAGTTTCATTTAATTAGAAGCAGCCACAGAAAGCTCTTTATGGTTGCAGGGAAAGATACAAAATGGGTCTTTAGTCATTGCAACAAATATTAGATTTGTAATTATATTATTCCAATAGTTATTTTTGGCTATGCATCTACAGGGAGACTTACAGCATTGGTCCCTTTCTAACTCAGGAGGGCACTGTTTATCTGGTGGAACATGAGTGATTATTGGCAATATTTTTATTTTAAATATTCAGTAATTCATCTTGCAAGGGCCTATATATATTTTTTTTATCAACGCAATAGCGTTTATTTGATTTTTCCTTTTTCCTTTTTTATTCAAAATAAATAAGATTTATTTTAAATCTTATGCTCATATTTTTTGCATACTGTTTTTTTCATACTTATATTTTTTAGGGGAGATTTATGCAACATAATTGTCATTTTGGAACTGAAATAATTAGATGAATTAATTTTTAAAATAAGTTGCTGAAAAACCATAAAGTCATTGGTAAAAAAACAAAAACAAAACAACAACAACAACAACAACAAATAGGACAACCCTAAAAATAGTTGTTTTGCTTCTTATATCTGTTCAAATATTTTATTCAAACAATAGAAGTTTTAGTGGTTTTACTCACTGAACAATAAGACAGAGGTTGTGGATCCAGTGAGGACACCCCTAACAGCTGCTGTTAACCACCATCACACCATTTCATATAATTCTGCAGCCAAACAGCAGACAGAGGTCTGAAGAAAGTTTAAGCTGTTTGAGGATTTCCTGTGGATTAGTGATTAATTCATGCTGGATTCTATGATGTTGACCCGACCAGGTCCTTCATTCCCAAACCATGACACTTCCACCTCCATGCTTCATAGTTGAGATGGGATTATTTTCCTGTAATTCTGTATTTGGTTTATGCCAAACATGTCCTCTGTTCTGCTGTCCAAATCGTTTAGTTTTTTATTTTTCGACCCATAGAAAAATGATTCTAGAAGTCCTGGTCTGTGTCTAAGTTCTGTCTGGTCTGTTTTTTTTTTTTTTAGAAAGCAGAGGTTTTGATTACACCCCTCCCAGGAAAGTTCAACTTGTGCAGTCACTTTCTTGTCGACAGTAACAGCCTGCTGTAGATGACGTTTTAAGGTGTTGGGGACTTCAAGCATTTTGTGGTCTGCTCTCCGGGTGAGCTGACTTGAACGGCCAGACCCGGCCATGTTGGCAGTTATTCTGATGTTCTTCTCTTGTGGACTGTTTTCCATACAGTAATATAATTCATAAAGCGTCTGGGTTTATCTCTGTCTTAGATCACACTGATGTGAAAGACTGAGCAGATCGTTGCAGCTGGTAGCAAACTGTTGCAGTATTTATGGGTCAGTCTGGTATAAAGCCAGTGGTCCTGTGAGAGCGCTGCTCCATTTTCCCCTCTCCACGCAGCTTTTCCTTGGTGACCTCTTAGAAAGCAAGAGGTTTTAAGTGAACTCTTTATCCAGCTGGTTTCCTCTGGAGACCTCTGCTGACTGTCAGCCCAGAACCTGGTCAGCAGGAGCTGCCGTGGTCAGGGCCGCTCCCCACAGGTCCTGCTGGAGGAACGCTGAGGAACATGAGTTTGATTTGCAGATTATTTCTTTTCAAACAACCCAGATTTGTCTGTGTGATTTCTACTTAATGCTTAGAATTGCCTGAAACCAGATACACTGTATTTTAAAAACAAAAAGCCGTTCTGTGTCACTGTCTGACATTATTTCAAATCCAAGAGTAATGAGAATTTATTTATTTTTGTCCCAGAAGTTTACATGCATATCGACAGTACTGGCGTTGAGCTGTTTGTCTTGGGTCAAACATTTTGGGGTTTCAATCTGGAAACAATTTCACGGAGCAGCTGCTATAAACTTTTGAATCTGAACAAAGTAATAACTTTCCCTCTCATTCTTTTAGGAATTTAGCAAACAAAACTAATTTTGTTCAGAGTGACTGACGACGCTGTAATGTATTACATGCCGTCTTTGGAAAGACGTTCAAACACATTTAACTCTAAAGTTCTAAAAAGCTAAAACTGTTATTACATTACTGGTCAACATACAGTACAAGTTCAATCCCTAAAAGCCAGGGTTGGAATTATAATTTTCCTTGTCTGTAAATTTTCCTCTTTTTCCCGCCAACAGGGCCGAGGTGGACGCTGCAGGGACAGGTACCCCGTTGAACTAAGAGCTAATGGAGGTGGAGGTCTCACCAGGGAGAATCTTGACCCCTGCCCCTTTTTGTAAAAGCTTTGCCCCCCGTGGCAACCAGTCGCAGGGAGGGGCCGTACCCGGAGCGGCCGGAGTGTGTTTAGTGAACATCTGTTTGTACTCTGGCAAAAGGCTGCCGAGGTGATGTCGTCCAGCTCTTTCAACACGCTGCAAAGCTGCTTTATCTGCCGGTGTGCTTTGAGCTGAAAGCTCCCAGGGTGACACAAAGGCTGGATGTTGCAGGGTCCGTCGGTCCGCGCTCCCTATAAGCAGACTCCGCTGCTTGCCTGCTGAACCTTTTGTAAATCGGGAATTGACTTCCCAACGTCAACTTGTTCCCAATCAATAGGCAGAGTGCAGACACCTCGCCAGACACAGATAACTGCTGCTCCCCGGCTGTAACTCCAGGCTGTAGAGACTGTCGCCCTGTCATAATCTGATCGATAAGCAGACGATGTCCCGGCTCACTCCGCTGTAACACACGGGGGCTCGGCTCCCACCCCAGCAGTGTGAGGGTGGGGGGAGGAGGGAGGCGGGTAGGGGAAACTGCCCAGCAACTCCCCAAGGTGGCTGAATCGGAGATGTTACATGTTAACTGGCTGTCAAAATGATTTAGTCATCCCCGTTTCTTGCCGGTGTTTAAAGATGCTGACACACTGTGTTTTGGGTTCCAATGTCTTGTTGAAACTGATGGAGGCTTTTAGCTTTTCTCTTTTTTTTCTTCTTTTTTTTTCCCAGACTCCTTTCATCCATTTAAGGGTTCGTTCAAGTGTTAGGATTTCTGTGTCACCTGCCACAGATGTCTCCTGGCACTTCCTGCCCACACAGCTTGTCAGACCCTCTGATCTGCTGACTTCCTTTACTTCTGTTGCTGCTTGGTCAATAGATAGTAGATGTTTCATTGGTAAACTTGATAACCCTTTTCCCTCCAGTGGTGACTAAGCAGTTTCTCTGTGTTTATCTAGATGCAACTAGGTAAGCTGAAGAGTGTGTGTGTGTGTGTGTGTGGGGGGGTGTATGTGTGTGTGTGGGCGGTTCAGAGTGAAGGTGGAATCCAGAGTAAAGGAGGCCAGATCAGATTCAACTGGAGCTCATTAAAGTTTCAGAGGAAGCCAGAGGGAGAATAGGGAGAGTCACTGCACTGCCAGGATCCATTTCCTTTGACTCTGACTTTGTCATTCCGGATCAATCCAGTGAGACGCAGGCCTGTTGTTGACCGGCCTGGCTCTAATGGAGTGATTGGCAACTTATTGGAACTTAATATAAAGAACAAGAGTAACTGGGTTGGCTTGGTGCTTCACGGGCTTCTCCTTTCATCTTACTGAACCTGAACTCTGCTGCCACAGAACCAGATGGTTCATGATGACTGGGTCTAACTCCAGACATTTTCTGTGGAAGTACTGAATACTATTATTATTATCAGTAGTAGTAGGACTAGTGTTGTTATTATGTTAAAAATACATTTTATTATTATTATTATTACAGTTAATAGTAATAGAAATTGATATTTTTATTTAAAATATGAATTATTATCATCATTCTTATTAATAGTATTTCTAGTAGTAATATTATTAGTAGAAGTTATATTTTCATTGTGTTACAAACAATGCATTATTATAGTTAGTTGTATGGAATAGTGTTATTATTTTTAATAATATTTAATTATTAATATAATCACTATTGCTATTATTATTATTATCATCATTCTTATTATCAGTAGTAGTAGGAATAATGTAATTGTTATATTAATTTATCATTATTATTATTATTATTTATGTTATTATCAGTAGTAGTAGTAATGGAAATATTATTATTATGTTAACCTTTTATTTTATTATTATTTGAAGTAGTTGAAGTAGTAGCAGTATTTAATTTTTTTTTTGCCATCATTCAGAATACACACCTTTTCAAAAGTCTTATTTTAGGTCTTTTTACGCATCATATTGTTGATTGTTATTTTTTCAATGTAACTTGTTCTTCGTTTTTTTCCTTGCTGTCATTAAACGCATCCTTGATGTCAGATTCTGTTCATTCGTCTCTCGCTGTTCCAGTCATACTGTTTACTGTTGGACATGAAATCAGCTGAAGATTTTGTGCTTGAGCTGGAATAACTTGAGCGAAATGAGTTTCATTTATTCACAATATTAATAACTGAAGGTAATCTCCGTCGCGTTGTTTTATAATCTGTTCTAAAGACGATCATTTTCATGTTTTTAGAACCCGCCCTGTGATCTCACTTCCTCTTCTGCTCCTTGTTCTTCTTCTTGCCCAGCAGCCGTGGTCCAGTTCGGACACGCGGTTCTGTGGACGGGAGGTACTTACCGTCCACTCCTCAGCGCTTTGATCCTCCTGCAGTCTGACACATGACCACACCGACCCCTGGATGGGCATTAGAGCAGGCTTCAGCGGAGCCAACATCTGTGCCTCCCAGCACTGCCACTGCTCAAATCAGTCATTAAATCAGAACACAAAAAGCAACTTTACTTGAATGCCTCCGCATAAATATTTGATCATGGCTGAGAATAAATCTTTGCCGTTTTGTAGCGTCTGCCCCGGCTGTGGGCTCCTCTTATAGATCTCTCTCTCTCTCTCTGTCTCTCTCTCTTTGCTGTTTAGGTACAGGCACATGCTTGGCTTGGTCATTTGTGAAATGGATCTTATGAATTTTTTAGAAAGATTCATAGCTACAATCAGACCTGGTTAGGACTCTTTCACTGGGTTATATCTCACAGTGGTGAATGTGCAAATCTCTAGTCCATTTTGCATAGATAATATAAAGCAGAAAGAGGTTGTTTTTGTGTTATTTTGACAGCAGCATTAAACTTTCCAGCATCTTAACCCATGTTCCTTCATAAAAGGACATTTTGACTGCACCGTACTGACTGGTGGTTTTTGTCCTGAGTCCGGTACAGTCTAATATTGTTCTGTTTTCGACATGGGCTCATTTTCAAATCAAGATTAGGTCACGATCCCATTGTAAGTCAGAAGCGTAAAAAAGTGTGGGAAACTTCGGTTTGTTTAGAAAGTCAAATGAAATGTTACATAAACGGTACATGAAGAAGAAATTTCCCCTTCCGCTGTCAGAGCCCAGCTTGATTTCTTTCTGGTACGGATTTCTTTGAGTCACTTCTTATTGAAGGATTAATGCGTCACAGAGAAACCAATATGCAGGCTTTCCTTTGAAAAAAAGTATAATCAGAAAGTAAAATCACTGCAATAAAATGTTAAAAGTGAATCTTTTATTCTTTCATGAAGAACGTGTCTTACTAAATTAGCTTTTCATCCAAAGCCTGTTTAATTTCTGCAGTTCAATTCAATTATCTACATGTAGTCATATTCAATAAATTATGCTGTAATTCGTTTCCTTTGTCAGATTAAAACTAACTTGAAAATAAATTCTTTTAAGCAGGTATTAAATATACTTTTCATTAAGCTCATGTTTCTGATTTTGAAAATCAGAAATTTCTGATTTTTACGTGTCTGATGTAATTTCTTAATTTTAAATGTCATGTTTTTATTAACGATGAGTGGAAAAATCATCATTGCTAAAGGTGTTAAAACTTCAAGCTTTGTCTCATGAGTTTATTAAATGTGTTTCACTTGGTGATGGAGTTACTGAAGAACTTTTCAATAATATTCGAGTTTACTGAGAGGGTCCACACATGGGATATTTTGTCCACGGTGTTTCTGTGCGGAACCAGAGAGAAACTAAATGTTTTCTACCAGTTTATACAGAAGGAGAAAGTAACACTATAATCTAGTGTTATTAATATGAAATATGTAATAAAATAAAATAAAATCAGTTTTATAAAAGGGCCAATTTCCATCATTTTCACACCTTTACAGAACTCGACTTCTTTGTCAGTCAAGTGACTGAAAAACATAAAACAAAATAAATATATAAATAAACTAAAAGCCCTGGTGTCAAAATGATTCTAATTAAATACTTTAAAGTGTTAATCTTTTTTCTTTTTTTTTAAAAATGTAATCAAAGTTGTAGCTCTAGAACTAGTAAAGTTTGTAAACACACTTTGTAGCATTAAGCTTTATACTATGCATTAACTTTCTCATTATCTATATTGTTGTATTAAATATGTAATTCTCTAAATGACTTTAAGACATGCTCATTTCTTACTTTGCCTTTTCACTGTTAGCTTATTGTGGCTGTTGTTGTCACGGTGACGACCACCTGCCTTAAAAACAGCTCATTTTCTGACTCAATCACTTTAAATCTTAGTCCGGCTGGTCGCGCTGCCTTATCAAACACACAGTGGCGTGTGTTGGATTCTGAACGCCTCTTGCATTCTGCTCCTTTCCTCACCTCAAACTCTCATCCGTCTGTGAGCGAACAGGAACATCATCAGCTTGCTAAAAGGCTGCACCGCTCTCATACTTGTCACTTTTTTTCAGCAGGATTCCTTCTCATCTGTCTTCTTTTGCCCCCCCCCCCCCCCCCCCCCCCCCAAAACGATTCAAGAAGCTCCAGTTATGGAGCCTTTTAATCTGAAGAACCTTTTACTGTCACCTATAGGACTCATGTGTTGTTAGAGATGGACTGAGAGAGAAGACAAAACCAGGCCAGCGACGTAAATGCAGAGCTGAGTGTACAGTCGGCCCACAGGGGGTGGAGGGGTGGAGGGTTTGGGGTGGAGCAGAGGGGTCTGCGACTGAGCGACGGTAGAGCAATAGTCTTTCTGGTTCCTGAGTGACGACTCACACCCAAATGGTGCAGTGATATGTGATGCTAAATGAAGCAGCTAAACACATCTTTAAATGAGAGGACAACCTTACAGACTCTCCTGCCTCCTATTCCCCAAACCTGTACCCTTCCACCCCCTCTATAGCCCACCCCATTCGCCCCCCCCCCCCACCCCCCCTCTTACTGAACTCATGCTGTTCGGGGCCTCCGGACCCTCAGAACACAGAGCCCCAGCTAATGGAAAGCTTTCAAGGACGTCGGCCAGAGAAAGATGTCAGCTCTCGTTTGGCCCAAACACCCTGAGACAAACTGTTCTAGGCAGGGCTAGAAAGTGAAAATAACACCATCTACACTTCTCACACAGTTGGTCACTGTGAGTCTGAGGTGACGTTCTCACAATACGTTTTGGTAAAGCCACTGGTTGCTATGATGTCTTATTGTCTTGTTGTCTTGTTGTTTTGTTGTCTTGTCTTGTTGTTTTGCGGTCTTGTCTTGTCTTGTTGTTTTGTTGTAGTTACAGGTTCTTTAATGGTCAGCTTTCACCTCAGACAGTAAATCTTCGCCCCTGGTTGTAATGTAATAAAATGATGATGTTCATTGTTTCAAACGGCCTGTGAAACAAATATGTCTGTCCTTTTTGCTCGGTTCAAATCCTTGTGGAATCGTCGTTTTCTCTGATTCTGTAGGGTGGGACCGTTTCATTGTATGTGCTTTAAGTGGAGGAAAAGTTAAAAAAAATCCTCAAACATTCAGAGCCCAAAGTGGTGCTGGACTCTGTCTCGTCTCGCGCGTCCCGCCTGTCAGCCGCCTCTCGGATGTCTCCATGTCTCTTGTCATTATTTTTCCTCTCTCATCCTGCTGCCGTTTCTTTGCTGCGTCATGAATAATTTGTGCCTGCGCCTTGTTGCTTGATGACAGCTGTGCAGTTGGTTTGCAGTCTGTTTTTCAGATCAGGTGAATAATGAATAAGGCCGCGCAACAAAAGAGCCGTTGTGTCCTATATGAGCGTCCAGGCTGCAGCTCGGTTAGCGTGTCAGCCAACCTGCAGGGCAAGGGGGGAGGGGGGCGGGGGGGTCGCTACAGGCAGGCAAACAGAAAGAACATAAAGTCTGTTTGATGCAGCAACTTTTTTCCTATAGAAAGCATAAACACAAACTGTAAAAACGGTTCTGTCTGCCGCCTCATTGGTCTTTGTGTCATTAATCAGTGCTGCTGCTCTGAGGCTCTCTGTCAGTGACCCTGCTTCCTCTGTCGGGTTGATCTCAACCTGGAGCCTGTCAGACCTGTGTGGAATCTGCTGACCGGAGCATGAGAGCAAATACAGCCTTATTATTACAGTACACACAGAAGGCGAGTTCACCCTCAGGGGAAATAATCACATTTACTCTCTGTGTCTTCCCTCACCATAAGAACAACATCAATCACTAAGTGTTTTCTATCAACATCAACACTTGTCAGCTGCCTGGGAGTCATCTTTTCTTTTCTTTATTTTTTTTAAATCAAGGACGTATTTTGTCTGATTATTTTTTGCTCCACTCTGGAGCAAAAAATAAAAAACAAAAATTTACAAATTGTATAATTTAATCAGTTAAGTCGAATTGTCTATTAATAATCTGACAGTCTTGTAAACTCCAGCACATTGTGTCTGTACATGATTTTTTTTTTTTTTTTAAAACAAAAATAATCGAACAGTAGCTTGTTTAAGGTGTTATTTTAAAGAAATCCTTTTTATTTTTGAACTTTTCAGTACTAAAAAAAAACATCATGTGCATTAAAACAGTTTGTAGAGCCCAGTGGGTTTTCGAGGGAATGACGTTTTTTAAAAAAATTTAAAGAATACTTTTGTTTAGTTTGATTGATGATGTCATTAGGGGCACAAGAATCGAGCTGGTGATGCTTGCTTATTGAAGGCTGGATTTTATGCTGGTGAGAGATATTGATATTTATGGAAGCCCATTGCTGCCACGAATTAAAAAAGATAAAAGGAGGTCATAATTTCACACTTTGCTGACCTTATTACGAGAATAAAAGTCATAATTTTGACTTTCAACCATAATTTTGAGATAAAAAGTCACATTGTTTTACTCAGGAGGTTTAGTGCAGCATCTCATGACTTTGAATTTCATAATTATGATATTCTGTCTCAAAATTATGACATTTTTTTCTCTTTTTCTAGTTATGACATAGAAAGTCAAAATTGTGACTTAGAAAACCGAAACTATGATTTTCTAACTCATAATTATTACTTTGAATATCTTAAATATGGCTTAGAAAGTTGAAATCATAACTTTTTATCTCAGAATTGATTGAATCCCATAATTAATACTTTCTACCTTAAAATTATGACTTTTATCTCATAATTATGATGTAGAAAATCAAAAATTTGACTTTTTAACTCTCAATTATTACGTTGAATATTATAACAATACTATAGAAAGATGAAAGAATTATCTCAAAATTGACTTTGTATTTTACAATTTTTTCTTTGAATCTCATATTTATGAATTTTTATTTCATAACTAGGACTTTGAAAGTTGAAATGCTGACTTCCTGTTGGGGTCTTTGATTTCCCCCCCCCCCCCTTCATTGTGGAAATGGGCTTCCACAGAAACTAAAGCAGAAATGGCTGCACAAAGCTGACCATGACATGTTCAACACGTGACAAACCATTATGAAAGTGAGCCAAATTGATTTTCTAGAAAAGGCTTTAGATACCATTTGTTTTAGTCTGTTCGCAAGACTCACTCAGTAGAACCTGTAAAAATGTCCCTTTGTTTAATAAAGGGCTGAGCTGCATCAAATCGAACAGATGAACTCTCCCCTCGATCATTCCTGTTTCATTCCAGATTAATAATAGATCATCGAAACCCACCAGAACTCTGACTCTGATCTTTCTAAATGCAGTGCTGCTCTGTCAGGAGACGCTCATCCTCTCACGTCTCTCCGTGCTTCATGTGTGATCATGGACGATGTGACTCCTGTGTTTCTAGGTGTTTGGATCCGAACCGCCTCAGACTGCACTGTTCTGATTACTCTGCCTCTCCCATCGATCCGGACGTCTCTATTCATATTTGATATGCCTTGAGGTGCAGGGTGAAGTGGTGGAGGGGGCATTAAAGAAGGAACACCCCCCGCCCTCAGTCTATGCCCTCAGAGGAAATCTGGTCAGCCTAATGGCTTCTTTAAGGAGTTTGTCTTGAAACGGATTTTCTCTGGGATTCACTGCAGGATCTCCGTCCTCAGAAACAGAAACAGTCATAACAAACAGTGGTTAGGCAGAGTAATGAGAGGAGGTAAACGTCTCAGCAGCTCTTCCTGCCTTTCGTCGACACATCATGGCTCACCTATTTAAAGCGTGCGTGGCCAGCCGGTGGCTTGCTAGAGCACTGAACGGCGAACCTGGAAACTCCCCTTCAGAACTTCCTGTCTGTGGCGTTTGTCGTTTCTTGCAGCTGAGACTCAACGCTGAGCGTTCTGTCTTATCCAGAGCTGATCGATGGTGATGATGATGTGAGCAGCGGCATGTTCTGAGCCCCAGCAAACCCCGACACCGACTTCTTCCCATCCTCCTTCGGTCGGCTCGACTCGGCTGCTGAAATATTCAGTATTTTTCGCAGGCCTGACTCTTGTACGATTTAGGGGGAGGAAGTGAGGCGTTAAAAAAAGAAATCCTTGTGAGTCACTGATTTCAATCAATGTTGAGGAAGGAAGACGTCGCCTCTCTCTCTGGTTTCTCTCTGCTTCCAAGGGGTTTGTCCACCAGTATGAGTGTTAGACTACTAACAAACGACTAACTCACCATGCATTAGATTGGTTCTGTTTCCCGATTCACGTCTAAAAACGAGACCTGGAAGCAAAAGTTTGAGCTCGTCTCTGATTTTCTCTCAACATAACAGGCTCAAAATCCTGCTTACATGTTGACATAATTCTGGCTGGAGTTTCATTTACCACTCTTTCTGTCCAAAAAGCTGTTTTTTAAAGCACTACGCGGTTATGTTTGTGACGGTTCTGGGAGCTTTACGCCAGCCCACTTCATCCACGTTTAAGGAGCGTTTGTTTGTGTCGAACTTTCAGATGTCTAGTCGGCATTTTGAGGTCAAGTCTAAGAATTTGGGTGTAGTCTTCATTATTTCAGCAACTTTTTGCATGGAAACACTGATGCGAAGGAGTCCCTCATCATGGTATAGCCACCACCACGCTTCCCAGTTGGAAGAATGTTGGGTTAAAAGTCTCAACTTGACTCCTCTAGTTGTTCTTCTTGTTGTTGAGGTTCACCCCACCTAGAAGATGTTTCGTTTTGGTGATGTAAAAACTCACTTTACTTGCATCTTCCAGTCAACAATCAGGTCAGCGTTTTTGTTTTTGTTCCTAAACATCCTGGCATATTCCCTTTGACCTTAGGGTGACAGTTCACATCAGACTGTTGAAACCTTGACAGTTTCCTCACAGTTTCCCGAGACGATCCCAAATACACCAGAATGGTTCATGTCAATCCTGCTGACCGGCCTCAGTCAGCCATGCAGGATGTTACTACTTCTTACTAAGTGTTTTAGCTCCAACAGACACATCATGGCAATTATTCTGTTTGTTTTGCTGGCTAATCTTTCAATTGTGCCAGATTAAATCTGGCGTGTGCTTTGTGGACACAATCCCACTGTCGCCAAGCCTCCCCACCCCCAGAAAGAAAGAAAAAAAACCCAGAGATGAGGGTGAGAGGTATTTGGTTAACAGATCTGCTCAGGCTGTTGAAGGTGCAAACACAAGGCTCTAGTGGTCAAAACAAACAGGAGCCTCTGGGCTTCAGTCCCAATCACAGCACTGAGACGCTTTCATCCCACGGCACACTTTTGCTTTTCAGCTGTACTTCAGTAACTTCTGGTCATAATAAATCTGGACCTTTAAAGATCTGCTGGTGTTGCATTAACCTTCCAGATCTCTCACATCGTCTGGTTCTGGTTCTGGTTCTGCTTTGCGTCCCCAGAACCAGAACCAAACACGGAGAAGCAGCATTCAGCTTCTAAGCTCCACAGATGTGGAACAAACGTCCAGAAAGCCGCAAAACGGCCGAAACACGGAGTTCCTTCAAATCCAAAGTAAAAACCCAGCTGGTCAGAGCCGTGATAATGATGATTTTAACAAAATGTGTTTTATGAGGATTTTTGTTTTTGTTTTTGTTTTTTATGTTTTCATGATGTACTGCAGCAAATGTCCTGCACAAATAAATTCAATTAACAGAAGTCCAGTAACATACTGGATGGACTATGAGACTGAAGCAGACTACAGGACATGTGATCGGACTGACTGGATTACTTATTTCGTACATGTTTTATGTCTCGTCAATTTAATTTATAGTGATAATAATCCTCTAATACAATTTAATTTATGTTCATTTTAACAATAAAAAATCACCATTTCTCCTGACAGAACAATAGAGCAAGTCCCTGCAGCTGGCAGAGAGAGAGAGAGAGCAAGAGAAAGTCTTTTTTTTTTTTTTTTTTTTTTTTTGCCCTCATCTCTGCCAGATGAAAACAACAACACCTCCAGTCTTTGCAGAAAGAGCAGATTTTTATCAGGTGCGTTTATTGTCTGTTTAACAGAGTTATTTCAATCATGCTTTATCTGAACACATCTGCCATTTTTCTCTATCATTTCCCCCTGCAGCTCACAGCTTATCTCTGGCTTTAAAAAAGAAATTAAAGGAGAGGAGATGAGGGAGTATTTAAAAAGAAAAGCGATGCTGTCATTAGTGTTGCTCGTGTTTTTTCACCGCACCTATAAATAATACAAATTCTAAGAAAAATAAAATACAAAAAAAAAAAGAAAATACCAAGTCGATGGGATCCAAATTGTCTTGAATTTTCAGTCCATTAAAAATGGAAGAAAGTATGTGTTGAGAAAAGGAAGGAAGAAAAAAAAACCCCCCGGTTGTTTTCCTCCTGTCTGTCTCACTTCAGTCCGTGCTGCGTCTCTTTGTGCCTCCTCAGGTCCACCTTCCTCTGGAAGCCTTTCCCGCACAGGTCGCAGCCGAACGGCTTGTATCCGGTGTGTTTCCTGCTGTGCGTGATCAGGTTGGAGCTCTGGCTGAACGCTTTCCCGCAAACCTGGCATTTGTGCGGCTTCTCGCCTGGAGAGAGAGAGAGAGAGAGAGAGAGAAGCAAAATCAGCCGATTTATTTATTCCACATCAAGCCGGGTTGTAGGTGTCTCAAAATTGAATTATTTCGTATTTTTGCCAGAGGTTTGATGCTGGGAGGCTGCGACTGTCTCGGGATTGCGCAACAAAACTTAAATATGTAAGCAATAGTTTTAACAAATTACAAGTTGTGAGAAGAAGAAAAAAAATATGAAGTAAATAAATAAACTGGAACAAAACCAATTAAACCTCCTACTGACCGACCTCAGCGGGTTGAACAGTTTTGGCGCTAACCGGGCGTTTTGACGCACTTTGGTGAAACTCACCTGTGTGGATGAATGTGTGTTTCTTCATGTCGGACTTCTGGTGGAACCTCTTCCCGCAGTACTGACACGGGTAGGGCCGCGTGTCCGAGTGGATGAGCAGATGCGTGGATAGCGTGGAGGAGCGCTTAAAGCTTTTGCCGCAAATTTTGCAGTCGAAGCTTCTTTCCTGAAAGGTGCGGAAGAAGAAATAAAAACAAAACAAAAACAAACAAACAAACAAAAAAAATGAGATTGATGTGTTTTGTTTTTTCCTCCAGTGTGTGCATCCACCCTGACGCTGCAGGATGTGGTTTCACCGGGGGTTTACCTGAGAGTGCACGGCTTTGTGCTGCTCCAGGCTCACGGCGTGGCCGAACGTTTTGCCGCAAATGTCGCACGCAAAAGGCCTCGTGCCGCTGTGCGATCTCCGGACGTGGACCTCCAGACCGTGCGGGGTGGAGAACACCTGATCGACAGAGATGAAGATGAAGAAGGCAACAAAAGAGACAATCACTGTTTCTTCTGAATGCGCTTCAACACGAGCCTCACCTTCCCGCACTTGACACACTTGTACGCGCCGTTCAGAATGAGGCTGGAGCAGAGCAGGTCGGGCCGGGCCTTCCCGTCGGCCGCCTTCCCGTGCAGGCCCGTTTCAGGGAACAGCAGCGCGGCAGCGTGCCTCCGGTAGTCTCCGTAATGCTCCTCCGCCAGGGCCCGCTCTGCAAACACGGCCGGGTGGCAGCTCCGGTCCGCGTAGAGCGCCATCACCGCCGTGCTGGTGTCCACCTCCAGGCCGGGGTGGAGGCTCCGCTGCGCCACGGGCCGCTGCACCTCCAGTTCCGGCCCCGGGTAGCTGCTCCAGGCGTACGGCCGGAAAGGGACGGCGAAAGGCTGGGTTTCACCCACCAGGGGAGAAAGCGATTTTTCGGAGTCGACTGGAGGATGACAGGGGAAGTTTGAATGAAACCAGTGGCGTGAGTGTACGGGAGCCCAGCGGGGGCCCCAGAGGACAGGAGCCACTGCTGCTGAAAACTCTGGACATGAACTTTATTATTATGCATTAATGTCGATAAGCCTACACACGATGTTTTATCGGATAAAAAAGATAATTTGGTGACTTTTAAAATGAAAAATAAAATGAAGACATTTTTTTAAAGTTTCGCCGTTGACAGCAGTCCTGTGTGTGTTTAAGGTGTCTGCAGAATCCTGTCACTTGTTTTCTTTAGGAACAATAATGAGTTAAATCGATGTGTGTTACTTGTAAAGCTATCATTTTTAGGAGAATGTCTGACATATTGAGAAACCTTCTGAACACTGATGGGCCTTATGGGGCCCAAAGAAATGTGGTAGACCCGCTTGTTTAGGGTCGGGGTCAGAATTAAGGCATGAATAATGTTTTGGTTAGATATAGACGAGTAATGGTTGAGTTTAGGGAAAAACGTTCACCACAAAAATGAATGGAAGATAAACGTGTGCGTGTGTGTGTTTGTTTGTGTGTGTTGGGGTTGTGTCTGTACCAGGGGACGCGGATGGGGACGGAGGCCGCCAGAAGTCCTCATAGTCCGCGGACCGACCGCACAAACTGTCGGCGCAGCTCAGCGGAGACCTGGGGGAGAAATCCGCAGCTTCGCCCGGGTGGGAGGCCGGAGAGAGGCCGTAGCTGTCCGCCGAAAAGTCGGCGTCCTCCTCCGGGAGCTTATCGGTGTCTGAGGTGGAGGCGGAGAAGAGAAGCTTTTATCCAGTGAAGATTAAAGCTGAAGCTTCAGATCAAAATCTGGACATATCCTTTATAACCAGGAGGCTCAACAGCACAAGTCCTGATTAGGTTATCAATGGAACACTTTATCCTTTCAATAACATTGACGAATAATCGATTAAAATTTTGTGTGTGTATATATATATATATATATATAATCCTTTACGCAGATCCTGATTTTAAAGCAAACTGTCCAATTTGACTGTAGTTACATTATGATTCCATTCCTACCTGAACAGATGTTCGTGTCCAATCTGCTGTAATCATCTTCCAAAGTCCGCGGTTGGTGGTAGCTGTGCGCTTTCTTACTCTTCACCAGGAAGGAGCGGGGCATCTTTAGTGTGTGTTGTGGTGTGGTGTGTGTGTGTGTGCAGGGGGTGATGGTTAATGACGGGGATCCAGCTGCTGAGCAGAAGGAGGAGACCCGGCGGCTGGCGTCCTGTTTACAGATTTGATCTGAGCCGCTGACATCCCGAGCGTTTTAACAGATTTCCACATGACAACGGAGCATGCGCGCAGGCGTCCATCCCGCCTGCCAGGTGTCAGCTCGGACAGGTGTCACAGAGGCTGACCGCCCGCTGAGCGGCGGCAGGTAGACGGCAGAGAGCCGCAGCTCTCACCTCAGTTTGTACTGAGAGTTTCACCTCTGTCCCGCTTTCGTGACGGTAAACAGTCCTGAATGAGAGGAAGACGATGACTGGATTGAAAAGTTAGAACTTGTTTTTGCTTTCTTTTTTTTTGTTCAGGTTCGTCCGAGTCGCCGCCGAGTCCTCATGGATCAATCCATCAGAGCCGGAGGAGCGATGAAGATGAAGCTCTTCATCAGCCTCTCAAGTCAGTCAGAGAAGCGGGAGAGAGGTGGAGGCAGCAGGGGCCAGAGGAAACGCGGAGGCGACCCCTCCACCCCCGCGGTGTGGCGCTTCAATTAGAACATAAAGAGGTGGGGGAAAAAATCTAATTTTTCCTCCATGATAGCGCATGTAAATGACACAGAGTGCGCGAGACGATCTGAGAAACTTCATCGGAGTGTGAAGAGAGCCATAGTGCCGCTCTGCTCATCAGCTGTCTGTTATATGACGCAGTTTCAAGTTGCACTGCGGCTGTTTGCGCCGGACACAGATCATGACGCACAGATTAGCAAATCAGGGCTGAGCCAGACTGTCAGGCGCGGGGCTGGAGGTGATGGTGGAAGAAGAAACGTTTAATCGCACGGATTAAATCATAATAAATAAGAAAAAATAATAACTATATAAAGGAGGAGATATAGAAAGCAGAATTTCTCTCTTGCATCCCGTCAACCTGGTCTCGTTTACGGTGATCGACTTTACCAACAAAACGAAAGACAGGAAATCGAACCGCACCGATTAGAGCAGCTGCCGCTGCAGGGCCCGGCTAGCAGGGCCCCGCTGGCAGGGCCCCACGGGCCGATAGGAGGATGGGACAAACTTGCGCAAGTGAAGGTGCCAAGACAGGGACAGGACACCAAATCAAACATCCAAAACAGAATATCAAAGTCTGCGCCGCTTCTTGGGTAAACGGCGCTCCGTTCTGCGCCAGTTCATTACCGTTTTCCGCACAAACAGAATAAAGCAGCGCAGCGTTTTGAACAGCCTGTGCTGCGTTTCCACCCCATCAAAACAAACTGGAAAACTCGGCATGATTTTTTTTAAAACGTGTTTTCATAAATACGATATTGTGTTAATAAACTTCAGAGACTTATGTCAGCATGACCACTTCATTCTTTGAACATGTCCAGTGAAATAATGAAACAGTAAAACTCAGTTTGATCTGTTTTTACTGATTTCTGGAAAACATCTCTGCTGTTATTGCACATCTGTTTTTCTGCACTGATATAATAATTTTTTTAAATGTTTCATACAGATGCACATTATGTACATTTGAAAAAGTCCTCGTGCTCACATATATTATATTAGCCTACTCTTTTTGTTACCTGTGCTTTGATACGTTTTTTTTTTTTTTTTTACTCTTTTGGAAGGTTTTTTGTGTGAACCTATTTATCTTTTGCTGCTGTTGCATCTGAGGCACAACAAAGGTCATTACTGTCCTATTCTAAACCCGGTGGAAACTTCAGCCTATAGTGGTTTTACTCAATTAATTTTTTTTTTACAGTTCTTACTCCTGAGGGGGAAACAATGCTGGAGCAAAATGTTTTTATTTTGTTTGTTTTATTTTTTCTGGTGCTTGTGCCTCCCTCTGATGAAATAACGCCCTGAGTCGGAGCCATATTTTGTCCATTTGTCTCCTCCTCAGAAAAACAAACCGTTTGGTCCTGAAAATGAAATAAAACAAATCTAACGCAATAAAATCCACATAAGCGCGCTAGTATACATACGATCATTATTTTAAATAGCGAGAATTTCCACGTTCAGAATAATTCGCCTCCCCTGCTAAACAATTATTCGTTGTGGTTTATGTTCATTTGCAAATCTTTTTCGTCATCCTTAAATTGAACTTTCAAGCCGCTTAGATGTGAAAAATCACCAAGTGATTCATCTCCTCCCACACTGCGCGGTCTGCGATTTTAATGCGTTTTAGTTGAACGTCAAGACAAGAATCAACCGCAATAAAAAAAAAAAAACAACTCATTCAAGAGACTGATTTCTCTTTCAATTTTCAGTTCTAAATTAAAACGCGAATTCATGTAAAATTAATTCAACATGTCATAAACTGGAATCGTTGCTGCATGAACAACCTGGAGTTTCTCTTCATATTTTTGAAATGATCAAACGATTCAGGAAAGGGAATAATCAAATAAACATTTAGAAAAACAACATTAATAAACATACAGATGTCTCTGCGCCCGAGGAGAGCTGCTCTCAAAATGTGGTTTTGTGTATGAAAGAAAAAAGAAAAACCGAGAATCCGAGGCTCGGCTTTTGGAAACCGCGACAAATCACTTCCTGAAAGAAGAGAATCTTAGCGAGAATCTAGAGAGGAAAAGACGCTTTGAGTTTCAGAGAAAAAAAAAAAGAATGTGTGATCAGTCAGCTGAATATTTAAATAAAACAAAAACCAAAAAAAAAAAAAAAAAACACCTACCGTAACCATTAAAACACACCAGAGTGCAGAGTTTATGAAACTTTTATTATGAAATAATTTCTTTCTCTCACCAGTACAACAATCTCAGAGTGCTTTCATAGTGTTGCCATGTGTTCTTACACTGCAAAGTGCCACGATGTGTTCCTCTCTCTCCCGGTAAAAAAAAAAAAAATAAATCAACCAATCAACGGGAGGTTCTGGTGAAGCAGACCGAATGTTGGGATCCGATCGGCCTCCCGGAATGCGAAGGCTGAAGTCCGTGTCTGGTTCCCAAATCCAGCTGGTTGTCTCCTCCGTTTCTGTGCAAACGTGTTGCATCATCACATGCCAGATTTGACTCAAACGCAGATGCGCCTCGTGCAGTCAGCCATGGAGGATAACTCTGACCCCAAAATCCTTCTCAGAACGTAACGATGCGTGATGACTGAGTCACTTTCTGACAAGAATCCATCTTCTGTTTCCTCAAATCATATACATACACTATATATATATATATATATATATATATATATATATATATATATATATATATATATATATATATATATATATAGTCCCTTATTATTTGTACAACATATCTAAACATCAGATATGCAATATTAAACATGGTTTTCAAGTTCAAAATGAATAAGGAAAAAAACAAAACATTTACATATGTACATATGGTATGCTGAGCGCCTGGTTCAGGACGTAAGCTAAAGGCCTTGATTGGGTCAGTGCTGGCTGATAGAAGCAGCTTTGATACCAGGCTCTGACCAACACCATCCAAGCTATACACACACACACACACACTCTCACACTCACACAAGTAGCGTTCCGGCCCTGCGTGATGGAAATAACGGTAGCCACAGCTTCAACATAAGTTGTTTATAAAATCCTTTAAAAATATAAAAGCATACTGGATGAAGTGTGGAGTTTGGGATAAATGTTCTATTGCACAGTCTGTCTTTCTGTGTTGTACCTACAGGAGGGCCCCCAGGCCCTCAGGCCCCCAACCCCTTCACCTTGTAGAGTTTGATTCTGTTTGATTCTCTGCTGAGGTTCAGATTGACCCTGGCTTTGTCAGTGGTGCCCAGGAACGAAAAAACAAAACAAAACAAAAAAACAAACAGTGGCATGAGTCATAAGATATGAAATGACAGATTTTCTTTTTGAAATTTAGAACTCTGGATCCGGGCCCTGCGCTCACACCGTGGTGGACTTGCTCTGAGGCACAGAGAGCCGCAGGGCGTCGCCGTCCTCCTCGTCGCTGTCTGTGTCCTCCAGCTTGGCCCGCAGCCTGATGCGCCCACCGCTCCTCGGCTGGAGGCTCTGCAAGTCGGGGTCCTTGGCTCCATCGTCGTCGGAGGACTGGTAGGACTCACTGACCCCCATGTAGTGATTGACGATGTGGATGCCATCAAAGCTGGGCTGGCTGACCAAGCCCTTCTGTCCTTTCAAGCAGCAAATCTGGTAGAAGAACAACAGACAAAGGTTAAAGGGTTAGAGATGCTAAGGACTGGATCAACATTCACATAGAAGCAGAAATACTGAGACATGGTGATCTTCAACAACTTGATGGATGAAACACTTAAAGGGACAGTGTTACTTATTTTACAATGCTATTTTATAGCACAATTAAGTAACTGTTAACTTTAGTTGCTCTAAAAATTCTATATACATCAAATATGACTTAAAAAAATAGACTTTTTAATGGAAATTGGGCCTCTGTCTCCTGCTGTTTCTGAAACTCCGCCCTCAGGAAGACGCCACAACATGGCACTTCTATTAACCCTTTAACAATGTTTTTACCAGCACCAGAAGCTCCTATAATGAGCTCAACAGTTCCACCAGGTGTTGGCTAATTGCTGCCAGCTAGTCTGAGGGAGCTGAGTGGGGGAGGAGCAGAGGAGGGCTGTTCTGTGAGATGGAAGCTGCAGCTCAGAGGAGGAGCTTCATCCTCAAAGGCGGAGCTAGGCCCACCTAGGTGTTTTGCACAGATGAATGGTTGCCATGGCGATTAAAGGATTTCAAACATGTATGAAAGAAAGCAACACTCCAGGTAGGATTTTGATGAGGATTTTCCCTCATGATGAGGATTTATCCTCAAAAAAAGAATATTTTGCATTTTACATAATACTGCCCCTTTAAGGAAAAAAAAAAGAAAAATGATAACCTGAATCAGTTCTGTATCCATGCCAACAGAACCGATTCAGACTGAGTTCAGATCTGACTTTACATGGAATCAGTACAGTGTGGGTCAGATGTTCACTCGCTCTTTTGGAAGAATGCAATATTAATTAATTAATAAATTATATTAGTCATTCTTCAGGCCACGTTTTTTGACAAATGACTTCAGTAATTCATAAAACCAAAAACAGGATGCTAAAGTTTAACTTTATTGTTGATTTTGCAACATCTATACTGTGAAAACACACAAACATGCATCAACCACACATTGACTTCAATTACATTCAACCTATTTTTGCATTATTTTAAATACAGAAACTAAACAATTAGTCATGCAAGACATCTGCTTATTAAGTTCAGTTTTCTTGTTTCAATTCAGCAAATCAATAAATTCTATTAATTAAACTTTGTGCACATTTTGTCTTTGTTCTGTTGGAAGCAATACCAGTATATAAATAGTTGTTCTTACTGTCATTTCAATAGAAATATTAAGAGTTAGTCATTACTTCAAAAGGAGAGCTAATTAATTCTGATCATAACTGCAGATATACTTTCATTTTTTCTATTACATTACATTTAAAATGTAATATGGATGCAAAACACAGGAACTCCTAAAACAAACCACAGTAACTGGGTGAACTCTGCCAGGAGACAGAACCTTATTAATGTGAGACAAATGCCTGTGAGGGAGACGGCCCATCATGCTTTGTTTTGTAAGTTTAGAGAAGCAGCTGTTTTTTCTTAAATAAATATAATGACATATATTAAATGACATCTATGTGTCTTATTCACACATAAAGACAGAAAGGAGTGTTTGCTTCACGGTTTCCATCTGACATTAGAGCTCCAGATACTCTGAGTTGCTGAAGCATTCTGGACCGTCTCCGACTCCCAACAATAAACAGCTTCACAGCGACTCAGGGAGATGAAGGTCAGCTGTGGGTCACATGACAAAGCCACTGAAACCCACTCACCTCGGCCAGCCTGCCGCGCGACAGACAGACATGTCGGAGAAAAAGATGCATTCAGAGCACTGCAGGCCAAACGCAGCACAGAAAACAAGCCTACGTCAGCAGCAGCTGCTGTGGCGCGCAGAGGAAGTTGTGATGTGGTTGACTACAGTCAAAATTTCCAGAATTAAGATGCAGGTTTTTAATTAAATGTTTTTTTTAAAAAAAGAAAGAGATGGGGGAAGGTAGTGGGGCTTGTTTCTGAGACGACGTACTTTCACATTTGTTCAACGCAGACGCGAAAGTTGACGGGAGTCCTAGCAGGTCTCTGCTAGGAAAGCAAGATGAGGGTGGGAGGGGAAATGACTCGCTTTCTCTGCTCAGTCACCTTAGTGTAGAAGAAACAATCGACTGAGCGGAGAATACAGACAGACTGCAGGTGGACTGAGGAGAAAAGAAAGCATTTTCACTTTTCACATGAAAGATGAATTCCTCAGCAGTGATGTCTTATGCAAATTTACAATTCGCGGTTATAACATCAACAACTTTTGACTTTTGTTGAATGCTGCACCCACAAACCTTAGTGCATTTCACAGAGATTTAACATAATGCCCAGGACAGCAGTTCGTGACTGGAATAAAGCCGCTCATGGTTGTCAAAAAAGTTTCATGAATAACAATCTGAACCAGTAGATAAAATCAGCTGCCTTCAGGAAAAACACATGATTCATAAATATCTAACCAAAACATGGGCGATAAATGACATTAATCAGAGAAGCAGCCAAGTCTTCTGGAGAAGTTGTTGAGATCTACAATACAAGTTTGAATGGCCTAGTCCAAGTCCAGACCAGAAACCAATTGAGGATAAAATGAATGTTCACAGATGTTCTCCATGTGATCTGACTGAACTTGAGCTACTCAGTAAAGAAGACGGTGGCAAAATATTGACAGGGTTGAGAGTGGAGTTAGGCCCCGTTTCCACGGAGACGGGCATCGGTGAAATCCAGCCGATCGTTTCCATGCCTACAGCGATCGGGATCTGCCACACCGGCAGATATTTTACATTTTTTTTTACATAAACTGTCACTATTGTGACAGAATGGTATAAGACGTTGTATATAAAAAAAGAAAATGGAGCTCCTCTGCCTTTTCCTTATGTTCCTGCTGTCGATCACCCTCGTGTATACACACTCTGCCCTTGCTCTCTGCTACTTTACAGGTTCTCCTCGTAAGCACAGCCTGTCATAAATGCTAAGGCTAGTTAGCATGGTCACTGATGACAGCAGATAAACAGTTTTTCTGGAACAGTGAGAGGTTTCTCCGCCATTAGCACTTTTAGCAGCACAATAGCAAGCATGGCTGGCTCTGATTGGTTGTTTTTGATTTCTACAGACAGTAATAGTAGCTCTGAGAGGAAGTCGATCTTTTCAGATCATCTGTCTCTGGCAGTTTGAACTGATAAACATATTTTTGTAAAAGTTGTATACTGCAGCTTTTCTGATAAGGAAAATATACATGTGTGTTATGTGAGCACTGAGCTGAGCCAGAAACATATTCATGTTTCCTAAATGAGGTGAAAGCTAAGCATGAAAAATACATGCACATTTCAACAACATGCTAAAATCACAACGCCATCAAGTGGCCTAGCATGACAGCTACAGCTGACTCGTCAAAATCTGACATTTTCCCAAATAACGTCTGAAAATACTGACAGACATGGCCTTTGACGTGCCTCAAACCTTCCACTGTCAGCAGAAAGACGCTTCTCAAATATTCTCACTAAAGGAGCTGAATTTATAGTATTTTATGTGTTGTTTTTAATTTCAATTCAGAAATATGCACCGTTTTTACTGCGTCTGTCACAAACATCTCAGTAACACACTTCAGGGTCTCCGAGGAAATGTGAATAAGATCCACAGGTATGAATACTTTTGTAAAGCATTGTAAATAAGCATCAGAACTTTAACATTCTGATACGTCCGTTACGTGCTGCGTTCGTTCTAGTGCTTCAGAGTGAATATGGAAACTTGCGGGGCAGGTCTGTGTCTGTCAGAGGTGTGCAGTGCAGATCCCGCACAGGAAGTCTCTGGGTGTAGTTAACACTTCTACTAATCTGTCAACCAGCTCACAGAAAAATGGAAAGAAATGTAATGTTTTACATCAAAGGGCTGGCATCAACACCCTACTTGATCACTAACCCCAAACCATGAACAAAGCCTAGCTTGATGAGGGCTGCACATGGCACTTGTGAGAAGCAGCCTTACCTCTTGTTTCAGCTCAGATATCTGGTCTTTGAGGTCTCTGATGTACTGGCTGGAGTCCGTGTGGTTCAGCTGCCCTTGGACCTTCCCTTCTTCTTTCTGTTGCGAGAGGAAATGTTACATGAACGACAGATCAAAGTGAAGTACTCTGGGTAAAAACAACCACTTGAAGAAATGAAGAGTCTACGCAGGTTCTGACTGCCACAGAGATTTTACATCAGCGTGTGATGATAACACATGTTGCTGGACAATAAATTGTCTCATCAAGAAACGATAATGTCGTTTTGTGACCATTTTCCAGTTGATAACAGGATTAACAAGTGTGATACTACAGTCAACCCACTAACACAAATACTGCATGTGAAAAACATCCATTAAAAAAAACCCTCTCAAAGACGAACATTGTTTGTTCGAGGAGTATATGAATAAATTTGAAAACATGATTAAATGCAGTTACTGTGTACAGTTTAGTGATACAAATCCTAAAGAAGTGTATTATAAATGGATGTTTTTCAAATGCAGTATTTGTGTTTGTGAGGTTGACTGCTGTCAAACAGCCACAAGCAGAGAGCCACAAGAAAAATAAGAAACAGTCCATATTGTCGCTGCTACCATTATCGCAGTAGTACCACAAAGTATTGTGATAAGACTATAAGTCCATATCGCCCACCGACTTAAAAGTGGAAGACACATTAAAACTCAACCGCTAAAAACAATGAATAAAGCTGAAATTAAAACCACACAAAACTAAAACCATAAATAAGAAGGATAATGAAGTCTCTGAAAATAAAAGTGCCCTTTCAAAAAATATCAATCATCAGAATGGAAATGACTGAGCCGACTTGAATTTATCACGCGGTTAATTGCTTGCAACAGGTTTAATTCTGCATGCTTGACTAACACTGTGAGGAGTAAAGAAGTCAGGCTTGTGTGGCGGGTAACCAAAGTCACAGATGTCCGGGGGAAAACGGCAGACGCTGCCATTTGAGCTTGATTTCCTCCTGAGACCCTAGGGATGAGGCAGACTGTCGGCCCCCCGACGGTTAAACAGCGCATGTGATGTTTACCTTCCTCACTAAGACACCTGCAGCCAACGGGGGCCAATCCGCTTCAAACCTCAACATTCAGTGTACTTTTAGTTTGAAAGCAAATTCAAATATACTTTATTGATCCCAAAGGAAAATTTAATTTTGTTGCAACTCATAGTAATTCAAATTCTTCTAACAGTTATTGTAGATGGTGATGGCTGTTGGTAGGAAAGATCTCTTGAAGCAGCTTTCAGCTAAAATATTAAAGAGAGCTGGGGCGCTGAGGCCGGCCAACACCCCCAAATACAGACAGGACTCTCTGCTCCTGAGGTGAGTTAGAGCTCAGGTCTGCAGGTCCCAGTAGGCTCTCTTTTGTCTAAACAAGTGAGTTTGGTTTCAAGAATCAGTTGTTTTTGAGGTTTAGTGGCTCCAAAACACTGCAACAAAAACGGCAGGCCGTTAATGGGACTTCCTCCTGTTCAGCTGTGTGCATCAGCAGGTGTGGGGCCGAGGCCGGGCGTCTCCAAAAACATTCTCCTCCCATCCTCCTATTTCAAGACTCCAGCTTAAACCGTGCGCCACTTCGCTTCTGAAATGAACTTCGTTTCGGCTAGCTTGCAACCCAGGACTGAATTAAACATCCTGTCAGCATCACATCCTGCGTGAAGACAGAAATATCTACCAAAAAAACTAAATCACAACTTAGAACTTCTTCTAAAATCCCGTCTAATTTCATTCGGGCATTTCCAATCAGCTCACTGTGGACATTCGGACATGTTTTCTTCCACCTTTGTGGACGACGGGTGTTTAGGTTATTCTGAATGTGCACAAAAACATTTCAGAGGGAATGTGTGAAACTTTGCAGTGTGTGGGGCTGAAATGCACCGCTCTTTTTGTTTGGCTGAGAATGAACTTTCCGTCCTCGATCCGCAGTCCAACTTAAAACAATAATAGCTGCAGGACTGAGGCAGATGCATTCGGCGCATCAGCCAAACGTCTTAAGACATTGCTGCACAAATCTCTGAGCATGTCATAGAAACCTCAAAGTAAACCATGCATGCCACCTTTGGTAGAGTCTCTGCTTCAAGATGAGAAACCACTTCCTATCAGACCAGAAGACAGTGAGGCTTGTGGCGTGCAGAGGCCGTGGCTGGCAGAGAGAAGGAGATTGTACGACTTTAAACTGAAATCAGGTATTCCGAGTTTCATTGACCAGGCTCTCCACCGTCTCCGTCTCTTTGGAGTTGATCCTGCAGGAACAAACCTTCCCTCTGATCAGAATCTGACCCTTTATGTGAAAACTGAACCATCATCAATGAGCAAAACCTACCCTGATAAGGAAGCAAACTTATTTTTTTTGTCTCAATTCCCTTTAGATTAAAACCATTATTCCTCCCCACAACTTAAAGAGCAGGTAACCAAACCACAGACCAAACAGCCAAAACTGCCACACTGATTTAAATCCCTGCTGAGTACAGAGGGAGGAAAAAAACCCCACTAAACCAACAAGTATCATCTGATTTCTGGTTTCTGTTTATAAAATAGAGAAGGACCGAGGTGTAAATAAAGTTAAAAGGCCTGTTTTTGTTATTGACACACTCCGCTAAGAGTTCATTATCTAGATTCTGCAAAGTATGGGGGTGGGAGTGAGTTTTCTGTGTTGGGTGTTTGTGCTCCATCACTTAGTAACCAAACCTCAGACCACATGGTGTGATTGTGTGTTCGCCTGAGGAGAAGATGAGGTGGAAGGCTGTCTTTAGCCGAAGTCACACTTATAAATAGCTTGAATTTCTAGCTCAAAATATAAAAACAGCTAAGCACAAGCATGCATGCATGCACGCAAACCTGATTTTTTTTTTTTTAAAAAAAAGCTCTTCTTCGTCAGAACTGTTTTCACCTTATCACAGAATCAAAGTAGTGTGAAACTCAATAGGTATTTTAAAAAGTACCCTTAACACAAGCCTCTAGCGGAAAGATGGCCTGAAATAAATGCCACGTCGCGCTAGCTGAAAGGCTGGAATGATTGGTGGACCAACCATTCGCGAAAGAACTTTTCAAAGATGTGAAAAACTATCTGCAACTTTCTGTTTTTGCTTCAGTCACAGTTTTTGCCAAACAATTTCAAGAGTACACAAAAATAATCTAAACTAATGCAAAATGCGTTTTTTAAAAGCGGATTCGTTCAAATGTATTCATTTATAAGATTTATTTTGAGAAAAGCTAAAGGTGCTGTGGTGGTGCAGGGTGTAGACTATGACCCATATAAGGAGGCCTCAGCCCTCAACGCGGCCGTCGCAGTTCCAATTCCTGGCCTGTTGTCCTTTTCCTGTTCCCCTTCTCTCATTTCCCACTTTCCTGTCAAACTAATATTAAATAAAGGCTACCTGAGCCAAAAACAAAAAAAGCTGCCAATTGCCCGCCTAATAAGGTCAGGAATTAATTGCGATCAACCATTTTCTGAAACTCACACTTTGATGTAAAGCCGCATCTAAATGCCATTACTGTCTGACATATAAAATGAAGAAATTACTTAAACACTGCCTGACATGCAGCCCTTTTTCTGGTTTGCTCTGCATCCCAGAACCAAACATGGTTCTGAAGCAGCATTTTGTTTTTATGCTCCATTAATCTGGAACAAACTTCCAGAAAACCTAACAGCTGAAACACTGAGTTCCTTTAAATCAAGGCTAAAACCACACCTGTTTAGAGTTGCTTTTGATTAAAAACAACTGAAACATTGATCAAAATATTTGATGTACATTTGATTATTGATTTTCACAAAATGTCTAACGTTTCATAAACAAGTATGTTGTGTTTTTATCATGTGAAGAACTTTGAATCGCCTTGTTGCTAAAATTGTGCTGTGAATAAACCTGACTGACAACTAAAGGTTGGATAAAGATCATCCTCACACCAGTCTAACACGGTGGTGGTAGTGTGATGGACCGGGTTTATTTGCTGCACTGTAGCAGAAAAAAAATCCACCAAGAAGTTAATGAGCAGTTGGGTGTGCAACAAGGCAGTGATCTGAAGCACAAACAATTCTGAGTGGCTAAAGTAAAAAGTCCGAATTTTAATATGAATAAAATGAATTAAATTTGCCTTAAATCGGCCATTAATATTAGAAAGTCCCCTAATTTGGCTGAATTGAAACATTTCTACACAGAAAAGGGCCTCAGCCTTTTCATAACTTTGTAAAAGACTCGTTGAGAGATAATGTAAACATTGACGTTAAAGTTGGCAAAACCAGGTTTTAGTTTTGGGGTCACATTGGGTCAGGCTAGTTCAGCATTTCATTAAAAGCTGTTTGATGACCTTGGGAACTGAAATATTTATGAATAAGCAATGAAATGACACCAACTACAAACATAATTCATTAAGGCGCGCCTATAGACAATAGAAAAAAAAAAATCACCAAAAACATTTAAACACAATTTCCACAACAACACGACCAGCACATGTTGCCATGTAGAAACAGGAAGAATTATCTGGCAGCAGCGCTGCTGCAGTTCTCCTCAGTGCAGCGATGATGTAACACGCGTTCAGAAAAACAACTTATCAGAAACTTCATGCTTCTCAAAGAGCAAACTGGAGCAAAAATTGAGAAGAAAGCGAGGTGATCGGATGAAGTCAATGTGGTCACAAAGAACAGAACTGAAACCAAAGCTACTCGTGTCTGCAACACAACACACTCCAAAACTGCTACTGATTGCCACACTGCAGGCTTTTATAAAAGATGGAAAGTAAACAAAACAAACTAAAGCAATGTTAAATAACTTCCATCAATAGATTAATGTCTTAAAAAAGAGAGAAAACACTCTGGTTAGAGAAAATTGCACTAAAAGTGAAAACTCATGAAGAAAAGGGACCTGCCACTTAAAGTTACTTACATTCAGACATGGTTATTTAGAATGGTTTGATAAACCGTATAGAGTTGAGTTCAAAAGGTGAATATTATTTATCAGCTATAAGGGAAGCCAAAGGGTTCAGATATGTGGAAGCACTCAAAGATCATTTTCATTTAAATACTGATTTTGTAAAAAAAACATTAAGCTTTCTTCTCAGGACCAATTGCACATCTAATTATCTTGTGCATTACTAGAGCCGTCTTCTCTAAGCGAGAGAGAGTTTTGCATATTTTTAACTCTGGAGCAGCTGATGTGTGTTCGTCTTCTTTAGTCAAAGGAAACTGCGACTTGCTTCGGCGGCTGAAGCTGTGCTGTGTTTTTTTTTTTAATTTAAAGACATTGAGACACTAACTCGTAATATATTTTCAGATGTCTCACATTCACATTCGCCCAGCACGTTCTATGTCAACTAAATGGGAGTACTAGAATCCAACTGTGTGAAAGGACTTGCAACTTTAAAAAAAGTATTGTGTACTGCTGATCCCAAACATGTAACCCAATATATTGCAGATGTTGCATTCAGATAGCAGGTAGCAAATGGCTTTCTTTATTATTATTAACTTAATTCCATAGTGTTTAATACTTATTTCTTATGCCTTTTAACAATAAATTCATTTGTGGAGTAATTTGCTTTATTTTTTTTGCAACTGTGGATTACTTGTATTGTTAGGAATATGTGGTGTGTCATTTTAAGTCAAAGACAATATTAGAAATATTGTGTACTTATGCATATATAGTATATAGGTGAAGATATGAAACTGCAGCAACCTTCTATTCAGGCAATCGGCCAGGCGCAGAAAATACTGTATTGATTGACTTTTACTTTTAATTCAGGAAGTTGTGTTCTTTCAGCCAGCTGATCAGCAGTATGCAGCAACAGTAGTTGGATTATTAGGTTTTTGGATTTATTTTGTACCGGAAAACAGTGCTACCTAATGCTAACTAAGGTCGCGAACCTGCCTGTGATCAATACTAACTGGAAGAAAAGCACCACTTCTTTAATTCACACTCATCTTCTGGAATTACATCAACAGAGATCATTTCCGCTGATAAAAAATGTTGACTCAACAAGTTTAGCAAGTTGTCAAATTACTAAAATCCTTCAGAATTTCAAGAACATAAAGAGACTACATGTGGGCTAAAAGCCAAGAAAAGCAGCGACAGACGCTTACTCATTTGTGACTAACCAAAAACAACCTTTTTGTGAAATTGGGGAAAAATATTGTGTATCCTTTCTGTTTCGCAAAGAACTACTCCCAGTGAGGCCATGTCGCCTAAAATGCACACCGAACATTACCAAAAATCACAAACTATAAGAGTTTGAATCAAACTGTTAAAGTGAACCCGTGCAGATGTAATGCTGCAAGACTTGTGAGGATGCTCTATAGCTGTGAGCCTTTGAAGGCCTGATGGTGGGGAAGTCAAAGCAGAAAGCTGCGACAGAAATACACACAGCCCAGTGCATTTTAAGAACGCAGAAAAGAACCGACTTCCTCTTGCTAAAACTTGTTTACACATAATTTGCTCTCACGCTCCACAAACGTAACGTAACAAAATCGCCGTGAGTTGTGAAATATTGAGCACACAAACACGTTGAGGCTTAATTAGGTTTAGACTTTAGATCCCCGTCTATGTGTGTTGATGTGATTATTGAGGTCAGTCTTGCTTTTATGTAGCATCTCATGCATGTTTAGGGATAAATACTGGGTCTTTCTCACCTGCCTTTTGACGTTTGTTTATAAAGGGTTAGGTTTAGGGTTTGTGTCAGCTGATAAAACAGCTGAATCAAATTAAAATGTTTCTTCTTTTTAAACACAGACATAAATGTACTGACTAACAAATTTATTTGATAACTCTGCAACAGTACAGCACACTTTTTTATATACCAATGGATTCAGAATCTTAGCCAAGCATGGAAAAACAATATAAATTTAATCTGTTCAGTCACATGTGTCTGATCCATAAGGTCAGATCTATTCAGTTTAATTCTATGCTTTGTGCTCTGAGCACCATCTTGCTTTAAATTATTTATTTTATCTATTTAATTTTATTGTAGAATTCCTAATTACATGTTCTAAACCATTTGAAAAGAAGGTTTGCTGCAGTTTATTTTTACATGGTTAACCAACGTAGTCAAACTATTGTTTTTATCAGTTTATGTTTCTTTATAATTTGCTTTACATTGGCTGTTATACTCCAAATTGCTGTCACTGATGCCTTTCAGTATTGGGATTAATATCAGATTGGTTAATCTCTAATATGAATACTGTTGTTATGGCTGAAAACTTATATTAACTGATGTTATATATGTGATATTTTACAATTCTCTGGAGATTTTGGGAGAAAACAGACCACACTGACTTCACCACTGCTCCTTTGCTTCAGTTAAACTCCCCACAATCCTTTGCTGCACCACCATCAGTTACATGACCAAACAGAAACCACATGACGGAAATAAATATCTGTTATTTGCCCAGTTTTTTTTATGGGACTGAGGTTAAAAATTACGATACCGATGTTGGTGCCGATATATCGTCCATTTTTCAGATCTTTATTGTAAAAGATATATGAAGCCATGAATCTGTTCTTTCCACTATCCAATCAGATGCCAATTTATTTTTGGTGAGTCAAAGAAATTTTATATAAAATACATTGAAGTTTTGTGGTGACTTCGTGACTCACACTGAAAAACCTCCAAAGGGTGTGAAAACTTTTGCGAGACGCTGTGTCGCTGTGTGGGATCCATTAGTTGGTAAATCGTCCCCCCGACGTGTTTCTGCTGAAACTGGGTGAAAGCTTGTCAGACGATGTATGTTAATTGTGTCTCTATGGTAACAAAGATCAAACACCAGATCAGGTAAACTTACTAGATGAATATAAAATTCTCATACTTCTAACTCTCTCTCCCTTCCCAATCAGATCTTTGCATATTTCAAATCAAAGAATAAGTAAAAAAAAACCACAGCATCAAATATGTGTCATATTAAGAAATAGCTAAGTGCTTGACTTCACTTCCTCTTTTGAATTAAAATAAACTACAAATTTGCTTTGACGCCCATATATTTCACGGTGAGAGAAATTTCCCTCTGTGGCTGAAAATGATGAGATATGTGTGATGCGGTTTGTGAGGGAGTTGAGGAAATCCAAAGCTTGCTGCAGAGCTGGGACTTTACCTGAATCTCCAGCTCAGAGATCTGCTGCTGGAGCTCTGCCATGGCAGCGATGTTGTCAGCTTCCCTCAACCTCACAGCCATTACTTCTTCCTTACTCTGCACAAAAAAAAAGACATTAGCTCTTCAGTTTAAACACTCCTTTTTTCACCAAGTTCACAAGTTGAACTTCACAGCTTGCACCACAACTGAGCTGTGGTGGCTCGCCCCTGCAGAGGTGGTGCTAAAATGCTGCAGCAAACTCTTTGTACCTTGCATTCAATCTCAGCTTGCCTCCGCTTGATTTCTTGTAGCTGCACATGCAGATCCTTGTTCTGGGTGGTCAGCGTCTGCACGCGCTCCTGCAGACAGCGGCTCTCCTGTTCGGCCCGTCGCAGCTGATTGTTATGAATCTGATTCTGGAGAAGCAGCAGAAAAACTTTTTTTTTTAAACAGATAAATGTACGGCGTATGGTTTTGGATCAAACAGGCATTTGAGTAATTCTGGCTGGGAAAAATGCAGGTGAAGTAGAAACCTGCTGCCCTCTTAAGGCGAAAGTATCGCATTACAACCTGTGGCTTTTGAAAATGTCCCGTAACATTGTTGTTCTTAGTTATTACACTTAGCTTAGATTACATGAAAAAAAAAAATAGTAGAAAAGACAGATAAAAAGCTTGATTAGAGAACAATGTGAGCGCTGACCTGCGTCTCCATCTCCAGCAGCCTCTGTCGAGTTTCTCTAAGCTCTGCCTGGACCTCGGCTTCTCTCAGCCTCACGCTCATCAGCTCGTCCTGCAGCTCACTCAGCGTGTTCTTCTTGGGGCTGTCCTTCCAGCGACTCGCGGTGCGTGCCAGGTGGCGCTGAGGAGACGGCTCACAATCAGACTCTTTCAGCAACACCAAGTCAGTGTTCCTACACAAAATGAACTCCTCCTCCAGATCTATGCTCCCAGAGTTTTCTGCTCATTTCTGTCAACATTCTTTAAACAGAAAATAAGAGTAGAAAAGTGAGAGGCGATCTGGAAATGTAATTTTTCCCCCCAAACAACATCATAATTATCTAGACCTGGAAAGGTGTTCAATCTCAGACTGTCCCAGAGTGCACAGGAAGCCTTTCTTAAACTAAGCACATTTGCCTGTGGAACTAACAAATTAGATCCCCGTCTGGCCCAGAGCCGTCTGTCCATCCATCAATCACTCACTTGATAAATTTGCAGCTTTTTGAATTTTGGACATTGTAAAGTCCCGGTGTGATTTATGCCCAGCTGTCCTGCTGCTCCAGCTGCTCACCTGCCAGTGTTCTTCCAGGTCTCTGACTTGCTGCCTCAGCTCCTTCAGTCCAGTCAGAGCCTCTGCTTCCCTCAGCTTCACCCCGATCAGCTCCTCTTGGAGTCGCGCCACATTAGTATCATCTGGTAGTGACGAGTTCCTCTGCAGAAAGGTTGTTTAACATACAGATGAAACTCGGGTTTGTGAGCCATGTAATAAATAAGTTTGTGTGCGCCTGCAGCAGCTGACCTTCTCCATATCAAGGATCTTGTCTTGCATCTCTTTGAGCGCACACTGGGACTCGGCCTCTTTCAGCCGGGCCTGGACCAGCTCCTTCTCCAGCTGCAGGACGGACTCCTCTGAAAACCGAGGCGGTCCCTTCTGCAACCGACACAGAACGACGGTCAGAACGCACAGAGATTTCATGTTCACACATGAACCATCGTGCACTACCCCCAAAAATAAACACTCTACTGAACAGTCAGTAATATCCATCTCCATACTCTCAAGGCCTCTTCAGTGTTTCTCCTCTCACATCACATCATTAATTCATGTCCATTCATTGTTAAACAAGGCAGCAAATTATGTAAAACAGTGCAGCGCGTCACATTACCATGTGAAATCCAAACATGAATAATTAAAGTTAGCCCATCAGATATGCAGAGAGGATTCTGAGAGGGAGGGGCTACGTGTGAAATCACCCAGCTGCACACACAGCTGCTTACACATTCATGAACATACACCGTAAACGGTGACAGATGTGTGGAGACCTGTGTGCAACCATCCGGTTTCCTGCATTGCGAAATAGGTCACTATCTGGAACCAATGTGCAACATCAGAAGAGATAAACCCTCTTCTCTGAGGCAGACCAACCCAAAGACTTAACATTTGCAAAGTGATTTAAACTCTTTTACAAATAAAAATCAACTGAGTCCATACTTTGACTCTGACCAAATTGTATTCTATTGGGGTGCGGGGTCCCAATAGCATAATATCACCATCACCATGTTCCTCAATGGGGTTTATAAAGAAATTAACACACAGGAGGACTCTGCTTACTAGTTAGGCAAATTATGAAGGCAATTGACTACATTGAATTCTATTTAGGGATATCAGATTAAATACAAATTCACACCACACTTTAAAGATTTTTATTTGTGAAAGAAAGAATGGAAGAAAACCATGTATTTTGCTTGGGTCACTTTGTCTTGGCGTGTCGTATAAAATCCCCCAACATCTATTAAAGTTCATAGTTGTAATGTGACAAAATTGTAAAAAAGTTTGAATACGTTTATTTAGTATTATATGCTAAATTTGGATAAAGATGTTTGTTGGGGGGTAAAGAGGCAACTCAAAGTTTCTGAATGAGCGTTCAGCGACTAGGTTCACCGTATTTCTGGACTAAAAGCCGCCAAGTTCTGGTTTTGAAAAATTCAATTGCTGTAATGAAGCAGGACAAACAAGTTCAAGAACACATTTTCCTCCTGACTTTTCTTGGCAGGTTACTGTATTCTTTTTCTTAAGCAGCTGTGGTATAGGCACTGAATAAGAATTTACCGTTATGTATTTGATCAAAAGTTAAATATCTCATGTTACATCTGCAACCTTACCACAGACAAAAAGATATTTTTAAAAAGACTTTAAGAACGTCATATTGTTAGTAGAATGAAGACGCAGTCTCACCAGAAGAAAGTCGTAAAATTACAAGAAAAAAGTCATTTTACTTAGAGCAAAGCTTTGATAGTTATCAAGATGTGACATACAGGTTGTGAAGTTTGTGATTCATTCTTAAAAATAAACACTCACTCCAAAGTCCTGCTACTGGAAATCATTTGAATATTCTGTGTTAAAAGATAAGTATTTCCCATTTGTATAACAATACTACATTATAACTTGACAAGATGCTCAACATTTCTGATTTAATTTTTTGTTATTTTTGTGTTAGAGTTATCATACAATTACTATTAAGTCTTTTTTTCTTGTATAGTTACAACTTTATTCTCTTAATATGACTTTTTTTTGTCATATGACTTCATTCTGATATTATTAGGACTTTTTTTCTTGTATAGCCAGGTTAATTTTTTTCTTAACCTGGCTCTAATACGTCTTTGTACCAGCCTATTTTTTCCAGAGTTGTATATTCAGGTGTGTTCAAAAGTCAGGAAATTACAGTCATAGACAAGTTACATTATCAGGAAGAAAAACTCCATGAACTAATAAATAATTTGTGTTTTTTTACAGACCTTATGATGAATGATAAGTGTGTGCAGAATATGTATGAAGGTCTTTTCTCTAGACTTTTGGACATGCCAACATTTCTGTTATGTGAGCCTCGAGCTGTTTCCAAACCACATTCATCTTTAACAAAAATTTTAAAAAAAGAAAAGAAAAAAAAGCAGTTATTTGAAAGCTTAAACCCAAATCCACACCCAAATTTGAGCTGTACACCGCCTCTAACGCTACGAGCGGCGCGCCGCAGCGTCCTGCCATGCGAGGTTTCTCCGTCACCCTGCTTACCGCTAATGGCTGCTGCTGAAGCTGCCGGATGGTGTTCCTGGCCCGCTCCAGCTGAGCAGTGGCCTCCTCGCTCTGCTGTTTCACCGTGGCCAGCTCCCGCTTAACCAGGTAGTTTTCCTCTGCCTCTTGTGCTCGAGTCACTTGTCCCTTTGGACATAAGCAACCGAGGACGGGTGGGATGAGCATGACAGGAAGTGAAACGGAAAAGGCGGAATGGGTGGGCGAATCAGACAAGAGGTGGGAATGGGTTTTCATGCTCGTTTGAACGCTGGCAACTGTGATTTACATTAACCCTTAGCTGTACTCAGCTGTGATCCTTTTATTTTGTCCAACATGCCATAATGTGGAGTTTCATGCACTGGATAAACAATGTTATCAGTTGCCATGTGATGTAGTTCTTTATTCATTAGAGTTCATCAGTTTCTGATTGGTCTAGGATTTAGCTAAAGTAAGCATGCAGTGAAAAACAGAAAGAGGGAAAGATGAGGGAAGGACTGAGATGGATAGAAAAATAAAGGAATATACCTGAATCAATCTATCTGCCAAGGAAGCACTTTCCTACAAAACAGAAATATCAACAGAGACAGAGGGAGAGAGACAATCCAAAGGACAGTTAAAGCATACAAAAGAACAACTGATTGCTTCAAAGAAGAAATGCAATGTTCAATTTCTCTCCATTGTTTAATTACTGAACCACCAAGAAGAAAAGGAACATTGCAGGTGCGGTGAAAAAAAGTGGAGCTAAGCTGGTGACAAAGTGAGGAAATTAGTGATTCTGCAAACAAAAAGCTTTGGATGTGGTCAAAGCTGACAGGGAAGAAAGCTACAAAAACTACAGTGAGCAGATACAGGTTGGTTTAAGTGAGCAGAAACATCTCATCCAAGATTGTTTTTTTTTCTTAAAGGCTTCGGTTAGTTACGAGTTTAAAAAGTCAGAACGCCTCGCCCGGAGCTCAGTGCTGAAGCAGCAGCCCGGCAGACGCTCCTGTTATCCACACCGGGCCTCATGCATGGTGCAGCAGCAGAGCTCAGTCTGACAGTATGCTGATTACCCAGCATGCAGTGCTTCCAGCCCCCGCCAACACCAAAAGTCGTCATTCACATTCCACATCTGCTACACACAGTCTCTCCAATCAGCAACGTCTGGGGAGACGCTTTTTCTTTTAGGGGGAAAAAAAAACAAACGGTGCTTTAGAGACCGTTACCATGGCGACCTAGAGATGAAATTCAACGTCTTCTGACTTGATTTTATGGATCTGCAAATCCACTTTTCAACTCAGCAAGTTATCCTAAAAGCAGGCAGCTTCCCGAATGTGTAAGACAGGCAAGTTAGTGCGAGAAATGGCTCCAACGTTAGGAGGGATGCATGACGTCTGAGAAAACCATGGATTAGAGTTGAACTGGTCTGAGAGGAGACGTATGCGTTTCTGTGGTGAACTCACTTTTTCCAGCGTGTCTATCCTCTGTTTCAGGAGCCTGTTCTCCGTCCGCAATCTCTGAAAAACAAAATAAACACAAAGGATAAACTCATTAGCCACAGCAACAGACTTCTGACTTCTAACAGTGGACATGCTGCAACAGTGGCAACATTTTGATGGATAAACTCATTTTCTTGCATGATTTCCAAGTCAGTAGTTTCAAAAGGCTGATGAACACAAATGTTCATCTTTAGTTTTGAGTCATCAATCAATCAATCAAATTGTATTTGCATAACACCTTTCAGCAACAAGGCATTTCAAAGTGTTTTACATAATAAAAATACAAAGTCATAGAACACAAAAAGAAAAAAACACTTTAAGATGAAACTGCAAGTCAAGTGTTTTCTCATAGTTTGCTGAGCTCACATTCTTGTGTGGGCTACTTTAGGCTCTCTACCTGCTTCCATTATTTACTGTAGTATGATAATAACATGCTTTTAAAGGGGAAGATTGTTATTTTGGTCATTATATCTGTCTGGCGTCCTGCTATCACTGGCTTTCCATAACCGCTGAACAGAAGCCCATATGTGCGTGTCAGGAGAAGTCCCGTATGACTGCAAATGCAACTTTTCTGATGTCTGGAAGTAAAGATGGCTACAATTGGTTGCTTTTTAGCATGCACAAGGAAAGCAGGGAAAACAGGAGAAAGCAAGTAACATGTGCAAATGGAGCACACAGTAAATGTGAACAACAAGTCCATATTCAAATTAAAAAACACTTGATTCATTCCAAAGGGAAATCAAATGTCAGAAATCATTTTAATTCAAGCATCTTCAATGAGGAAGGATCTCCAGTAGCAGTCAATCTGACTGTGAATCTGAAGAGGCCTCTGACCGAATGCATTGTTGCTGTGAGACAACAATAAGATGCGGCTGCTACAGGATACTATCAGCTCAATGTCCAGTTGATAGACATGATATTTTACAGTAACATGTCCTAGATGTCACCATCAGTTGTTGGCAAGCACTGCTAATCAAACTCATTTGCTTTTGTCACTCTTCTTTACTCTCTAGTTTCTAGTTGACTCTAGAAATTCAACAAAATCAGGAGATTTCCGCATGTTTTATGCTAATGCATCATTGTGAGTTTATTGCAAACAACGCTCCAAATCTTTGGGCTTAACTGATGCTAACTCACACCAGCAGGTGGCAGTATTTCTTATTTCTACTCCACTGCTGCCTCAGTCTTACTTCATGTCAAGTTATAGTGTCTGATCGATGTGGCGAGTAACAAAAATCCAGCAGCATCAGGGATTGTTACCAAACGACATTTTACACACGTCTGTCCAGAGAAAAACTGCAGCAGCCACACATGTGAAAAAAACAAAACTGTATTCAAATGCATTTCTGATTAGAGGTTCCTCAGTGCTTTAAAAACCCACACACCTTTATCTCCACCTGTTCTTCCATCTCCTTTGTTTTGATTGTAGTGTATTCCTTCTCTAACCTGGAAAAAAAAAAGACAAAAATATATAATCAAGTGGATTGGTCTATTAAGACAATACAATTAGAGATTTTATACTCTAATCTAATTGGATTATAAAAGGAGATGAGTTCAGTTTAAAAGAAGGCAGCAGGGCTTACTTCTTCATTTTCTTGGCGTTGTATTTAACTTGATAGGCAGCCTGGATGACCTTATCTGGTCCACTGTCAAACTGATGTGGGATGACCTTTTGGAAGTGCTGAAACAGGAAGAAAATTAACAAGAGCAGATTAACTGTGCAACCTGCTGTTTGGTAAACTGCTGTTTAACTTCCCAGTACTCCACCCACAGCTGCCATATCCACACATAGGACACATGTATCAATTAACTGGGTGTGGTGGAGCTTCCTTCCAGGAAACAAAGTGCAAAAAGCAATGAAACCTGAGCCAGCTGAGTAAAGAGTGACAGTGTATACCTGTAACATTCCCTCCATGTCGAGCTGGATCAGCTCAGCCTGGTTCATCTGCAGAATGGCCAGCCCCACACGGAAAACGATCTCCAAACCCTGAGGACAGATCAGCTGGAATCAGAGCGGGAAGCTCAGCGTGCTGAGAACGCACGCACCGATCCGCTTTATTTCACTTCCAATGCCGATATCTGAGCTTTAGCATCGGCCGATACGATCCGATACAGAAAAACAGCTGAATTAATTTAAAATGTTTCTTATCTTTTTTCATAACTCTGTATCAGTATAGCACACATAAATACCAATAAAAAAATATATCATCAAGTGGACTGGTCTATTAAGACAATACTGCCCTGGATATATATTCTCAAGATTGGTCAAACATGTAAAAACACTACAACTTTCATTTGTTCAGTCAGAGCAATTTATTTTTCAGCTAATGTAAAATAAATAACAGAATCTGAAACTGATAAAAACAATAGGTTGACTACCTTTGTCAACCATTTCAAACTGTTCGGAAAAACAATGTTAATTCTAAGTATAATGTAAAATACATATTGAAGTATGACGCGCTCAGAGCACAAAGCATAGAATTAGACTAGAATTATTTTTCCAATATCTGAACCAATACAGATGTTAATATTGTTTTAAAGGGATTTAATCAGACCGCACTGCTACTGGAAGTGCAGCAGGTGGCACTAACGTGTAACGTTTCTTTTCATATTAACCTTATTTAACATGTTTTTTCAGTGAAGCTGTCTTGAAAGTTGCCTTAGTCTTAAGTCCAATGAGAAAACAAGTCTAAGTTTTGTGAAAATTACTTTCTCAAGAATAAAAGAAAGTCGGTAAACTGACTTTTTTTAAGAGACAATTAATAGCGTCTCTTATTGAAAGTGGGCAGCTGCTCCTTTTAACTAACCTCACACATGAAGATATCGAAAATCCTGGTGGCTACAGGTAAGGGGTAGGAGGTGAGGAAGATGGTGAGGAACCAGGAGGAGGCGTACATGGAGGTGTGGAAGCTCTGAGCCTGGAAATGCATGTGCAGCTCGGGGAGCTGCTCCTGGAAATCCACAAAAATCATTCAATCCACACCGCAGATTTCTCCATTGCATTCTCTCTCTGTAACTCCAGATGAAGCGCCTACCTGGATCATGCTCTCAAACTGATACATGCATAGTCCCAGCTCAGCCATGCTGGGCTTGAAGAGCTCACGCAGCCTGTAGTCCTGCATGAGCTTCACGAACACACAGAAGGCCTCCTCCTCTGGCATCTGGAGCAAAACAAGACTAAATCAATTAACACCTGTGGGAATCTTCGCTGACTGCAAAGGCATTTTACAGATATGTTTTTCAGTAGCATTGTTACCTGCATGAGCAGCAAACCCACAATGAACGCACTTCCTTGACAGTAGCCAACCTCGCGATCCACCAGAGAATAAGCCTAATTGACCAAAAAAAAAAAAAGTCATTAGATATTACATAAAATAGTTTTTTTGTTTCAGATTGCTGTTGGATTGAGAAGCAGGTGTACCTTCATGACGTTGAAGAGCACTTCCTGGCCCAGGCTGTCTTTCTCTTTGAAGAACTCGTGTTCAGGATAGGTGCGAGCGATGTCTCTGCGTATGAGCTTCTCGCACGGCGATGTCATCTTTAGGAGTTCTGAGTACTGATCTTTGATGGGCATGTTCTGGGCGTTACACAACAGCTGCCACACAATTGCCCGGAAGTGATGGGGAATGCCTTTTCTAACGAGATCCTGCAGGAAGACAACAGCAACAAAAAAAAACTGGTGTTTTTTTTTCTCTTTTGTTTTTGACGTTGAGGCTATTGGACAGTAAAGTATCCGTATCGAAACCTACAAACTAATCCCAAGCGCTCATCAGTGTGGACGTTGCTAATGAAGGACGAGGACATAAAGCTACTTCTAATATCAGCACGTATGTTCAAAATAAAGTCAGAGGAAGCTGAAGAAGATTCCATGATCTACGACTTCGAGACATGTCTGAGGTTTCACTCAACGTGTAAGAGCGACATTTTCAGCAGACAACAGGAAGGCTGAATAGAGTATGGCATGAAGTTAAAGGCTGCTGGAAGACAAAATTACCACTTTTCTTCACTTTCTTCTATTCCTCTTTTTTTAAACTACTTTGAATAATTAATAGAGCTTTATTATACTGTTTGATAAATTTTATAATTTATGTATGATTTAATTGAAATAATTTTTTATAAAGTGTCTCAGGATGACATTGGTTGTGAGTTGGCGGCACCTTAGAATTAAAGGGAATTGCTGTTTTAGAAAAGCTGGCCTCCCTAGCGATGTGTAAAACCCTGTTTTTTCAGTCATTGTGCTAGAAAAAAAGTTTGAATGCATCTTAGTGAATATACACTATATTTGAAGGGTAAAGCCAAAAAAAAGAGAGACTGAAAAATCAAGCACAAATTTTTGATCTCTGCGTTTCTACAGCAGTTATTTTGTGATTTTCACTAGGATTGTTGTATGACTACAAATCACAAATATTCCATATACAAACACAGAACAATTCACTGAAATGAATGGACTGCTTCAGAACAAGAGAGCCGAGTCCGTTTCTCTGAAGAAGCAGCTCCCCTCAGAGGAATCTAAGTGACCCCACACCTGCAGTGGGCGCTCTGAACCCTGACAAGGTTTTGTTTCCCTGCTGCACCGTTTATTATTCCGACTGTAGTAATAAAGAGAGCCGAGGATTCGGTTCATTTGGCTGAGGCGTGCACTTTTCAAATCTTTCCAACAGGAAATCCATGACTTGTGTAAAAGCTGCTGTTAGTTTAGCTTCAATTTAAATGCACATTTGGGAGCCATACTTTCACATGTGAATGCAGATAAGGGGAATTGTAGAAGAGTATTTTAATGTAAGATAATGGAGAAAGAAAGCTGACTTTTCTCATAACAGCGATAAGCCAAGAGTTTGCTCATGTGATTTTGGTTTGTGTCTGTGTCCCATAGTAACCGTGTATCCACTACAAAACCCAATCTTTTCAATGAAGCGCTCTAAAGTAATTTGTTTCTGTATATTACAACTGATACAAGCTGATGAAGCAATTTCCTGTGCTGACAGGGAGCGCTGCTCTTTCCTGCAGTGATGACAGTGCATAATGGTCAAGTGTGTGTGTGTGTGTGTGTGTGTGTGTGCATCTGGTGAGCCCAGGGTGCATCTGGAGCAGAGGTCTGTCCACCCCCCCACCCAGGCATTCAGAAGGGGGGTTCCCTCTCTCCTTGAGACAATCTGTGCTTTGTTCTGTGATGGAATAAGGGGCGGCTTCATGTCGACTGTTCAACAAAAGCTGCTTTCTGCCCTCTCGTCACACTAAATAACATGCAGCACTCAAATATAATCAATATTTTAAAAACTGAACTTGTGAGAGTACAATAAAACAATCTATAATATAACCTAATTGCTTTTATTTAAAACATTAAAGCAACAATTCATTGTAAAATAATGTAATGATTATTAGAGATGCAATAATACTACCTTTTACATTTCCTGCTTGGGTTTGACTGATACATTTTTCAATTTCACACACCTTTTCCAGAGTCAGACTAGTTGATATTAGTTGGTTTATTATTTTAGATATTTACAAATACATCTTCACTGTGAAGATTATTGTACCATTCCTTGAGCTCGCTGATAGGCAGTGTGCAGTAACAATAGGGGGTAAGGGTGGAGAAGGATCCCATGCAGTTTTCTGGCCAATCACCAATCAATAATCTTTAAAGAGCTTGACCTGTCAATTCCTATCGTGACTGATACCGTTTATCTTCTTTTGTCTGAAAAGTCAGAAAATGTAACGACAGATTAGCTAAGTCGGCAAAAGTGGGGTCACTATTGTTAACCTCTCACATGCAGATGTGACCTAGTGGGGATCTGTCTGGGTTTTCCCCCATTGACATGGATTCCTCTGGTAGAATTTTTACCAGGCCAATCAGCTAACAGAAGAAATTGCGGAATAATGACATTTATTTTTTGCGCCGTTTTAAAACTATGGTCTTCCTGTGGTTTTAGCAAAGGAAGTGAACGAAGCCTTGTTCAACTCCAAACCTCTATCTCTGCAGTAGAGGATGGATGATTCCATCCTTTCCAGTAAGTTCTTAAGCTTTTCCCAGGTAAGGGGCGGCAACGCTTTAATCTATGCTCTGCCAAACCAGAAAATAACTCTGGTCACTCTACAACGTTCTCTGGCATTATAAGAACTACAACCTGCATGTTAAAATAATTTTTGCAGTTTGGAAACTGTATCTGCTTCAAACCTTGCAATTCCTCAATACCTTTAACCAGCTCATGCCTGCTCAACAGGCTTCCGTTTAAACAGCAGTAGATTTAATGTGAATGTTAAAAGAGTTACTAACAGTACCACAGTTAAGATTTTGCTGACAAGTTCAGAATAACCAAAGTTCCTTCCTTCACACAACTGCTGAATTTTTCTGGAAGCCAAGAGGAAGAAAGCTGCAGTTCTGAGGAGGAATCAGCCTGTCTGAATAATAACCCTGCCTTATTTCAGTTTATTGATTGCTTCATCTACTGGATTCCACAACAACACAATTAGTGGACCTTCGTGTTGCTTCTGTTATTTAAATGCAGCGTGATAAAAACAAGCAATATCTGCTCCTACAGAGGCTGTTAGCATCTCTCCTGCTATGCTAAATCTGTGGCCCGATAAAACATTGTTGGTCAGCATTTACATTGAAGACCACTTTGGGCCTGGGGTTTAAATCAAAGCACTACCGACAGTCACATGGAACATGATTATCACAGGGCTGCAGAGAGTTACTGTAAAAACAAGCCTGCTAAAATTAGCATCAAAATGTCAGGAACTGAAATAACAAGTTCAGGGGCAACACTGCAGGGTCAGCCAGGACGAAGATAGCCTGACAAATTATCTCTGACTGTAGTAAACACTGCAACAGTTTGAGCTTTTGTGGTGTCTGGCACAGGGCGAGACAGTAAATGTCAGCAAAAATGCATGTGGATCACAAGAGAGATGGTGTTGTGGAGTTTAGAGCAACAGCAAACATCAGGGGCCTCATGCATAAAAGAGTGCACAGTTTTCACACTAAAACTTGGCGTACGGAAATATTTTGAAAAGTGCGGCGCACAACATAATGCATAAACCCCTGCACACGCACATGGCCATGCACCTTTCCTCTATAAATCCTTATTTGTGGGAAAAAGAGCGCAGCTGCTGGTCCACCATGTCGCCGCCCATAAATACAAATGTAAATCATTATAAATATCTGGAAGTCTGCCACCACGTGAAGTAATAACCATGGCAACGTCCTTGTTTGAAGCAGTGCAAGTACTTATAATAATAATAATTGTATATTTTATTTAAAAGGTGCTTTGAGGACACATAATGTGGTCTCACAAAAATAAAAATAAATTTTAAAGAAAAAAAAATCCAAATTAAAAAAATAAAGAGATCCAAGAACAAATCCCTGTTTGAACAGTAGCGTGTTCAGCCGGGGTTTAAAGACAGACAGCCTGTCAGAGAGTACTTCGAGTGGGGAATGTGGATGTTTATTCTAAATAGTAGAACGCTTTATGTCCATAAGGCGCATTCACAAAGCAGGCAGCTGGACCGATACTAGTACCGCACAGCTCTTTAAGTTTTGCTCAGAGCTCCAGAATGATCAGTCTGAGCAATCTAAACGCTCATAAACCATCATCAACATTTCCCGGCAGATCTATATGATCTCTGAACAAAAACTCCTTCCACTGGCGATGTTCTCCATCAGAGCCAAAGCGCTCCACAATTACGCTAATGTGGGCGTCCACAGTCCACATGAGTGATCAGGGCTTCCTGAAACACTGCAAATGACCCCATTTAAATTAGTCGAGACAAGAACATCCATCATCCACAGGTTACAAGACCACTGATCACAGAAACAGCCAACAGGCCCAAGGTAACTGTAGGAGCTGCAGAGATCCAGAACTGAGGTGAGAAAATCTGTGTTTTGTTCCACTAATGGAAGAGTGAGGAGAAGAAATTTGGCAGCATATTACAGCTGCAGCACTGTGTTGACACAGTGATGCACAGCAGGTGCCCTGTTTCAGCTTCAAAGCAAGGCTTACAGTTAGTAGTAGCTTCGCTAGCAATAGTTTCCAAATAGATTCTAGTCTCAAAACTAAGTCATCACCAACCTTCATTTCCATAAAGTTTCACGTCAATAACTACATTTTCACACCTGAGAAATAGTGAGAGTTGTCATCCTGCGTGTTGCCAGATTGTCCATCAAACACACAGGATCTCTCCTTTGTGGTTGTATGCCAGACAGGATAGCGGCTCTTTAGTCGCTTTGACAAGGAGCCAGACTGAAACGCTGTACAGGATTTCTGTTTACACACACACTCTTACGTGAGATGCTTTGTATGAGTGCGTTCATTAGCGCACACACAAGTTTGTTATCGCGACAGGCAAACTCATTCGGAGCCTCTGAGAGAAATCAGAGGCAGTAGAACACAGCAGCTGCGTTTCCATTACAAATATGTGCAAATCTTTGTCTATATGCTGCTGATGTAAAAAAAATCAAACAAAACAAAAACACAGTTTTGCACAGTTAATTTAATTGAAGAAATTAAATTAATTTGAGAAATTAATTTCTTATTTAAGAAATTAAATTAAAACCGCACATCAATAAGATTGTTCATGTGAAAGTCATTAAAAATCATGGAAGTGACGGATTTAAACAGTAATAGGAGAAATCCAGAATTCAGCCATGGTGCAAGAGCTCATCATCTATAAGCCAATCAGAGGAGAGGTCAGTGTTTTACTCAGGGTTGGAGCAACAAGCCCCTCCTACGTATGCGGCATTTTGGGGAAATTTTGGTCGCCAATTTTGCAGAGGAGCTATGGATTCAACACACCGAAATGACACACAACTTCCAATGTGATGCTGTGAGAGCTCTGGTGGAGCCAGAGGCACATTGTTCAAAAAGAACAACAGCAAACCATTGTCCTTCTACTACTTTCTGTTGCCTTCCTTGTGGTTTTTGACAGTAGAAATATTTTTATGTATTTACTTATTTTTTAATGGTGGAAAAATACTATCAAAGTAACTTAATTTTTTTACCATGTTACTTGTGTGAAGTAAAAAGTGTTTCCATTGCTGTTTTGTCAAATACAATTTTATTTCACTTTGTTATGGCTGAAAAACCATGTCATCTTAGCATGAAAACCTTTTAGCAAAAAACATGACTTATGTCAAAATTGCCTTAAAATTACACAATTTTATTTTTGCTCTTTATACTGGTGCAATTTTATGATCAATGGAAACGCAGCTACTCCCTTGGTGGTGACAGTAGCTGTGTGTTCCACTTGTACATGCTCTACCCGTTGTCATGACAGCTTGTAGTTTGGATGAAAGGACACCTTGGCGAGGCGTTCTTCAGGAGTGTCTCAGAAAGAGCTCTTTGGCACTAATGCACTAGCCTCACCTTCAGCTGCTTCTCCTTCTTCTTGCGCACCTCCTCCCACTCGTTGACAATCCGCCCCCACAGGATCCAGGTGTCCTCCTCCAGGTGGGACAGGTTGGAGGAGGCCGAGGAGCTGGACACCAGGGAGGAGCCGCTGTTTCTCCGGGAGCCGTTCATGGAGCGCAGAGACTTGCTGTCTGTCTCCAGAAGCCTAGAATTAAAAATCCGGAGATGTATGTTGTCAATTAGGCTGAAACTAAGCATTATTTATTATTGTTATCTATCTTGTTGCGGTATTTGACAAATACGATCAGGTGGACTCCATATATGATTGAACTGAAGTGACTTTTTTTGTAAGGTGCCTTGAGATGATGTTTGTTGTGAAATGACGCTACATAAATAAACTGATCTGAATTTCATATTTTAGTTGGTTATTTTGATGATTAGCTGTATAAAAAAAAATCTGCATACTTTTCATTGAACAGCTTAAGCTTATTTTATACAATAGTATACAAAAATACAATTCCAATTTATTTCATGTACAAGAAAAGAATCATTTTCTAAAACATATATAAATATTTCTACCATCAACATATGAAAAGCTCTTTCTGCTCGACATAATATCAACTCAATGTCGGGCTGATTTGGTGATTATTTTTTGGTTTAACCAGCTAATAACTGAATAGCAAAAAATGTACAATTCTTTTTCCCTTTTGTTTTTTTTTTTTTTCCACAGAAGCAGGTGAAGCTAAAACTGTCACTTGAGGACTTCAGGGTAGAACATATACACCAAAATGGTTCATTTTTTTGTCTTAAATGCAAAATGTATATATTGTTTGTACAGTTATGGATTAATTGCTGTTCTTACTGTATTATTATTTTCCTCGTTTGAATCTATATATGCCAGTTCACAATTAATCAATTACTTAATTAGTTGACGTTTATTTTGTTAATAAAAGGATCACAATTAAGTGTTTTGATAATTCAAAACCTGTCTAAAATGAGGACATATTTGGAATGTGAGCATTTATACTTTTACATATTTTAGCTTAGAGAAATATCTTCAAGGAACATCAGCAGTGAGAGCAACTTGTTAATGTGTCACCAGAAAATTAAGCAACTAAGATGGCAAATGGAAATATCTTTGTATATGCTTAGTCAGGGTATTATAAACCAGGCTTTACTTGTGTCCATACCTAGCTAAGCATTGCTTTTTTTTTTTTTTAATCATTTTAAAATGTTTGCATTTTTTAAGACTTTATAGTTGGTATTCAGGTATTAATAATCCAATATTTTAATAACATGTAATTTCCTGTCAAACATTTTTCAACTCAAAAACACAACAAGCCGCTCGATGAATGACTGCCCTAGGGCAGTAACCCAAAGTTACTTGAGCAAGAGGTTTTATTGTGACAAAAATAAAGTAAAAAGCTACTTTGAGACTCTCCACCCTACCAAGTAAAACCAGACTTGGTAGGGAAGCAGCTATAAACCTGATGTTTTTAAAATTAGTCCCAGATAACTTGCAAAGCGAAAGGAAGACAACACAAACTGGATATTGTGTTAACGTCAACGATGGAAACATTTTTAGGTAAGAACTGTTTCTTTACAAGTCACTGAGTGTTCAACAGGACAGCTCTGCAGGTTTAAAATAACTCACTGTGTCAAAGTTGGATGAGCTGCAAACACATCAGCCAATTAGTAATTATTGAAGAATTTCAAGAGAAGCCTAGAGAGGATTAAGTGGGAAAACAGCTCAAAAGCCAGGTAGCATGTAATCATAAGTAGAGGTTGACCATATGCTTGACTCACACAAACTACTCTTCTTACTTAGTGTAAACAACAATCAGATTCAAGGTTCCATACTTTTCAATAAAGAAGGAAAAAGGTCGCAAGTTTCTTTTGGAGACAACTAGCGTTTCATCTGCATCTTCAGAAAATGACTGGTGCACCGCCTCATGTTTCCTGCAACAGTTACTGATCTAGGAACAACATGTGGAGAACAGGAGACCCAACTTCAAACCATGACACAGAAACAAACAATCCGACACCTGATCTTGGAAAAAAGAAAAAAAAGGTCTGAGGTCTTTCCAGTACAGCCTGTGAGGACAGTGAGTGATGTCCCAGAATGGCTGGGGGATCCAGACAAATTCAGGTCATGCAGGAGAGAGAACCGAGCAGAAAATACTACTTTATGGACAGAATGAGACAGAATACCTAAGTCAGAGACTGGAGGAGTTTACACTTTGTAGAAAAATTCACAAACTGCATTTTATAAGGTGAACCTGAACCTGCTACTAGCTCTGCTAATAATTCACCACAAGTCAAACAGTCAGAAGACAAAATAAGTATTGTGGACTAAAGATGATCAAGCAAGAGATGCAGCAAATAAACACCAATTTTCAATTAAACTTCTACCCACATAATAAATAAGATTCTTTAGCCTTTAATTTTAGCTCCACTCCCATTTTCTGCATTTTAAATCAGTATAACTTGAAGTAAGACCACCTTACCAAGGTAAACTCATAATTTTCTCCTCATTGCTTTGGGATTTCTTCAAAGCTGATACATCTGGACTTAGACAGTGCAGTGGTGAGTGCTGGATTCTGTTGTTCTTGTGGCAGGACAGGACGAAGCTCAATACCCTTTATCTGTTCTGCCGAGTCCAAAGGCCTCACCAAGCACACAAACCTGCAGTAAGCAGCTGCAATATCTTTGATTTGAACACCAATACCAAAGTTCTCACTGTAGTTGCTGCAGCTGGTCTCAAAGTTCCCTGATGACGAAATAATTTTACTGTTAGCATGTGGCTATGGCTTAGCTCAGTTAGCTGGATGCAGGAACAAACAAGCTAAAATTAAGCTTTATCGAGTTAATTTTGAGTAGTAATTGATTAAATTAATCAATTGATCAATAAATTAATCAATTTAATCAATCAATTAAATTAAGTAATTGATTAAATTTTATTGCATTAAAATGTTACCACAATTAATAGCTTCCCCCCCCCAACATATTAACTTTCCAGCAGAAACTTTTGCATTCATGCTTTGCTGGAACTCCCGTAAATGTGACACACAAGCTACAAACAATGAAGCTGCTTTTGTTTTCTTAATTTTTGCCACAAAAATGTATCTGACTGGACACTGGACAAGTCTATTGTTGTGTTCTTGTTTTGATAAAAGGAGTTAGCCTATCAGTGAAGCTATTCAAGCCTAAAATAGCACCTCAATGCAAAGCATGTAGCAGCAGCAGCATGCTAATGTCAGTGTCCACAGTCCACATTTCAACAGACATTCCATGAATGATCCTGAAACTCTGGAAAGATGAATGTTTAGTATTGCACTTTACATCAATGTGGTGGTTGAATAACCTAAGCAATAAATTAAAACAACAAATACCTTTGTTGTTGAGCTCAAATGTCTGTTTATTCAATAATTTAGCTGATTTTTTTTTTTTTTAATATTGGTAATTTTGTCAGTACTATACAATTAATTAATTACAGACCCTGCATTTAACTGTGACCCACTACTAGCTAAAATGCTAATTTTTCACTTAACAGCATCTGTCCACCCAACATAAGAAACATATCCAAGAAAAACTTATTTAGCTGGACAAGCATTGTGAAGGATTTAACAGTGAGCAAGTGAACAAACCCTTAACAATAAAAGTGAGTGACACACTTGTGCTGAAATAGATGCTTCTACTCTCACACACACATTGCTCAGCCATGGATGAAAGGCTGAACAGAGAAAGAATTCCCAGAGCTGGCAACAGAAGGCCATTGCGTCATCCTCTAACAGTCTATTAATTCAATGTGAACAATGACTGAATCAGCAGGCCACAACAATGTTCTCAATTTACCACACACACCCTTGGTGATTCCATGTATACATCACTTAGCATGCTGTGATGTGGCCTTTGGGAGTGTGCAACAAGTTATTGGTCTTCCAACAAAAAAAGTTCAGCAACAAGACAGGACATTGTTGTCGAAGTGATAATCGGCAGTGACATTTGATTTGATCTCATCTCACTGCAGAGTAAATCAGTGTAAAGCCAGTCGAACATCAGCTGTCAGATGAGACACAAACTGAGCAGAACTATTTGAGGCTAACCCGCTAGCAAAAACAAAGAAAAGAAAATGTAGTGTAAACTTCCTAGAGTTAGTCTCCAGTTAGCAAGTCACAACCTGCTAGATGTCATTCAGGTGTGTGTGCAGATAAGAGGGGGATGGTAAGGACTTCTACAGTGACTGTCAGGTATTCTGAGCACCAAGCCAACACAGCAAAATTTATCCAATATTTACTTTAAAATGTCAAGAAATTGAATATTTTTATGTTGGATAAATACATAAACCTTGCCAAATTAACAAATCACCTGAATGATGCTGTTAAATTCTGAGAGGAGACAGAGGCAAAAGGAGAGCTCAGATTTTCATTAAATCCTGGTGCACCGATACAAAAACTAGTGCTGATGTCGATATCCGCTATTAGTTTTGCTACCATGGTCGATATGAGACAATATTGCGTCATATGTATTTCTGTTATTTCAATATTGTGAAAGAAAAATGACCACACTGCTGACATTTCTTCTCTGTTTCAGTTAAACATCCTGCAGGCCTGCACAATGTCACTTTTAGTGTCACATGACCAACCCAAAACCATGTGACCAGCCTCCTCCAGAAACACAAAGAACAATTTAATCTTCAATATTTCATATGTTAATATTGGCCCAGTTTTAGTTACTGGACCGATATCAATATTTTTTTTAAAAATGACTAAAATTGCCTGATACAGTTGTTAGAGCTGATAAACTGTGTATCCCCACAATTATGACCATTTAATAGCAGTTATGATGTGAAACTGAATTCAGATCAGTTTTATCTAAGTTTGTCATAATTAACAGACCTTTGAGGGTTACAGGAGAAATACCACACATCCTGCAGCGTGGCTGCTCCAATCACACTGCTGTTTATTGCACTGGGTTGCAAAAAAAGTCTTTTTTGGAAGTTGTCTATGTTTTTTTTCCATTTTGAACCACGGAATCCAAAAATGACATCCATTTTTCTAAATCAGGTCAGGTTCATACCCTAGTCTGATTTAGAGTAATCCAATCTTCTGACTAAACTGATTCTATTTTTGTGACATTATCAGTTCATTTCCATTAATATTTCTCATTCAAAAAAAGGTTTAAGGAGAAAAAATAATAGTTTTCTAACAAAGTAAATTAATTATATGTTACAAACTTAGATTCTTGTATGTAAACTGAATAATAAACACTGATAAGGGTAAGTACATGTAAATTAAATATTACGTCTCTGTCCTGTCCTGATGGAATCTCTCCTGCTCATCATCATTGATTCAGATTCTCAGGAAACCGATCCAGATGTGAGAACAAGTCATGCATTTTGATGCTCATGTTGCTCTATAGTTCAGAAGGTTCACCTGATTGAGCAACACCACTGTGATTTTTGGATTCAGCTCATCAACATGACCCTAAAACAGTTGAAAAACTCCAGACAATTGTTTTGGCTGTTGACCAGTGTAATCAATAAATGATCAATAATCCTGGGGAGTTGAGATAGTTACATATTCTAATATAAAGGTTACATCCCTTCAAAAGACTGATGAGAATATTTTATTAGTAATAGTATTCTTAGTTTTCTTATGATCAGTAATGTAATTAAGAAATTAATAATTAAGGACATAATGCTTGATTATTATTTTTTTATTATTATTGTCTTAATTTTTTTTTATTAATTCAACAAAAGCCTGCTACACGCTACAAATACCTGAAGGACTACACTGGATTTGTTTTGTGTCTGTATATATTCACTTAAAAATAAAAAAGTATGATGAGACAATTATACTCACTCTCTTGGCGGTTTTAAGCATTATTTTTTGAATTCCTACTATAAAAGCTGTAATAGTGAGCGTGTGTGGCTGGGTTTCTCTGATGAGTCATGTTATCCAAACTTCACCTGCAGTTTAATTCTGATTCATTTATGGCTGAATAGCAGGAACACTGACTGGAAACCTTTGAACACAGGAGGTTTTCTTTGCCAATTATTGACAAAGAAGTTGTAAACATTGTCTCCTCTGGTGGGCTACCATAACAAAACAATAATTATGTACCTCAAAAATTTAAAAAAAGGGGGGGGAAAGACTTAACTTTTGTGAAGGATGAGAAGAGAAATTCAGTTTGAAAAAAAAAAAAGAAAGAAAAACTCCCATCTTGCATCATTATGCAAAGGTAACTGAAGAATCTGCATCAGCCAGTCTACTGACCTGTTCTGCTCCTCCAGCTTGGCCAGCAGCTCTACATCATCGGGGCTGAGCTGTGCCGGGGAGGATGGCGAGAGGGCTGGCGAGGACAGAGATGTGGAGGAGGAAGTGGCGGGGGTCTGTAGAGATGTGGGCGTGGCCACCTGGCTAGCCATCTGACTGACGGTGTGGGAGACCGAGTTCCTCACCCATGAGAGAGTAGAACTCAGCTTTCCAGCAACCTTGTCTGTCGCCACCTGCGGGGAAAGACCACAGCAGTCTTTTTATTACGTAATCACTTTCCGACCTCACCGCGCTCGGTCTCACAATAAGTCACCGTCTAAACTTAGATCCATGCCAACCAGACGTTGTCCAGTCAGAGCGGGACGGATTGATGCGGCTGCTTAGCTTTAGCTCTGCTTTAGCCAATGTTCTGATCTCCTGATCAATACCTCAAACTGCTTGCTTGTGCTGCAGCAAACGTTTGGTGAGTCAGGACTGAATCGTGACAGTCAGCACTGGCTGTTGGGTTGGTTTCATTTTAATGCTACTTTAACAACACATTCTAGCCACTTTTCTTTTTTTTCAACAGATTAACAACAAGAAGTCCTGCTTTTGCTAAAGAGAATATTTTACAGAGCAGAGCAATGATTAACATTATTACCCTCTCATGGAGAAAAATGATGACAAAGGTGTGAGTCCTGAAACGTAATCTGACCGACACTGAGACCTGGGTAGATATACACACACGAGAATTATAAAAGAAACTGTTTACATCTGTTTCCTTTTCAAAACCACCACTGAAAAAAATTATACACTAACATCTGAAAAGCATGTAAAGAGGTGACATCAGGTAAGTTTCCTACCTGCTTTTCCCTCCTAAAAACCCAACCCTTTCAGCCACTTTCCATGACAAAGCTGTTTTTTCAAATCTCCATATCCATCAAAAGAAGGATTTTAGACGCTTGTTAAACAGCACTCTCACTCGCTCAGTCTTCTAAACATTCAGCCGACTTAACAGAGTCTTCCAGTCATATGCTGATCATACTTACAGAAAGGGTCAAAGTGCTACAGTCATTCCACACAGCTGTACTCGCAAAAAAAAAAAAAAGGCCTGGCTGTCTAATGCAGGAAACAAATCGAGAATAAAAACAACTGAGTAAAAAGCAGTAGTGATCTATTACACATTACCCAGTTACACATTTTTTTTAATCTGAGCTATTTTTAATAACTGCGCATTTAAATTTTTTTGCTGCAAATTTCCCCTTTAGTCTTCAGTCTCTTTTCTTATCTCTGTGTGAATCTGCAAGTCACTTTGCTGCTGTTTTACCTCAAATTCTCCACCAAGTGTCAATTTAAGATGTTTCCATTATTCTTACTCTTATTCTTAACTTTTTCGTGTTCAACCACAAATTTTAAATTAACGTGATGGGGAAACACAAACGAGTCAATATGAATCAAAGAGGAATCGTAAATGTCTTTCAACATTTTTGACAAATAAAATGTAAAAGTGACTGAAGCATCTGAATCTTTGTGTGTAATTTAGTCCCGGTATTGCAGAGGGTTAGGCCAAAGAAAAATATCCTGAGGTTTAAAACACCTAAAAGAGCACAATTAAGTGCATCACCTGAAAACGGAAAGGGTGTGGCACAACTACAAACTGCCATGCATCCAAACCAACAGGACAAGCACGGGTAGTATTAATGAAGAAGCTGCAGAAAACCAAAACTTCAGAAATCCACCCTTTATGCAACGAAAGAAAGCCAGAGGAAGTCGTCTATTCAACGACAAAACGACAAATTTCTACACATGTACAAATTTATGAAAACAAATAAACTCATCCGACACAGTTAAAAAGAAATAGTGTCACACAATCATTTTCAGAAAACTTTTTATCCAAATGAGCTCGAACAAATATGTCATTTGTGTTGTTTTAAAATGCCAAATGCACCATGGGCAGTGTAGCGCAAAGTTAAAACCTTTGTTAGCCAATCAGCTGATGCCGTTTTATTTACTGCTAGCAGTAATGCAATGGAACCCCAAATCTCTGTTTATCCATAAGCACACTCAAACACAAATACAGAGCTTTGTGTGGATGAAAAGCTGAAATACATTATAATGTATTGGTTTTCCCAGTTATCCAGAGGGAAACAGGCCCTAACAACATTTACACTGTCATAAGGTGTAAAAATCTAGGAAAGTTTAAGCGATATGAATTCTTTGACAGACTTTTTAATGAACGCAAAGGGACAAGGACTTACTTATATGTCAGATAAAAAAAATGTGTAAGTTCAACCCTTCCTATCAACTAAATAAATGGCAGATAGATGAACTAAGGAAGGCATCTTTTGTGCAACATCAAATCATAAACTCTTCTAGAATGACTGGAGGATTATGCTAACACTAATTCTGTAGTGGTGTAAGTGTTTGCGTGTAATTTTACATTTGTTGTCATTGTACATTATATTTATATTGGTGTTCTTTTTTATCTGTAAGTATTAATTTAAGTCTGTTAATAAAAGTTGAAGGTATAAGAGGTTTTAACTGATTAATTGTGTGAAAAAAAAATCTTAAACTGTCTCTAATGTAACATCTGCTTCCACTTACTGGGTAGAAGAGATGAGCAACAAAGAACATTCTGGTTTTTAGACATTTAAGTGTGTTTTTTTTTTCACTAGGTGTATTGAAGCATTCAGCAGATTTCCTCTTTTCTTGTTTAGACGACAACCTGCTATGTGGTTTAGCCCAAATGTTTATTTGCATACAGAGAAAATAACTGAGATCTAATCACAAGTGTTCAACTCCGGATGCATGGAGACTTAAAAACGGTTAAATGGTTTCAGCTTAGAAAGACATAAAAAGTGAAACAGTGAGCAACTCTGATTATAAGGAATAATAGCTGATTGTAAACACCCTTAAATTTGTATCTATTTTCTCCCCACCCAAAGCTTTGTGGTGCTCTGAGTCAGACTAGGATTGTCTGTGTACTTTTTCCCTGAAAGCAAAATAAAAGAAAGTCGGCCCACGTGGCTTCTTATGGCACATTAGTGAGTCAGATTTCCCCTTAAAGAACAGCTCTACATGTGCTCTTTCAGATCTGATATCTAGAAAGTTGACGGCAGCTTCCTATGTATTTAAGAGTGCTTTAACATCTGATAGTCTGGTAGACTGGGCTCAGTTAAGAACCAAAATGTGCTACATTTTCAGCTGGTGCTGTTCTCTTTCACACTGCAATGTGTCAAACCAACCAAATCCTTTGAAAAACCTGTTCATCTGTGGCAGAACCAAGAGCCGCAGAAGCAAATAACTGAAAAGTTACGTTAGAAGACACTAAGATCAACTTCCTTCTTCACAAAATGTAAACAGAATGGCGTCAAGATTTTAGCCAGTGGTTGTAGGATTTCTCTTTTTTGTCTCCATTCCTCCCATTAACACTTGACATAGGCGTTTGTTTTGGTTAGATTATCCAGAATGCCCTGAACCATAGTCAACTTCCTGCTTTTGGAGTGGTCTCTAGTCCACCTGGTGTTCACATATGCATTCAAACTGCGGCAGAGTTCACTTTAACCCAACCGAGACCCAGGTTAGTAGGCGGACCAGAGTTTGATTACATTCACACCTCCCTAACAGAACTGGACTTTCTAGGCAAACCAACTAGAGTCGGATTAAACAGGACTGGTGTGAATGTATCCTAAGTGTAGATGGATTTGAAAAGATTTCAAATTACCTGGCAGCAACTTTAAATTTAGACTCTGGTTCTACTATGTCAGATGCCAGCATCAAGGTTGGCCTTAAAAGATATTGTGTCCAGTGAACCGAGCCGATGAAAGCAGGAATTCCCCGTAAATCCTGGATAAGGGGTTTGTTGCTGCTTTTGTTTGCCAAAGAACTGAAAGAGGCCAAGAAATGCTGGGAGCATAGCTGATGAAGCTACAGAGGGTCTGAGCAATGGAACATCAGGGCAACTAGGGAAGTGAAAAAGACCAGAGGAAGAAGTGAGAAGTATTTCCCTTAACATAACTGAATAGATGTGTCACACTAGCTGGAAAACAAACCAGGTAAATGACTAGAAATTATATCTACATGTACAAATCAAAAAACTTCTAACCTACACTCGCTCCTATCTTAATATTGTATTTCTCTTCCTGAATAACTTTTTCAGGCTCTGCAAAAGACACCATGGTGTGAGAGCACTGAAACCCAGGCTTGGCTCACAATAACACACTCGAATTGAGGTGGAAAGGCCTTTCTCTTCACACGCACAGGCCAGCTCATACTTTCCAAATGTGCAATCAACATTTCAATGACCGGGCTGAAGGCTATTCCTCAACAAGCACTGCTAGCCTTCAAACGGGGTCGGAAATGACATGTCTAGAATCTGGTTCATGATTTTAGAAATTCAAACTGCATGCATAGCCATTTTAGTGCTCTAGGGTAAAAAAATATTGAGTCAAAGTTTAAACTTTAAGAATTATATTACTTCTAGATTCAACAATCCTTCTACTAATTTATTTTCTCAATTACAGGAGCTAGAAATAGCATTCTGAGTGACCAAAATAATGTTAGAAATCCATCTTTTGTTTGAATAAATAGCGGTGTCAATTATGTTGCTGAAAATGTGTAAAAGTTGATTGGTTATACCTAATAAAACCAGGCGACAAGCTTTCCTAAAATTTGTTCCACTATGCAGAAGTTTATCTGCTTTAAGTTATAGCTAAAATGAATCCCTGCCTTAAAACAAGCACTTTTTTTTTTTTTTTTACACAAATCCCTTTCAAAGTATGTTCACCTCCAGAACCTTTGAACTTTTAGCCATGTTACAAAAAAATTTGCCTCAGTGTATGTTTTTAAAAAGTGTGGTAAGAAATTGGAAACAGAACATGGCGGAGGCAGTGTCATGCTAATGGGAGTGTTGTTCTTTAGCAGGAAAAAGAGAAGTTGGTCTGCGTTAAGAGGAAGATGGATTGAGCCAGATACAGGCTAATCTGGATGAAACCACATTTAACCAAATGCTTACAATCAAACTAAGCTTGAGGTACTTTTGAGGTATTTTGTTCATCTCATAATTATCTACTGTTCCACATCATAGCAATTAAATTGAGGTCTGTGGCTGTTACTTGACAAAATATGGAAAGGCTAAAGGATTATAAGCACTTTTGGTGCAAAAACACTGTTCATGTGACACTTTATTTTTTAGGAGAAAAAGTAAGACCATAGTACTTTGAATATGTTGTCCAAACAAAGAAAAGTTCAGCTAACAAATGAGATTTAACACAATTAAATAACCCTAAAAAAGTATATACAACAGCTAATTTATTCCTATAGATAAAGCTGTTGCAGTAAGCACTAAAATCAATTCCTTGTATAATAAATTAAAACAAACTCGATAATTTCCATTTCCATAGTTAGTTGTTTTTCTGGTGTGTTGGTCTAAACTAGCTCCTTTTTTGAATGTTGTTTAAAGACACTTTGGTGTTCATTTGATTTGTTGTTTCTGTTTTGTTTATTTATTTTGAATATTTAAAATGTCTCACAGCTCCAGTGTTAAATGTTTAGGTTAGAAATTAAAGGTTTATTAATATTTCAGATTATAAAAAAAGACTTTACCATTATATTATTTGAAAACTGTTTCAATACAATATTATCATAAATTGCAATAACTTCTAGGACAATTATTGTCCAGCAATAAATTATCCCAGGCCTAAATTAAATAAGTAGGCCTATTTAATGTAGACCTACTTATGAATAAACCCTTGTGGATCAGAATAGGCTATGGTGTCAAAAAGTGTAAACCAACAAAATACTAACATCATGTGGATCGATAGTCTAGTGCCCCAAAATAAAATCAGACTAGGCAGTAACACTTGTGGTCTAATTAACAGTGTAACCCCACCCACCAGCTCACATGTACTGCAGAACAACACCAGTGGAGGATTGCAGAGTATCTGCGATGTACATTTACTAAGAATTTACACTTGTTTTGATAGCAAAAAGTGTATGTTGGTTTTTTAAAAATGCTATTTTCATCCTGTTTGTTATGAAACAAACTCAAGAGCAAGATGTGTTATTGCTACTTTCTATCTCAACACATTATTAGCCCAACCAATTGGTGTGAAACAGTTAGCAGGAGAGCAAACCCTCTGCAGCTTCACGTCACAGAAGATTTAAAGCTGTTCTTGAATGCACTCCCCCTTCCCCTGAACCAATGCCACAGCCAAACTAACTCTCACAGTTAGTTTGGCTGTGGCAAACTAACTGTGTTAGTTTGTGTTAAACAAAAAAAGTACCGAAGTTCTGCTGCTAGCATAAGAACCATTTGGGCCTGAGCAGCCAAGAAACAGAGAAGGAACTCACTCAAGTGTTTAATAAAGCAACTAGTCCAGGCACTGAATTCAAAGAACAGAAACTATTTACTCACCAGCTGCTGTGACTGAAACTTCACATTCGAAATACAGATGGACGAGTTCTCCACGCAAGTGTTGCTACTGGGGTAAATTTAATACTTGAACTACTGTATAATAAAATACAAAATGGCAATCCTTGGACATTAGTTTACATGTGATACAGGCCCCAGGCTTCAGTGTGCTGCTAAATAATGCTAGATCTACAATTAGCTTTAGCTTATAGAGAGTTAGCTTTAACTTATAGAGAGTAATGGCTTCCAGTCCCTCTTTCAGCTTTATTCACTCAGCCCATTTTTACGGAAACAAAATTAAAAAGTGCTTCACAAACAGAAAACATGTCCCATCAAGGCTTTGCTTGTCCATATTTATGAAGGATTTCCAGATACAGAAATAAAACTAATACCATGTATAGCAGGGCTTCACCGAGTGCCTTATAAGCCTGGCGGGCCACCAGGCTTTAGTTATGTCCCCACCAGGCTATTTTGTTTTTTTTAGGTATTGTTCATAATGTTTTCCAATAGCGATATTTTCAAATTTCCTGTCAACTTTAAACATTTTTTTTAAATCAATAACTGCCCTTACCACTGGACTTAGCAGGTGTGCTGAGGGAAGCCTTGCTTACGACATGCTTGAAAACGCACATCGCTTTGTGCTATCGACCATCACCGATAGTCGACTCTCTGCATTATCAGTTCTACATGACATCACAAATACTTTGCAAGCAAAATCAGCTTTTGAAAATCATCTTCCTCCTTTTCACAATGTGTTTCTGCAGAGCAGCATGTTGAATTGCTAAACTAACGCCAACACTTTTTTTTTTTGCATATGACTTGTTGACGACGTGGCTTGTTAAATATTTTAATGCCCTTGCGGTTAATTACGTAAATAGAAAAAAAACACAGCTCTTAAACACAAACATGGCATTTTTAAAGTTATCTTTCTGCTCAGCTCTGTCCTTAATGAAGTTTCTCATTAGCTCTCTGCATTCTTACTGCTTTCCCCAGTTTTTATGCAGTGGTGCAATATTTAGAACTGTGCTACGTTAAAAGACGGTAATCTGAGGTGGGCTTATCACCCATAACATCCTTGTTTACTGGATTTCCCCCCGTCTGCAGTCTGAGTTTGAGACAGTCAAACATCGCAGCAGCACCACAGCTGAGCGGTTTAAATCCTCTGTTTGTTCCACATATCATGTTTCCCCTCTCTCTGTAAAATACACTCGTCTCCAAACAGCAAACAGAGGAGCGGCGGGTTAGCCTCTGCTGCCCAGGTTCCTTTTATGGCTCGATGGTGCTGAGCGCTGAAATGGGGATCTAGCATCAAATTCAACAGTAGAGTCTCTTCCAGAAAGCGCCACAAGTTACACGGCATTACCGAGAAGAGAATCCGCTTAAGCTAAATGAAGACGTCGGTTATTTTTTACCTTTTGCAGCCAAAATGGCGACTTCTACTTTATTTTATTTTGTGGGTTTTATGATAAACATCCACAGTCTGAAGAAGTCTCCGGCTGCAAACGCATCAAACACTATCGACACCGCTGACAAGCCGCAGGTCGAAGTAATACTGCGACAAACCCGAGTGGAAGAGTTAAGTAATAACAATTTGTAGTACTTGAGCGCAATGTCACAGTATTGACTTTAAAAACAATGGGATAACTTTGAGTCTGTTAGTGAGTAGAAGTCAACTCCAGTAAATAGACCGAGCCCGGGGGGGGGGAGCAAAGACATCCTTTACCTTGAAGCGTTTTCAGCCAGCAGCAGTAAATGTCTCCTGTTTCCCATGCACGAAGATAAAGCTCCAATAGTCAGAGAAAAAGTTCCGCTCGGAAACGCTTTACGTGCGTACATAGAAAATTGGGACAAGCCACTGCGGCTCGGTTTCTTCTTGAAAAGCTAGCCAGCATTAAGTTAGCTCGTTCCCATTGACTCCTCGGTCCAGCCCATGCAGCCGTAATACGTGTACACAAATGTCTCCGACCCACAGACACGGCCTCGACTGTTTACATCCGAACAGAGCATGCGCGAACCTGATGTAACACTGTCACCAAGTGGTCAACGCGAGGAACTGCAAACCACGACATTCCTAAACGCAAAAGCGTTTTTTTTTTTATTTAAAAGATAGTTTGATTATTTTCAAAATGGAGACCAGAAGTGAATTTAGCGAAAATGGGCCAAAATAAAATTGGAGCGTCTCTCTAAAATTTTCCTTACAAGCCCAATAACTGATGTTGCACTCTGACACACATTCAACTACAGTTTTAATGGCTCTACTGTTTGTTTATTTTTTTGTGGGTGGACCACAACGACGCCATTAAAACTCACAATAGCATACCAAACTTTATAGTTAACAAATTAGAGTGAAAAATACCCTTTCCACAGACATTTCAATAGTAATCACATTGTCACATTTTTCTGCTAAAACAAGATTCACCTTCTGTTTTCCTTACCCTATTTAGTCTGTTTATATGGCAAAGTGTCTAAAGTCAGATTAGCAAATCTGATTAATGCAGATTAATATCTTTGTTTTATTTTTGTATGATTTTCACTTACAAATAAAATCTTTGTATAGTACTACTTCTACTTCTACTACTAACAACAACAACAATAATAAAATTGAAATATTTCTCTTTTATTAATCACGTTTCTGCTTTTATCTTAAACAAACAAAAAATCCTTCATCCCCCATTTATTAAACTTTATTGCATACAGAAGCACTGATCTATGACCCTACAAGCTCACCTGCCTACACATAACATAAAAAAAAAGTCAATTTAAAAGTTTTCAAATTATGTGTCTTTCTTTTAAGATGGGACCCTTTTTATATGTTGGATCTAATTACTCATCTACAAAAATTACACTACTCTGTTTCATTAAAAATGTAATGTTTAATATGTACAATACAAAAATTCTAAAGAATTTATGTTTTTATTTTTGTTCGTTTGTTTTTTGTGGCCCTAAAGTGCTTTCAGCTCCATGATTTTGGCCCTTGTGGTAAAGCGGTTTAAACAGGGGTGTCAAACTCCAGTCCTCAAGGGCTGCCATCCTGCAGGTTTTAGATGTGCCAGAGGTACAAAACCCTGGAATGAAATGGCTTAATTACCTCCTTCTTGTGTAGATCAGATCTCCAGAGTCCTGCTAATGACCTGATTATTCTATTCAGGTGTGTTGCAGCAGAGGCGGCTCTAAAAGTTGCAGGGCAGTGGTCCTTGAGGACTGGAGTTTGACACCAGTCCTTTCCCTGTCTGAGCAATGACTGGGTAAGAGGCAGGGTGTAGGCTAAACATAACGCTAAAAACAATGTCACACTCACCCAAAAAATCTCAGGGTCACTTATTAATTTACATGCATGTTTTTGGAATGTGAGAGGAAAATGGAGACCCTTTTACCACCCTGTCCGTCTTCTACAACTGCTGATATGAAGGTTCTTATACAAAACCAAGATAGCCTAAAGCTAATCGAAAGTCTCAACCACTTGTTTACCCTCTCATTATCTATCACAAACACACACGATATGAATGACTCAAAGGCCACCGAGGAATGAATTGTGTCAGAGCAGCTCTGCCTCAGGGCAGCTAAGGGAACGTTGTGATTTCATGTTTTTGACCAAAATATTCTGAGGTGACTTCAGACTTAAATGTTCACTTTCACAAAACACTAAGCATGAAGAAGAGATATGAGATTTTTCAAGTTAAAGAAATTCTAGATTTCCCAAAATGTGGTCCACATTTACTGAATTTATCCAAATTGATGAGGTAAAGTAGTTTAAACTAGCCAGTGTAAACATGTGCAGTCATATTTGGTAAATTATGATTTGCTTTCTGATAAGGCTCAGAAAGGTTCTCTGTGGACTTTGACACTTGTATTTTGTCTCCTTTCATCCAGTCTTAACTTCTTTGAAAAGAACAAATGGCTCTTTGGCACTCTGGCATTAAGCAGACTTTGTAGTAAACTCCACATTTCGGTGTTAATTTTTTTTTTTCATTGGTCTAATCTACTATTCAAATTTGAAATGTCATGTTTTCTTTAGCTGTAAACAGAAAATCATCATAGTTAACAGAATAAAGACATTCAAACATCCATCTGTGTGTAGTTAATCTATATAATGTGTTTCACTAAAAATTCCTCAAGTAAATAGACTTTTGAATAAAAATTTGTTGAACGGGTCAGTAGGATGTTCCATCAAGTGCTATTTCATGTCCTTATGTTTATGCTTTATTTTCTTTTTTGTTTCCTCTGATGCCCCGTAAAGTACTGTGGTTGATTAGGTATGAATGGTGCTCCATAAATAAACCTGCCTCGCTATTAAAAGCACAAAGCCCAACTTGAGCTTATGATCGAATATTATTTCAGTTTGTACCTTAGTTTTCAAATTATTTGGAAAAAATGATAAGGACTTACATCGTGTGTAACTAATCAGTGTTCCGACATTAAAATGTCTTACCTGGAGCTCATTGTTGAGAGGAAAGAAAAACGTCACTTCTGTTGGAGCAGCGTGGAGTTTCAGGCTGTTTGATATAACTGACTGATCTTTCATTGAACCCTCAGTCTAAAAGCAGCAAATGCTATTAATAAGTGAAAAAAAAAAACTACTGAAAATCCATTCTTAACCTAATCAGAATTCACAGCAGCCACAAATAGACCGGCTTCACTCAGTGTCTCAGCATGTGAACAGAAACTCCCAGTGAATGAAAACCTGGTGAGGAATAAAGGAACTCTGGGGAAAATGACTGCCTAGGTTCACATACCGAACAGTCCCCAAACCTACTTTTCAGGTTTCAGCTGAGAGCAGGCATTGACGCATGTCTTTTGTTGGCTGCTTGGACACTCCTCTGGCTGAGGAAGGAGCTGACGTTGTGGAGACACATCACGACCGAGCGCGGCCCCATCGATCTGATACGTCATTCTGTCTGTCGCGTCTCATCACACCGATAACGTTACGTAACCGCAAACATAAACACACAAGTGTTCGAGGTGAAGATGGCTGAAGAAGTTGTCATGGAGAGAGTAAACTAAAACTGAGTGTAACAACATGAGAGTAGGCATGTTTAATCTGATTTTTCATTGCCTTCCTCTGTTGTCTTCTTACTATATTCCTTTTTATTGGCAAAATACTTTTTTTTCTTTTTTTTTTTTACAGTACCTATAAAGTATTCACCGCTTTAATTGCTTTTTCAAATCAATAATTTTGAAGAAAATTGGGCATTTTGACCAAAAAAGTAAATATAAAATCTAACCCTTCAATGTGGAAATAAAAACTGATTTCTTCTAATTAATGACAATTAAATAAATAATTTGATGTAAGATAAGAGATTGCATAAATATTCATTTGCTGATAGATAAAATTGCTTTTTTGACCAAAAAATGTAAAAAACAAAAAGAAAAACAAAAAACCTCGGTTTATACAGAAAATAAAAATAAAAATATTTCACTTAAAACAAGTGACTTCTTCCTGCTGAACTGTGCTGAGCTGTGAACAGACCTTTCCACGCCCCCCCCACATATTCTCCATTGGATTGAGGTCTGGGTTTTGACTAGACCCTTCCAAAACGTCCAGCTTTTTGTCCTCAAATCATGTCTGTGTAGCTTTAACTGGATGCTTCGGCCCATTGCCTTGCCGGAACAGAAATGTTCTCTGAAGCCGTAATTCTCTTGCAAGTGTCTGTCTTTTTTTTTTTTTTTTTTTTTTTTTTTTTTTGGTCCAAAAAGTCACATTTTGTCGGTCCTGATTAATTTACAAAATCAGCAAAAAGCGTAAAAGATCCAACAGGGTGAATACTTTATTTAGTGCTGTTAACATCTCAGAGTTAATCAAAGATTAGTCCTCAGGAGGGATGTCAAGTCAAGAAGCTGGTTTAATTTGTAGTTCAGTACATTCTCTGTTGCCACCACCAGAACAAAATGGTGATATAATGGAACAGCATGTTCCCCATTCTAAAACGTCGCTCAATCAGATCAGCTGAAACATTTCTATATCTTTGTTCCTGTTGCAGATTGAATCTGTCTGATAGATAGGTGTGTGGATTATTCACAATAAACAAAATGCTATTGTACCTACTGGTCAGTTGCTTCCATACACTAATCATGGCCACCAGTGTTGCAGTTATTTTGGTCTTTTAATTAATTATTTATTTTTTTATTAATGATAGAGCAATGGTAAGACCGCAATAATGTGTTTTTGTGGACATATAATTCAGAATGTATTCTGGATTCTGTATCATTTTTGGTAACAAGCTTCAGTGTTCTGATAATATTTTCTATCGACTGAGCCTGTTGTGGCATTTAGAGGCCAAGAAGCCAAAGTAAACACAATATCATCACTGAATATGGTGATGATATAGTACAGTAGCTATTAGTATTAATTTCATGCGTTATACATATTAAAAAAGACTTATTTGGAAAAGTTTCTTTATTTCTTTATAGTTTGTTATTTTGTAATTGCGCCATTTATTTATTTACGTATTTATGTCACTTTACCTTTTAAAATACGAAAACTTACACATAGCTTTCTAAATTTCTGTGTTGAATTACATAGTCTCTAAATATTAATCAATATCAGATTTTCTGACTCGGTACTAAAACAGTCTTTTTGTGTCATTTCTTTGATGGTTGCTTTTTTCCGTTTAATAGGGTAAAAATATGTTAAAGCAGTGCTAATCTTATTTGTGTACGATCTTCAGACACTCCAGCCACCCTCGCTCATCATGATGAGCTGTCGTGCTTGACCTTTAAATGTTTCTTCTTGTCATCAAGGCCAAATAAATATTTCTTTTTATTCTCTTCTAAGTGCAAAAAATTTCCTCCAGAAAGCTTTTAGGTCGTCCATGTGGGTAATTCCAAACTTTCTAAGTTTTTTTATTTTTATTTTGTGGTTCTCACATAGACTGGATTCTCTGTGGACTTTGACACTTGTATTTTGTCTCCTTTCATCCAGTCTTAACTTAACCTAAGTTATTAGAAAAATTGATAGGCAAAGAAGATTGTACCCACTCAAATTATTGTGAATGTATCGCTCCGGGTCGACAGGGGGCAGAAGTGTGAACATATAGGCTCGCGTTTGGTGCTTTCTGGGCCCGTGACGCAGTATTTAGCAAGCATGCGCACGACGATCTTTCTTTTCCCAGTGCAGCGGAGTCCCAGCCCCAGTCTTTGGCTCCGGGCTCCTTCATAAGGAGACTAAAAGACTCCAAAATGGTTTGTAGTTCGGCCTCATATGAGTCCACACGCATTCCCTAAACGTCCAGGAGTTGTGTTCTGTCGTCAGATGGTTCAAAACATGTTTGTTATGTTCAGATGATGATGGATTTATTCCGGCTAATGCCTGACCGGTGCTGTTCAAACGTGGCCTACCCGTTCTTCTCCTCAGTTTCTGCTTCCTGTCGTTTAGAAATGACCTTTCTGCTGGCACTTATTTGGGATACACTGCTTATTTTTCATAAGTGTATCCCCTTATTTTTGAGTGCTAATTCATTTAATTAGCGCTGCGTTAGCAGACGCGGTAGCCTAGCTCTTCTGGCTGCAGGCTAGCTAATATTAGCTTGGTGTAACACTGCTTTCTGACTCTTGGCAGTTATGTTAATGTTCAAGCACCCGATCTACAGACATCATCACTCTGTCACTGCTTTCCTTTGACATGCTAACTGTTTGCTTCTGTGTTTGCAGGGTTTTGTTAAAGTGGTGAAGAACAAGGCCTACTTCAAGAGATACCAGGTCAAGTTCAGGAGGAGGAGAGGTAAAACCTCCTCATAACATCCCCACACAAACATGACCTCAGCTGTCAATGTGCAACTAATCCACCTTTCTTCCATCCAGAGGGAAAGACTGACTTTTTCGCTCGTAAGCGTCTCGTCGTCCAAGATAAGAACAAGTACAACACGCCGAAGTACCGCATGATAGTCCGCTTCACCAACAGGGACATCATCTGCCAGGTCAGCATCTGAAGTCCTGTTGTCAATCTGAAAGAGGAAAAGCTAAAATGGTGCTCATAATTTCTGCTGAAATGCCGTTGCAGATTGCCTATGCAAAGATCGAGGGAGACATGATCGTGTGCGCCGCCTACTCACACGAACTGCCAAAGTACGGGGTCACCGTGGGCTTGACGAACTACGCAGCAGCCTACTGCACTGGCCTGCTGCTGGCCCGCAGAGTGCGTACTCCCTCGCATTTGGGGAAGAAACGACTTAATTAGCTCACAATGTTTCACAACATTAAAACTGCGCTTTACTTCCCAGCTTCTGAACAAGTTCGGCCTGGATAAGGTGTACGAGGGCCAGGTGGAGGTGACCGGAGACGAGTTCAACGTGGAGAGCATTGACGGTCAGCCGGGAGCTTTCACCTGCTACCTGGACGCAGGGCTTGCCAGGACCACCACAGGCAACAAGGTGTTCGGCGCTCTGAAAGGAGCCGTGGACGGGGGCCTGTCCATCCCACACAGGTACGTCCTGGACAGCGTTCAGACCAGCTGCTGGGCGCTCTGCGGTTTGCTGCTCGGATACCTCCAATCAAACACTGAATGAAAACTTCACTGAAGTTTGAAGTAAAACGTGCAAGAGACTCAATAGGTTAGGTGCACTTTAACAGTATTTAAGCAAATTTAATAATATATATTTTCCTTTTTTGTCCCGGTTTTTCCAAAAACGGGATGACAAAAGTCTCCAGTGTGGCGTTTTGGTCTCAGCCTGATTATTTTGAAGGACAATTTTGTTTAGCAATTTTGTAATTCTCTTTTTTTTTGTTTGTTTGTTTTATTTATTTGGGATATTTGTGATGTCATCCAGTTCTGGTGTTAAGTGATTATTAAACTTTGAGAATGTGTTCTTGCGTTATTATGCCATCGTACGACTTGAAAATTATCTCAAAACAACAATATTATCATTGATCGCGATAACTTCTGGGACAATTTATCGTCCAGTAAATTAATCAGAAACAAGATCTAAAATCTTACTGGTACTTTCAGTGCAATTTGTCTGTAGTCAGCATTTGTTGTGGTATCCATATTTATGCTTTAGCCAGAGCTAAGAGATGTTGTGGGACGTCTGAAGAGCTCCCTGCTGCTGTTTGCAGTAGTTTTCTCTTGGATCCTCTCAGGTGGTTTTAGTACTGATGTATCTGTAACATCGTTTGTTTTTGATTTCACAAAAAAAAAAGATTTTACAGATTACATGCAAAGTATGTGCTCAGGCTCTGGAAAGATGACAAATCTGTGAAATTGCAGATGATTGACAAAAAAAACCCAAACTTCCTTTCTGAACTTTTAATTTTTGTTCCATGTTCGGCAATTACAAATGACTATTTTTGAAAAATGTAAAAGTTGCATCTTTCTGCCTGCCTTTCCACTGCAGGAAATCTGGACGGATTTCCCGGATTGATGTTTTCTTCCCTGTAGAACCGGGATGTTTTTGAGAGTTTTTAACTAAAAGTGAAGCTTTATAGTGGAGGAACACTGATTCTAATTTCCAGCCAGATACATTTCTGACTCTTGAAATGCTGACACTGGGAGACTGTCTGTGGTTTTTACCACTCCAACCCTGAAATATTGGACAGTGACAGTCCTTGGCTGTCACTGCCAAGGACTGTTTGGACGTGACGTGTGATTAGAAACAAGATCAGAAATTCCCACTGTTGGTGAACATTTATTGGCTGGTGGGGAGTGACTGATGAACATACTCGTACAAAAAGGAGCTATTTGAGTTTTTCTGCCTGCAGATTGTCTCGGATGAGGGGTTTTAACTGGACTTATATACAGTTAAAAAAAGAAAAGTAGATTTGTTTATGTGCGGTAGTAGACTGCTGTTTGTATTTCTGTTTCTGAACGAAGCTCAGTAGATTTTAGCTTATTTCTCTGCAGTTAAACTCCAGGCCACTTTAAATTAAATGCTTGTCTGTTTCTACAGTAGAAAAGTGGCTCTTGCCAACGTGTGTGTTTTCTATTGTGAGAACAGATCACTAAATAATTTATCTCCATTGCTGATTTATCCAGAACTTCATGGTTCATCAACAGCTTGTTGATGTAGCTGCTGGTCACTGGAGCAATACGGTCAACCTGAACCATGAGCGGCAAATCTGTCAATTTGTTTGTAATTGAACAGTCAGTGTGAGCAAAATTAATATTGCACAGATTTTCTTAAATTGACATGACTATAAAGTATTCATGTAGATGTCATTACAGTCAGTGTTTGGGATGGGAATAAAACTAAAAGAGGCCGATATTTTACTCCAGTCAAGATTAAACCATTTTGTTACGCAATAGAAATATTTACAAGGAATATTTTTTCTCAAACTCTTTCCAAAAATCTACACGCAGGAGAAAAGAGTTGAGAAAAAATGTACCAGCAGTAAGATTACACAAACATTTTTATTCTTGGATCATAATTTGATGTCAAGTAAGGTTGAGGTAGAAGTAAGAAATACTGCCACCTGCTGGTGGGAGTTGGCATCCCGTAAACCCAAAGTTTTTGACCCTTTTTATGGAAAGTGTGCAATAGACTCAAAATAATCAATTAGTGTGAAAGGGTCTGTTTTTTGTGTGAATTTGTTTCATCTGCACATTGTTGCCGTATCTGGAAAAACACAAATCCTTGTTTTTATTCCTGCTTTTCCATCATTAGGAGGCTGGAGTTTGGTTATTATGAGTGATGCATGGCTAAGCTTAAAGAGATTTAAAAAAAAATTTTATTACGTTTTTTTTTTTTTTAATTGCAGAAGTTTAAATGTTCCTTTCCTTCCCCAGCACCAAGCGTTTCCCTGGTTACGACGCAGAGAGCAAGGAGTTCCACGCTGAGGTTCACCGTAAGCACATCATGGGCCTGAACGTGTCTGAGTACATGAGCTACCTGATGGAGGAGGACGAGGAGGCGTACAAGAGGCAGTTCTCCCGCTTCATCAAGAACGGAGTCACCCCAGAATCGGCAAGTTGTCCCAGTCAACCTTTGCTTTGCTAATTTGCCTTGGGTGTTTGTCTTTTTTTTGTTTGTTTTGTAATGTAAATCTGGGACGTTTATGCAGGAAAGGAGTCGTATTAAAGACTAAGTATCTGTTAGAATTCAGTTTAAACTTTTTAAAATGTCAGACTTTCTAAGATCAGACTTAGACTTTGTCATTTCACAGACATGATGGTGAATTTGGAGACAAAACATATTTTATTGGTAAACAGAAAAAATACTAATGTCTATAGTTTATATATATATATATATATATATCAGTACATGTGTAAAAGTGCTACTGATCCAAATAATAAAAAATGAATTAAAAGAAATCAGGGGCTCCTATGTCCCAAATTTGCAACAGTGATATTTGTTGCAAAGCAGAAATCAAATGGAAGAACTGAGGTGATGCGACTTTGTCCCTCAGTCTGTTGATCAGGGGACAAAACTTCACGGCTTCTAACACTCACAAAACAAGCTTGTGTTTTTTTGTTTTGTTTTTTCTGACTTCCAGTTTTTCCATATCAACTAAAAGTATGTAATTGTGGTGTGAATGACGCGTACAAATTGAACAATTAAATACCTTGAGGTTAATATTTAGTGTTTTCACATATTAACTACTGTGGATTCAACACAACTTTGGTTTTACTGGCTATAACTAGAGAACAGAACAGGTTTAACCGTTTCCATTAAACTACCTGGCCCTGAAGTTTGCACTAAGCTTCAAGTTATTTATTGTTTCGGGGAAGACGTTTGTGTTCACCAGTGTTTGACACTATGAATGTATTACTGGAAAATGGTCTAAAAACATCAATGTTGTTGTTTGTCGCTCTAATTACTTTGACAATTTCTAATCCAGTGAAGTTTATCATGCCAGGCCTAAAAACAAATGCTAAAGTGATTCATGTTGTTTAAAACTTAGAAAATGAATGAGTTGTAGGATTGTTATTATTTATACCCCAAAATAAAAAATGCATCTCTATTAAATTCAGAAAAGAGCATCAGAAATGTACTGTTGGTTGTTTATACGTGTTGGAAATTCTTTGAGAGCCTCCTTCTGACTCTTTAAACAAATAGAGGAAAAACATCAGATTTTTCTGTATGTGAAATCACCACTCAAATAATAAAGCTAAAATTGATTGTTTCTGATCAGAAACCTTTTTTTTTTTTTTTTTTTTTTTTTAGCATTAGGAACATGGTTACATTTGTTGTTGATATCCGTACCCTGAATAACTTGAGCTGGTAACGTCTTAACATGTTTTGATCGTAATGGACGTTCTAAGGATCTGACTTTGTTTTATGCTTCTTTCAGATTGAGGAGATGTACAAAAAGGCTCATGCTGATATTCGTGCAAACCCTGTTCATGAAAAGAAGCCTCCCAAGGAGGTCAAGAAGAAGAGGTGAGAAGTAGATTTGTGTCAAAGCTGTTAAAAAATTATCACCACCTAACTGCTATGAATGGAAACATTGTTAATCTTTTTTTTTTTTTTTTTCCTTTGGGTCAAAGGTGGAACCGTGCCAAGCTTTCTCTGGCCCAGAGGAAGGATCGCGTCGCCCAGAAGAAGGCCAGCTTCCTCCGGGCTCAGGAACAGGAGGAGGCGGACTGAGGCGTCGGTCTGCTTCGTTCCAAGCGCAGAAATTTGTTCTAATAAATATGGAAAAGACGTCAGTTTTCCTGTCTGCTTTGTTTTCTTATTCACTTCAGTTCATCCACAGCTCTGATGTAGAAGCATGAGTAGTATGGCAAAGTTTTTCTGAACTTGCGTGGTGAAGTTGTCAGTTCTGGTGTTGGCGTTTAAAAGGACTGCAAATGAAGATGGAGGTTCTTTTCTCCAGTTAAAAGCACCCAGAAGACATGGAATTCTTTTAGTAATTCCAATTGCCCAAAAATCTCAAACTGATGATTTAATTCATTTTATTCAAAGCTAAAAAGAAGCAATTACTGTTTGTTTCCAAAATGCATCAGAAAATGGACAAAAAATATTAATATTAGCATTATTAAAAGGGTATTTTTGACCTTTTTTATTTCAAATAATTGACCCTATGGACTAACACAAACTGCCATAAGGTGGCGCTCTGGTAAAGTTTTATCAACTACCGACTGCTCTGTGCAGGTTAGAACAAATGAACATGTCCGTCTTAAAATGGTAGAGCTGAAACTAAGAAGGTTTCAAAGTAACTTTTTAAATACTTTAGTGTCTGCTGTTGCACAATTGAGGTGTTATTTCAGTAATGTGAAGCTTATACACAGATTATTTCACAGCTAATCAAAACTCCAACTTCTCTATAGGTTTGATACAGAGTACATTACATCTCAGAGGGAAGACTTGACATGAGAGCTGTGATGTAGACGGACAACTTGAATGGGACTGTTGAGCATCACTGTCAACTTCTGTACAGACTGCTGTATCGGAAGTATTTTCATAAAGTTGAGTGGATGGAAAAAGGTTCAAAAGCATCAGGGACAACTGCATCTTTAAGATTGTAAAGAACTGCCAGCTACGAAAAGCCGCCACACATGAATCAGACGAGACGCGAGACATCTTGGGCTATGGGAAAAAATGAGTAACGGTCAAGTGGTATAAAGTCCTCTTAAGATGAAAATCAAAAGTAGTTTTTCACTTGGGAGTGAAGGCAATCCAAACTATCGGACCACTATAAAGTTTTCCGTCACTGACGATTTGAGGTACTACGTCATCAGCTAGTGATGGTCCATTAGCTTTTAAGGTTAAAACAGAAAAATTTAGAGCACTTCATGCATCATGATGTTGACAAATGTAATGGAGATGCTGATTTTATTTTCCAGCTGGACTTGGCAGCTGCCCACACTGCTAAAGTACCTGCTTTAATGGCCACATTATAGTACTGACAAACTGGCCTGTCTCAACAGAAAATCGATGGAGTGCAAGGAAGATAAAATGCCACATGGGCTGAAGACTAATAAAGCCGAAGCACACCTTAGCAGAACAACAGGCTGATCGTCTCATCTCACACTGTTGCAGTGAAGCAGAAATTTATGCGAAACGGCGCCTGCCCAAATACATGAATAGTGAATATTGTGTAAATGAACATACTTTTTCATCAGGCCCATATTACTGTTATAAAGGTTTTTTTTGTTGTTGTTGTTTTTGGAATCTAACATTCTGAGAAACTACATTTTGGAATTTAATTAGCTGTAACATAATCATCAAAATGAAAAAGTAAATGCTTTAAATATAATCATCGGCCTCTTTATTGGGTACATTGGCTGAACTGATTAACAGAAATGCTGAATCATCTAATCCCGGGCTCTCCAGCCCCACTCCTCAAGATCTGCAGTTGTGCCAGTTTTAGATTCAACCTGTTCCAACTCACCTGAATCAAATGAATAAGTTTACCTTTGCCAAACTTGATGGCATGCTGAAGAGGTAATTCAATCATTTGATTCTGGTGAGTTGGAGCACGGATGCATCTAACAGCTGTAGAACCGTAGATCTCAAGGAGGAGGGTTGGAAATCCCCCATCTAATCATATAGCAGAAACTCCAAACATTTAGGCATCAAGATGTGGTGAAGACAAGATGTACCAGAAAAGGGTCAGTTTGAATGTGGCACAGAAAGAGGCTGGTACCTGACAGGCTGGTTTGAGTATTTTAAGATGGTGGGGTTGGAACTTGTTGTAGACGACAATAAAACATGGATTGAAATACGCAACCGTCTCTCGAGTTCACAGAGAGTGATCCAAAGAAGATAACTTATACAGCTAATAGCAGTGTATGGAAATACCTCATTGATGTCGATGAATGGATAGACCGGCTCAAGATGATCGACTGGCAACAGCAGCTCAAATAACCACTTGTAACAAGCAAAGAATGTAGAATACTATTTCTGATCATGGAACATACCAGACCCTGGAGCAGAATAGATGCCGCAGCAGAATAACATCAAAAAAACCACATCTATCACAATCAAGACAACACCAGAGTGGTGCCTGTCCTGACGAGTCCTGATTCTTGTTTCATTGCTCATATGCTAGGTTCAGAATTTGGTGTAAGCAACATAAAGCATCAGTGGTTCAGGCTTGTGGTGGTATAATAGTTTGGCAACTACATTTTGGGATACTTTGTGCCATTTGAGACCATATGACCATTGTTTAAACACCTACCTGAGTATTGTTGCTGACTGTGTCCATCCTTTCATGACCACAGTGGATCCATTTTCTATGTCAAAAAGCCTCAAACATCTCAAACTGGACTCCTGTTACCAGTTTGAGATGCTGCCACAAGTGAACTGTATAGAATAAGTCAAACTATTTGAACTGAAATACTGAAACAGATCACCTTTTCTAAGCTAGTATATTGTCATGAGATATACCGGTAACCGTCCGATGTTTACTCTGTAGAATAAATAGTACATGAGGTGATATTGAAATGACTGAACAGACAGCTTTATAATTAAATCACGTATATAGGTAATACTAAATATAAGTGGAATGCCTCCATTGCGAAACTGATTGTCCGTTTTAAAGAAGCAAGAATGCCCAGGCGTCTTTATTTGGAATCTTTTGTATGGGAGATTTTCTTCCACAGTAGAGTCTTAAGATTGTTCAGAATGAGGGAGTGCTCAATCTCCATCTGTTCTGCTGAACCTTTCAGTGCCATACAAGCATAGAGCTGTTTCTCAAGCTCATTGCTTAGGTCAGACGGTGCTCCTCTTAGGATGTAATTCTTAAGGGTGTCACAAACTTTCGCCAAGTTTGGCCTGGTGACCTCAGGTGTGCAGCGATGCTTGGTGAGGTCGCAGCTCGTGAGGCAGTCGGTCCCATACAGACAGTCCTCGTCTACGTCGCAATGCTGCTGTCTGATTCTTTCCTGGAAGGTGGCTTCAGGGATGATGTATCGGGCGTCCACGACCTTAAAGTCATGCCGCTCGTTGTAGCCGAAGGTGTTAGTCCTCACATCACACATGAGGAAGCTTCCATAGGTGCCGTGGAAAATGTCCTCGACCAGTTCTAGCAGGCCAATGGAGATCTTGGCCTTGTGGGGCCAGGAGGGGGTGAACCACTGCTCCATGCTGCGACGCAGACCTGCAGGAATCCACAACTCAACGATCCAAGGCAGGCTGATTCCGTACAGGGGAGAGTATGGAACCTTCTCCATCATGTACAGATCTCCACAGAAGCCGAGCAGCCTGGGTGTGTGATCTCGTTCCTGCAGGACGAGCGCCAACAGGAACTCGTTGAGCTGCAGCAGGGCCCACGTGGAGCGAGCCTCTGGCAGTGAGATATGGCCGTCTTTATTGGAATCTGTAAAGGACAATACCTGGGTTGCCAGGTCTGCGAGATTGGCTTGATCCCCGACTTTTGCCTGTGGAGAAATGAATAAGCTTTAGGACATACCCAGGATTTGAATCTAGACTTGAACAAAGCCTTCCTGACCTTCAGATGGCTGATTATCATCTCTCTGAACTTTTCCACTGAAGTTCCCTTGGTGGGTTTGTTGAAAGCAACGGGAGCAGCCTCCTTTCTAGGCTCCATCTCGCCTCCAAGATCATAATGGGGTGCCTCCTCCATCTGGCACTTAATGACTCCTTGTAAATCTCCCCAGTTTCCTGAGTAAACCTGAAAAGAACAACATGGTGCTTATAGGAGCAGTTGGTTATATAACAAGCAGACAGCAGAGAACGGCAATGATTCCCCTCCAACCTGGCTGTTAGGTTTAGCAGTGAAGCACTTCTCCAGGTAAAGTGTTTCCTTCTCACACAGGCTGCTGCAGGCTGTGCCATCGATGACTCCTTTCCTGTATTTGTCACACTGATAAATACAAATAGAGGGACATTTTAATAGACACATCAGTTTGATCGGTTGGATTGGTTGCATGAAGGGAATGGAAGCACTCACGATGGAATTTTTGCAGTCGTGCCCTCGACAGAGCTCTGTATAGGACGAGTACTCCACGTACACAATCCAGCTTCCTACGAACACAGCCAGCCAGGAGAAGAACAGGTACTTCATGTGTAGGTAGGAGAATCTGGCCTGTTGGAGACAGGTTTCAAAGATTTAAACCGCTGTTACTTTGATTATTAGCTTCAAAGTCTATTCTAGTTAAATGGATTAAATTGACATAATTACTACTGGTACTAGAGCACATTCATACAGCGATTGGTAGGCAACCCAGAGGCACAACGGGATGAGGTAGGGAGGAAAACTGGAGCCTAATCAATAACTTTTGGACTGCAAGACAACTACTCTTCCCACTTAGCCTTCCTAAACAATTCTGCTTGATTCTCATTTCCCTTCACTGCGTTGTCTGGGCTTTCTCCCATTGACTTGGGTTTCTCTGGTAGAATTTCAACTGGGCCAATCAGCAGACAGAAGACAAAGTTGTGAACGATGATGTCTATTTCCTGTGCTGTTTTAGAATTGTAGTCTGCCTGTAATTTTAGCAATGGCAGCGTAGGAAGTGAACAAAGCCATTTAGTCTGTGTTGGCTCCAAATATTGCATTAACATAAACAGCCAGTACGGTGGGAGATGGTTGTTAACAGCGCAAGCAATTTCCAGCTTCAAAACATAACGGTCAAATGTTAGCGATTGGGTAAAATTCAAAACTTTGACAGAGACCCCACCTCCAGTAAGCTATCATTTCTCAATAGCCGAGAGTCCAGGCCCTCTGAATGAAGCAAAGTGTACAAGAAGGGAATGGTATTTACCAGGCGAGTTCCCACTGAGCCACACTGCTTAAGCACAATGTGGCTCAAACAAAGTTAATATTAGCATCTGATCTGTAATTTGTTGATGCCTCCTTTTCCAAAAAAAACCCCAACAAACATAGAGCTTTAATTAAAGTCCAAATCAGAAGTTCCATTATTGCTTACTCCAAATGTATGGGACACGCAAATAAATATTAGAAAATTCTTTCAGCATGCAACTAACAGATAATAGTTTTATAATAATAATTTTATTATTATTATTATTATTATTATTATTGTTCATGCTGCTCTCAAGCCAATGTTGCCTGGGGCAGAGAGCCACATAATGTGCCTCCCTATATATTATATTATATTATATTAATAGAACATTCTGTTTTAAAAGCGGCACTCAACTGATCTTTAAAATTACAAAAGGTTTCATGTGTTATCAAATGTTGTTAACTCCTCTACAGCAGTCGATATTTTACCAGTTTGCGTTGGGGGAGCATACAGGGTGTGTGTTAACGCAACGTCAAAACAGGAGGACACCAGAACAACCTGGAGATTGACATCTTCTTACAGAGAAAGATTATTTACAAATGCGAAGATATTTTGAACTATTACTGGTTTCCAAAGAGCAGAATGTCCCAGCAAATTAAAAAAAAAAAAAAAACAGAACATTTGCAGTCACTGAGATCGCCATGAACCAATGTATTCAAATGTGAGGCCATCTGTCAGACAGCTAAAGCTGGCTGGGTGTAAACTGGGTCATCAACAGGCCAGTCATCCCAAACACATCTGAAATCTAGAGCAAATGTCCCTTAACCTACTGAACTTTTTCTGATGTTATTGGTAAGAAATCAGGCAACATCGGTAATTTGATCAACCCATCAGGAGGGAGGAGATATTGATGGGTTTCTAAGCCAGCTATGTCAGGCTTTTGTAAATATGGCAGTCTATGAGTCCCAACCCTGTATTATGTTCACAGACAAATGAGCTTGACTCTAACAAGTAGAAGCTATTAATAAACTGGCAAAAACTATTTTCAATATTCCCGTCCCTCGCTTCCAACATCCCGTCATGGCGCCTCGAATGATGAAGTGACGTACCATAGAAGCAAAGGGTCAGTTGCTTTTTTTTTATACAACTGATGTAATACACATTGTTGTTCATATGAAGTTTTTGTTACCTGATGTGGAAGCTGGAAATACATTAAATATATATCGCCTGCTGATGCAAAAAATGATCATGGAGATGTTAGTCTTCCTGACCGTTTAATAAGTAAAGCAAAGAAAAAAAAGTAGCAGCTGAACAGAAACTAAAGAGGATCGATCAGGAAAATAACTGCAGAGACTACTAATGTTCAAAACAAAATATGTCACAGTTCCACTTCCTGTTTCATTTTTAGTTCAAATAGTGCATTTTGCATTTTAATAAATTATAATTAGCTTGCTTAATTGATTTTCCTAAGTCAGTATTGTAATCATGAACTACTTATTCATTTGTTACTAGTTACTGGTCTTAAATCAAATTTTTTTTTTTTTACAATAAAGTCAATGGTATTCATGCTATTGGCCAAAGAAGCAGTGACTTTTGACATTAGCTTGAAGATTATAAGCGGTAGAGCAAAGTCTGCTCTACCAGTTAACAATGTCAATGTTAACGTAAAGATTTCAGTTTCTTTTGGCTTGGAGTTTATTGTCACTTTACCTAAAAAACAGGAGCACACAGTTCAGAATTTATTTTTATTAAAGTGATAAAAAAGTATTTGCTTCTCCATCATAATGTTGACTTCCAAGAACCTCTAAGTAAAATTGGCAGCAACATGTAGTCAATATTTTTTTTTTCTCAGTCACCCGATGGCAGTAAAAAATGTCTGAACCAACATCTCTTTACGCTCTGTGTACAATAATATAATTCATGTACTTATCATTGGTATGGATTTCATTCATTTTGGAGTTAGAATGTTTAAAAATGTTATTTTTCCACGGTGGCTTGATTATAGAACATAGAGATTCAGTTGTAAATCATCTTTGTTTGCCAAATTTGTGCACAAAAACAAGAAATTTGACTGCAGTTCCACTTTGTTTAATTATGTGACTTTCTTTTTTATTCCTTTGGAACATGTCAGAATATTTGGAGTTGCTGCTTCCTTTCGGATTCCTGTCAATGCCGTTAGTTCTCCTGTAAATAGAGTCATAAAGTCAAACAGAACAAATGAGTGAGTCAATCAGAACTGTGATTTTTAAGGCATGTTATGGTTCTCCAAAGGAAGTGATTCATTTTACAACACAGAAACAATCAAATAGTGGATGAAAATGATCTGCAGAGTTTTGTATCCAAACAGTTAAACATTATTAGAAACACCAACCGAGCTGCACTGAGACACACGTCATTAACAAAGTCAATAACAGGTGACAAAATGTGGACAAGTCCCGGGAATATGAATGTTTTTTCAAGGAGCTGCTTGTACAAGAGGAGCAAGTTGATAAAAGTGTGTGAGGACGTGACTGGGTGAAGACTGGAAGAGCTGAATCAGAGTGTATTCATCCCAGTGGGTGTTTAATAATTCACTGTAAGTTGTGTTTACATGTGGGACGCTCCAGAGTCATTAGCTTGTCTTTTGGTTCTCTTTCTGACTCCGGTCTGGCCGGGTCCACAGCAGCATTCCTCCAAATGGAGGACATTAGAGGAAATCATCGCTGCCTCTCTATCTGTTGACAAGTCCTGCAGTCACTGCATGACGGTGCTGGATCTCTCTGCCCCCCTCCCCGTCTACAGTTCGCAGATTTCACTTCCTCTTCATATCTGACACATCGTCCATCTCCTCATTCTGCTCTCCTTTCTCTAATATGCAGTTTTTGTCTTTTAAGCCAAGTTCCATTTTCCTATTTGTCCTTTCAAAGATTTTAGACAGTTTAGTAGAAGAAAAAGCAAAAAAACAAATTGATCATTTTCAACTCTAGGACAACAGATTAAATTATTCTGTTATACGAGTCTCTTTCCAAATGGAACCTGCATCCATTTTCTGCTGTTAACACTAGAGATAATGAAGAAATCTGCTTTCAAGTTGTCTCTGTAAGTCACTTGCTAATCCAATTTCTCTCTGTGAAGTGGCCTCTACTCACATATTCTCTTCTGTGATCGTCCAGTTTTAAGGAAAAGGTTTGGTATTGTCATGGCACTGAAACCCATGGCAGCGTATTCAGCTGGATTTACTGTCGGTCTGGACTTTGACAGGACCGTTCTGGCATAAATTACTTTGATCTAAACCATTGTCTTGTAGCTTTGGCTGTTGGGTCATGATCCGGCTAAAAACAGAACCTCCTCCAGAATCTCAAGTCTTTTGTACCTTCAACCAAGACATTTCCATTCAGGTCTTCTGGTTCTGGGGATGCAGAGCAGAACCAGAACCAGAACCAAACACAGAGAAGCATCATTCAGTTTTTATGCATTTTATGCTAATCTGGAACAAACTTCCAGAAAACAGCAAAACTGCCGAAACACTGAGTTCCTTTAAATCAAGGTTAGAAACCGACCTGTTTGAGATGCTTTCTTGAACAGAAAATGGATGGATGAATGGATGGAATATTGTTGAACATATCTGATGTATATTTGCTTGTTAATTTTGATGATGGCACTTGATCTAATCTAAAAATCTAATGTTTACTGCTTGTTTCATAATTGGTGATTTTATGACATTTGTGAGACGTTCCAAGGCTTTCTACAGAAATCTGTTGTTTACATGTTAGTTAAAACTGTCACCGTTCCGTGACGGTAAAGTACGAAGCATATAATCTGTGAAAGAAGATTGTCGTCTGAAGAAATGCACCACTCATGCTCAAACAGGGGCAGGAGGAGGGTCTCAGTGCTGTCAATCATTCTTGTATAGGTGCTGCTAAAAGAGCTTGGCTTTTTTTTCCACAAATTATTTGTCTCATAACATGCATAACACTATGCACTCTGATGCACAGTGATAGTTTTAACAAATATGTAAAAAACAACCCAACATATAATCAGTTGTATAATAACTTTATTCATTGTTCTCCATTTCCATTTGATTATCAGAAGTCATTTTCTTTGTATTCATCAGTGACTCCTTGTGATTTTCTCATCTCCGGTTCGTGGGTGATAACACTTCAACTGATAATAAACTAAAGTCTTTTTCTAAATACGTTGTTTAAACGGTTCCTGGGATTACAAGAACGTTCATGTGGTTTTGATATTCATTCACACATTCATTTTTCACACGTTCTACCCAATTAAACAGAAAATGTATTGTATTGTATTGCAGCTGCTGCAAAAACAAGCATCTTTTAACTTATGCTGTGGTCTAGATGAAGGTAAAAATATGTTGTTATCTCTCTGTTTTTGAAGCTTCCCCCGTCAGATTCCCCCCTGCTGTTTTATGTATTTATTTTTGTATCGATCGGCTTACTTACTAATCTGACCGTGACCGCCCGCTGGATATTTAACTGCCCTGGCCACATGAGTGGGCGCTGCCTGAACCTCACGTCAGTTTTTCCGTAGGTGGGAAACCATCGGCAGCAAAAAGCCTGTCGGAAATATCCCTCAGTGGGGAAAACAAACACGCAGCTCGGCTTCTTCTAATTGATGCTTTGCGGCTTTCATTTCGGCTCTCTCTGATGCATTTCCATCCGTGGGATTCTGTATTGACCCTTTGCAAGAGAAGAGACTTACACAAACATGGCTAATGAGGTAATATTGATTGTGGCCTCTGTGACAGCTATTAATTAGTGACTGACTGTGACCATATGCTGAGACGGGTGAAGGGAGAGAAAAAGAAAAAAAAAAAGAAAAGCTGCCTGTCTTTATCTGGATGATCTCCCTCCTCCACACCAACGCACAGCGCCCTGTCAGAGAGCTTTTTTATTTATTTTTTATTTGATTTTTTTTTTTTTTTACCAGCCCTGAAGCTTCAGATAAACTGCATGCAAAGAACGGAGAACATGCTGTACCTGATGCTGAACTACTGAGCCAGAGAGCAGATTGAGCTGATCACGAGCCACATATTACTGTCGTAATGCTTTTTTTTTTTTTTTTGCAGCTTGCCCACCATTCATTCATTATGTATGATTATAAAGCTTTCCCTCAGAGGTTGCTGTTTAATGGGCAGCTGTGCAGATGAGCGGAGGCTCGGAAACAAAAGACGGAGAGGCCTCGAGGAGACATTTTGTCAAATATTACCGAGAGATTAGACAGCCGTCGTAAATTATGCAACAAGAAGCGTGAGCCAGGTGAAACGTCTGGGAAAGGACCGCCTTTCTCTGCTCCTCACACTCTGACGGAAAAACTGTTCTTTAAAACACAAGTCCCGTGTTTGTGGCCTCAAAGCTCACAGGAGAGCCACTGCAAATAAATTTCGCCTAGTTTCTAGTACAAACATTTTACCATGCTTGAAATAAGACAAAACTAATGCATAACTATTCAATAAGATACAGGAACTTCTTTAAGTCAGTAATTTTTTAATATTGATTTTTTTTTTTAAAGCACTAATTCCATAAGCAGATTTTTTTCACTTATAACGAGACGCTTTGGTCATTAGTGAAAAATCAGCCAGTGGAACTGGTCATTTTTTCAACAATCCTAAAGAACTATTGACTTAAAACAAACTCCTGTATCATGCTGAAAAGTGGCTCGTCAGTTAGTTTTGTTTTGTTTTCAGTGCACCAAAGTATTTGCACTGGAGTAAATACTTGGAAACATTTTGTGTTTTTGCAGTTTTGCTGGAACTGATGAAAAACTTTGGACTTTTGGATGGGATACGTTGGAAAATGTCAGATAAATTCAGATAAAAGATCAATATGATGAAGGAAACTGAGTAAATCAGAGAGAAACGTCTCACTTTTAAAGAAAAAAAGGATTACAAAGCTCATCACTGCACACACACACACACACGGCCAGTGTGTTTTATTGGCATGTGATAATAAAACACATGCCATGGACTGCACATGCACATGAAATTGTCAATTAAAAATAGTCACGATGAATCAATTATAGAAATAATCCTCAACTATTTTAGTAAAAGCTTCACCTGTTTCACATTCGGTAAACAAAATCTATTAAGCAACTTTTGCTATCCAATTATTAATCAATTAATCCAAAATGAATCAACAGTTTAGATCTACAAGCAGAGAACTTTTCACATGTTGATGGTAGAAATACTTTCTTGGCTGCAGATGAATCCTTTGCTACAAATGATCAAGTGTTCACTAATTAAATTCTGTTCCTGCATTTTTGGCAATAAAATGTTTATTTTCTTATTTAGGGTTCCCCACAGTATGATGCTGCCACCACTTTGTTTCACCATGGCTGTGGTGTGTTCAGGGTGATATGCAGAGTTAGTTTTTCTCCTTTCTTATAGTTTTCCTCTCCTCATACGGTTTCCCTATTCTGGTGATGGATTGAGCAGAGCTCTTTGGGATGTCCAAACTTTCAGCCATCGTTTCAGAATCTAACTCTGTTTTAAACCGGGAGAACCGCCTGCCGTGTCGGTTGAGCTTCATGATGATGTTTGTTCACTAACATCAACGGTCTGATGCTAAAACGAACCAGAATCTTTTTTTTTTTTTTTGGCACCGCCACTTTCCCAGAAAATGTGTTTGAAGCATCTCTTCACTACGAGGAAAAGGTTAAATCAAATGATCTAAATCACAGTATGATTAGGATCAGAGTGTTTAATATAAAGATGGAGCAGGAGTAATGTTGCAGTCAGTTTTTGTATTTTTAGTGTAAATCGTTTCCCTTCAGAGGGTCCCTGAACGACACCTCCTGAGCTGTCACCGGCAGGCTGTGGTGGCCTAGAAAATGGAGCGGCGCTCGGAGCGGTCCCTGGAGAGCGCCTCTCTCTTCCTTCTTTTAACTGGTCCTGACAGTTTTTTGTCTCTAAAATTCTTGTGTGGGTGTGTGTGTGTGTGTGCGCAGGCAAGAGGTGAGATGAATCTGCCTAAATTAGGGAAAAAACAAGTGGCTTCAGCTGAATGTATTTAACCAGCAAAAAAGAGAGAAAAAAAAAAAGGCTGTTTGGACCTGTTCTGATTCTACATGCATCACTCTGGTTTTGGGTGGATGTGAATGAAAATGTTCAACATGGTTTCAGTTCACAGATTACCGGAATCCCAGGAAAAGATGTCTGAAATCCTTAAATCATGTGTGCCTTTCACCACTGTAGCATAATCGCAAGGTAAAGAATAATGATAAATAAAAAAAAAAAAAAATCTTTAACTGAGTTCATCTATTCAGTTTTGAAAAAAGCCACGTTAATGCTGCAATATGTAACTTTAAAAATATATATATATGTTTTATACATATTTGTTAAAACTGTCACATCATGATAGTTTAATATGAGACTGACAGTCTGTTTTTAGACCCACCACCTTCTCTTTGAGCTCCTATTGCTGTCTGAAGAAATGCACCACGCCCGGTCAAAAACAACCAATCAGAGCCAGGAGGAGGGGCTTAGCGCTGTTACTCAATTTTGTTCACTCGCTGCTAAACACACTAATGGTGGAGAAACAACTTACTGTTACAGGAAAAAAACGTTTATCTGCCATCATCAGTGACTATGCTAACCAGCCTTTGCATTCACTGCAGGCTCTGCTAGCGGCAGCTTGCTCTCTGTATGATTGACAGCGCTAAGACCCGCCTCCAAGCTCTGATTGGTAGTTTCTAGACAGCCCTGGGAGAACTGGGAGAATTCAGAAGAGATCAGTTTTTTTTTTATATAGATCCTCTGTCTCATGTCAAACTGTCACAACATAGTGACAGTTTAAACAAATATGTAAAAAAAAAAAATCTTTATAAAAGTTACACAGTGCCACTTCATGAGGTAATATTTTAAAACAAAATCACTGATGGACCAGTTTTTAGTTCTCCAAAAATAAATTCAAACTAATTAAAATTCAAAACTGAATATTGAGAATTTTCACCCCTGTAGGAGCAGCGATACATCGCGATATATGACGTATTTTCATAGCGTGCACGCTATGAAAATATTACTCAAGTAAAAGTAAAAAGTACGGTGTAAATCAACTCTGAAAAGCACATCTATCCAGTGTTACTACCCGCCTCTGCTGGAGATAAAGTGACTCAGTTAATAAAACTCAAATTAAAGGTTTGAGTTTTCTAAAAAAATAAATAAATAAATAATAATAAAAAATCAGAGTGAGATTATGCAGCCGTCATAAATAATTTTTTTCGATTCAGTACTCATCTCTCTGCCAGGTTTGGCAGCAGATGCGTGTAAAGAGCTTGACCTGTGTTGTGATTTTCAAACTTTTTGCTGCTTTCGCAGCAGCCCGGTTCGAACGTGTGATGTACCAGCTGCATCATGGAAATGGTTGCTACGGCAACCGCGGGCTCAGGAGGACGGTATGATCCCTGCCGAGCATTAAGTGACTTTATGAGTCATTCGGAGAAACCTTCAGATGGTTCTGCAGATTCGCAACGATTCAGAATCGAAATGTTGACGGGAAAACACGCCACGCGTGTACCCGCGATCAGCTGCATCCTCGTTTCTGGTGTCGACATGTAACAGCCCGGCTGAGCGCACACACACTGCTGTTCATGCAGCGAGCCGAATCAGAACAGAGAGAGAGGTGTGCGTGTGTGTGTGTGGGTGTGTGTGTGTGTGTGGAGGGGGTGGGGGATCCCCCGAGCGCTTACCTGGACGTACAGAGGCTTTCTGAGGACCCCCCACGGAAACGGACCTTTGGCCATGACGAAGGCAAGGGCATCTCACATCTGCTGCGGTCTGAATCAGTTTGCCACACACTCATGCATCCGCGTCAGGCGGGCCAGCCGTGGAAAAACATCCCGAGATAAAGCTGGTCGATTCTGGCGGCAGCGCCGGGGATGCGAGCCGGGACGCGGCGAGGAGGAGGCAGACTGAGCCGCGCCGCCGACTGCAGCCCAGGCTCCCTCATGTGGGGGCCATGATCTCTGCTGGGGGGGTGCAGGAGGAGGGGGGGTGAAGGGGGGCGTTTTAGACCAATTACAGAGCGAGGACAGCTACTTGTTAGAAAGCTGGTGGTTTGCTGCTGTATGGCTTTTATCTCTGTCAGATTTTATGTGATTGTTTTCAAGACACTCAGATGAAATGAAGAAGTACAATTTTTAGTGAGACACTTTTTTGCCAAATATCAGAAGGTGACCCTTTCTGGTCTAGTTATTAGTGGTTGGCAGTGGCGATCCTTGCATGAATGGTGCCCAGGGCGAGTCTCTTTTTTTGGCCACCATCTAAACACAGGGCCACAGTCAAAAAAAAAAAAAAAAGAAATTAGCAATGTGAACACTCTACGGTTACATACATACAGCAGACTAATGCAACCCACATCCAACTTTTTGATAGAAACCTAAGCAACCAAATTCAGATCTTTTTAAACTCTTTTCTTCTCCCCCAAAAATCGACTTTTGTCACTTCCACATACGATGCTAAATCTGATACGTATCCTGTTGTTTTCAAGCTTTCAAAGCATCTGTGGTCACAACTGTCATGTAACACTTTATCTGACTTCTATGTCATTGATGTGAGACATTTGTTATAATTCTGCATCAGAAGAGGCCAGACCCAATAAATCCAGACGTAAACTTTGACTGAAACAAGCTGTGCTGAAACACTTTCATTTAATTGGTAGAATGAACCAAACATACAAAAAAAAAAAGAAAATCAGATTTCAGCAAAAAGAAAAATCGGAATTGAACATCAAGACCATAGGCGTAAATCTCAGGGGGGTCAGGGAGGTCCAGACCACCCCAATCTTGGAAAACTCTAGAATTGACCCCTCCAAAAAAATAATTGGAGAAACGCTTGCATAAATAATATCAAGATGAAAAGGCAAAAGAAACAAAAAAGAAATAAATCTGCCATTTATCTCAGTAAAAACAAAATTATTTTGAGTCCCCCCCCCCGCCATTATGAGAACAATGGTTCAGTCCAAAGTGTAGGAGAAGCAACAGCAGCTGGTCAGAGCCGCTGAAGTGAGGAGCGGCAACTGTTAGCTGTTAGCTGTGGCTCTGCAGCACAAACATAAAACCCTCCAGTAAGGACACATGAATGGTGTGGGACCCACACCACATGAATGGACATGCAAACAAAACAAAGCAAGAAATGGTTCTCCTGGGTAGCTCCAGACCAGCTACCCTGGTCACCAACCCAAACTCTTACATATGATAATGGCAGAGACATCTATGTATTTTCCACAAGCGATAATGGCAGAGACATCTATGTATTTTCCACAAGCGGAAGGACTAGGACTTGTTCTGGACGTTCAAAGTGTACAGAGTGAAAAAGAACAGTGAAAGAACAGTTCCCTGTGGTTCTCCTGTGCTGCCTGGTCAGACAGAACCATTTGAGCTCACAAGCTGTGGTCTGTTTGTCAGATGACGCTTCATCCAGGCGACTGTTGAGACCTCCAGCTGAGTCTTTTTGGAGTTTCTGACAAAGCAAATCAGGCTGAATGGTGCTAAATGTTCTGGAGATCATGATCCTCACTGTGCTGTCTGTTTTTTTATGATGAGGTCTTCAACTGTAGCTCCATGAAATAGCCAAGCTGCAGGAGGTGCTGACAGGTGAGGTGGGCCAGGAGGCCGGTGGTTTTCCTGTCAGGCTAAGGCAGACCCTCACATAGTGGGTCTGTAACAGTTCTTCGGGACCGTGAAACTGACACCGCCTGGACCTGCAGCCTGGTTCTGGTTCAGTCACATCAACTGCTTCTTCATCTGACTGCAGAGGTAAAGAATGAGCGAGACAGAGGGCTAAAAAAAAATCAGCTGATCAATCGATGACAGAGAAAAATCTGTTTTTAGTTTAACAGAACTTTTTTTTTTTTTTTTTTAATGAAATAGTATGAAACCAATCACTAGTTTCCCCATTTTGTCAAGGTACAATCACACATTTAAATGTATTTTATTGCAACTTTTTTTTCCTGATGGGCCGACACAAAGTGGTCCATATGTGTAAAGAAACCAACACAAGATCTTTAAAAAACTTTTATTTTGACATTTTTCCATAAAAATCAGTCGTTGAACGGAATCATTTACCTGGTATCTTATAAATCAACATTTAAATGTGCAGTAAGACTCCATCTGAAGCCACTGGACCAATGAAATCTGTTATACAGTCCTTTATCTGATCGGCACTGTTCTTATCATTCATCGCAACAGAGTACAACAGAGCACTTTGTTTTTACTAATTGGAGACGGTGGTTAACTGCAAAAAGAAAAAGGCTTTATATAGAATAACAGAGCTGGATGATTCCTTACAGTGACAGCAGAAAAAAAGGTTTTCAACAAATCTTGTGTCATTGTCAAGAAAAACGGATTTAATACGGGAGCCATTTAGAGTCTGCAGAGCATTTAAAGGATGCTGTAATGCTGAGTACCCTGAAGCTGTGAGTGGGCAGATGAAAAATGTTTCATAAGAGAACTAGCGAACAGCGAGATTCAGTGCAGAGGAAACACTGAGAATGACAGGCTTATTGTTTGATTTTATGTCAGCTGTAATTAAATCATTTAATCAAACCTAATACAATAAGAAAAAGATTTCCAACGCTTGCGGCACAATTCTCTGTCTGGAAAATATCAACAGCTTCTTCTCCTAAATTTGATTCATTAGGTAAGAGGATTTCTGTTTCACAGCATCAGTATCTGTAATAAAACACAGATTTCGACATGGATTTTGAGCAGTAAAAGCACTCACATCATTATTTTTATTATTACTGAACTATTTCACATTACATTATTATATGTATTTTCCGGAGTCTCATTTCACAACATAGTCAGGTAACTGTGCAACCTTCAGTTGCTGTAATAATAATATAAAAAGCAATTTTACATAATTCTGCCCCTTTAATTGAGTCAGCAGCATAAGTTTGAATTTATCGTGGAATATCTGAGATTCACACGGGATTAAAATTGCTCCAACTTTGCTGCAGAAAACTGAATTTAAAATGCTGTGCACCTCAGCCACCATAAGGTGGCGGGCTGTAACCTCAGGAGGAGCCTGTTGGTGTCTGAACGGCCCGAGATGAATTGGCTCATTATTGGAACATGTTGATCTAATCTATTTGAGCGATTTCTATAGAGGAGTACAGTATGAACCAGTAGAGTCTGGTAGTGCTGGTTTACTCGTGTCATTTCCTCCAGATGGAGAATCCCCGGATGCGTCTCCCTCAGAGAAACTCTCACATCCCGCACAGTGAAGCACTTTTACTCTGCAGCGTCTCTGAAAATTTGCAGCTCAGGCTTAAAACTGCATCCCAGATGGCGCGATAGCATGACTTTGAGCGTACTTTATGTTAATGCGATGACTAATGTTTTCTCTGTCGGCCTGCAGAGTTAAATATTATCAAGGGCGACCCACTCGTATTCCTGGTCTCCTACTGCGGAGCGTTTCGCAGATGAAGACCTGTAATAAACAGAAGGACTTAGAGCACAAACACAGCAGCAGAAGCGAAATTCTTTTCAGCAGCAGGGCCAAGTTTCTGGCTGAATAAATAAACTTGTTTGGCGGTGAGCGTGTGAATCTAGTGCAGCACGTGCACCCTGTGGACGAACGACCTCAGCCATCAGGTCAGCTCCGGATGCTGGAACATTCTACAAAACGCTGTTCTTCTTTCCTTCAGTTTCAGCTATTTTCTTCCACAACCTGTTCAGAAAATAAACTCCTCTCACTCCATTTTGTCTGCTTTCAAAACGATCTGATCTTTTGTTTTGGTCGCCCCCCCCTGTCATTATTCTTTGCATGTGATGGGCCTGCGGTACGAAGGTAGCTGTAGAGAAAGAACGAGTCACACAGCAGAAGAAGAAAGAAACCACAAATAGCCTGGGAGGCAACAGGGATGTGTGGCGCAGCAATCATAATAATAGCACAGGCCAATAAAATCTGCGATCAAATCGGGTTCTGATCAGCTGGAATCAAAGGAGCAGTTTGTGTCCCAGCAGAGAAGCTTGAAACACGCAGAAGAAGCTCCTTCTACGTAGTCCTGATGATTTGGTGACATGACGGTGTAAAACGGAGCATCTGCAGAGCATTTAGTCCTGCAAGGCAAAACATGGCTCGAGTCTCTCCATGTATTTATCTCATCAAAAAAAAGGTTCGCTTTGCAAACCCGAGGTGTCCAAACACTCTGGGTCAAAGTAGTCAGGAAAAAAGTATTAGCAGGTCAAAAACAAACAAAAATTAAACAAAGTAGAGTTTTTTTATTATTATAATTTCATGGAAAATTATGTTTTGCTGAATCTAAAGAAATTCAAATTGTTTGGGGCTTCATTTAACAAATTCATCCTCAGTTCTAACAATAAGATTCGGGTCACTTTTCTTTCAAAATGCTTGCTATTCTGAGCCAAGTTCAGTAAATTAGAATACACTTGCAGGCCGCATTTTCTCCTTCAGAGGGCCGCAAATTGCCCTGGGGCCACACTTTGGACATCTCTGATTGTATGGATACATTTTCAAGGCACTTATTAAAACGGGTATAATTTCAGCAGGACAATACGAGACCTAAATTTGCCGACATAGTTTGCTAGTGTTCCGTCTCTGACCCGGTTCTGTCTGAAATGTTTGGGGCAGCATGAAGAGGATGAGGCTGCACTTACACCTGAGTGAAGTATTTTACAAAACTGCAATGGAAACACTTGAGACACACGAACCACATGACCAACAGCCGGACGTTACTACTGGAGGAAACGACAAAGTGGACAACAGGAAGTAGTTGTCTCATTCGGATGATGGTTTGTTTTAGGGGCTTTTTGTTTTGGTTTTTCAGAGTATGTGCAGCTGGATCCTCCAGAGCTCCAACAGCATCGCACAGTTCATAAAACATTGAGTCACTTGAACGTGTTGAAAACATAACTCTTCTGTAAAAGAGTGAAATATAATTTCCCCAAAATGTCGTATAAATGCCCGCTGTTAAGAATAAGGGGCTTGTCGCTACAACACTTGAATAAGACGCTGATGGATCCTCTGATGGCTGACAGATGATTGTTCTTGTTTAAAAAGAACCTTACCACACTTCATCAATCGTTTTGTTTCACTGTTATCAGTTTACTTTTTCCTCTGAGTTATTTTTAAATGGTCTACTTTGCTCTTTGCAGCCTCTGACTGACTGAGAAAATGATCCGTTTCTTCAGGGCTGTGCAGTAATAGTCTTATGACTGGCTAATTGTAATGTTTTGTACTAAGAGAGGCTGTGTTCAGATGACCTGCAGGCGTGTGCTGAGGTTACGGCCTATTAAAAGCCGAATACCAGCAGCAGAGCAGCTGAACTGAAAGACAAACCAGCGTTTCATGTGAAAAGGGAGGACCGAGCTGCTCAGAGCCTTCAAGTTCAGATGCTGAAAAATCGCCTTCCAAGTATCATCCTTCTGTCTGGGGCTTTGGAAGAGGCTTGTTGACATTTTGATTCTTCTAGGACTGGAAATGAGTAAGTTCCCTGGCGAGCTGACCCAGAGGGAGCAGGAGCTGCTGAGGATCCGGCGGGACAGCGACACCAAGGCCGCCGAGCTCGCCAAGATGGAGAAAATGCTGCGGCAAACCAAGAACATGATGGAGAAGAAGACCGATTCCGGTCCAGAGAGCAAGGGCTATCAGGAGAACATGGGTCTGTAACTTCACATCTGTTAAATCTTGGTGTGTGTGTGTGCATGTGTGTGTGTTTTTCTTTTCTGGTGTCACACTGTACCTTCTGCCGCCGCCTGCAGTGGAGGACCTGGAGGAGAAGGTGCGCTCCTCCAGGCGCTACAGGAGGAACTCCCTCCACCACACACAGATGCTGGAGAGCCAGATGAAGACGGTGAAGGGAGAACTGGTGGGAACGCTGGACCACCTCCAGGAGCTGAGGAACGTCCTGCGGCGCTCTCAGCAGAAGGCGGAGGAGCGCAAGGCGGCCATGGAGAAGCTGGCCGCCGGCCTCAGGTGAACCGCTTTCCTCTAGATTTGACCTGGCGGCCATTTTCTCGCTCCAGATCCTCTGTCGTCATGCAAGGCAGTGCAGAAAGCCTGTTTATTCACACCCCAGCTATACACCGACTAAACTGAAGAAGACCAGACAAAAGCTTCTTTCATTGTTTTCTCCCAATATATGCAAAGTAATAACTCCTGTGTAGTTCCATACATGTGATAAAAAAAGATTTTATTGTGTTGAAAATGTCTTGTTGTGTTTCTGGACTTGTTCCCCTGAAAACAAAGAGGTGTGTTGTGGCAGAGTTGTGATCAGAAGTCGTTTCACACTGCGTCACATGCTGTGAAGAGAACAGAGTTCATTCGCAATCTGAATGTTTTCTGCTCATGATGGACTCATCCGCCCCGAGTTGTTGCTTTTGCACAATCAGAACAACAACAACAACAACAAAACCCCCACTGTCCTATGAGAAACTGGGGGTTATTACATTGTGAGGTCTGCACTTGTACATTTAGCTGAAAAAGTGAAGCGATGCAGATTTGTGATCCTTTTCTTTTTTTTTTTTCTTTTGGAAGAAACAACATGATGATATTGTGAAATAAAGCGACAGAAATCAACTTTGCACTTCTTGACTTATTATTTGAAGTGAATAACAGACAGCTGGTGAGAAAGAAGCTGCTGTTGGAGGGAGTTGGAGGAGGCCTGTCGAAGGTGGATGTTCCCACAGAGGGCGCAAGAGACCTCTGAAAAATCAGCTTGCGACAGAAAAGCAGAGGCACGTTTTCAGTCACGCACCTAAATATAAAGAAAGGGTGTTCAGAAGAATGATTTTCTTTGCAGACTTTTAGAAGAAAACCTTTTTCCATTTGTCATCTTTAATTGTGAAACTAGAAAAAACAGCTGAACAGTGCCTTTTGCATTTTATCATGTGACCAAAACAACACAGAGCAGTGAATAATTTTGACCTGAAAGGAAAATGTTACTTTAAAAAAAAAAAAAAAAAAAAAAAAAAAAAAAAAAGCATTTTGTTTAGGGATGCATGCATGATACATCGCAACTAAGATCGATATCAGCCAATTTTATTCTTTTTTTTTTTTAATGGATCGATATCGGTCCAATAAATAAAACTGGGCCAATATTTACAACTGATATTTATTTCCATCTTGTTATATATATATATATATATACATATATATATATAACATCGTATACATACCGTATATTTACGGTTTCCACAGTAAAGTCATGTTAGCTGCTTGCTACTTAATCTGCATCTGGTCTGTGTGGTCTGACTCAGTTCTTGTGGGATCAGTCGACAACACTCCAAGACTCCAGCGCTGTGGGGAGACTCCAGGCTGGGCTCCTCCTGTGTCTCACCAAGTTTCTGCGCCTGTGCGTCGTGTTACTCCTGGCCCCATCAAACACTTCATCTTCACTTGGTGAATTATCGGGCCATGCATGTTCTTGCAGACTTTACGGCACGAACACCGCTTGCTCGAAATTGGTTGTCGTCCAGTCTTGCCTGGTTGTCACTGTTGTCTCAGTGTTCAAGTACCAACGAATTCACTGATACATCTGGATGCGTCGTCATTGATGTTCCAGGAATTGTCGAATGTTTCGGGTCTTTCAACATCACACCCCCTCTCCCAGGTGACCCAGCGGGGATGATCAGTCCCCAGCTTGTGTCCATATTGCTAACTGGCTACATTGACTCCACATTCCTCCTCTCTCAAGCCATAACCATCTCCATCCAGCATCTTCAATGAGGAGCACAGGATACACCCTGGACCGGTCATACTTAAAAATTTCTCATTAAAAATAATTTTTTCTGTGTGTGTGTTTTTTTTTTAATCTTCTCTGTGGCTTTTTCATTATAGTTGGATAGCCAGGTATATTCCTTCTAAATCTGTTGAAGTCTAAAGTTTTCACTTAATGAAATTTAAAAAGTTGCACGCTTCAGTCCACAGGTCATGAGGAGTTAACGCGTTCCCTGTCAGATGAGCAGAATCAGTCTTCAGGAAGAGTAAGCCCTTTATACAGATATGTTTTGGCAAATGACTGTCAGCTGGATTCTCACACAACTGAAACCGTGAAGCGATGCCATACTGCCAAAGGGCAGCCGTTAATAGCTGACATGACTGTTAAACCAAGTAAAACTAAGCTAAACAAGTTGGACAGGGTGATCAAGAAAGTTTGCTTGAAGGAAAAAGGATCCATCGACCCCGCTTCAGTAAATGATCAACTTGTGGTAAAGCGTCGTTTGACGAATGGTGCAAAACTGGTGATGTTTGAATGCAGCACAGAAGTTTCTAGAGTTCAAAAAACAGCAAAGCAGAACAAACCATTGAAGCACGGTGGTGGTTGGGTGGTGATTTGGGCTTGTTTCCCTGTATTTGTGTACCTGACAGTCGTGGATTTGACCATGAACTCCTCTGATTATTTATCAAATCAGAGATCTGTCCACCTGCATAAAATGTCATAAACTATTGTGTTCTGACAAAGCAATTGTTCTCTTACTGATTTCTTTTGTTTTCTTTTTTTCAACATTTCAGATCACAAAATGAATTTCAAAATCAGGTTATAAAAAATACAAAACACAGTTTTCAAATAATGTTTCATTTCAGTGATAACCCAATCTTCTTTTTTTTGCAGTGTTGTTTTTGTTGAGCCACATTGGAAGATTTTGGATATACTGATTCAGAAATTTGGGTTGATATCAATTTCCGATATTCGTACCGCTGTTAGGGCCGATAACGACATGCACCGGTATGATATATGTTCCCTTACTGTGTCTAAACTGTTGAAAAAGGTGATCTCATGGCAGACATCGCCTCTCTGCTTCAGTCAAGCAGCCCACAATCCGGTGCTGCAGCACTATAGCTGTCACATGTTCAGACAAGAAGCATGTAGCCATTCCACTCCACTCCCAAAACACAACAGCAACAAAATGGAAACACTGGTTGTAAATGTTGGCCAAGTCGTACTTTTCGATCTGATTCCCAATATTTTCAAACATAACTATTGACTGAAACAGACGTAAATGTCGGCATATTATACATCTCTAATTTTGGTTCCATCAACTATAGAAAGTCGGCAGGGTTCTGAAGTGTCAAAATATCCAGAGGCCGTCACATCGCCTTCTCATTTTTCATGTTTTATTTTTGTTTGTTTTTTAATTGTGTGATTTTCTTTTCATGTAAGTTTTTACATCAGACATAAAGGGACAGGCGCGTTCCAAAACATTCTGCCTAAGGCTCATCATTCCGAATAATGTTTTTTTATAGGTCTTGGTATAAATCAAGGAATAACTAAATGTGTGTTGATTGTCATTGACACCACTCTCTCTCTCTTCCTTGTTTTTGAATCAAGATCTGTGAACTGAACTGAGGCAAGTGAGGCCTGTAGTGCTTTAAATGCTCTGGGTTCTTTAAAGACCTCTTGAATATCTCATTGATGATCTCTTTGGTAACCATAGGTTTAGTAGAACCTATTTACCCAGCACAATGTTTTTGTCCTGCATTCATAGATCTAATCCTGAATTAGATTTTCACTTGGAGTCCAGCTGGTTTTGATGACCAGTTTCTCTTTATAAATGAAATGTCTATTAGAAAACTACTTTTTGTATTCACTCAGGTGATCACTAGCTGCGTCTCCGTCACAAATGTGCACAAAACGTAATATTGCACTCATGTTGAAAAACAAAAACAGTTTTGAAACTCAAGTGTTTCCATTAAATGAGAAACACAATTAAAATCGCACGGGAGTAAATTGTGTACGATAAGTCAAAAATCATGCCGTGTCATCACCCTCCAACTCCTTCCTGTTGTCTTCTTCTTTGTGGTTTGCGCCAGCGCCAACAGTTGGTTGTTGATCATGTGACTCGTATGATGCAAAAAAGTTTTTCCCCTGAAGCTTTGCTAATAAATCCATTTTGATGCAACTCCATAGATCCACCTCATCCCAGACCCAACAACGTTTTACTGAAAAAGAATTTTTTTCTATTAAGTAATAAAAAAATATTACTTAATAGCTATTATATGGTCATGGAAATGTAGCTTTTGTCTTCTATTAAAATATCTTTAATAGATGAGCTAAAACACTGAAGTGGATTTCAAACAAAGCAGCAAATCAAGCAAAAATGATCAGGAAATACTTCAGGGCGGTCCAGTCAAAGCTCAGACCTCAGACTATATCTGAAGTACTAGCGTGGGAGAGCATGTGTCGAAATAAATCTTCAAACCGCAATGAAACAAGAGCTGCAGAGAGACAAAAAACTGGTTCCTCGGTATGTCTACAAAACTCTTGAATGAGATTTCAGAGCGCTACAGCGCACCCAGAAGAACTCAGTTACCCTGAACGACTCTGCTGCCACCGCCACATTCTACTGGTTTTATTTGCAGATTTTGCGCCCCACAGCCGATGTACGGCTGGCCAATGACGGGCAGGACAACAACACTGGGTTTGAAAATTGCTTGTTTGCTGATGTTAAGTATGCTGTAAGTAGGGGCAACAACATCATGAGAGATGTCCTTGTTTTGACAGCCACAACCAGAGGCATCCTAACAATGAATGTGGTGATCACAGCAACATTTATCACCATTAACACACTCACACTTATGTATTCAGTTGAGATTTGCACTGAATATTTGAAACAAATTCAAAAAAATTATTTTAAACTCCTTGGGGTGTTTGTAATTTTAGCATTGGAATAAAAATATTGCAGTCATCAGGTCCTACTTTGTTACTATTAACTGTATTCAAACTGGATATGGGCGACTGTGGCTCTGTGGGTAGTCGTCCTGTAACTGGGAGGTTCTAGGTTCGATTCCAGCTTCTTCCTGCCACATATCAAAGTACCCCTGAGCAATTTACAATTTCCCTGCATTGGAAATGCACCATATAAGTTCAGCGCATTTACCATGAGTGTAAAACTATTACCTGACATCAAAGAGGTGCTGGGATCAAATCTTGCTCCTGTTTTTGAGTTTGACTGTTGTTCCGACGCAGAGGTAGAAACTCTCTGAGCACCTAAGCATCTCATTTTGGATGAGTTGTTGTATGAAGGTTACCTCAATGCATTGTCCAGAGTATACCTACCTCTTCTTTAGCCAACATTGCTACATTGCTAGCCTAGTCCTGTGTCACTGTCAGACAGCTGGCTGACAGATGGCTCCACAACCACCTGTAGGATTCCTGAGAACACAGAGGAGATTGTGGTTGACTCATCGCCACATGGTGCTCAAGTTGTGTGGCTGCAATACAAGACAGACAGGACAAACAGCTATGGACACGCACGCCTAATGAGAATTTAGAGAGAACAAATTCTCATTAGGTGAGTATAACTGTTATGCTACGATTTTGTTTTGTTTTTGGACTGTGGGAGGAAGCCAGAAAACACACGCAATGCACAGGGAGAACCGGGACTCAAACCCAGGATCCTTTTTTGTGCAAGGCAACAGGTCTACCAACTGCTCCACTGTGCAGCCCGTACTCAGTCCTGCTGTCATATTATTTATAAAAGAGAGAGGCTTTCTTATGACTCTTGTCTCACGTTATAATTGAGTCTTTTTCTAAGTGTGATATGATTTACTTCAGCGTTTAACATGCTTACTGATGCCTTGGGTTTCTGCGATGCCCCGTGCACGTCCTTCTGAAATTCTGTAAATTAGCAGGATGCCCAAGAACACTGAAACATCTTCCACTTGTGGGTCATTGTTCTTATCTGATGGACTTCAAATTGTTGGAAAATGACCTTGCAACCTTTTACAGATTGTCTCTTCTTGGGATTGTGATAACACACACCTGCATGTTCCAGGACATAGAGGAACACACTGATCCATATCAGTCAATCAAGAAAATTAGATTAGCAATACCTCGTTGTTACGTTTCCCATGTAAACAGAATGAAACCAGAATGAACAAATATTTCACCTATAACAACAATATAGAATTTGGTGAAGGTGCAACAGCCTGGAAGGAGTTTAATGTCTGAACCTTGAGTCTTCTGACTCATTTTGTTTAGAGGACTTGAAAGCTTGAGTTGGAGAATGTGGCTTTAATAAGTTTGCGATATCTGAAGGACCTCAGCTATGTAGGATTCTGAAAGTTTAAGTCAGGATTTTAAAAACAACTCTAAGTTGAGATATCATTTTAACAGGAGTGAAGTGGGCTCTTCTGTTAATTCAAGTCGAGGGTCTTCTTGCAGAGTTTTTGATTAACTGACGCCGACTAAGGGCTTTTTTGGGCACGTGGTTTCCAAAGTGGTTTACATGGCCAAAATAACACATAATTTCCTGAAGTCTGGTTTGACAGTTCATAGTCTGATCAAAGGTAACATGCTCTCTCTTGGCAGTGATCAGACATGCTAACTTCTCCAAGTTCAGTTGAGAGCAGTCGTTGAACCAGTTTACCATCCTTAGTGTGAAGAAATCACAGGTTTTGAAAGAGCAGTTTATCTGAATGTAATCTGCATAAAGGTTAGAAGAGATTTTTGAAATGTGTTAATGATCAGTCCAAAGGGGTGTATATATTAGCAACAAAAAAACTGGGCCCAAACAGAGCCTTGAGGTTCACCACATATTAGATGAGTACAAGCTGACATGATGTGGTTTATTTCTTAAACAGGGTCTGAGATCACCACCAAACTGTGAAGTCTGACAGCGGAGAGTGTTAATCGACCAAGTAAAACGACTGAAACATCTGACAACACTCAAACACACAAAAGCCACCTAGAACACATTTCTACAAAGTGGCTTTTTAGAAATTTGTTGCATTTAAGAAAATAATAAATGACTTTTACTCAGACCAGGGAATCTGTTCCTAGCCTAAAATATAATTCTGAATCATTTCTGGATGGCTACCCAGCTCACTGTCCGTAGCCGGTTCTGTTTAGCTCGGTGGACCTTTGGTTTCCTCTGCTTCGCATTAACATTTGGCTTTAAAGTCTGGAACTCCTGTTTCCTTCAGTCAGTTTCCTGTCATTTGTTCACAGTGACTCATGCTGGTGTCCTTTCATTTACAATGTTTGTTATTTTTGAACTTCAGACATTCCTCTCAGTTTCCTGTCTTGATACTTCATAATTTGCTTTTTCTTCCCAGCGTTTTTATCTGTTTGACCCAGAGAACAGCTAGCCTGTGTTTTAAACAAAACCATTCCCTTCCATTCCTTCAAGCAGTCGTCCTCTTATTAGGGCCAGGCTTACTTTCTGTCAGCCAGATGCAGTGACAAGACTGAGACGGTATTTACACTTACAGTTTCTTGTTGATGCATCCATACCTGTCAAATCTGCTCTCAGCTTGTCAATTTAAACCTTCAGGCTTCAAAGCAATGTATTTGATTTCATGTGATATACCAATGAAAAGTAGTGCAAAATTGTGAAGTGGAAGGAAAAAGACACGATTTAAATTTTCTTTTCAGTACAAAAAACTGAAAAATAAAGCAGGAATTTGTGTTCAGTCTCCAGAGTCGACAACCCGCAGAAAACAACTTTTGCTGCAGTTACAGAAACAATGTTTGCCCAAATTTAGACAATATTTTTTTTTTTTGCAAGACGGACAAAGTCAGTCAGATTAGACTGAGACTGTGCATCTGTGCACATCATAAATTCTCAATTAATTAACCGAGGTGTTGACTTCATCTAAGCCATTGTATTGCATTAAAATATCTAAGCTAGTTCCTTGTGGTTTGTGCTGTGTCTTTGATGTTTCTGTCCTGGAGGATGAAATTCAGGCAAGTCTCAAATGTTTCACCAACGAAGCTTCTTCCAGGATTGGCTCCATCCATCTTCCCATAAACTCTAACCCACTTCCCTGTCCCTTCTGAGGAAAACATCCCATACCATGATGCTAACACCCATCATGCTGGCTGCAGGGATGGTGTGCTCAGGATGAACATGCACTAGATTTTATATGGAGTTATCCGAGTAAAGGGGGCTGAATTCACTGCAATTCACTTTTTGTAGATTTTATTTCTTCTTTTTTTTTCTTTCCCTGAGTACATGCTGACATGATGTGACCTTTCCCTGAATACTGCTAGCTGTAAAAAGAAATTAGAGGTAAGTCATCACACAGTTCACAAATACACTCGGAAATGCATCTATACCTTTACTACGTTGCACTAGAGAAATGTTCAGCTGTAGTTTTGACCCCGACAAAACTCAACTCCTCTTCTCCCCTGCAGCATTATGCCGCGTTCACTTCAGGTTATTGTTCTGCCCCCCCCCCGTGTATCCACTCAAAAATCCCTGGTACATCTAAGGTAAACCTTGTAAAATGAAAGGCAGGGTGTTAGAGGAAGGGTTCGGCAGATTGCTGATGATCCAAGAATATTGCCTTGCAAAATTCATCCAAGTATACGAGAAAAAAAAAAGAAAAAAAAAACAAAAACCCAGACCGTCCTGTTTTATTTCTTTTTCAAATCTTTCTGGATCTGAAGTTCAGTGACTGTATCTTCAGGGACTGGTTTTAGGAAAGAAATGAAATATTTGTGGATATTGATTTTTGAGCAAATATTTTGTGAAATGCAGAGGTGGATTTATTCATAATGGAACCAAAATCTTTTCAAAAGCAATACAGTTTTGATTTATTGATCTGCAACCTTTGTTTTTTTAGAAGTTTGGGGGGAAAGGATACTGGTCAGTGAGGTTTGTGGTGGATGTTACCGTACTCTTTTTTTTCTACCCAAATTATCACTAACAATGTATTTCTTTAAAAAAACATTGTTAAAAAATGCATTTTGTCACATTTTAGCTTTTACAATGATTTTTGCATGCTGAATGGAGTGCATTCCTGTTGGTCAACTTGCGAGTGATGACCTTGATGCATCATTAGACAAAAACTACAAAAGCATGAGATGAGAAATGTGCCAAACATCCAGTAGAAATAGATCTTTTAGATCAGTACTTGTAATTTCAAACTATATAAATGCATTTTTAACTGTACATTTAGAACATTTAACAGCACTAAGAAAAGAAAACACTTTTCTAAGTTTATTGTGTTTCAGTAGGGCCACAGTGAGGTAGCGCTGACAGAGAGTTAACTCCTCCTCAGTGACACGTTAAGGTGGAAACCACTCCATACTGCATCCCTACAGCTGAGAACGGTTTCGGTGAGAAAGCGGAGTAGAAATGAGTTCTTCTTTTTTTTTTTTTTTTACGAATGATTAAACTGAAACGTACATCAACCTCTGTTCTGGTCCACGACCAGCTGCAAATGATCTGCCACATGAGCGGAGCTGCTGCAGCAGGAAATTAAAACCGAGAGGCAGCCGCGGGCAACCGGGACCGCCAGATCCCTGCTCCCATCCGCCGCTCCCATCCGCCGCTCATGCTCAGTCATAAAGAAACCCTGTTATATCGCTGCGCCATATGCTTCACCACAAGGCAGCTACTCGCAATCTGTGTGTTTGTGTGAAACTCTATGGCGAGAACAGCAGAAGTATTTCCCCCAAGAGTTATGCAACTTGTAACTCAGAGAGGTTTGGGCCCTCACAAGTTAGAACAGGCCTGTGTGTGTGTGTGTGTGTGGTCGTCATTATCCGCTCAGGCAGTGTGTTGTATCTGTTTGGTCTCGTGGGTGCTGGAGTTGGCGTGTCTGAGATGGGGACAGAGATGTGTGTATTCTGCACAATGAGGCAGAATGTGCTGACGCGGCTCTGCCAGTGGGAGTCGACGGAGCCAGCCCTGACCTGAGGCGACTGCCGGAGCTCACAGAGGAGATCTGGGCCTCCGCTTTGTCACGCTGTCAGAGGGGCCACAGTCTTAGGGGCCGCTGGCCGGGCAAAAGCCGTGCAATCGAGAAACACGCGGGCTAAAGCAACAAGTATGTAATTGCCAAATCAACTGTGGTGGCAGCACAGAGGGGCGTTTACCATCACATAGAAGAGACCAGCCTGTTAGAGCTGCTGCAAGAAGCTCAGGAAACAGATGAGTCAACATTCTATATTTGGAGCTGTTTTTCTGCTGGAGAGAAATTATGAGTCATAATTTTGTATTAGACATACTCGTAAAATGTGTACGTAGAGCAGTTTAACTGTCTGGTTTTTGAATTCTTCTGGGCCTTCATCAATGCTTCACCTCTGTTCACCTCGGAATTGAACAGTGCAGCTAAAATTCCCTGGCTGCCATGTAAAGTGCCTCCACAGACAGACTAAATGCATTACGCTGCCAGGGAAGAAGTACTTAGACCACCATATTTCATTTCAGTGAGGCGTCCCGCTTTACAAATCGATAAAAAGAACAGAGACGACACAAACAGACTGAAAACTGTTTGCATTGCCACCCTGACAAAACTGAAACTTGGGTAACGGATACCGTTACAGTTATCAGGGCAACTGCCATGTCCACTTCCTGTTTCCTACTGTTTGGCAGCAAAAAACAAACTCATGCTAATACATCTCATACAATGAGATCTGGCTTCTTGTTTCAGATGTAAACACAGAAAAACAAACCACTGCCTCAACAGAGGTCACCTAACAACGAGCCAAAACATCAGAAAAAACAGAACCTACCTGGAAGAAAACATATTTATGTAATGCTATTGCAAAGTTGAAGTTTTAACTCAGAAACACAAAAACACTCGCGGGAATTATGATATTATTATCATCTATTGAGTTAAATTAACATCGAATGACTTGTTTTGTTTCAATCTAACCTTCAGTTTGTGTACAATAGGATGTCAAGAGACAATTATTTAGGAATCTATTAAAAAAAAAAAATCCACTCACTCAAACTTGCTGATGTCTGCAGACAGATCAATAATAAGTGGACAAGGACGTAAGTTTTGACAAGCTGGGAAAAGGATTTTTCTGTTCTAAACACCTAGAAATGCCAGCTTTCTAAATGCTACTATAACTTTAGCAAAAGATTAATATGTAAAAGAAAAAATAATAAATAAAAAAACAAGTACAGTGGAGGGTCTATAATGCTGTGGGACATTGTTAGAATGCAAAGCTTCATAAAATATTTGAAATTTAAATTAAACTTCAGATGGATTCCATCAGATCAGTATCAGAGAATGATCCACCCTGCTTCCATCAGTCCCAGATCAAACTCCTCTGGAAAAGCTAATAGAAAAAAAATATATGTATATTTTTAAAAAAGAAGCAAAAACTCTTTCATGGTTGCAGTCACAGGGGCTTCATGCGCTGCCCTCTGAAGCTGCAGGAGTCGGGAGGATGAAGGCTCAGAATCATGAGCTTTATGAGGTTCAGATTTCTCCTTAATGGGGTTTCTGTGGAGCCCAGATATATAAACCTCTAGATTATTATAAATACTTTCGAACTTTATCTAAGCACTAGCTTAATGGAAAAATATTCTAGCTGAAAGTTTTGCAGTGTTACATTTGTGTTTCTGTAGGACTCTATCCTTGTAAAGGAGTGAAAACATCACATGCAGAGTGAACGTTAAAGCTGCTTACGTTTAATTCAGTTTTCACTTCCTGTTTTTTTTCTGTACATGTTCAAATATAGATGATCTGCAGTAAATTAAAAGTGACACAATTAAAATCCCCACAGTTAAAACTGAAGTTATGTAAGAGTAGGAATCAGGAGCTGTGTGTTGTGTGTGTGTGTGTGTGTGTGTGTGTGGTTCTGCAGCCTGGGCCGGGCCTGGATGTGGCTGAACACGCCTCTCCTTCCGAGGGCGGACGTCCTGTCTGCTTATATAGCCCAGAGCGGCTCAAACTGGCTCCGCGGACGATTGGAAGAGCAGCAGTGCAGCTTCTCCACAACCAGCATCTGATTCTCTCCTCACCCAGGTAAAGGAAAACATATTGGATCTGTAAATCTTTCCTGTCATTGTCACTGTTTATGCAATAGCAACAAGTTCCTGCGAGGCTGATCAAGCTTTCCTGCAAAGCTTGATCAGCTTTCCTGAAAAATGTTACTCAAGGATGAGAATCAGATGGCTGATTTTACACACTATTAAAACTACGTCACGTAAACTCTGTCTGCGCTATGCATCTACTGAAACTTTTAACACAAGCTGCATGCAAGTAAAGCCAAGAATGACTAAATAATGCACATTATGACCTGTTGTCATGGAAACAAAGTATTTTTTACATGATTATATGTTGGATATTTGGGTGTGGATGGGTTTGTCCACACCCATCATAATTATACTTTCAACAATTAGCCAGATGAACCTTCTCAGCGCCTGTGGAGACTCGTTGCTCATCTTTGAAAAACGCCCCGCAGACGACTTGCAGCGCATCTCAGTGGAAGGCTGGCAGGACACACCCTGCTGTGTCCAATACATTCTGCTTAAAGAGCAGCTGAGTTAATAAATAAAAGTGCCTGTATTACAGGTTCAGCAATGAAATGTTCCTGGAACCCTGCAGAAGTTTATTGGAAACAAAACAAAGAACTCTAATATGCAGAAGGTGATGTGGTTCAACGTTTGAGTTCATGAATGAGGCTTTAATTCTAAAAGCTAGTGGAGGTGTTGAACCTGTCTTGGAGCATAACTGTGGGTACATGTTTGAGTCACAGGAAAAAGAAGAAGAAGAAAAAAAGTCCGAAAACTCAAAGGGCGACATTACTGAAGATGATAAGCTTCTTCCATGCAGGAACAAGGTAGTTTTCTGCAGCATGATCAAGTCGTTAATGAAAACGTGTCTCCTCTAAGGCCTTCAGCACCATGGCACACCAGGCGTTCCAGACAGCGGGGAAGAAGCCCGGCCTGCAGATATGGCGGGTGGAGAAGATGGATCTGGCTCCGGTTCTAACGCAGCTCTACGGAGACTTCTTCACCGGGGACGCCTACATCATCCTCCACACCACTGCGGCTCCTTCTTACAATGTGCACTCATGGATCGGTATGTCCGACCCGCAAACCCCTGTCCTTTTTTTTTTGTCCTGCCACTTTCTGACCTCCTGTCCCGTTTGCAGGTGATGAAGCCTCCAAAGACGAGGCTGGAGCTGCTGCTATTCTGATCACTCAGCTGGATGATCACCTCGGTGGCAGTCCGGTCCAATTCAACGAGTTCCAGAACGAAGAGTCGCTCACCTTTCAGGGTTACTTCAAGTCTGGCATCAAGTACAAGGTGAAATACTCCTGTTCTCATTTTACATATCAGTAACACTTTAGTTGAAGAGGTGAGCATAAGACTCACATCTTATGATATGAAACTGTCCTAAACATGACATAACTCCTGTTATGAACAGAATTAGTCTTCATGAATGTTTATGACTGCTGTCATAAAGTGTCATTCTGTAAGCAATGACATATTTATTGCAAAGTTAATGACATGTTACATTTTAATGCATGTTCTAATGCAACTTTGCATTAAACATGTCATTATTTTCCCAATAATGCAAAGCTGACACTTTAATAAGCTTTTAATGCAACTTTTAGTTGCATTAAAAGTTGCAACTTTTAATGTTTCAACATTAAAAGTTGCAACTTTTAATGTTGTAACTTTTAAAAATTGCAACTTTTAATGTTGCAACTTTTAAAAATTGCAACATTAACTTGTAAAGTTAATGTTGTATTGTATTGTTTTGCAATACAAACAATGCAAAGTGGTTTTGCATTGTTTGTATTGTCAAGAGTCATTATTTACTGAATGACCCTTCAGGACAACAGTCATAAACTTTCATGAAGACTCCTTCATGCTGATAACAGGTGCTCTGTCAGTCTTATTAACACCCCTGCACATAAATGTTACCTAAATATCTTGTTTTTTGTGATTTTTTTGTTCGTGTATCAAAGTAATGGAACTTTTTAAGCAGAGCAGTTGAATTTGTGGTGTTATTTTTGGGATCTATGGTAGCCTGCTCCTCCTGGTTTTCCATAGAGGGTTTCCATGGAGAGTTTGAGCTGCCAAACAGAGACGTGCTCTGACAATGCCAAAATACCAGACTGCTGCAGATGCCAGGAACCTCTACACTCAAATATCATTCTTTTCTTGAATCTGAAAGATTTTTGTCCCAAGAAAAACAAAACAAAACAAAACAAGCCTCCCTCCCCCAACAAAATACAAATATCGGAGTATCAGACAGGATCTGGTTTTTGGAAACATTCCTCTGAGATTCTGCTCCATGATGCCATGAGTCACCACATTCCAACTGTTTTATTGGCCAAAACTTTCACACAGACTTGCTTCCATTTCACCCCATCCTGGAGATGGTACATTTCAGATTTCCTGGAGGATCCACTGGATTCATTGTGACTGAATCCAATCTTAAGATTTATTTACATAATAATATCCCAAACCTGTAAGCTTCTGATCCATGAAATAACACTGGAAAATACCTCTTAGTGAATGCCCTGGCATTACTTGTAAATAAATTAACCAAGACCACAATGGAAACATAAGCATTTTCATCAACCAACATTTTTGCTTTTGTCCATAGTATAACCATCCTTTCCAGCGAGATCATTTCTTATTTTCTCAATGGGAATTGCTGGACTGTAATGGAACTTTTTCTTTGTACTCAGATTTTCTGAATTTCCAGTTGGAAGCACAACAAAACAGAGGGCTGTATTTTGTTAAGTCCAGACATAATAAGGTGTCAGACTGGAAGCACAGGCAGTTGTGGCTTTAAAAGCATTTGCGGCTGAGGGGAGTGTACTTCCTGGTACTGCAGCCTGCTACATATAAGCCTGTCAAAATCCACTGGTTCCAAGAAAGAGTGGATGGACGGATCACAAAGGGATCATGTTTTAGGTGTTCATTTGTCTTTGCTTTGGTTGTTGAGGACTGAACAAACAGGGCGGTGTGTGCTTTAGAAAGAAGCATGTCTCTGTCCTTTCTGAATGAAATGAACAAAGTTCTCAGCAGGATGATGATGTCTAACACATTTGTTGTTTTCATCTGTTCTGGGTGGGACAGCAGAGGTATAAATGGTTTGTTATCCACAGAAAGGAGGAGTAAACTCAGGCTTCAAGCATGTCCTGACCAATGACACCGATGTGAAGCGCCTGCTGCACGTCAAAGGCCGGCGTACAGTCAGAGCCACTGAGGTGGCCTTGTCCTGGGACAGCTTCAACAAGGGAGACTCCTTCATCATCGACCTGGGAAAGGCAAGACAAAGTCTAAGCTAAAGAAAACCAATGCTTAATTAGAGAAATTAGAGAAGACTTCTCCCTTTGAATCCTTCTCTTCCTCTCGGTGCAACAACAGGTTATCTACCAGTGGTCTGGCAGTGAGAACAATCGCTATGAGCGCCTCAAGGCCACTCAGATGGCCAAAGACATCCGTGACAATGAGAGACATGGCCGCGCAGAGGTGAACATGATCGATGAGGGCAATGAGCCCGAGGCTGTCATCAGGGTGAGCTGTGTTCTTCTTTTGGCTCTTCACCAAAGCAATATTAGTCGCTGGTTGTGTTTCCATGAGGTCTGTGAACAATAATCGCTACTCGTTAACAGGAACTTGGTCCAAAGCCGAATCTCCCTTCAGGAGACAGTGACGTCGAGCATGCGACGCACAAGAAGAATAAGGCATCTCTGTATCAGGTAAATATATTTACCTATATTTACCACCTCAATGAAATGTTTGTAACTTTTTTACCTCAAAAGTTTACAGAAACTTCAGTGACACTTTCATTTCATGCAGATTAAAAAATAAAGTCAAACAAAAGTTGTTTTTGCATCTAGTCTGGGGAAGTAAAGCATTCTACTGGATAATTCCTTTGTCAGCCGTGTCTCTTTGTTTTTGGTCTTGGTCTTGGTCTTGATTAAATGTTGTTCTGGCCAAAAAAGGGGAAATGTCACAAACAGCAAAAAGCATCAGTAAGAACTCGCACCACAAAACAAAAATGCTCCAGACCAGTATAGAGTGTGTAGGTATTACCTCTGTAAATATGCTGTTGTTCTATGTCATTGTAAAAGACTGCGTTTTTGAAGAAGACTCCGACTTACTAGTGGACATCCCATCTTTACCAAGGGTCTGGTCTTGTATGGTTTGATGGTTGACTCCCCCTAGTGGTCTGGAGAGTTTGTACTTACTGTTGCATTTGAATTAGAGTTGAGTGGATTGAGCCAAAAATATGAATAATATTGATACCAAGTTGGTTTCAGGATCTGATCAATACAAGCGTGGTAAAATCAATTATTTACTATCAGATTGCCTCTTGCACATTCATTTTAATTTTGTATTAAAGTTTCTCAACTCTGCCTTGAAAAAGACTTTGTTTAAACTTCATTGCTGAGAATGTGTTCTCATGCCATTACCACTATGTTATTTGAAAATCATCTCAAAACAGCAATGTGATCATTTACCACAGTAGCGTCTGGGACAATTTATTGTCCAGTAACATTTGTTATCGTGACAGGCCTGCATGTTGCTGGTATACATTGAAAAGTCTGAGTCGTATCTTTTATTGGTAGATTTCCGATGCTTCTGGAAACATGTCAACAACTCTGGTGGCCAGTTCAAACCCATTCAAACAAGACATGCTCTCTCCCAGTGAATGCTACATCCTGGATAATGGAGACGATGGGAACATATTTGTTTGGAAAGGTATTAGGCTTTTGATTTCTGTTTTGTTTTTTTTTTCCTTCCCAAAAACTTTTCTGTATTTTGTACATTTGTTGATGAACAGTTTGTGTTTATAGAAGTAGGATTCTGCTACTTCTCCATTGAAAAACTGACTAAATTTGTTCAGCTCTGACCTTTGTACCACATCCCACATTGCAGGACCAAAGGCAAACACAACTGAGCGCAAAGAAGCGTGGACCATTGCTCAAAAGTTCATCAAAGAAAAGAATTACTCTCCAAGAACAAAGGTAATGCAGTCAGTGTCTGTCTCGCGGTCTCCATTAGACGGTGTGATGAAAACACATTCATTACTTGGTGTGTTTCTCCCAATAAAAGGTCCAGGTCATTCCTGCGGGGAGTGAGACCACTCTGTTCAAGCAGTTCTTCTTCAAATGGCTGGAGGGAGCGGCCACTGGTCAGACCTACACTGTGGGTCGCATCGCTAAAGTGGAGAAGATTCCCTTCGATGCCTCAAAACTCCATGGCAACAACGCCATGGCCGCCCAGCATGGCATGGTGGATAACGGCTCTGGGAAGGTCCAGGTGAGGTTACGGGCTCTGCCACACTAACGAAGCGTGTATCATTTATTATTATTGTTATGACTAATAGCAGTAGTAGTAGTAGTGTTTACATATGACACTTTTGCGTGTTCATAGATCTGGCGTGTGGAAGGAGGTGACAAGGCCCCTGTGGACCCGTCCAGCTACGGGCATTTCTATGGAGGAGACTGTTATCTGGTGCTGTATTCCTACAGCGATGGAGGCAGGCAGAAGCACATCATCTACACCTGGTGGGTGCAGCTTTGCATCATCTGTCAGATGGCCTCAGACAAACTGTACATCTCTTCGAGCCTTCTAACGAGTTTAACGATCTGCAGAAGTTGAAATGACCAAATTCCTTGTTATTCACAACATTAACAGAGATTTAGCATTCCCATGTAGCTATCCTTTAAGCAAATGATGTATATAAGCTAATGGACTGAATGCAGCAAATTTCTTTCTGTTGCTCAAATCTTAAACAAGCATTCTCAGCACTCACCCTGGTGTTGCTTTGCTGCAGGCAAGGCCAGAAGTGCAGTCAGGATGAACTGGCTGCTTCAGCTTTCCTCACAGTCAGACTGGACGATTCCATGGGAGGAGTGGCCACCCAGGTGTGTTATCTCCATCTTGTATTTTTACTGAGTACAACAAACATCCATTCAATTTTACAGATAAAACATCAGTTCAAGTTTTATTTGTTATAGTGACAGGCAGCAAAATTGTTAGGTTCTCATGCATAGTGGGTCACGTAATGGCGGTTGGTGGCTTAGGGTTAGGGGTTAGGGTTAGGGTACTCTGACTTGTCTGTTTCATTATGATGTCAGCACCAATTTCTGGGTTTTTGCTGTAATTCTTACATTTTTAAGCCAAGAGCTTATTAGACTCTACACAGCCTCCCTGGTTCCAACAGAGATCTCCATCCAAGAACTTTCTTACCAAAAGTAAACCAAGAAGCTCTAAAATGTCTAAACATCTCCAAGCAGCACTACCACTGTGATTACCCAAAACTAAAGAAAATTGCTCATTGGTAACAAACCAAAGAATAACCAATTGACCTTATGGAATCATTTTGTTCAGATTAGTGTTTAACTCCACTCCAGTAGATTTCAGATAGACCAACTGTGAGAGGACTCATCTTTCAGTAAGAATGCTGAGCTTTAATGCGTTCTCTAGATCTTCATACGATACATCGTCTGGGTCTCCACAGGTCCGGGTCACTCAGAGCCGAGAGCCTCCTCACCTGGTGAGCCTGTTCAAGGACAAGCCTTTAATCATCCACCTGGGTGGGACGTCCCGCAAGGGGGGAGACAGCAAACCCGCCAGCACTCGCCTCTTCCATATCCGCCAGAGCTCCACCAAAGCATTGCGGGCTGTTGAGGTCGGCCTTGATTCTTGAGAAAAGTTGATGCGGAAGCGATGCTTTTTGTGCTGAACTGTGGAAATCTTCAATCTCTTCCACCCAGGTGGAAGCCACGGCCTCCAGTCTGAACACTAACGACGTGTTTGTGCTCAAATCGGCAAATTCCCTGTTTGTGTGGAAGGGGAAGGGAGCAAGTCCGGATGAGATGACTGCGGCCAAGTACGTTGCCAGCCTGCTGGGTGGAACTGCCACAGAGGTGGAGGAATCCAAGGAACCAGGTGACAGGCAAAAGTAGATGCATAATCACTGCAACATGGCAATGCAATGGGTGCTTTGTTATGTTAATCAGATATTATCCTTTTGGCAGCTGGTTTCTGGACAGCATTGGGAGGGAAGAAAGAATACCAGACCTCCAAGACCCTCCAGAACATAGTCAGACCACCGAGACTGTTTGCCTGTTCCAATAAGACCGGTCGGCTCACTGTGAGTGTTCAAGTTTCACATTTTAAAAGGAAAAAGAATAAATAGCAAAATGACTCAATTGGATAAGATGGAGAGAATCTGTGAAGACCAGTCTTCGATCGACTCAAATTGTTCAATCAAATTTAGGGCTGAGCTTTGACTGGGCCATGGAACTGCAGATTGAGAACCATTGCCCTTGTAAAAGTGGAAGCTCTGCTCCCGTCTTTAGTCTTTTGAATGCTACAACAGGTTTGCTACTGGTCTTGCCCTGAGTTCATCCCATCATTTCTGCATTCATCCCCACACCAAGATGATGCGGTTTTGTGCCACATATAGCATTTTGCATGTTAGCCATAAAGCTTCAATTTGGTCTCACCTTAGCAGAACACCATCTTCTCAGTTTCAGTTTATTTATTTTTTTACAGTGGCTGTTCTACTCCTAACTTCACTGATTGAACAAATGAAAGTTGTCTGGTTTTTACATGTTTGACCAAGCTTGTGAAGCTATGTGTGCTGTACTGGAGCAGAGTTATCAGACACATTTATATTTTAGTACATGTATGCTACTGCATATTGGTATCTAATACCTAACGGTGTTGGTATCTGAGGTGAAAAAAGTGGATTGGTGCATCCCTAATCTAAACTGGGTTTTATTTGGGCGTTTGATTTCAAGGGGAACACAAATACACACCACACTTTTCAGATTTTTATCAGTGAAGAAATGCTATAATTTTCCTTCCAGTTCCCCATTATTTGCTATTTTATCTTGCTCTGTCACATAAACCCCACGTTTGTGAATATAATGTTTAAATGTTTAAAAGTTGAAAATACCTTTTGCACAGCACCACAAATTTACATAAGCATGTGTTTGACGACGTGCAGGCAGAAGAGGTGCCAGGCGACTTCTCACAGATTGATTTGGCAACCGATGACGTCATGGTTCTGGACACGTGGGATCAGGTCCGCTAACGATGACACGGTTCTCTGGTAAATGTGCTTTCATGTAGTTTCCTGCCTTTAAGCTCACTGAGACTTTTCTGCTCTCAGGTCTTCGTTTGGATTGGAAACGAAGCGAATGACACAGAGAAGACTGGAGCTCCGAAAATCGGTACAACTGCCTGCTCCTCAACCCACCACCGACTGTGAAGAATGTTTCCAGAACACATCTGACTTTCAGGGTTTTCATTTCTCCTTATTTTCCTTTCAGCCCAGGACTACGTGAATTCAGACCCCTCTGGTCGCCGCGGCGTCCCCATCACCACCATCAAGCAGGGGCAGGAGCCGCCCTCCTTCACCGGCTGGTTCCATGGTTGGGACCCCAAGATGTGGAACTAAGATTTTTTGGAACCCATAGTTGCCTTCAGAAAAGAAAAAAAAAAAAAGAAAAAAAAAGAAAACATTAGTGGGGGAAAAAAACACTTTAAGGCTATGCAACCCAGTGTTTGAAATATCAATATGTTCGACAAAACCTGCCATTTTCCTTTGCTGTTATTCATGTGTATTCATTTGCTTTCACCAGTAAACCAGCTGGTTTTTGCAACTCCTTAAGAACAAAACAACATGATGCAGTCTTGTGACCTCAAAAACTGAGATAAAACAAAAGAAAAAATAAATCGACACTGCAAAAACACAAAAGTATTTCTAATCTTCTTTATAGTGCCAATATGTTAATGCACTTGAAATATGACAAAACTAACTCACAAGAAACTTTTCAACAAGCTGTAACAGATTGTTTTAAGTTAACAATTCCTTGATATTGATGAAAATCTAGTAATTTCATTCTCAGATTATTTCACTTGTAACAAGACATGTTTTCCTTGTTACAAGTGAAATAATCTGAGAATTAGTACTTTTTTTGTTGATATGAAGGAATTATTTACTTAAAACAAGCTCCTACATCCCGCTGACAAGTTTACTTGTAAGTTTGGTCTTATTTCAAGTGCACTAAAATATTTGCACTATAAAAAAAGATTAGAAATACTTGGTACAATTTTGTGTTTCTGCAGTGTAGAGATTTGAATTTGACATGACATTTTGCATATTTTGGCCCAGATTGCAAAGATAAATGTCTAACCTAAAATTGAATTTAAAAAAATTATAAATAAATAAAACTCTTTTCTCACCCCATGTTCTGTCTGACAAGCCTTTGATTTGTCCCACACCTGCGACAACAGCCGTGTTATCATTAACCCAAATCCTCCAGTGCAGCTGCAGCATGTGCTGGCCACGCTTGTCGGTAATCTTCGGGCCCACAGCACAGGGCTTCTGCTGAGTTGCAAGCCTGTGGATTAAGGAGTGGGCTTTAACATCACCTCGCTCCTTTTGTTCTCCTTCATTCTGCGAGACAAATGCAAACAAAGCGGACACAATGAACCAGAAGGTGGTACTCATCACGGGCTGCTCCTCGGGGATCGGCCTGGCTCTGGCGGCCCGGATCGCCAAAGACGAGAAGAAGAGGTTCATGGGTAAATGTTTCTATTCGCTGATTCTCCTCAAAGCTTGGATGTGTTGGGTTAAATCTGAAAATGGTCTGATGTGTTTTAGGGATTTCTAGGTCACACCTAAAAAAAAGAGAAAGAACAGAGAGGAGAAAAAATATTGTTGAAAGAGACAAAGTTCTCTCTCAACTTTGTCTTGAGCTGTTCACCGTAAAAACACACAATTTTGCCGAGTATTTTTGGTCTAGTTTCTAATCCAAATAAGTTAGAATGCCTGAAATAAGATAAAACAAACGTACAGGTAACTTTTCAGCTTTTTTTTTTTTAGAAGCCAATACTTCTTTAATATTGGTGAAAAAAGTATTAGTGTCATGGGAAAAATGACATGAACAAAATGAAACTAATACTTTTTCATCAATGTTAAGGATTTATTTACTTAAATCAAGCTCCTGTTTCTTGCTTAGTTACTTGTTAGTTAGTTTTGTCTCATCTCAAATGTACTAAGACATTTGCAATAGAAACCAGACCAAAAATACTTGTTAAGATTTTGTGTTTGTGCATTGTTGGGTCTGTTCGGTTACCTGACTGGGTGCTGCAGTCAATTCCCCCCTGAATTCTAGTTAGCATAAATAACAAAGACAGACAGTTGAAATGTGCACAGAAACTAAAAGATGAATTCATATTTTTGTTAATTTCATTTCTCTTGGTCGCTCGCAGTGACAAATTTAATTGGATAACAAATAATCCCAGTAATTAATGAGATGAATGATCATATTGATGTTTCGAGACCATTCTCTAGGAAGGTATTAAGTGCACAGCAATGCAAGTTTGCCCTCTCACAAAATCAATAAACTTTAATTTTATAAATATAACTTAAAAGTGGAAATGGAAGATGTTTTAAATACCCAAAATAAAACACATCAAACACAAACAATAAGGAATACAGAAGAAAAAAAAGCCCTTACAACCACAACTGTGAATCATCAGAATGGAAATTATTGATCTCATTTTAATTAACCGTGCCATTAATTGATTATTTGATTATTGTGACAGGCTTACATACCTTCCAGTTTCAGAAATTTGGTTTCTTGTTTAATGTAAGAAATAAATGAGAGAGCACAAAAAACCCAGTGGTGAAAAACATTTTATGATTCTAAATAATCCAGATCATGGAGACATGTGTTTATTAATTGTGTTGTTTACCATAATATCCCAGCGAACAGCTTTCATTCAGTATTCTCTTGGAAAGAAAAGTCACTGAGGTCTGGGGATTATCCTGAATAAATGACAGCACAGTTTATCCATATGAATTATTGCAGGCCAGCAAAGTAGGAGCCTAATTAGAGAATAAACCCATTGTATGTCTGATCGTAAATATGCAACAGGATGTTATCCTACCTGCATGAAACGCAGCTGTGTTCTGCTGTCAGAGAACCATTTCTTTGTGTGTTGTAGTCTACGCCACCATGAGAAACCCGGGTAAGGCCGAGCTGCTGGTGGAGGCGGCCGGCCGGACTCTGGGCAGGACCCTGGAGATCAAGCAGCTGGACGTGTGCAGCGAGGAATCCATCAAAGCCTGCGTGGACAGCCTGCCAGAACGCAGGGTGGACATCCTCAGTAAACCTGCAACACACACCTGCTGCTAAAACACCCACACGTTCAAAGCTTCACTCATTCTGTGCACATATTTTTCACTGTAGAAACACTAAAACAAAGTTATTGCACAATGCATGCCAAAATTTTGAATAGTGCATCCCACAGTGAGGCAATACAGTTTTCTTGTTCTGCATGTGTCAGGGTGATTATGGAGTACACATCAGAGGGGGGGGGGGGGGGGGTCATCCAAAATATCAATAATATTGATACCAACTCGGCATCGGTATTGGATCATTACTATAGTTTCAGATTTCCTCTTGAAATTTATTTCATTTTTCTATTGTAGTTTCTCAACTCTGACTCAAAGCTTTTATTTGCATTCAAATGATTTCTTTTGTACTTTACATAAGGAAAAATACATCGAAATTTATTCTGCTTTCCTATTGTTTCCGTTCATGTTATTTTTTAGACACCTCTGAAAAACACCTTTTCCCAGGTTTTGACAAAAATAATTCAAAAGAAAAACAATCACCTAAAAGTCAAAATTTTTATTATATGTCAAACGTAAATAATAAAAAGTATTGGTATCGGTATTGTTATTGGACCGATACCAAAACATACAGTATAGTACACCTCTATTTGCACATTGGCTTCTTCTCTGGACTCTGCAGTGCTGCTTCATATGTTGCCATCTACTGCAAACTCAATGGAAATTTAGGAAAATTAAACAACCCAACATATTTAGTGGTCAGCCAAAGACACGAAGCACATTGGGAATATCTTGCCAGTCCTTACATAGATATTGTATTTGAAAGTTGTGCAGTGCAATTGGAATTAAATTGCACTGTTCCTGCAGGTCAATCAGAGAAGCCATCTGTTACTGGCTGACATTTAGTTTATTACTAATGACTATATTCTTCCTGACTGGCATATATTAGATGTAGGGACAGTAGGATATTGAGGGAGCTAAGGGTGTGGAAAAAGTGAAGAATCCACATGATGGAGCAGAAAGAAAATAAAACATAAGACATCTGGAAGTTCAGAAAGAACTTCCAGATGTTTCAGTCTGGTGTATCCAGCCCTAACGTCCACTGAAAACACACAAGAGTTTGCTGCCTTGCTGAGCTCCTCTCCTGGAGTTTCCTCCTCACCCGCTTGAACTCGCTCCTCTTCTACAGCCTCCTCTACTGTGTTTTCATCATTTACCTCTTCTGGTGTTTCTGCAACTTGCTTCCTCACTTGTTGGTCCACCATGGTCTTGCTGTGTCGCCTCTTTAATTGACGTGCATGTCGGTCTGATGTTGTGGCGTTTACCTCGCAGTGACCCAGATTCAGTGTTGGAACCCAGTCTGGATTTAACTCATCCATTTCATAGGACGGTTTGCCTTAAAGAGGAGATATCAGAACACACATCAGTGTTAATATTGTAAATTATAACACTAGAAAAATTAAATAGTTTACTTCACAGTAATGGAATAACCTCAATGTCCACTGACTAAACTTGGACTATGCAACAAAAAAAATATAAGTCCGACTTAAACTAGGTTGACCCACTTAAATGAACTCAACATAACTGAACATGAGTAACCCGGACAAAATCATAGCAAAACATGATTACACAACACCAACAAGCGAATTTAGACACTCACCAGAATGGAAATGTCTGGAGCAAACTTTTAGGTATCTTGAGATGTTGGAGAAGGTGATATTAGGACGTCTCACCGCTGATACCCGGGCCATTCGTCTCCTTTTTGTTAGCTCCGATAGCTTAGCTCCCTGGTGTTGTTTCCAGGCAGGAAAACTGTGGAACGAAAGTCCGTTTTCCATCTTTTTGCCGTTTCTGTCGTGTGATTGAACATTGCACCCAATAACGCAGCAAGTTTGTACCATCGCTAAATTACTTTAAGTAACTTAAAATATTCAAAAACTCAAAATGTCTGTGAGACAGTCGGTTATGTTCTGTTGTCAGTTGTGTTTGTGGCCAAACAACATGGCGCTCAGATCCCTTCCGCCTAGAGCAGTGACGTCACGCTCCCAAGCTCTATTGAGGTTATTGTATTTCATCCGTCCGTCCATCCTCTGTCTGCACCTTCAACCTGGACTGATCAATTTGGGAACAAAGAGACACAAATCCCTGAATTCAGACAATCAAACAACAGAACAGCAGTTTAGTGAAGTGCTTGCCTGGCAGTGGTGGTTTTGGACTAATCAGAGGAAGCCAGAGTACCTGGAGAAAACACACTCATACACATGGAGGTCATGAAAACTCCCTGTAGAAAGACTCCCATTGAACCCAGGATCTTCTTGCTGCAAAGCAACATTACGAAAAACTGTGTGACAATGCCAACAGTAATATAAAGGATAATATTACTGCCCACCTGTCTCAGTCAGTAATGCAGGGATGGGACTGATTGGACCCATCGAGTGCCAGTCTATCGATGAGATGAAGACGGTCATGGACACCAACTTCTTCGGGCTTGTGCGACTGCTGAAGGAGATCCTGCCTGATATGAAAAAGAGGAAGAAAGGTCATATTGTGGTCATCAGCAGCGTCATGGGCATTCAAGGTGAGGAGGGGCTGACCTGCTCATCTTCAGTCCCGATGTTGTTTGAAACATTTCCCTAACGGTTTCTCTCTTTGCCTCTGTTTTAGGAATATTGTTCAACGATGTCTATGCAGCGTCTAAGTTTGCAGTGGAAGGCTTTTGTGAAAGCTTGGCAGTTCAAGCCCTGAGGTTCAGTCTGAAGTAAGTTCAAAGTGCATCGTCAACATGATGAGACTTGCAAACAATACTGATGCTTGAGTGGAACGTGTGTGCAGACATGCTGCACAATCGCCAAAGACAGAATTATGAGAGTTGCGCTGTCATGGCAGGTTCTAACAGTTTCCCGTTTCTCGTGTTGGCACCAACTAGATTACTGGTAGTGACGAGTTAAGTATTTCTTCACATCATCTTTTTCACTCTAATTTTGCTCAACTTCTTTGCCAGCATCAGCCTGATAGAACCAGGTCCGGTGATCACGGAGTTTGAGCGTAAGGTTTACGAAGAGGGCCTAAAGACGGACCTTAGCAAAGCTGATAAAGTGACAGCGGACATGTTCACAAACATCTACCTGAAGAACTACAGCCAGATCTTCGAAACCCTTGGTCAGACAGCAGAGGATGTGGCGGAGGTATTGCTTCTTTATGTTGGTTCAAATGGAAGATGCTGTTTCTAGAGATGCACCAATTGCAGTTTTCTGGCTATACACCATTCCTCTAAAAGCTAATTCTGATTTTACAAATTACACATTTTTTTCTGAAAATTTGCAACAAAGTTGCAAAGTTGGCATCAGTGGGGTGACTATTGTCAAAGAGGAAACTGGTGGATTTTCAGACCTTTGTGGATGAAGATAAGAACTGTGGATAACATTGATCTGTCATGTATCAATCACATGATTTCTGGGGTTCGATTTATCTGTGGACCCTACTTGTTTCATCTTACAATGCTGTTTATAGTCTGTAAAGTTACAGTGCCTTGCAGAAGTCTTCACACCATTTGACTTTATCTGCATTTTGTTACAATAACAAAATTCAATGGCTTTTACAGAAATCTGAGGTAATACTCCAACAGAAAGTAGTGCATAATTGTGAATTAAAGACAAAAGGACGGAAGGCTTCCAGCTTTTATTTGTTTATTTTTTTAATATATACCACAAATATGTTGTGTGTATTTGTGTTCACTGAGCACTTTTCAAACCATCACCCATAAAAGAAAGATTATGTCACAAAACGTACCAAGAGACATAAAAATGAATGTTCTGCAGTAATATCTAGTCTGTCTAAAGTCGAGATATTTTTCAAGAAAAGATGAGAAAAATGCCATTCTCTGGTTAAGATATTCAAACACCTGCAGCTCAGAGTCTTATGATCCACTTTGGACTTTTTCAGTTATTTTCGGTTTTTTGAGCACTTCTTTATTGTTTGCTACTATTTCTCGGCACAGTTCAGTTATCCTCATTCTCTTTTGGATTTGTCTCACTTAATTAGTATTTCTTTCTGAATGTGGAGCGACCAATTAACCTGACAGTCATGTTTTTGGGTGGTGGGAGGAAACCAGAGTCCCCAGAGAGAACCCACGCATGCACAGGGAGAACATGCAAACTCCGTGCAGAAAGACCCCGGGTCGGGAATGGAACCCAGGACCTTCTTGCTGCAAGGCTATAAGTGTGTTTTCATAACAAAATTGCTGAAAATGGTCCCAGTTCTGGTCTTACATTTTGACCTACCCTCTAACTCGTCATATTTAACACAAACTCTCAATTTCAAACTTAGAAAGCAATTTCAAAATCACATCTTCTTTTCTTCCACTTCCCAACTATGCACCATTCTGTGCTGGTTTGTCACATAAAAACCCAATAAAACACATTGTCATTTGGGTTGTAGTGTGACAATGTGTAAACAAGTTCTAAGGAGTGAATGCTTCTGCAAATTAAAAGTTCTTAGTGCCTACTGTGTGTGTTTTATTTCCAGCACACCCACAGGATCATCACCATGGACAATCCTCCATTCCGCCATCAGACAAACACTCTCTACACACCCATGACCACACTGAAATATGCTGATCCCAACGGAGACCTCCCCATCGAAACGTTTTACAAAATGGTGTTTGAACACGACAAAGTCTTCAACGCCAGCCTGAACTTCCTCAAGCTGCTGCGCTGGAGGAGTCGCAAGAGTTTTACCTTGGAAAAAGATAAGAGTATCTGAGAGGATTAGTAACGACACGTCAGATCTCGTTCTCTCTCTCTCTCTGTGTGTGTGTGTGTATATGTGTGTGAGAAATATAACCAACCCAAGCTGCCCACAGGTTTAGCTCTATTTCTGCTGTAGTGAAACGACATTTCAAATGGAACAGTCAACTAAAATATCATAAATTTGAAAAGCAATAAATCAATTTCTGAAAAAGTATGTCTCTGGAGTTTTCTACACTACGGAATGCAATATACAGAATATAATATAGAAGAGTCGCTGAGCAGTATGCTGGCCTAACTGTTTACAGGACCTTTGAGACACAGTCATGTTAAATTTAATTGGTTTTACAGTAATCTTTATGCCATTGGGTGGAAATATTTCAAGGTCTAAACAGAGCTGTTACACGGAAATATTGTGTTTGATAGAGATTATCTTTATTTATATGAATCCAGTAGAACATTCTTGTTCTACTGATTTTTTAGTAAATGGATGGGCTTTAATAATGCAGTTAATTTCATAACATTAACCTATGGCTCAATAGCTCTTGAAGCTCTGACTCTAATCACAGCTCTTGTGAAATTCTTGAACAATCTTTGCTTCATACCTGCCATACCTTATGGCAGGTATGTTGACTGCTGGTCTTCTCAATAATTTTGTAGGTCATTAAATATCAGAACCATTGAACCATCAGAACAGAAACAAGCACTGTAATGGATCTAAAATACAGAAGTTTCCGTTTTTCAAATGAATTACTGAAATAAATGCACTTCTTGATGAAATTCTAATTTACAGAGATAATTTGTGTAGATTGTGTACTTTGCACGCCAACTACGTCAGTAGATTACGGCGATCCTTCGCATTCACTGCCGTCCTCTGTCCACCTACCGTAACTGCATCTGGGTTTTCTCAACCAAGATCATGTATATTTTGAAAACCAGTTTCCTGAGAGAAGATTTCACGTTTGAATAAGACTATGTTTAAAGTATAGACTTTACTTCTATATTTTCAAGTGTCGATTAAATTCTGGTTAAAAAAAGCTGATTATTGTTAATTTCGGTCATATAAAACATCTTATATTTTGCAACAATTCAGGTTTATAATTAGAATTTCGTTATTGACATAATATAGTCATATTTTATTACACACAGTCTTGGAAATCCTTCCAAAAAAAACAAAAAAACATTTATGACATTTATGAAAAATGCGTTATATTTAAGTCACAAAACGCACAGGAGTATTAATTTATATTAAATTAATTTTGAAAAATGTCACGACATGCATAACCATCATACATAATACTGAAATGAATTTCTTTCATGTTATATCGGAGCTTCTCTATCATGCATTAAGTAGTAAATAAAAGTAAATAAAAAAAGGATGTTATCTTCCATTTGCCCGGAAGGTGGCAGTATGCAATAGCTTTCCTACTTCACAAACCATGACAGGAACGCTGTACTTCCGCTACTGTATTTGACGTGCGGAAGTACAGCCGGACAAAATTAGGCTAATGTTACTCAGAATACACTATCCTAAATAAATGTTTAGAACCTTTTTATCCTATTTCTATTGCTCGGTTATTTTGATGATGCAAAGCATCTTGCTGTGTTGTGAGGAATTTGTTCCTGCCGTCATTCTCGTAAGGGCTGCTTACAAAGTCGCCTCCGCTCGGAGCTCATTGTTAGCCTAGCTTTAGCCATGCTCTGTGCCGCTTTCGTTTCTGTTCCGCGCTGGGACCACCGCTGCTAGCTAGCCTATTAGCTGGCTAGTTAAGCTTTTTTTCCTATAGTGCTGTCGTTTCGTTGTCTATGTCGGGGGGTGTCGCTTAATAGATCCTTGTTTTATTTAATGCAAGTTAACAGAGCCGGTCCACTCTGTTTTTGAAACGCGCAAAGCAGGCGGGGGGTCGTGAGTTTGGATAGCTAACTTGGAGGAAACGTCTCGCCTCTTCATGACGTCTGTGTTCGTACTGACGTTCAGTCAACCTGCTCGGCTTCATTTGACTCAAGAGGGAAATTAGTTGGGCAAAACCTAGCCCGCGCTGTCAAGAAGAGGAGTTTATTTTTTGCTTATTTTTTTAATTATTATTTATTTAATATTTGGGAGGAAAACAAATATCTGGGCCACGATGGCTTCCTCCTCTGGCAACGACGACGACCTCACGATCCCCAGAGCGGCAATCAACAAGATGATCAAAGAGACTCTCCCTAATGTAAGAGTGGCCAACGACGCTCGCGAGCTGGTGGTGAACTGCTGCACGGAGTTCATCCATCTCATCTCCTCCGAAGCCAACGAAATATGCAACAAGTCAGACAAGAAGACCATCTCTCCAGAACATGTCATCAACGGTGAGAGCCATCACGCAGTGGGGATTAGCGTCTGTGAGGGGGCGTGGAGCCCCTCTGTGAGGGGATGAAACCACTGAAAGTAATCGCTGCACTTTCTCCTCTCGTTTTCGCACCGCAGCGCTCGAGAGCCTCGGTTTCGCATCGTACATAACGGAGGTGAAAGACGTCCTGCAGGAGTGCAAAACTGTGGCTCTGAAGAGGAGGAAGGCCAGCTCCCGACTGGAGAACCTGGGCATCCCAGAGGAAGAGCTGCTTAGGCAGCAGCAGGAGTTATTTGCAAAGGTAAAAGAGTAAAAAAAAAAGCGTATCACTCTTACTAGTGGTGTGGGTTGTTGACAGCAAGATGATCGCCCTGTTTAACAATGAGCCAGGGTGGAGAAGTCTACCTCAGTTTGCATCACAGTCAGGAAGTGATGTTAGTCATAGAGCATGTAGATATTATCTTTTAATCCTGTGACAGCCTTTTTTTAAATTATTATTTATTTTGAAGATGCTTCTTGTTTCCCTTTTGTTTATCCCTCACACAGCCATGTTTAAAACTTTAAAACCTTAGAGCACACACTCCAAAAGACAGACATAAGTGGAGTCAGATTTGCTCAGAAACATACTTACTCACACAGCAGGTGAATGCGGCACGAATCGTACTTTTAAATAACTATTTTGATAATACGTATCAGATCTTATCCAGCTTTTTCAAGGCAGTCTGAACGGCCCAATTCTGATCTTTTCACCTTTCGAAAAAAAAAATCCTTTTTGCCACTTCCCCGTGTGGTATTAATTGGGATACGTGTCTGATGGTTTTGGTCGTCTGAGAGGTCATGGCGCTTTTAATCAGGCTCTTACATCATTTACATGAGACATGTCATCATCGTTCTGCACCAGAAGAAACCACCTGCCGTAAATCTGGAGGTAATCAGTGGCTCAAAATTATAGTTCTGGAATTACAAAAGGTCTGTCAGTGAATCCCACTATTCTTATTTCTGACCACACACCCAAACAGATTCCTCTACTGAAGCTGCAGTCAAGGCCGTCGCTGTTAGCAGCTTTCTTTTCATCAGCTTCCTTCATGTTACAATTTTTGACAATATTGTCGGGTCCCATTGCTGAATAGTTTTAAAATTGATCCATAGATGGTGGCGTCCATTTTTGCTTCCATAAAAATAGCACTGCTGTGTGACAGCTAAGTTTCTTCTTTTCAACAGTGGCTCTGTTGCTTTGATGTCATAAACTGTTCACACAGAAGTGTGATTTCGGTCATATTTAATTATTTGTATGAACAGCCATGCAAAAATTCATATTTGAGCTTAAAGACCTGCTGTGTGATCGCGACCTTCCTTTAACATCGTGCCTCCTCTGCTGCTGTGTCTTTCTGGTTTTCTTATGGTCTCTTTTACCACTTTCAGTTTTGATGAAGTTGGATGTTTCGTTTTGTCCTCAAAGGACTTTAAGACCTTAAAGAAAAAGTGTGATGCAGGTTGAGAGTTTGAATCCTAAAGAAAATGAAGGAATTATAAAGTTGTCTGCTTATATGCAACAAAGCACACCTCTAACCTCAAATCTTCACTGAGCATGTTTTGTTGCTGTTTTTGTTGACATGGCAAAAATGGCAAGATTTCCTAATTTGTGTGTGTTAAAACACACATTTCTTTCGTCATTATTCATATATTTCTTTTACTAGCTTATGTAGCTATTCAGTTACTAATAAGAATAGTCAATATATTACCAAAATAATCATCTGCAACAGCCCTACTGTGTAATACCACTCAGAAATGGATCAGTTAGCATGTCATGACAGTCATGAGAAATACAGCAACAGTCTCTAGTCAGAGGCTTCTTTGGATTCGTTGTGAGACCGACTGCTACTGGTGATCCTTCCTGCTCACACAATCGACATCCACAACAACCTTTTGAAGAAGCTTGCATGATCTGAGTTACAACATTTCATTTCCACTTTGGGATAAATTCATTTTTGAACTAAATTATCAAGTGGTTTTCCCCCGTGTCGCCCCCTGCAGGCTCGGCAGCAGCAGGCGGAGCTGGCCCAGCAGGAGTGGTTGCAGATGCAGCAGGCTGCTCAGCAGGCGCAGATGGCTGCGGTGTCTGCCAACGTAGCACAGCAGGCCAGCTCGTCCCAGGACGAAGACGACGAGGACGACATGTGATCCCAGGTCGCCTTTCGACCCATCCAGCTTCTGTCCCGGGACAGCGTAGAAGACACACACGGCTCCCAGAGTGGTCGTCAGCGGAGACGCAGGACTTCTTTGAGCACTGGAAAACTCACATTGGGAACGAACAGGAACAGATGAAAGGGGCATTTAATGACAGACATCTCTCCAGACACCAGTACCTAAAAACCAATAGAAAGAACTGTTAATGTTTATGAAATTGACTTCAAACTCACCCCTCCCGGTTTTAGTTGCTTCTGTTTAAACGACCTTTAATTTTCTGTTTTGTAGGTTTGTGAATGTGTTCTGAACACGCTGAATACACACACTGCTGGGGGTCTCTCCGTGGTTAGTTTGGCGCCCTCTGGTGCTGCACCAGATGACTTGTCACTCAGTGACATGGTGGTTTAGGTAAACTACTTGTGAATGATTCCAGCATCTTCTTCCTCTTAAATATTTGATGGTCATTTTTTTCTAACAAGAATTTTTTTTTCTCCCCTCTTTGGTATATTTGTTCAACAGTGGGTTGTTTGAGGGGTTGTGAATATAAATTTATTCTGTTATGTAAAGAAATACATGGAAGTTTGGTTTAATTTTTAGCTCCTTTCTTCTCTTGAATATTTGGTGTCATTTTTGTCCTTCCTTGAACCACCACAGTATTGCTAATTAGCGACACCTTTGAGAGAGAATATTTTTATCTCCTAGAACCAAAGATAGACAGTCTAAGAAGCCCAGAGTTTGTTTTTAAAGATATAGGTGCGACTGGGATTCCCTTTGCTGACTCCAGATCAGTGTAAATGATGTTGAGGAATATTAACGTCTAACTTTTTAAGATGCTTTCATATCCAGGCTGAATTTTGTTACTTCTCTTTGGGTGCAGTATCTAGCATTGTGACTTTGGTCAATTCTAACCGTAAAGACGAGAAAATAATGTTGTGATACACATTCACTTGAGTTTATTACAAAGTTGTATTCTTTCAGCAATAAAGGCATCATTTTTTTTTACACGCTGCTGTCCTCTCTTTCCTTTAATGACAAATGTGGCAAATCTGATTTGAGAGCCAAATAATGGGAGACAATGTTCTCCCCCGACCCCCGCTGGCCCTCAAGTAAAAAGACAAGCCTTTCATTTAAGCAGAAGTCGGACATGAGGTTGTTAAAATATGTGCTTTGTTACTGCTGTGGTTGTTGTTCCCACTCTGACTGTATGGAAAAGGATTAAGGCTAATTTAAAAGAAAAAAACTTATTTTTTTCATGGGCCCAAATTCTCTTCCTTACATTCAGAAAACATACTTATTTTTCAGAATACAGGGTTTTTTTGTTTCCCGGAAGTCTACATTATGAATGATGTGAATGAGTGATTAATGTTAGCTGTTAGCTGAAAATCATAATTACCAGAAATAAAAAACGGGAAACAGTCTGTGCAGAATCAGTCTATATACAGTAATATGTTTCATTAGTGATGAAGTTTATGAAATAAATAAAAAAATGGTGATGCATTACTTCAGAGTTCGTGTTACAATGTATGGAGGTAAAACCAGGGGAACTGTAAAAAAGATCCTGGGAAAATCTATGTAATTTAAATGTTACCTGTCATTATGTTTCATAAGAACAATTTAGAGAAGATGCCCATAATCGTCCTTAAATTTCTATCAATGTCTTCATTCCATTGATAAATGGTCTTCTTCCACTTTGTAAGGTTTTATGGATGAGACGCTTTGATCCTGTTTGGTTCTTTCTCAATCGGACGGAGCTACCACCAGGGGGCGGTGTTGGACAGCGTGCAGCCTAGCCCGCCTGTGCGCCTTCCCCCCCCTCCTCCCTCCCCCCGGGTCTGTCTGCGTCGCTCCGACTCACTGGATGTGTTTTAATCACAGGGAAAGTTTTCAGGCGGACGGGAAGGAGACCACCTCGGAATATTTCATGGTTGGAATTTAAAAATCCCCCACATTCCGCATCAAAACAGACCACAGGTGAGCATCAGCAGCACAAAGAATAATAATGTTTTGTTTGTTTCTTTTCCTAACCCAGCGAGCGCAGACGTTCTGTTAATAAGAGGCAGAATGGTCCTTTGGGAGTAAAAGGGGATTTTCTATGGATTAACAAGCGAACCGTTGGAATATTATGTAGATGTGTTTGATGAGAAGTCAGCAGCTTTAACACTCTTTAGAGTGGACGAGGGTATCAAAGCTGAAGCATATTTACAAAAGCTATGTAATAACAGGAAGGTTAGAGCCAAAGAGGCGTGTTTTGTGCTGTTGCTCCAAATACCAATAAGATATTTAAGAGTAAATGCAGTACGGTGGCTGTTGTTGTTCAGTTTAGAGTATCTAGTTGAAAAGTCTCTGGAATATTGACCTGTTAAAGCCCATTCTTCCTCCTGATTGTTTTGCCTTCAATACTGAGAGACTTTGGACTCTATCAGTGGCTTTACAAAGTGCTCAAATGACATGACAAATCTAGAAACGTCATCATAATAACTGTAGGGAAGACAGTGCTGTAGTGAACCTCTTTTTTTTTTTTTTGCAACAGAAGCAGCTTTCTTTGTTTTCGCACCAGATTCACAAAGCAGATACCATTAAATGCATGCAGGGTTATGAAGTCCAGGGAGGATTTTGAACCATTTTTTGTGTCTCCTCTCTTTTTCTAAACACAGATTCAGTGAATTGATTGAAGAAGATCAGACTGGGAAAATAAAATCACATTAGAATGTGATTCTTCACATTCTAATGTGAAAAATCACAAACAAGATTTTTGTTTGTGAGATGGTAAACAAACAAGAGATGATAAAAGAAGCAACCTTTCACCCTGAAACGTTTGAAAATAAAAGTAATTGAGTAAAGTGAAACATTTAGAGGTTGATAAAAGTGATTACAATTGTTCCACAATTCAGTTCAAATCAGTTTATTCACATATCCCAATTTCAGGGTAAATTCTACTTCCAAAGCCCCCAGTTTGACCCATTGGTCCGACTTTTTGGGATGTTTTTCTGGTTTTGTTTTGGAACGCTGCATGCAGAGCGTTCTTCAGGGGGTGGGGAGGTTTTATGGGTCTTATGTTCCCATTTCTACTGTTTCTTTCTTTGTGCTCTGCAGTTCTGTCTTTTCCTTTCTGAATCACAATGACAAACACTGTCAACAATATGCAGTAAAAATGTGAATGTGAATCTTGTCCAGTCTCTTGACATTGAACTCCCATAATGACAATTAACAACACTTGTCATCCACCGAAACTCCATCCACAGCTTACAAACACACCTTCAAAGTACACTGCCGTACTGACAATACGACGAATCAGTTCCACTGTCTTGTCCGTACAAAATGAAACGTTGACTTTTGAAATATTTACTTTTGCAAGATGAACGAAGGATTTTGCGAAAGAGACGGGCTGTTTTGCAGGTAAACCGGGCTGTTTGGCTGTTTGTATGAATTGCTTTGAGAAATACACTTACTGTTTCATAAGTGTTGAGTGGGATTTGAGAAATGCACCAAAGCGATTAGGAAACACTGTAACAGCTATTACTTGATTTGTCCAAATCGATTCTAGTCCTAATTTTATTATTCTAAACAGGGAGGAGCAAACGGAGGAGTGCTGCTGGTTTGGGGAGTTACCGTATCGTCTCATTTATTGTGATAAGTTTCTCATCATGAGAACAATTTTTAATTTATCATCTTGGCTCTAAATTACAGTGAATGTTCAAAATCATCCAGTAAACCCCTCCATATTGTCTGGATTATTAGTTTTTCTACTTTCGCCTCTTGTTTGTTCAATGAGAGTATCAAATATCAATACATTTGAAAATATGATTCAGAGCAGCTACTGTTGTGTAGTTTAGGGATTCAAATCACATAATCAATGAATCAATCAAGTTTATTTGGACAGCACATTCCAGCAAAGTGCTTTACATTGAAAAAACATAAAAATGCAAAGTCAGAAACACACAGTGAACAACTGAAACATTACATTTTGTCAAGTGCCATCGTTACACATCACAATATTAATTCGTCTTTTATTTATTATGGTTCAAAATCAATTTAAAGAAGCTTGTTACAAATGGGAATGTTTTCCACAAACACTATTTGTGTTTGTGGGGCCACGATGCAGTTAAAGTTACCTGAAAAAGAAAGAAAAAAAAAAGTTCTTATTGTCACGTTATTGTTTTTACCCCAAAATATTGTGATGAAACTTCAAGCCCATAACATGGCCCAAGAATGTGCAGTCATGAGCAAACTGTGCAGCGCGTAGGTCTGCTTGTTGACTGCCAGACTCCACAGGTATTATGTTATCAGTTTGTTTCCTAGTAGAATCTCCAGGATCAGCCCACAGAGCGGAGAGCAGCCGTTCCCACAGCATCGTGTCAGAGTGTAATCCTGTCCCCCCCCGACAAGCAGCTCTGATGTTTACTGCAAACAACAAAAGGGAGGGTTGTTCAGAGCGTAACACACTGAGACCGAGTTATGTGGGAGGGGCTGTTGGTCAGCAGGATTACTTGATGGGTGTGTTTTCTGAGCAGATGTGTGTGAGCGTGTGTCTGTGTGTGTTTGTGTGACTGAGAATTCTCTTAAGTCTGATGTTTTTCACCAGGGATCGGCTGTCTGGCAGTCTGATGCGACTTCGCTCGACTGGGCCGTTGGTGTTGAAGTGGATTCGTCCATGTTGCCAGGGTTACCACTGGTGCAGACCTTAGCATGGTTTAACTCACCCACCAGCCCCCACCCTCCTTCTGTCTGTCCCTCGACTCAAATTTCTCGCTCGGCCTCTGGGGAGCTCCTCCGTGCGTCACTGCTCTGGTCACAAAGACCTTCAGAGAATGTTTCTAGTCAGCCTCTCCACCTCTGCAGGTCCAGAGTATTATAAAAAAAAAAAAACAACAACAACAAAGAAACCACTCCCCTCCCCTTGCCCTGATGCACGTGTGAATCTCCTCAATAACTCATGTGGGAGGGATGAAGGTGTGAAGAGAATGTGTCATATGTGAGAAGGCTGGTGAGTGCAGAACTGCTTAGCAACCGGCGAGGAGAGCGTTCACAGTGGGCTCTGTTCTCTTTCCTTCAATGATCCTTTAATATTTCAACTGAAACTCTATTGTGTACCAACTATGGTGCCAGTCTTTTTTTTTTAAATTAGATTTCAGCCAAGTAAAACATATACATTTTAACTATTAAGCATTTTGAAAAAAATGCTTAATAGTTAGGGACCGTTTGTGGTCCACTGAATGATTTTCTGTGGCCTTCTGCTTGCAAATTTAGATTGGAGCAAATCAACATTAAAATAAAATAATATTATGTACAACTCAAATTTTTTTTTCTGATTTATTGCATTCATCTGAAATTTGTATTATAAGGAACCACAAACATCCAACAACTTTCACTCAGGCTTGACCCACAAAACCCGTTAACTTGAGGCTAAAGTAAAAATATCCCTCCCCAAAAAGGAAAACAGTCACTTTCAACATGTTTTAGAGACTGTAGTTCTATAACACAATCACCGTGCTTAGTTTTTTTGAAAAATAAAATCTAATTGAAAAGGCACAACGTAGTTATTTGTAAAGTTTTATTTGACAAAACCAATTATTCCAGGCCCCCGGAGATCGGACAATTCTAACTCTTTCGGTTTGGACACTACTCTCTTAAATAAAGGCCTTTCCAGTCTTGATGCAGTAATTCACAAGGTATTTTGGTTTGTTTCATCATTTTGTTTCATCACATTCCAGAATGTTTTTCCCTTGAAAATGAATTTTCCGGAAAGTTCTTTTTTTTTTTTTTTACTGCAGCAATTAGTTGTGTTGTGTTTCTACTGTGTGCTCCTAATCCAGGCTGTTCATGTAAATGAATGGCTGGTGTTGTACAAGTATCACTGCATTCGAAACATGATAAAACTAGGAAGTGAAAAACTTGTTCTATATCATGATATTTCTGGTCAATTTTTTTTATTTATTTTTTGCTAATGCAACTTGCAGCTTCGCCGATCGGTGTTGAGCAAAATGCGTCTGCAGCAAAAGAATCCAGAATGCGATTCTAAAAGCTGTGAAATCAGACAAATGCTGCCTTTGATCCCAGTTCTTTTCAGTGATTACAATTTAACAGCTATAAGGAAAGCCACTGAAATCTTTCTTTGTACTTGATATGCATTTTAAAGTGAACATATCATGCTGTGAAATCCCTCCTTTTCATACTTAAACCATTCAGTTGTGGCCTGTGGGAAGTGGAACTGCAATGCTTTGGTCTGAATTCTTCATATTTGTGGCCCCACAGGCCCGTCTTTCACCTCTGACCTGCATCTGAGAGAAACTTGTTTTGGTGCCGTCTCTTTAAATTCAAAGCAAACTTTTAATGTAATAATACTATTCAAAATACGGAGTATAATTACGTCCTCAAGGAGCTAATAGCTAGCGCACAGTGCTAACATAAGCAGAAGGGACCTAGCAAAACAATAGTCAAGACGTCATGTCAGCACATTTATGTCTAAAATGAAGTTTGTTGTCATTTTAGCAGCGTTATTAGCAGATTACCGCTTTGCTGTGTCCGTCGTTTCCTTAGTCAGAAGGAGCTGATGCCTCAGTCAGACAAAGTCTTTTGGCAAATCCCTCTTGATGCTGGTGGAGGTCGCTGAGGCAGTCAGCTTCAAAGAAACAAAGTGGACTGTCCCCACTGAAAATAACATTTATCCAGGCACTTCAAAGAGGTTCTGATTCTGGAGAATTTTGTGATGAACTATGTGGGTTAATACATCCAACACCCAGGGATTTTTACTTATCCACTTGCAGCTTCCACATCCTTGAACTTGGGACTAGAAGCCTACTGTGGAAAATAACACAAGTGGATTGGTTGGCTGAATACTATTGACTTTGTTTAGTGACATCATAGTTCAAAAGCGTAAAAGAGAATAGAGAAAACTGAGCAGATGGAAAAATGTGTCCCAAACAGAATTTAAACATTTACAAGGCAACTGAAGAGACTACATTCCACTTTTCCGCACTCCTAGAGACTTCCACACAACAAATGTATTTAAAGGCTAAAAAAATGTTTGAATGATATGTCCCATCAATAAACAACAGATTATCAGCGATACAACTATAACCATTAATTTTGTTACTGTGATTATACCTTATGGATTAAAGAATGTGATATAACTGTAGCAGACTTTAAAACAAACGTCAGTGACTCACGCGATTCACTTTGGAAACACAGCAGAAGAGACGAGAACAAGCAACAACTTATGATTACGATTTTTTGTGCAGTATTTATACTCCAAGACAGGTGTGAAATCACTTTAAATTCAAAGGTTGATTGTCACATTCGCAGGCTCTCAGTAGCCAAACCCTGCATGGCGTGTCCTGAAGGATCTCTGAGCACACATGCAGAAGCAGCAGCTGGGTGCCTCAGTTCTCTCATACTTAAGATTTTTATTTTCATGATGATGATGATTAAAAAGTTCTTTCACTCTTATCTGAGTGTTGCCATGGCGTCATAGAAGGACCATAGATGAAAGTAGGTCCCACACACTCCCATTTTCCCGTGCCTTACAGGCACCGTTGTTGAGAAATGTGAATATGTAATTCAGTAAAGCTTAAGCTGCAAACACTAAAAGCCCAACAAGAACAGAAGTGATGGCTTATTGGCCTGATGAGGCTCCGCCCATCATTTCACCTTACTTCTGCTTTCATTTAAAAAAAAAAAAAAGTGTCTTGACACATAATTTACATTCTCAGTGAATGTGGGACAAATTGAGTTTTACCTTTTAGATACCATTGATATTATTGCTTTGTTTAATTTTTAGCATGAGACGCTGATAGTTTGAGGTTTTCTTCCCAGCAGCTAGCTTGTGACAGTAGCCTGGTCACCGTTTGACTCATGATCTGTCTGTGCTCCAGTAGCATCTGGAGGATATTTATAGACGTGTGCATCTGTGGAACATCTCTTGGTAAAGCTGTTACTGTAAACTGAATTATCTTCACATGTCCTTTCTTTGACATATTCCATGACTCAGACATCTTCCATTTAGCTGCTCAGTGGGTTGTTATTAACCTAAGTTTGTTTTGTCAGCTTAAAAAAATAAATAAAATTGGCCGATTTAATGTTATTGCATGCAGAGGAACAGGAACATCAGATTTTAATGGCCTGTGTTTAATACAGTTTTGTGCTTGGTTCAGAGTCACAAAGGCTACGGTGGCAAATGTGACTCAAATGCAATTTTCTTGCCCCATCCTATTTTTTCACGAAAGCCTGAACGGCTCAATTTAAATTTTAACCTCTCCGCACTCCCAGAAAGAAAATCACCTCTGTATAACTTCCATATGTTGCACTAAACTGGATACATATCTGATAGTTGTCAAAGCGCCCGCAGTCTGAATGTTGCACCTAATCTGACTTTTACGTCATTAATATGAAACATGTCACATTTCAGCACCAACAGAAGCCAAAATTCAGGAAATCTGGTCATTAACAGTGGCTGAAAATAATAACTGTTATCATTACACATTGCAACTCCACCACTCCTGCTTCCAGCTGTGTGTCCAAATAGACGTTGCAGTTAATGCTCCGCAGAAGATTGTTTTCATTGGCTTTCTTCAACTTAATATTGGGGCGACGCTGTCGGCTCTTATTAGCTTTTAAATAATTTTTTTATTTAAAAGAAATAATAAATAATTTCTTCATTTAAAAGCTAACAAGAGCTTCTATTTTTACCTCTGTAACCATAGCGCTGCTGTGTGACATCAACGTTCCTCTTCTGCTTATGCAGGCCGCTTTGGACCGTTGCTGCTTTAATTGGAACTATGTCAACAACTATAACCATCTGACCTGTTGCACCTGCTTTATTCCCACATAATGTGACGTCCAGTTCATCCAGATCTCAGCATGTTGCAGCACTTCTGCTGCTGTCGATGAGCCTACTACCGCTACTATGTTTATACTCTCCTTTTCGTCCCAGAGTTTGTATTACTTGTTTATCTGTTTCTCTCCTTGGCGAAGGGCTGGAGTTGTTCCCGTCCACTGCGCCCCCATGCTTGCTCAGGACGAATAATTGCTGCCATGATTCAAATACTTTCTTTGATAGACTTCTTTCTTCCAGTTGCCATTCTGAGGTGAATTTGAAAACATTGTGCGACAGCGACTGAACTTGAATCAAACTGTGTGAATATGAATTGAATGTGTCTTGTAAAGGGAGTGTTGAGATGTGCAAAATATGTTTGTTGTATGTATAGAAACTGAAATGGTGTTATCTGGATTTCCCCAGAGGGTGTTAGCTGGAGATAAATGGTGGCTGTGTGGCGTTAAATGTGCTGCACGCGGCCATAAACTCTCAGCTCTCTGTTGTTACTGAGGTAAATATTAAACCAGAGGAGGAAAGGAGCTGCCGCTTAGCAAGGACAAGAGGCAGCAGGTAATACAGCAGGAACCATTGACGCAATTCTAAACGTTATTAGATTTTCTATGTGTCCTTTGTGATTATATAGGGGACATATGGCATGTGAATGGCAACTTAAAGTTTTAAATATACATGGCTCTGCTGCTGTACATGTGCATTAAATCACGATAAACCAAGAAAAAAAACAAAAAAAACATTACCGATAAATAAGTTAATTCCGTGTTAAGCGGCTTTGATTAAATTTATTACAAATTACATTTTGCAATTGTACCTTGATATTCACCTGCGGGAAGCTTTGTAAACATTGCTTGAGTCAGATAATGTGACGTAGTGCGAGAAGCTGAGAAAGAACCTGATCCTGTGATAAACTCTCAGACTGCTCTGTTGCTTAGGGTTGTTTCTTTAAAGCTAATCTTATGCAGAGGAAGAAAAGATAATAGGGTCATTAGAACGTTTTTTTTTTTTTTAAATGTATTTACTCTTTTTATTTCACATTAAAGGTTTAGATATAGGAAAATATGTTAGAAGTTGTTGTTTTTTTAATATAATTGTGTCAGTTAAATTTTAGGGTTAGGGTTTGACCTCTTAGATCACATGTTTGCTGCCTCCACTCAGCATACAGACAGTTATCTGACCACAGGACTGACTGGTCATCTAACTGGTTTTGCTGGAATGGAGAAATAGTAGAAAGTGGAGCACAGAGCAGATTTCTTCCCACCCACTGCAGTTTTCAGTGGTTGACAGATGGCGATGAAGTAAATAGTGTCACCTCATGTGCTAACGGCCTTGTTTACCTTCTGCTGTTTGCTTCTGTTCTCTGCTTCTCTTTGTCTCACAATTTACCTAGCAGGATGACGTTGTTAACCTTTCCTTTGTTTTTTTTTTTTTTTTTCCTCAGATGTTTGCTGACCAATCGCTCAGGAACATTTTTGGCACATTCTGCATCCAAACTGCTTCCTTAAAGGTAAGTAAGTGTCTTTGCCTGCAGGCTCTGGGGAATCCAGGCATCCTGGGCTTTTTGTATATTTGTGAGGCTGCTCCGGTTGCAAACACACCTTATCTATAATTAAGCAGGCCCAGTCCCCACCAGTATTTCAAATACCAGGTCAGACTTTGAAGACCGTCTGTAATCTGCTGCCCTCTTGAGAGCGCAGTGAAGTTTACAGTCCTATTTTAAAAGTCTCGGGCTACAGAATCAGCTGGAACAAATCTGAAGCCATGCCAGTGACATCAGCGTGCCATGAAATTTTGGTAGGTACCTAAAGACATGAAGTATTACTTAGCCAAAATTTGGAGGACATTGCTAATGCTGTACTTTGGGATAAAATACAATTTGCTCTCTGAAAGAGTAAAAACGCAGTGCTCTTCTCTCTACCTGCTCTGAAAGCCTGAATGGTTGTTTGCTTTCACTAAAGGTTAGTAATACTTCGGCTACATTCATAGAAATGCTCAAGGTGCAGTTTTCAACAAGAGAATACAAGTTATTATTCACTAGAGTTGCAGAATCCTCTGGGAGTTTGGAGTCCGCCGATGTGGTTGGTTGGTGTTTCTGATCAGGACACTTCCCTTTGGAGGTTTTGGGGTCGCAGGGAAAAGGGAAAATTAGCACAGATTTCTTTGATTTTAGAAGGTCTTACACATGGTTAACGACAATAACCCAAATGTTGCCAACATAACAACTTTTCAAATGTATATCAGTATCCATAAAATCAGAATTGGCAGGTCAGGCTTTTCAAAGATTGGTGAATGGCCTTATGTGTCTTCCCCCACTTTGTAATTCCTGGATTCCTTCATTCTCCCTGATTTCGTGTAGCTCATTTTGGATCCAAAACCTGATTGGTACAATAGTTATTGGTCCAATCCCAGCTCTTCTTCTGTCAAATGGTGCCTTACACTTAATGTCTGATTACCTACTGTTTGATGTAAACTGTAAAGTCCTTTTTAACTGAAAAAGTTCCTCATTGAGATAGAAGTGTCGGATGGGCAAATTGTTTTGAAAAATCTGCTTTATTCTCTGCAATCAGAGTAAAAGTCATTGGTTAGATGTGGTTTTATCTACTATAAAATTAACGAGTATGCAAAAAGTGTAGTTATCAATAGACAAAGACGTTGTTTTGTACCTAAAAATTTCCACTATATGACAATTTAAATACTTTAACAATAATTTTGCCTTAATTAAAAATAAAAAAAAGTTTGCATCAACAGCCTGTTCCATTCTTGAATTTCAGATGCCACACAAAATCAGTCCAGGGGCTGCAAATGGCCCCCGGGCTCCACTTTGTGCACCCCTGCCTCTAAAGTTAGATTCAAATGAAGAAAAAAAAAGTCTGCCGTTAATAAACTCACAGTTCATTTTAAAAAGTCACCACATGGTGTCAGTATTGGTCAGTCTATTAGTCTGTAACTGGGCCTATTTTGAGGGTCAGTCTCATTCTAAACTGTTCTGAAAGCCTTTCAGACATTCATAGTTTGGGAGTCACTTGGTCACCAGTATCTGGATGTACATGTGCAGTTATTTTGTAGTACTGTCAGTGTTTCCAAGTGCAGATAGCTCTTTATTTGTGGTGTTGGAGTGACCTTAGAGTTATTCAAGTGACTGATACGTTTTCACATCCCGATAGCGCCGAAAGGTCAGGGCTCAAATGTATCTTAAAAGAGCTAAATAAATACCATGAACAAACCAGCAACAGAGACGTGTTTTACCGTACGCACCCAGCGTTTAACTGGCTGAGCGTAAATCAGTGACACTGCTGCAGGTGTTGAACAAAGGCCCCTTTTTTTTGCTTTTGTCCAGGTGTGCTGTTAGCTGGTTGCTGGGCTGCTATTTATTGTGCAAACCTGGCAGAAACAGAAAGTCGCCGACTGACCAGCTGGTCAGTTGGCCTCCAGGAGAAATCATTAATTTTACCATAACTTCTGAATTTCCCCCAGCTGCTGAAGGGGTTTCAGGTGATGCATCTGATGAAAGCCAGAAGGGTTGGTGTCAGAATTATGTCAGTTTCGGGGTTTGGTAAGATTCTGAGCAGCAGGGTGTGTATATGTGTGTGTGTGTGTGTTTGCTCACTCAGGAGAAGGTTTGAATATTCCCCCCCCTTGCTACACCCCATGGAGATCCCAGTGCTGGAAGACATGCCTCTAATGTACGACTCCATCCTGTTTCGTAGGCATCTGGACATATATGGACGTCCTCCTTCCTCTTGCACCATGTCCGCTTCCTGAACAACCCTGCCACCCCCTTCCAACTAAACACACCCTTCCACAAATAAATGCCTCAACTTTTCTCACACACATACACATGCACACATACATCTGCAATCTCAAACTCCTACTCACTGAATTCAGTTCTGGGAGTGGCTTTTCCCCCCAAGCAGGAACTCATGTGGTTAATACTCACTCCATGGCTCACTTCCACGGCCAGCAGGACGGCTCTCATTCTGCTCATTGCGTTTCGAAGCCACATGTTTGCAGTGTTTACAGTAATTTATGTCTGCATGTGGGACTCTTTATTGCTTGCAGACAATGCATGATGCATTCCACTTGATCTTAAGGGTGGGAACACAAAATCTTTAAAAGAAATCTATTTTTGATTTCATTCTTGGAAGACAGCGGTGATTGACTCGCCGGACCTTTTGTTCCCACATGTTCTGCCCTTTTCCAGCTCTGCCCTGTTCCCAGGAACAAGAACATGTTGCTTCCAAAAATGAATCACTCTCCAAACAGAGACTCATGTTCCTGAAGTTACTGGTGGCTCGCTGGTTGTTGAGTGCAGGGTTGGGGTTTCTCCGGGTGGACTCCGGCCAGGCCCCTCAGATCAGCACTCCTGTCTGCGTGTCTGCGTGGCTGTAACGCAAATACTTGTTGGATTTCAAGTAGGGCGAAGAGTTGCATCACGCTTCTGCATCAGAATCCTTGGAGGCGTTCAGCAGCCGCTAAATGTTCAATGAAGAGTTGCACCATGGAATATTACAAAAAACAGAACCGGAAGAGATCTTCAATAAATGCATTTCTGTTGAGCAGCACTACATGTGTAACATGAAACTATTGGATCATGGATTCAGATGTGTAATCTTGCCCTCCCGGTTGTTTGTCTTGTGATATATTATCAGCTCCTTCCACAACTAGGTCACTGCAGATCCTGGTTTTGAAACAAATGCCTGGAAAGACACTGACTTCACTTCTGAGGGGTGAATGGAATTACAGGCATGAGTCGTATGTGTTATTTTTAACTTTAGATATATTTTGGACATGGCTTTAGAAATGTACCAAGTGGCTGTGCACCGATTGCAGTTTTCTGGCCGACCAATTATCTTTAAAAAGCCAGACCTGTAGCTCGCTACAGGTATTTGCTTTTCAAACAAAAGCAAAATGATTGCTTTTATCTGAAAAGTTGCTAAATATAGCAACAAAGTTGCTGAGTTGGGTACAGTGAGGTGGTTATTGCTAAACGCATAGGAGCAGATGTAACCCGGTCTGTCCGTCAGCCCGCTCTCATGGCATAGCAAAAGGGGACAGTTGCTGATTTTTGCTGTTATGCATAAAACCGGTTTCACATTTAAGTATCGGCCGATTACTGATCTCCCAAAATTGAAGTAATTTTGGCTAATTTATCAGTGCATCACTTACTCTAAGATGTTCGCTCCCTGCCGAGCTCAGAATTTTCAAATGATCTGGCAAACAGAAAGTTTATGTGGTCTTATTAAAAAAGTGTAGATATTTGCATATCAATTCAAATTTACATGAAAATATACATATAAAATATGAAACATCTACTTTCTGTATCAGTGAAATCAATTCAGAGGAAGCACAGTCATGTAACAAGCTTTTTAAAATGAAAGTATTTTCTGTGGCAGGTCAGGTGGCTCAATTATGTTGCGGCAGGGTGAGGGAGAGTGAAACATTAGGCAGGCAACATAAAGGCTGCATTGAGTGCAACAAAGTTCCTGATTTATTCTGTTTGGAATTTAATCTCTGGGGGGAAAAGCTGGATTTTAGTTTTTGTTGTCTTTTCAGCTCAAAGTTAAGTTGCAGATCTGCATCCTCTAAAATACAGTACGCATTGCTTTTTAGGAATGTGAGCTATGCTAACCATGTTAGCAGGAAGACAGAAGGAATTACAACAGTGTTGCTCTGTTTTTCTTTCCCTTTAGCTTCCGATAACTCTGTTATGAAATGTGTGGATTCGTTCACAACGTTTTGGAAGTTTCAGATTTAGGCAACCGTCTGCATTCCCCCCTGCACAGCAGGACCGCTGCATGTATTATTCTAGTTGCACAAGTAAACGCTCTTATCACTGATAGAAGATGCTGAATAAAGTTTAAAATGTGAACGTAAAGGACATACCTACTGCTGTCCTGACATCATGTTAATTTGTAGTTTGGAAACAGAAATTTGATTTGTCAACATGAACAAAAACCTAAGATTGTAAATGTTCATTTCTTTGACATTCCTGACCTATTTACCCCAAGTATTGCTGCAGAAACTCATGCAAATTCCTCCATGGCTCACCAGTTTTCTGGATTAAAGTGGGTGTGTTTTAGGGCGTAACCATAACTCACCTGTTGCAATAGTTCCTGCCTAACAGTCTTTTCCAAACAAAACTACAATGGAAGAAGCATTTATTGGAGGTTTTTTTTTTTTCTCTTGGCAGGTGTTGTGCTGAACTTTGTACCAGGCCTTGACAAATCCACAAAACATTTGGCAGTTGGCAAAAGCTTGTATGAGATTCTCACGATATGAGAATGTATAATACTGGTTGCTTGGTATTGGAAAAAGTGAATATTTTAAATAAAAATGGATCACATGATCTAATGTTTTCACAGACCTGCAATATTTTACTGCTATTAACATAACTTATTAATATATTCTTATTGCTTGTAAATATCTTTTGAATTCATATTCAATTCAGAAATACTTTATGTATCGGAGAGGGAATTTAAATGTCATAATATTAATTTCAACATTTTCAAAGAGTCATGGACGATGATTAACATTTTAATTTCAATGAATTAATTACATAAATTTTAATGCATTAAAATGCTTATTGCAATTTTTTATTATTATTTTTTTTACAGTCCCAAGCAGGAATCGTTGCTTTGTGTTTCTACTACGTCCCGTAAATCTGACGCACAAACTATAAAGGAAATGAAACCGCGATGGAGGATAACGCGGTTTCTCTGAGGCTCACTGGGGGTTTATCTTTGCTTCATAAAAAGATCTGATCGGATGCTGGAAAACAACATTATGGTTGTGTTCAGGTTATGTGCTGTCAGTGAAGCTATTCTGGCTTAAAATAGCACCTTAATGGTGAACATGTAGGAGCAGCACAGCAGCACAACGGTCAGAGTCCACAGTCCATTTCTAAAGAAGTTCCATAAAACAGGAGCTCCTGAAACTCTGAAAAATGAACGGATGGAGTAGAACTTTGCTGGTTTGAAGAACCAAAAGCAAAAGCAGCGTCCTGTCCGTCCCAGACTGGGAGAGTTATCCACTTGTACAGAACATGTTCTTGTGTAGGAGTTAGTTACATTTGAAGGATGGCTCCTGGAGAAGCAATAATGTAGTTCTAATGTAGCCTCTGAGGGAGGCTAGCTCTGTATAAACACAGGAAGTAAGAGAGACTGTTTTCCTTTGTCCGTCCTCTTCTCCTCTGACAGAACACAGTAATCAGTCAGCGTCTGCATTGACTGCTTCCCAGCAAACAGTACGTCCAAGTCCAAAGGGTACTCTACAGCTACTCAAGCAGTAGTTATGTTTTGCATTCACAGGGACAAGATTAAAGAGTCAAAAGGCCAAAAGCAGGACAGTTTATAGAAGTTTCTGTTGCAGACGTTTTGTTTTAGAGTGAATCACTCTTTGACTGTAGAACCAGACTGATTTTACTGCACTGCTGTCATCAGCTCTGTTTCCATTAAAAATGTGGACAAAACTTTATTTTTCCGCTAATTAAAAAAATATATATACAATTTTGCATTTGCAACGTTTTCATTAAATAATCAATGCAATAAAAACCACACATGAATAAATTTGTTCATGTGTCATTAAAAAACAAAATGTGCCGAACAATGATCCTCCAACTACTTGCTGTCGTCTTCTTTTTCACGGTTTGCGCCAGTGGCCACCTCCACTGGCTGATCATGTATTTTGCAATGAATATGGCCAAAAACTCCCCTTCATCCAACTGAAAAACATGAGCTTTTTTAAAGTTGCTGTGCTTCAATTACGCAGATTTATTTTCATAATTCCAATTTGTGCAATTATATAGTCAATGGAAACACAGCTAGTCTCGGTAGTTTAGCAAAACTGCAAAAAAAAATAATAATTTTTTCGTATCACACTGGTCAAGTGATCAATAAACTGATGTTACTACTGGCGGAAAAGACAAAGAAGACGGCAGGAAATGGTAGGAGGATGATGTCGACCCATGTTTTTTAATAACTTTAAAAAAAAACACGTTTCTTATTTAATGGAAACACTCCAACACTTCATTTGCCAAATCGTGCTTTTCGACATGAGCGGAATAACTTCAAAGCTTTGCTCACATTTGTAATGAAAACGCAGCATGCCTCTCTGCAAAGCAACAGGAAGTGCCCTCTGTCACGCCTGCTGGGCTTCGACAGTATCCAGTCCATCCAGCTGGCCGATGTGCCGTGTCCCAGTTCAGGCTTCTCCTTTGCCACGTGTCTGCCAGGCTGGAATTCCAGCCGGGCCGATCTTCTCCGTTCTCGGCCGTCCAGGGAATCGTTGGTCGCAGTTAAACAAACACTACGGTCTGGCAGCTTAGAGAGGAAGACCGAGCAGCTGCCGGGATGTCACCCTGCCCAGAGGAAGCCCAGCCACTGGTTACATGCCTGGCATTCCTGTACAAGCTGCTCTTCTCCACTTCAATGTTTCTTTCTTTTTCTTTTTTTTTCCCCCATCCCAAAATTCCAGCACTCCCTGACAGTGGAAAAAGAAATATTTTCCAGTCCAGAAATAAGTTAATTGCTTTGCCTTGGAAGCACACACTCAGTGGTTTGTGAAAATGTGCTTTTGACTGATGTTCATTAGGGGAGAAACAGGGTGGTATGCTGCTCGGGTCTGCAGCCGCGTTCCATTGGAGTTAACGCCGTTCTGAAAACAAACCGCTCCAACCGGCCCGCACATACTTTCCCTCTGAGATCCTGGTTGCTGCTTGGAGTGAAGCGCTTCCAGAGTGCATGACTGGAAACGTCGGCCTCTTGTGTGAGCTCTGCACCAGACTGTGGCGAAGTATCGTATCTTTGTCATCTTCATTTCAGCTGCCGGGAACGAAGTGTTTCGGCTAATGGCTCGCGTCGCAATTAAAGCGCACATTTCCCCACTGCTGAGAGTGAGCGGACCTGTCCGGGTCTCAGTGACCCGCTGCCGGGAAGGAGATTCTCACTCGTATAAATGATCTACCGGTTTGTTGTAAAGTGCATTCCGGAGCGCTCGGCTGGACTTTCATATTCAGCGGTGGTGACACAGCAGGTCAGGTCACTCAGATCACCTTGCTGAAAAGTTGCTCACAAAGGGGAATTTTATGGAGCGTTTTAGTTTGCATGCACACTTATCTGCTTTTTTCTCCCCTTATTTACAGTCTAACTAGCAGGACAGGAACTTAACACTCTGTATGTCTCTGTCTCTCATTGCTGCTGTGGATACTGTAAACAGGCACCGCCACAGAAACAGAGGTTTTGTTTTTGCAGTATAGGAGTCAAAGCCTGTTAACACTGAAGCACACTACACTAAAGAGTTCATTAGGATAACGTGCAAACTCCATACAACAGGATCCCAGGCCAGGATTTGAACCAAGGACCTTGTTGTTGCATGGCAACAGTGCTACAAACTGTGCCATTGTGCAGCTCCGATTGTTTCACAGAGGGTTTTTTTTTTTTTGCTAACTTTGATGGTTAGGGCTTACAGATGCTGAAATCCACCAAATTCAGTGTCTCAAAAACGTAAAACAATTTGAAAAGGGTATATTCATAGAAAGTTGAGTGGACGGAAAAAAGAAAAGAAATCACACCCTTGAGAGGATTACGAAGGCCACTATCAAAGCAACCTGGGCTTCCACCACACCTCAGTAAGAATCACAGGCTGATTGCGTCCATGCTACGCCGCACTAATGCAGTAACTCATGCAGAAGAAGCCTCAACCAAACTCAATGTAATTATAATTTATTGATCTTGGTTTATAATCCATTTTTCCAAAAGTAACACATTTTGAATTATCGGTACAGTTTATAACCATCAAAATCACAAGAAAGAAATGCTTGTAATATTTGTCATGCTAACAAGTTTTACAGGTGGATAAACTGTTCCAGAAGTTTTTGCGATAACCAATAACGTTGTTGTTTTTAGACCATTTGCAAGTCATATAACAGAGAATGGCAAAACAATGCAAGAACACATTCTGAAAGATCAATAAACTTTAACACCGGAACCGGAAGACATTTTAAATGTCCAGAAATAAATAAACAAAACATGAAGTTTATGAAGTTTCTAAAATTGTCCTTCAAAAAAAAAAGGGACCAGGCTGAAAACTTTTCATCCAGTTTATAGACAAGAGAAAAATGAAAGTAGAAATGACTGAGTTTTAATTTATAATGCTTTTAATTGATTTATTTCTTGGCCAATTCACTCTTTATGTAGTGATTTTTTTATAGTATGAAATGAAGTACAAAAATAAGTTTTTAACAATATTCAAGTTTCAAGGTCTACTTTTACATTCCACCAAAAACGGTGAGGTTTGTCACGACTAACCTCTTATTTGCTGTGTTTATATAGGAATGTAACCTTACTGGGGACATTGGCTGATTACTGTTTGTGTGCACATGTAAATACCAGCGAGGTTAAAATGAATCAGGGCAGCACATCTTGTTTTTCCACATTGATCTGTTTATTGTAAATGCAACGGCATTGTCAGTAAAAGTCGCTGGCTGTAGCTGGGAATACAATTAATCCCTTTAAACAGGAACCTGCATTCACTGTGACATTTAGGAATCCTCCCTGTCTGCATGCAGTGACTAAAGGAGCTGGCTCTAGGTGTGCTGGATGTTTAGGATTCTTTTTTGATTAACATTATCTGCTTTATTACTGACTGGATGCATGCTTTATGGTTCTAACATGGCTGTCCAAAGGGCGCCAGCATGAGCCAGTGATCAGGTGGCTTCAAGGCAACGAGGCGACTTTGCAAAACCTGTGATCAGTAGTGAGGGTCTCTATTGTGCCTCTCCCTCTCCCTACGTCCTTATGCAAACGTTAGTGTTCACTCAGCTCAGGGGTGCTCCAAAGTTCACATCAAGGAGAATGGGAGGTGGAGGTGGTGTTACTGAAGTCGGAAGCCTCTTTTCCCTCCAGCCCTCTAACTTCATTCTTCCCCGTACCTGTTTGTTTCCCGTTCGTCAGGATAAGCCATCAGAAGGCAGCAGTAACGAACGTGTCTATCTGCAGCCACCGTCTTCATGTCAGACCTGCCGGGTTCTGATTAGATCCACTTCTGTCCCGACAACAGCAGAGACACAAGGGTGATCTCATTCTTCTGCTATTCTGAATCAAATGAGTCAGAATCTTTCTTTTCATGCTGCACTTGCAGCACTTTCTTTTCATCTCGCAAGCGCGATGCCGGTTTGAGGTCCATTTCTCCTCAAGCCTCCTGAGTGAATGCTTTGTTAGGAACACCTCTCACTACCGTTGCAGCAGCTAATCTTTTGGGGAGATCTCAATCAACTTTGCACATCTACACACTGACATTTGTGCACATTTTTCTTTGCAAGACAGCGCAGGTGGGATGGACTTTGACTGGACCGGGAATGACAAATCTAATCCAGTCCATTATAGCTTAGTGATGCACTGATCTGATATTAACGTCTGTATCTGTCCTGGTGTTGAAAAAAGTTCTAGATGGAGTAGAATTCCATACTCCATAAGATCTATTTAGTCTAATTCTATGCTTTTTGCTCTGAGCGTCGTTATTCTTTATTATTTATTTTTACATTGTCTTTACAATTCCTAAATGCACTGTGTGAACCATTGAGAGAATGTTTTTTGCTGGTTATTTTTCATGTTTGATCAATAGTTTTTGTCAGTTTGAGTTTCTTTACTATTTATTGTACATTGGCTGTTCTACTCTCTACTCTTTGACTGAACAAATTAAAGTTGTTTTTACATGTTTGACCAAGCTTGAGAAGCTGTTGGTGTGTTTAAGTGAGCTGTACTGGAGCAGAGTTGGAACATAAATTTGTAATTACGTACATTTATGTCTGTGCTTAAAGTCAATCCAGCTGTTTCTCTGTATCGGATCGGTACCGGGCAATATTAAAAGTGAAAAAAGTGGATGGGTCTCAACCCTGTTATAGCTCTGGCAGTATGTTTAGTGTCTGTGGCTGGCTGGAAGTTAAGCCCCAGTCAACAGGATTCCTTCCTGCATTTAGCGCCATCCTTCTTAAAACCAGGGTTATGTTTTAGATCCTAACCCTGTTAAACGTCTCCTCAGCTTTATGCCTGACCTTCTGTAAATTCCTTTGTCTCCATGGTGCCGTTTGTTCATCATGAAATGAGACTTAGTGGCTGAAGCTACTTCCCGAAAGAACAGGATCTAAAGCTGGGTGGAAGTCTTGAAAGCTTCCCGTTTTGCACCGATTCATGTCTTAAATCCAGCCGTTCATCACCTGCTCCATCTTTATTCATGAGCAAGAAACAGACATACGTCAGATTGTTTGGTTTGTGGCAAGAGACAAACCAAAAGTGTAGTGTGAAAGAGAACCAGGAATGAAACATATTTGATGAACTGACAAAACAATAAACTACTACATGCAGTGCATTCACACCAGTTCTGTTCAGTTTGCTTTAATTCAGCTTTCTTTCGTTTGCCAAACTCTGATGACCCTACAGACCTACATTTCTGTTTGACTAAAGTGACCTCTGATGCAGTTTGAATGCAGATGTGAATATCAGCAGGAAGCGGACTACAGCGCAGGGCATTCTGGGTAAATACAACCAAAACAAATGCGTGAGTCTAGAGCTAGTGGGAGAAATGGTGTTTTTTGCCAAAGAGGAAGAGAAATCCTACAACAGCTAAAAATCTGACGGTTCCGCTCAGTGTCTTCTTCAGAGGTTTGTGTTGTTTCTTTAAGTAGTTGTTGGTGCAGCCTTCCCTCTTCGTGCGAAGGCGGGGAACAGGTTGTTAGAACAGTTTGGTTGGTTTGACTCAGTGCAGTGTGAAAGAGAACCACACAACTGAGAATGGAACACATGTTGCAGGTTTGGTCCCCAACCGGACTTTGAGCGGTGAAAACCCCCCGCATTGGGCCGTGTTAGCATCTGCACTCTGTTTCTTCTGACTTTGGTTTGACTGTTAGGCAGAGGTTCTCTTCCAACATTATAGAGCAGAAGACTCCCATCCTGGTCTTGTAAACTTACCATCCTGCAGGTTTTAGATCCATCCCTGCCCCAACACAACTGGATCAAATGATTGAGTAACTTCTTCAGCATGCCATGGAGGGTGGTAAAGGCCTGTTAACGATTTAAAACCTGTCTGGAAGCAGGGCTGGAGAAGGAAGGTTTACCAGTGAGTCTATAAATTGTGATGCACACTTTTGGCTTGTAGACAATCAGCTTTTAAGATGTGTGTGTTTGGAGGTGCGAACAAAAGAGGAACGTGGAGACAAGACGAGAGCCCTTCCTGTTTTTAAGAATATTATGAATATGTTAGCTGTGCCATATATGTAATAATAAAACAGTTAAGAAAGCAAACCTGAAGGTTTCCCCTCGCTGACGGACACGAGGCAAGGCAAAAATAGTGCATCCTGTTTAATTAGGCTCACTGTTATCTGTTGTGTTGCTGAATAACAGGGAGGTGCAGATGGCTGGGAGTATAAATGCTGGATTATTGAGACAATGGTGAGTGGAACTTGCTTGTTGTGAGCCATGTGAGGGCAGCAGCCTAAAGGTGGCGTGAAATGGAGGGGCTGTGGTCTCACTGAATTCCTGTCTGGTGAGCAAAGCATTTGTTTCTGTCTAGACAAAGCTCAGTTGTCACATCTAGGACTGCACCAGGCTCCAGGAAGTAGAGGTTGGTTGGAGAGAGCGGCCCTGCATTTTTTTTTTTTTTTTTCTCCTTCCATCCTGCTCACTTCTCCCTCCGTTGGGAATGTGAGCGCATGCAGCATGCTGCTTGGAGTGTGTGGTTTTCTGTGGTTGGAGTTTTTCTCCCATGTCAGGGTGGAGACAGCATGGTGTATTTGTGTGCTGATATCAATTGTGTAAAAAAAAAAAAAAAAAAAAGTTCCTGCTTTCATGTCTCCCACTCTCCCACTCAGGAAATACGATGTCTCATCTTGCCTGGTGAGCATTCACAATCACTGCCACACACGCACGCACACGCACACAAACAAGCTCCTGTGCAGTATCACTCACTTTTTACCTTGTGACGCCAGCAACATAAAAGCTGATTTTCTGCTCCCTGCGTGTGGAGCCACTTTGCACGGCTCTGTTGTCTCGGAGTAATTGTTTGCGTCAAGACAAAGTGAAGGAAAGCCAGCGTGTCGGCTCACAGAGCGTCAGATTGCCGCACAAACGGGTCTGACTAAGGGTTCATTAACTGCTACAGTCAGCCGTTCCCTGAGGGCTCCTCCGTGTGTGCCATTCCGCCGGCGCTGAGACGACTTCATTGTTTTCTGAGGAGCTTTGGTGTTGACAGCAAGAGTTTCCAAAGCCAACGTGAAGATAACAGAGTCTGGGAAAAGACAGAGATAAACCTGCAGATGCCTATCCCAAATTAGTTCCTGCAAAATTCTCCCGACTTGAATGTTGCTCCTTATATGGACGTATCCTTAACATAAGCAAAACAATTTTCCATCCATTTTGTCATGTTTTCTTGATGAATAATAACCCTTACTTTTACAGGTGCACCGATCAGAAATGTTGTTGCCAGATTTCTAATCATTTTCCCATTTTCTGACCTGCCCATGCTGATTGGTTGCCTTAACAATACGTTTGAACAAAATTTCTCAAAAATATCCCTAAGTTGCGTCTGCGTGTGTTTTATAAAAGAACAGTTGCAGAGATGTGACCCGATGTTACGTCGCTAACTCCACAAACGTGGCAGTCACACTGCAGAACAATTTAATAGGAAACAAGGGGAAAAAAACTAATGTGGATCTCACATTTAAACTTTTATCACACTTGTTTTAGCCTTGACACAATTAGCATGTTTAGCATTACTAAATTTAAACATCACTTTCTTTGAGTATCATCATTAGACTTAGTAGAACCTCACCTTTCCAGCCAGGCAACATGCTCAATGATTGAATACCCTACAACATAATAAATCAGAGGAATTTCAATGCAATAAGTTCAGATAATTGTTATCCTCTGAACTCTGACCTCCTGTTTAAAGTAGCAGCCTGGAGGAACAGACAGCATACTGTTTCCTTTTCAGAAGTCTCTAAAGCCTTTTAGCTTCCAGTGACTTAACTTTGGACGCCTCACTGGTAGTTAAAGCAACTTTCACTAAAGAGTGTTGCTGTCAGTGCTTAGGGCCCGGAGGACGAGCTACTAACAAAACCAGCAACTGTGAGGTGCTGAAACACGTCCCCACCTGGATTGTAGTGAAGTGACGTCAGACCAGATCTGTGGATGTAAACCGAAATAATGAGGGAGAAACTTGATGTGGCGTACAGGGGTGAACTTAGTGAGTTGGTGGTGAAGAAAAAACAGTCTGTGTTGAGAAAACAAGAAAAGCAGAAGAGGGTGAATGAGGTAGGTATGGTACATTTACCTGAAAACCTGAAATGATTACATTAGATTTCATAGAACATGGTACCTAGAAATTGGTACCTTTGCCTCCAAATAAGGCAAAGGTACCAACAGCTGATTCTGGTGAATTGTTCTTTGAATCTCTTTCCTTTAAGTTAGGAATAAAGTTGCACTTTGGTTTGATAGCATTCTTTTACATATACTCCTCATCACTTGGTGTCTTTTTGCACTGCCCACATACATCTGTGTATTTATAGTCAGCTTGTGGTACATCTTGTTGACTTTATACCCAGCTTTAAATCCAGTTCAGCTGCACCACTTTCTTTGGGTGAACTTGGACGTCTCTCATGATGCAGTGCCAGTCTGAAAATCTACCATGTGTACATAAAGTCTGGGGCCATCTGGTTTGGGGTTTTCCTGCTGAATTCCAAGTGCATGAATGAAAAAAAGTTGCACAAACTTCAAAGAAATCCCAAAATCCCTGGACATTGTTCAGTATGCATCTCTGCGGGGAGTGTTAATGGTCTCAGATGAAGGTCTTTCTGTGGGAATCAGAAGCACATTACCCAGAGCTTTGAACTATAGAATGACTGTGACCGAGTACACACCCTCAAAGGAACCTGTTCTGCTGCATGTGCTGCAGCTGGGACGGCGGTCCAGGAAGACTTGACTGTCCCGTAGGTGACCTCACCTTCAGTCGGGATGCTGTGTGCCTCTGCAGGGCTTTCTGCGAGAGAAAGATGTGCACTCAAGCATGAGGCCCTGAGAGAACCTCTCAGTTTTGTGACTCAGGGTTTAGGAATACACGTCTCCCGATTTAGTCTGCTGCACAAACGCACACACCTCCTGTGTGTCTTTTCGTGTCGGCTGACTTCACACGACTGGGTCCTCCACAGCACCCAGGACGCCTTCACCAATCTGTCACCATCGGGGCTCGTAATCCATAAAGTTTGATTACAGACTATAAAGCTGCAGTGTTACTCATGCAGCTCGTCTCGTTTGTTTCTCTTCGAGAGCCCCGCGTCTCAGCGCGCTGCACGCCTCACCGGGCAGTCTGACTCCCAGATAGCATCAGGCGGGTTCAGATTAGAGCTCATGAGGGCAGTTAAACTTGTAAAAGCTCTGGACTCCCATTCCAGTTGTCTCGGTTCCATTCAATGCACAAATAACCGTTGTGAGTGTGACACAATGCTGATAGGCTGTCTGCATTGTCACCGTGCCTCTCAAATGTGCCAAAGCCTCAGAGTCCTTTGTGGAGGTCGCTGCAGAATGATCGCTGTCCCCAGAGTGGCTTGACTGTGTGTGTGTGTTTGTGTGTTTGTGGCCTGTGTTGTTGCCAAGCAGTTTAGCTGTGTAGCTGGTAGATAACAGACAAACTCTTGTGTCTTGTTGTCTGTTTTTTGTTTTTTCTTTTTCAAACCAGACAGGAGAGGATTCCTTCTGATTGCGGTACAAAGACACCTTTCTCCTCTGTAAGATTCTGAGTCACAACTTGGAAAGTGAAAACAAAATGCTCTGTGTTTCTTTGCATTGTCTGGTTACGTCATCCGAAACGTTTCATTTAGTTAGCAAAAACGCTGGTTTTAAATTGACAATATGGCTGAAAAACATGTACATAATCATGATTGAGAGCTCCAAGACCCGCCTCTGGGCTCTGATTGGCTGTTTCTAGTTAGCACTAATAGACAGCAGAGGAGCACCATTTTCTCACAGTTTATCTCTGATAGTTTTAACAAATACAGAAAAATATGGATTTAAAAAAAATAAAAGTTACATAATGCAGCTTTAAGGATCTATTTATGATTTATCTGCGAACCAAAAACAGTTTCTTTGGGGTTTATTTGCACTTTAAACACTTGAAAAGTCATTGTGTAACATTAACATGTTATTATTGGCATCCGACTCTGCTTGCCATTACATTCCTCACATCAGAAAGGCTGCGGAGAATCATCTGATCTCTCTCTTCACCTGCACGCTCTGCTGCTGGCTTTGCTTTGTGTTTTTCAGAACACTCGTTTGTCAGCCCTGTTTTCCCTTCCTAATGGTTACGAATCCCTGAATATCTCCATAAGGGGATCGTAGGCATGATATGGGTGGGTCAAGTTCAGCCCCCAGTTCCATGTGGGAACCTTTCTGTTGGTCACAAAGCATTAAAATCTCATCTAAATCGGTCTAAACGAGACTAAAGTGGCCTTTTTAGAGGTCAGTGTTTGCAAACTTTAGTTTCATCTGCATATCTCCACTGAAGGTTAACGAGTAAATACCCACCACCCCCTTCCTCTTCTTGCTGAACATTCTGAAAGTGGATGTTAACCCTACAAAATACCAATCTTTATCATCCCAACTTCCTTTGGATTTCAGGTCAAAACGGTGAATGTGTTCTAATTTAATCAATTTAAAAGAAGTTTGTTTCACGCTGTCCCAGTTTCGTTTTTCTGATTACAGCAATAGAACTCAGCGTCCTTGACGAGCCGCGGTACGGGTAATATCTCATGACTTGACTGCTGCAGAGCTTTATCTGTTATTTACAGAGATGCGAGATTCTGACACATTCTCCAGCCATTTAGGCTGATGTTTTAAACGTTTTCGTTTATCGTGTTCCCACAAGATGTTCGGAACAAATTCATATTCGGTACGCTCTGTGATCAGAACCAGCAAAAACTCTGAGTTCTCCTTCCCAGGCATGAAGCCACTGCAGCGTTTGGACCGGCTGCAGTGGACTTCAGTTCATGTACCAGTTTCCTATCAGCTGCTGAATGCTAGTGGGATTAGTGGGAAAACCCGACAGACACTTTGTACCCCTTTCGTCGCTGAACGTTTCAATCAGAACATTTAGCTTTCAGCTACTGTGCAGCTCGTTCAACTGTAGCCTCAGTCCACAATTCAGACAGTAAAACAAACAAAACAAGAAACTGTGGCTGATTTGTGTATGAATTGATGTTTTTGTGCTACATTTGCAGAACAGGCTGAGTGCATTCTCTCATTGAAGGAGGATTTTAATAGAGTGGAGTCACTTACTAGAGTATTTGTTCAGGCAGCAGAACTTAGCTCTGTGCTGAGTTACAAACCACAGGATTAAAGCTGCTGTCCTGAACTCTTCAGGACTCAGTGTGCTGGCACACAGACAGACCATCTGCACAGAGTCCTGAAGCTGCATGAAAGGAACGTCCCCATGATCAAAGACTTCTTATTTTTCTCCCTTTTTTTTTTCTTATCAAAGCTTTCAGCGCGTCACGTGTTTACACGCCCTACACACGAATATTCACGCTAGATCCAGACAGAGTCACCACAGCTGACAGCATTGCAGACATTCCTTTGGCTTGTAGGATTCTGAAGTCTCAGCCTGCATATGAAGAACACGCCCGGCTGCGACACAAACTGGCTGTTTTATCGTGTTTGTGTGTAGAATGGCTCTTTTGACATGCATGTTTCTGAATGTGCATGTAAGGGGATTTTCTGTATCACCTTTAATTGTTGCAGAAAGCAAATGTGGACAAATAAGAACAAAGAATAAAGATTTGACGCTGCTGTTTTCTTACACAGATGAGGATTTTGATCTGATATGTTTGTTTTATAACTTAGTTTTCATTTGTAATTCATCTTTCTTTAAATAAACTGAATGATTTGGTTAAATTGCTTTCAGCTTTTTGAATCTGCTTCTAAGGGAAGGACTTGGTGCAGAATAAAGGAATTCAGAAAAACTAAGAATCTGTGGGAAGATTTGAATGTTGATGTTTGCTCATGCTCTCCATCTCTGAACTGGAGAGCATTTCTCTGCCTGTTACGAAGAAAACTGGCAAATAAAGATGGAAGATAAATATGCCTTACAGAACATGGTTCTAAATGGTACTGAGTCATTGAGGCTCAGCGCAAAAGCACACACACACACACACACACACACACACCCCCACACACACACACACACACAACTTTTCACATTTCTGTCCTTAAAGCAGGAGAAAAAAAATGCTGTCTTTATTTTTATATGGCACTTTTTGTCAGTATGTTGCTAAGCACCAATAAAACATTAAAGTTTGTGGTGTTGCTGTAAAAAAAGATGAAGAACTCTAACAAATACGAATAGTTTTACAAGGCTCTGTGAAAACCTGTGACTCAAACATGTTATTCATCTGGCATTATTATGGACCTCAGATATTACGTCTTGGGCTTGTGTGTCAGAAAGTTGCGGAAACAAAGGCAACAAGTCCTGAAGTCTGGAGTGCTGCAGATGTTCCTCTTTCTGTCAAACTCCTGCACAAAAACATGTTCCCCCGTCTGTCGGGGAGACTTTCTGTGAGACAGAAACATTAGTGGTCGTGCAAGTAGCACTGATATAACAGAGACACGACGTCCAGCTGCAGTGCAGGCTGAGGCTCCCAGCAATACAGGCAAGCAAAGGTTTGGAGAGGGACCATTTTCACTCAAAACAATTCAAAATCTTTGGTTTCTTTTTTTTAAAGAAACAGCAGTGTTAAATAGAAAGCATAGCTTAGACTCTCCTGACCCCTCATAAAGTCAGGACCTTCTATTCTTTTTTTTTTTTTTTTTTTGGAGGTCTTTTCTTTAATTCCCAAAACAGTTATTATGCATCATGCACAGGGACGACGGTCAGGACAGTGCGATGCATCAGGATGGTGTGTGTGTGTTAATGAGTGTGTGTTAGAAACCTGCAGGGTTTCAGCAGGACCGGGCAGCACTGTGGTGCCTGCAGCCAGAGGGACCTCACCAGCCAGCTCCATGTCCTACTGGGACTGTGCGCAAACCATGGGTTCACCTTTTCACTAAGTGTAGACAATGTGCCACATGAGGCACGTCTGGCCTGAGGGGAGGAGTGTTCACTGTCAATGTAATTAGCCTTCAAAGGTCCCTTCCTCTTGCTGCGGCCCAGAAAAGAACACTCAATACGCCACAGACCTCTGCTGTGGCTCATAACTCAAAGAGGGAAATTACCAGTGAATTTGTGTCTTTATTTATTTGCACCAACCACTATTGTTCCAGAGATGATGATATTGATCCTGAACTCAGAGGAAGAGCTAATTCAGAAATGAAGTTATTGTTTCAGTCAAACTTACATCGTAACCATCACACATTCAATCTCTTTTTTTTTTTTTGCTGCAAAAACACAAAACTTTCCAAGTATTGTTTGTCCAGTTTCTTGTGCAAATATTTTACTAGACTTGAAATAAGACCAAACTAACTTACAGGTAACTTTTTTCAGCAAGACATAGGAGCTCGTTTTAAGTCAGTAATTTCTTTATATTGATTTTAAAAGTTCTGGTTCCACCGGGAGATTATTTCACTTACAACAAGACATTTGTCCCATGTCATAAGTGAAATAAGTCAGCAATAATAAGGAATTATTCATTAATATTAAGGAATCGTTGACTTAACAAGCTGTTTAAAAAGTGACTTGTGAGTTAGTTGTAATTCCAGGCGTTCTAAGACATCTGCACTAAAAACAAAAAGACAATGAAATGCTTTGTAAGATTCTGTCTTGTTGCAGCGTTCTAGGTATGTTTGTGATCCTGTGCCAACTTTGAGAGCATTCTATTCACTGCAAAAATATGAATGTCCATGAATAAGGCAAATTATTATTAGTGAGAGAAATGATAACTCATGTTGAGGGTTCACCTTCCATCAGGATAGGAATCGTCGTCACAGCTAAAGCTACAAAGAGATGGTTTAGATCAAAGTTTAAACGTGTGTTTAAGAATAAAATCTCAGTAAAATTGTGATGTAATGTTTGGTACTTATGGTGTTGATCCTGATGTTCTGTTCCCAACATTCAGATGTAGGCTGCTGATTCTTTGTCATGAATGTGTTGTCATAAAAGCGGTTCCTGCATCGCTGTCAGTTCTGACTGACTCATACTTATCTATATAGTGCAGTTCAACAAGAGTGTGCTGCTCAAGAAACATAACAGGCCTCAAAGGAAAGTCCTTCATAAAAAAAGAGAAAAAAGAAAAAAAAATCTGTTTAATTTGGTCAATCAAATGCAACGCAAGCAGGAAATTCTTTAGATTAGGCTGGAGGGAAGCTGGAGTTCCTTTCATCTTCAGTTTGGCCCAATGTGACCCGGTGAACTGCAACTGGACAAACTTTACATCTACTATTTTTGATTTCAAAGAATTACAGCAGGTTACAGTAAAAATCAGCTTTATGATGTCACTGTCAATGTGATAATGTGTGTAGATGCATGTAATGTAGACGATCTCTCGTGGGAACATAAACACGTCTTTGCTGCTCTGTATTTAAAGCAAGTGAGGCTTGTTCTTGTCTATCATCATACTTCCCACAAAATATGTCATTTCTTCATTTCTTGATCTCTTTTTGACCCAAAGTAACTCCTTTTGCTGCCCTTGATGTCACATGGTCTTGATTGATATATTTTCCCCTACATGCAGTCGGACTGTAGGGTCCCACAGTTGGTGGCGCTGCTGCCTGGCAGCAAGAAGGTTCTGGGTTCTAATCCCAGTCTGGGGTCTTTCTGCATGGAGTTTTCATTGTCCTTCTTGTGTGTTTCCTCCCACAGTCCAAAACCATGACTGTTAGGTTAATTGGTTGCTCTGGATTGTCCTCAATTATAAGTTTTCATGGTTTATTGGCCTGTGTGGGGGACTCCTGACCAGTCCACGGTGTAAACAACTCTCACCATAACCTTCTGGAGATAGGCACCAACCCATCCACAACTCAGCAAGGATAAACAGGTATGGATATAGACGGACGGACGGACGGACGGATACGCAGATGCACTCTCATTATCTGCTTCCAGAGTTGGGTGGGCTCTGCACCAACTCTGGCCTTTTTTGGACATTCAGAAGTCTTTTTCGTAAAACTGATTTTTGGCAACAGTTTCATCACACATACGGACAGATTTGATGCAAGGTGACAATTGCTGCCAGATTTCCTTTGGAGGTAACCTCTGTGGTTCAGCACATATGCTCCCGTTCGACAACAGCCAGTCTAAGTAGCCGTAGACCTGCTGCGGCTAATTAAGCTAGCTGGTTTGCAGACTATAGTGGATTTTTACCCTTTCTGCTCAACTTTGTACAACAACAGACTGTGTGTGTGTGAACTTTGAACAAGTGTAATTTTTCAAATGCTTGGAGGCTCGACCTAAAGGCGTGCTTTTAAACAACATGTAACAGGATGTTGCTTCTCTGAATGAAGCCTATTGGAATAAGGGAAAAGTCTCAGCAAGGCAGGATGGTGTTTGCAAAAGTACAACATCTGGAAGACATTGCTGCTACTGCTGCTGTATTTATCAATATCCTTTGCTTTTCTGCCTTCTAAACACAGAGGGCAGAGATGCACAGATAACCTAATCCAGCGTTTACCAAAGATTTTCTGGGCCCCCCTATGGATTACAATAAAATCCCCCCCAAAAAGAAAAACTGGGCACACAAATCGTTCAACCAGACATAAACCTATACACATATTTTGTTTTTCAAACTCCACTGAAGTTTATTTCCACTTCAGGTTGCAACAAAACAAACTACAAACCATCTTTTCAGTGAAACACTTTTGTGTAACTGTTTTTCCCCCCCGTTCATCCATACTGCCCCCCCCACGTCCCCAGGGGGCGCACTCCACACTTTGGGGACCAGTGACTCAATCAATTATCCAGAGTACTGTACATTGGTTTGCACACATCATCTGGTGTAAAAAAAAAAAAAAAAAAGACTGGTGTCAGTGGTGATCCCACATTGCTGGGGTTAGTCGTGGAACTTTCTGGTGTGTGTGTGTGTGTGGGCGTGTGTGTGGGCGTGTGTGTGTGTTTTAGCAGCCGGCGTCACGCAGTGTGGATGCACGGCCCTGCTCTGATGCAGCTCGCCCTCTCGCAGCCGCTCACTCCTAGCTGCTGCTGCTGCTGTTGTGTGTTTAAACCCTACAGCTGTGTTGACATGAGAGGCACGCCATGGAACAATGAGTTCAAAGGTCAAGAAGGCAAAACGTACAACAACAGATTGAGCGAGCGTGTGCACTTTGAACAAGTGTAATGTTGCCTGTGATTTTTCAAATGCTGGGAGGCTCGACCTAAAGGCGTGCTTTAAAATTACTGCCCGCTATTTATAGCTGCAGCAGAACTCATTTCGCTGTTTCCCTGGTAACTCCTCTGTGGGAAGCTTCTATTTTTAAAACCACCACCCCATATTTAATCATTTATGCTTTGCAGGGTGACTGGCGATCCAGTTTCCTGTGGAGGAAGCGGAAGGGCAGTGGGTGAGGGGAGAGGAGTTAGGATTAGAGGGATGCGTGGTCTCGTCTCCTCTCTGTAGTTGGACCTCCAGTTTCCCATGTTTCATCTGATTTGCATTTCAGCCGGTCGCCCCCTCATCCCCCCCCTCACTCTCCCCACTCCTCCATGACATCCGGCATCAGAGCACACAAAGCAAGCACCACATGTCACCATGCTGCGTCCCGCAGTTTCCTTCATTTCTTCCAAGAACATGAGCTTCAAGTGATCAGAACTGAGCCACTCTGGGTTTCTAATCCATTGCTTAACTGTGCACCATGTCCCACTGTAACAGTAAAAACACTTTGTTCTGTTCCTCTTGCATTCGCCTTCAAAGTTGTTCCCTTAGAGGTTAATGCAAAAGGAACAACTCTGCATTGTCTCACATGTTCCAGGAAGCAGTTGGAACATGCTTCCTGGGCCTTAACGTTCTCGGCCCCCAGATAGGTAAAGGCCCTCCAGACTGGAGACATCAGACTTTTTGCTCAAGCTCTGGTTCCGCTCTGAGTTCTGCTCTGCAGTTGACCGGAGTGACGGGTTGACTCAAGCAGCCTCTCCTGCTAGCGGTACAAGCAGTGACGTAATGAGCCGGTAAAGACACACCACTGCATCCTGGAAGTGGGAATTGTGAAACAGAAATCTGTTAGGTTGGGTCAGAGCTTCTACGCAAATTGCATCAACTGAACATTAAGTCAACAGTCATTTCTCAGAAATTGCAGGCTGGGAGATAAAAAAGTTCATTCCGCTTCAACAGATGAGCAGCTTTACGTCTCATGTTCACGACACTGACTTTTTATTCATCAGCGTGTGAATGGGTGAATGAATTTGCGGTTGTCTGGACTCGATAAACCACTGTACAAGTACTGACCATGCAGTATTTTTATTATTACTTGCATAAATTGTCTGTTTCTCTCTGCCTGAAACTTATTTTACTGCAGAAGAATAAACCTGTGGCACTTTCTATTTCTAATCAGCTTCTTTGTTTGATATAAATCTGTTCACCAAAACCAGTCTCCTGCTCGCAGCATCATGTTGTTTCTTACAGGATGCTCTTGTTTACACCACAGACTGACATTGTGACCTTAACTGCACAGACACTCTGCACACGGGACCAATGGCAAATAGCTGTCAAGCAATGCAAAGAAGAAGACCTTGGTTTCTAAATGAGTTGGAACGTTTGCTAGAAGATAACGCTGATTATCGTATCAAATCATACTTTGCTGGCCTAGTTGCTGCTTTTATTGTCTTTCTAATAAAGCACCCGGAGCCACGGCTGCATTTTTTTCCCCCAGCATTTTGACCTTTTGTTGTTTCTTTTATCCTCCCAGGAATATCGCACTGTCAGTCAATGTTTAAACAGCCCAATTGCGCCGTGGCTTTGTTGGCTCACCCCGTGTAAATATCTTCTGTATGCCTTGTCTAATTAATGTCCAGTTGACAAGTACTTCTCTCTGTTCTGCAGGTCGGAGCAGAGTCATCGTCTGAAAGCGGAGATGTCTTCCAAAACGCCGAGCTCCAGTAGCGTCGCGCAGGCCAGGCGGACGGTGCAGCAGCTGAGGAGGGAAGCGCGCATCGACAGGATAAAAGTGGGTCCATATTGGGAGTTAGTCTCACATATCTGCTCTATCCGCTTAGGACACAAGGTGTCTTTGTTTTTTCCTACACATAATCAGAAATGTTTAGGATTTGTTTGTATTCCGTGTCCTCTTCTCCCAACTTCACACTTGTACTCTACTTTTCATTGGGTCAGTCAAATAAAGTCCCAAAAAACAACTTTAGAGTTGGAATGTAACAAAATGTGAAAAGGCTCAGTATGAATGTTTTTTAAGGCGGTGTGGACTGATTGGTGCGTTTTTGCAGGTGTCCAAGGCTTCATCAGACCTGATGCGCTACTGCGTGGAGCATGCCAAGAACGACCCTCTCCTTATGGGCGTCCCGACCTCAGAGAACCCCTTCAAAGAAAAGAAGCCTTGCACCGTTTTGTAGCTGAATCCCCAAACTGTTGCTTTTCTAGACTCTTACATAACATGGCTGTTAGTAGTTTGAACAAACTTGCCTAAAAGCCTCAGAAGTCTGAAATTTTTTCACATTTATCGTTTTTTTTTTCTCCAGATTATGAGTTGCAGGGTGTTTTTTTCATAGTTTGTCTGATTCTGCATCCTATAGACCGGTCTGACTTGTGCATGATTTTCTTTCTCTCTTATTTCTCTTCTTGTATTTTTTGACCGATGCGTTAAATGTTAATTCATACTGACGGACATGAACCGAGGATTAAACAACCCAGTTTGCAGCTGCGAGGAAGGGAAGGTGACCAGACCCGGAGGAACGAGTGCGTTGCCTCAGCAACGTGTTCTGAGTCCTGTGAATGGTGCAGTTACATCTCTGTGCCCTGAATGTTGCCAAGGAGATGAACGTAAGACTTTTCAGGCGGGTCTTCTTGGTGCAACAGCTTCAATGAACGCAACCGCCTCCCTCCAGGCGTTTCCGCTCCGCTGTGCACTTCACCGCCTCCGGCAGGATAATCTGACGCGGTGGCACGGATCGTCAGAACATTGGTGGAGTCGTCTCTGACCACCTGATTTATGGTACGAACATCGGTGCGTCAGAAACTGCCAGCAGACGACCAAGCCAAAGTCCACCGGTTCCGTGAGTTTGTAAAAAAAAAAAAACAACTGGAACCTTTCATCAACGTGGACGAGGTTAACCTAAACTACAAGGCAACTTGCAGTCTGTGAAACACGGTACCTTCTAAATAAAAATAAAACCAAAGAACAGGCAGAAGTCTGAAATTTTCAGGTCCAGGTATAATTTGCATGTTAGCCCAGTGGTGGCTTCACATTTCCTCTGTGGCTGCAAACGCCTGATGAATAATTACCATATCATACCAAAACAAGACCCTTAACTCATTGAGTGAATCAGATAGAAAAGCCTTTACCTCTTAATTTCATCATGCCTGCTTGAGGAAGGAGAGAGTTTGTGCTCTACTGATAAGGACCATTCAAGATAATGACGTCCTGTCAGTGGACCAACAGGCTGCTGCCCATTACTGCATGACTAATGGAGACGGTGAGGCTCTGTTGCTGGTGATGGCCGGCTGTTGCCTCAGGCAGCCATGGACTAGCAATCACAAGTAGAGATCATGCTCGGTGTTGTCCATTCATAGGTCGCGCCAGACAGCAGTGTTCATGTGTGTTCCATAGAGCATGTGGATTCATTCCTTAGTTTGTAGATTTGTAAAAGAAAAAAAAAAAACGTTTCCCAACCCAACATGTTCTGCGACGGGCAGATGTTGAATCGTCAAAAGGATAAAAGAGAACAGAACATCCTCAGCCTTCTGCTTTCTGTTGAAAGTCTTGCTAAAAGAAGCACAGCCACACTTTTTTAATTTATTTTTTCTTTTGTTACTATTCATTATGTCCTAAAGTAAAACACAACCCTGCTGGGTATTTTGAATGAAAAATGTGGTTCTGATTTTTGTTTCCAGCAGCGTATTCCTATTTATGGGAATATTCCTGCCATTATTTTGGCTCTTTTCTTTTGTGCATTTTAAATCTCCTTTGTGATCTCGTCACTCGCCGGCGACTGGACTGTGAAAGCTGGATTTAAGATGACTGTTATACTTAGAGACAGTCTGTGCTCTTAATCTCCTTAACTGTTTCAATTAATCTTTCGTTTGTTTGCTGTTGCAGTTTACTTTTGCCTGAGTCTTATTCCTGAAGCCAGACAGCTTCAACTCTGAGAGCTACATTTCTTTCGCCACATAAGTGCTTTAGGCTAATAATGTGAATAATGTGAGTAGTTTGCTTTTCACTGTGTAATGGATTATTGCATATTTGTGTCAATAAACAGTGCTGTGAAGAAGCAATAGCACCATTACAGATTTCTCCTGTTTTGGATTTATTTATTTTTTTCCTGTTGTTTTCTTTTTTTTTTTTTTTTTTTTTTTTGTCATGCTTAAACGATTCATGTCATCAAGTTTTAAAATCAGAAAATATGGGGGAAATTTGTTGTCAAAACATGATTTTAGTTATTAAGGGTAAAATCTTATTTAAAGCAACCTGGCCCTATTGGAAAAATCAACTGGTAAATTTTGAGTTAAAAGCTGAGTTTGAAAAGCTGAAGTTGGCTGAAAGATCTGAGAGAGAAACACTGTGATTCTGATTTTTTGGAAGGCGCTTCTTGTGTAAGCAATTTTGGAGAAAAAGAAAACCTGCTCATCTGTTCGTGACCTTAAGCTCAAGTGGCTGAAGTTGCTGTGGCGACATGACAAGTTAGTCATCACCAAAGCAAGTCTACCTCTAAATGGCTTTGAAAAAAGATTAGATTTTGGAGCCAAAGTAAAGACAATAGTTCAGTGGAGATACTATGGATGATGAAGAATTAGAAAAAGTGATTGAATTAAAAGAGTCTTGGAAAGAACAGCTGAGCAGACTTTCACCACATGTAGTAGTTTTTATGAATGGGAGCTGTTGCTGCCCAGTATGGCACACAAAAGGTTTGAAGAGCTTCTAAAAACACATTTTGACTTTTTAGGATATCTTTGTCTTATGCTAAAGTATTTTTTATAATATGTACTGTTCAAATTAGACAAAAAAGGAAAAGAAATGAACTATGTGGGCCAAAACTTCTGCACCACTGTAGAGCATAAATATGTTGTCATCGATCTTTCTCTGTCTGCAGAGTACATGTGTCCATGTATTGTTGCACATGCTCTCTTGGTACTCCATCATCTACTTTCCTGGACTGTACTGACCGATTCCGTTATTTTATGATTTTATTAATAACCCAGTTAATTTCATCCAGTCATGTGTCTTCATTTTTTTTATTTTTATTTTTTTTGATGAGCATAATTCTTCTTCAGTGTTTGAGAGAAATGTATGACATGTAAGTGTGACAGCTGTGTTGGCTTTTTTTTTTTTTTCAATAAAATCCCAGTGGAAGACATTTTTGTTGAATTGGATTGTCTGAAATCACCACAACGGTAAAATCGCAGCCAAAGGAGGAGTCTGAAAACTTTCTTTTTTAGCAGCATAATGTGTCCAACTGCTTTCAACAATCCAGGTACAATCCAGTCAGTTTTCTAGGATGATGGAGCGCCATGTCACAAGGCTTCAGGGATAAAAGTGGCTCAAAGATTGAAGCGTGGGACCTGTGGTCAGAAAACTCCCCAGATCTTCTCGAGAAGTGCCTTTAATGCAAGTTCTCCATTGTGCAACTTCGGGCAATAATAAGATATGAATCAGTCATCATCAGACAGGATTTAAATGAGACGCTGATATGCAGCATGCAGGAGCAAATCTCACAAGATTAAAAAGAAAAGAGTCTAATTGGTCTTTAAAACACTTGATGACGCGCTAATACGAAACTACCGGAGTTGTAATGTAACACGCTACATTTACTCAGTTACATTCACTTGAGTAACGTTTTTGGTGAAAAACATGAACTTTTGGGTATTTCTACTAGGCTGTACTTTTGACTTTTACTTGAGTAAAAGTTTTATGAGGTATTGCTGCTCTGACTTGAGTCAAATCTCTGGGTTCACTGAATGAAGACCGAGCTTGCTTTAACCATTCACTATGCACAAACACTTATTAAAAGTTTCATCAGTTTTATATTGAAAGAAACAATTTTTTTTTTTCTTTTTTCATTTACTTCATTTTTATATATTTATATTTTGATCTTGGTCTTTAAAATATCAACATTTCCATATAAATTTCCATGACTTGATATTTTGGTTTGATAATTGATATTTTGATCAGCGACTCAGTACTTGAGTCATTTCTTGGACGACAATTTTTTTTACTTGAGTAAAACATGTTCAGGTCGTTCTACTCTTACTTGAGTTCCATTGTTGGATTCTCTGCCCACCTCTGGAAACTACCACACAATTTTAAATGCTTTGGTCAGGCTGTCAAAAATTGCTGCCTCGTTATCTTGCTTTCTACTGATTTCTGGAGAGTCCTGCATTTCTGAACTTATTGTCATAAAGTCTTCCTTTCACCAAAAAAAAAAAAAAAAAAAGAAAAAAAACCTCATGGTTTTATTCTCAAAAAAACTTAAATGATTCAAGTAGAACCGAGTTGGAATGATGAGCTTCCTGCTTTTATTGTTGAATTGAATTGAATGTATTTGAATTGAATAAAAAAATGAGTTGAAGAGGCAAAAGACTAAAGCGGAGGCTCAACTTTCCTAAATGTACAGCGAGAGCTGCAGTACGGTCTAGTCCAAGCCTCGAACTGAACCCAATGGAGAATCTGCAGTAGGATCCGAAAGGACTGTTCAGTCACGACCTCCAACCAGCCTGACTGAACTGACCTTCAGCTCACTTTGCAGGAAGTGACGTTCAGAGCTTTCAGTCCCCAGACAGGTTTCCGTTCTGGCCGCTCTGTGTCTTCAGAGCTCCATCAAGGCTGAAATGTTTCCGCCAGCCTTCCCCTACAATGCATAATTAAAATGGTGGCGAGGCGCTGATCAGCCGCAGCTCACTGTGTTCAAACAGGTGGGAGAGCCAACAAGATCACGCGCACAAACATGTTTGCTCTAATTTCCCATCCCAAGTGTTTATGTGCCCTGAGCCATGCGCTGCTTGTTATGCAACCCCCCCCGCCCCCACCACCACCGCTCACCTCTCTGGCTCTTCAGGTGTGAGGTTACACTTACAACCAGGTCAAGCCGTATTCTGTGCCCCACATCGATGCAATCCCTCCTCCAATCAGATGCTGGATGAGGTTGGGTGTGTGTGAACTGGATTTCATGCGTTGTTGCGTATGCATGAGGTGGTAAGCTAATAATCCACCGTCTCCAGCATCTCACCTACTTCTTCCTCTGCGGCCGCTGTGACTAACAGGAAGGCATTCTGTGTGTGCGTTTATGTGTGTGTTTTTCTCTCGTCAGCTTCCGTATGTCGTCTCAGTCAACAAATGCTGGTATTTCTGGAACGACTGTCGTATTTCTCCAGAAGTATCTCAACTCCCAGCCTTCATACCGAAACCATCTGCACTCTGCAGAGAGGCAGCTTCCACAGAAATGTTGAGAAAGTAATAAAAACAAACAAACAAAAAAAAAGCAAAGTGGTGTTTATGCAAGGTTTTATACCTTCCATCACGTTTCTGCGTTTTGAACTTTGCACATCTTATTAAACTGTAGCAAACGCTTCCTGCAACCAGAATCTGCAGCCTACAGTCTTCACCCACATTCCTCCGTGGCTCCCTGCGTTCTGACCCGGTTCCTCCAACAGAGGCCCGCTGTCGTCTGCAGACTGATGCCTCTGCACTCCCCAAAACCCCAACACACACACACACACACACACAGCCCACCCCCACCCTCTGCCCCTCGTTGCCAGTGTGTCAGCGGTCAGAGGGGAACGCCTCTATTCACTGAGCTTATTTTTAGCCTCAAAGCCAAACTACTGTACAGCTCTAGCAATGAGGGACCTGAATAGGCCTGACTCATGCGGCCATTGTCTCGTGACCCTGTGTGTGTGTGTGTGTGCGTGCGTGCGTGCGGGTGTGTGTGTGTGTGTGTGTGTAAAAGCTTTGTCCCTCCCCTCTGAGCTACAGGCACTAATAAGTTCTGGTTCTCTCTTTTTACAGCCTCAGAGGGTCTTCAGAATCAGCTGCCTTTTTTTTTTTTTTCCTTCCCTCTTTGCTATTTTTATCCAGTCAGCAGTAAATTTAGCTTGGATTGCATTAAAGTCGACGGCTGAAAAGAACATGTTGCCTGCACAGATTTACCAACATTAGTTACTTTTGCTCCCTCTGCTTCGTCTTACAAAAGTATTCCAACCCTTTTTTTTTTGTTGCAGCTACAATCTTTTAATGTTCTTTAGATTCTGTCGTGTTCGGCCCTCAGAAATGCCCTGATTCTTAAAAATCATCTATTTGTGTTTAATCTAATTCCAGCTGTTCTGTGAAGAGCCTGGTCGTCTGGAGCCACAGCTGGCTTTTAGCTAAAAAGCAAAAGGAGCCAGGTACTGTATTAAATACTGATGTAGTTAGTGACAAATGCAAGTTTTCACAGTTTTAAATGATTTTCCTGCAATATTTGCATTGAATTTCCAAAAAGAATGAACCTGAATGAGCCAGTAATATGACAACCTGATGACAATTTCTTAGGTTTCAGGTTGGAATCAACTCAGGTCGGTTTTTTAAAAAATATATATTTTAAGAAAAATAATAATTATTTTTTTTTACTTAAAAAAATATTTTTTATTTTAATTATTTTACATCATTTTTCATCGCACAGAAAAAGAAGCTATCCATCTGCTTTTTGCAAAATTTTGTGTTTATCTTTATTTTAAATCCAAAAAGATGATTGTTCTTTATAGATTACAACAAATTTCCTAAAGTAGATGTCTATTTAAGAATATAAGATGTACTTTTTCAAAAAAAAAAAAAAAAAAAAGTCTTGTGACATCTGTGGTTTTAAACAGTATTTTTCTGGCTGGCCTGAGAGCAAAATGTCAGTTTGGTTTGTGAAGGCAGGTGAGTTGACCTGCTGACAGGATGACCGTCAGTCTGGAGGACAGAATCAGACCAAAGCCTTCAGAAAGTCCCATCTGCAGTTTGCCACGAGTTACAGTATGCAGGCGACAGAAAATATGAGGAAGAAGGTGATTCCTCTGGTCACACAAGATCAACATGATAAACATGGTGGTGGGAGTATCATGCTGTGGGGATGCTTTACTGTAGAAGGGTCAGGGAAGAAAACAGCAGTCAGATTATTGGTCAACTTGTTGCTCTTTTCCTGCGTTCTCCCTGCTTTCTATTTGACATGTTAGGTATTTAGGTTAATTAAAGAGAAACTCAAGACCAGAGACTAACACATTCATGATGATCCAGTAGTTTCCTAGTTAAAGTCCAAAGCTGACAGGGCTTGCTGCAAAAAAGAACGGGAAAAATTTGTAATCTAACAAGAAACATCTAAATGTAGCTGCAGCAAAATGTTCTGCAAGGTCTAGTCAAAGGACAACTTTTACAAACCTTAACATTCTGCCCAGTTTAGCTACATAAAACTCATTTAGCGTCTCAAACATTACACGACCTTTCAGAAAAAGACGACTTGTACTGTCTGATGAGCATCTACAGCTGGAAATGTTTTATTTTATTTCAACTTTTGAAAGAGAGAAAACCATGGATCCAGCTTATGCTCTTTTTAAGCATAAGTTTCCAACATAATGAGGAGGAAAAAAATAGATCTGAAAACATCACAGATATAGTTCAGACACATTCTGTTGCAGAAATGCAATAAGGAAAATCACTGCTTAACTCCAACACTTTATTACATCTATATTCACAAACTTTGGTTCATTCTTTATCAGTTTTAGCGAAATATCAAAGGAGCCACAGGCTGCAGACCCCTGGTACAGACTGATGCACTTTACTGTTAATACGCAAACAAGTAAAACCATGCATCCTTTAGCTTCTACGCCACAGTTCTGGTTTATGTGCTACAGTGCAGCATCTCCTTAGTAACATCCTCATTTAAATGGATATTTACACAGTATTAGTCTGCATGCTGCAGGGATCAGCAGATACCTGGCTGTTAAAAGCGCCAAGTGCTCTGAGGCAACGACCTCAAAACAAGGCGTCATAAAAACATGCCCTGCTTCCTCCCAGCGCCGCCTATTACTGGAAATCAGTGAGGCAGAACAACCCTGAGGATCTTCTCTGTTTATTTCATTCAGTTTCACATGGCAGACTGCAGCCAAACTATGCACAATAAATTAAAAAAAAAAAAAAATCATTAAATTAACAACATATAAAAAAAAAAAAAAGAAAAAGAAAACAACACGGACAACTCGGAACATGCCGTCCTTAAGATAACATGAGGAGAAAAGTTTCCCTTTTTCTTTCTTTTTTTTGGTTTTAAGTTAACAAAGTGACAATACTTTAAATAGCGTTAAATAAAAGCTGAAGAAACAGTTTCTGTTTGGTCGAACTGTCACAGGAACGGTGCCGTCTCTCGGCGCAGTCCGGTTCCTGGAGTGTCGCCAGCTCCCCCCCCCCCAACCCTGCTCCCTTCAGACATGTGCTCCCCACGCCGTGTGCTCACTCTGCTCACATGATGCTGCCGCTTCCTCGTAAAACGCCGCTCCTTTCTCGGCAGAGAGAGAGACAGAGAGAGAGGACTGCTGAGTCACTCTTCCTTGATCCTGGAGTTCACCCTGACGAAACGTTCACGTTTCCCGTTGCTCTTTACAATTTTTGCCCCCCTGTTGACTTCCTCCACTGGGTGGTGTGTGAGGGGGGCGGGGAGGGCAGCAGCAGCAGAAGGAGGAGGAAGAGGAAGGAGGAGGAAGGCTTTCCAATTAATGCAGGCGGGTGTTTTTTTGATATTTTTTTTGCCCCTGGACGCAAACGATTCTTGACAATATTCCGAGCGGTTTCATCGGTCCGGCAGGTTGATGACCGGCACCCACTGATCCAGGCAGCGGCAGTCCCTGCAGAATCGGTTCACCTTGCTCAGCGCCGGGTCCTTCCACAGGGCCGACTGTGGGGTCTGCAAGTAGGAGCAGAGCAGTTAGATGAATGCTGGGGCTTGTTTTTGGAACACACGATTCAACGGACTTGCTCACAGTTCGGGGTGAGGGAACGATGCTTACCGTAACCAGGACGCAGTGCACATCCATGGGTTCCCCTCCGGGCTTCACCCCCCCTAGGATCTCGGCCAGACGCCTCATGTTGCCCACTCGCAGGATGTTGATGTCGTTCTCGCAGCAGAACGCCTGGATCAAGGTGAAGTGGATCTGCAGAGCCACGTCCTCTTCATCGTCCGTAGCCAGCAGGCAGAGCACCACGTTGTCTGGATCCCTGCAGGCAGGAAAACCACAAAAAATAAATAAATGAAGGAGTGAGTGATCACCTTCCACCATGGATCTTTAAAGAGTGCGCGCACACACTCAGGCATCAGGATGTGATAAACTTACACATTGAGGGACTTTGCAGCCTCGTACACCCCGACGGTGATGCAGCCCTGAGGCAAGGCGGAGCTCAGGACCTCCTCCAGGGCTTGGGCCACCGATTCCATCCTGGAGGGAAACAGGGAAACTGGGTTCAATGCTGCCAGCAAGCGCATGGTTAACTTCGTAGTGGTTGCTTAAGTTTGTTTGTTCATTTTAATGCGTGGCTGATGTCAGTCCGTGACGTGACGTTGCATGCAGGGTGGAACTGCTTCAGCCCGAAGAGACACGCGAACAGAGCCAGGCTGTTCCAGCTGCGCTTCCAAAGCTACTTTGAAGCTAATGCTAACTAGCCAAACTGAAGCCGTCGCAAAAACAGTTGGTGCAACGTCACAATGTTATAAAGTGAGAAACTTCGACATAAAAGAAGCAATTTAGAAACTCAAAAGGACAAGAAATGCAAAAATGTTCGACGTGTAGTAAAAGGAGCTGACCTTTCTACAGAGTTTTCTCCTCCGGTTTCTTCAAAAGTCATATTGCACATCCAGGCGGTTCGGTGTCCTACACAGTCCAGAGTGGATGGAGAGCTGCTGCTGGCGTCGGTGCGTTGCTCGCTGTTTGCCCGGTGAACTGAGTGTTCCCCGTAGTGAGACAGCCTGTGAGCCCACAACTCATTTACATGGAGGCCTCCCATTGGCTGTTGGTCCGGCAACGTGCAAAACACACGGCCAGGTTTCAACCCGCTCAACACGGGACCTGTGTAGAAACAGCGCCCCCCCGTGGGTGCAATACAACAACATGTGATCGTAGGGACCTCGTGGCCTTTAGACCTGTGATTGTCAGACTTTTACATTCATTTTTTTTTCACAGAAAAGATCCACAGAAGTCAGAAGTTTTGGTTAATCACCAACCTCAACTTAAAATCTAAAAATTTTCTGCCTTGCTGCTGAAATGTAATAGCTGCTGCAGCTAAAACTGTTCATTTGCATTATATTATTGAATATGGATTTGTTAATTCTGACTGTCACTATCCATTCTACACACACTGCAATATTTTCTTTACATTTAGTATTTAGTGAATGTGTTTCTGCATTGATCAAAAGTGCAAAATGTACAAAACCTTTTGTTTGTATTTGCTAACAGTTCTATAGGAGGAGGGTTAAAAACCCGAATTTAATAAATACATAATTAAATTGTTAATTACACAGATTTTTATCATGTACCGAGACATAATTCAAAGTTTAATTAAAAGTTTAATAATTTTCACGATACACAATTAATTTATATGTCATTAAATCCCTAAAATGAAAAGTAGAAAATAATTTTTTATATATATGTCCATCAAAGTTGAGGTGCTGGTCCTTATGAAGTCCAACAGGTCAGTGTAAGCCCCGCCCACAGCCCCGCCCTTCGATGTCAATGGAAGGGTTAACAAATACAATTATTTCTAGGCGATGCTGTAGGTACAAGAGTCATTAGCATCACCAGAAGGCGTTTGTATCATATTATAATGCAAACCAATTATATCTGTATATAATAAGTCTGCAAACTTATTATGCAAACTAACATTACATCCATATATTATGAGTTTGCATTTTTATCATCTAATGACATTTGTAATACATTAATTGCCTATTAAATTAAGATTTAATTTAACAATTATTTCTTTCATGGTTAAATAATTATTTATTTATTTGTTTTTGTCCTTCTTAGTCTTTAAGTCTGGTGTTTACATTTAAAAACTGAACACGGTTCGGTTCAAAACTCAGCATAAACATCAACCAGCTTTTGAGTTGGTTTGCTTCAGTTCCTGTGGGCCGAAATGCTCCACACTTCTTCTCTTCTATAAACATGCCTAAAGCACATCGACTGATATTAGGCGAGAAGAACAGTTCGTTTGTTCAAATCATTACTTCTCACTGTCCCTAGATTCAGCCTAGCCATAACATCTCTCTCCTGCAAAGTTTAGAGCAACAGGATCTGGTCATTTATGGAATACACACATCGAAATATTCCAGCTGTTCGCTTTAATTTATACACTTCCGCCCTCTAGTGGAGAAAAGTTAAATGGACTCAAAGCCGCGCAGGTCTGACGCTTTCAGATCTGTTTCGAAGTCAGTTTCCATTCCTCCCATTCCCTGGAACATTTATCCTGGCTGACCTGAGACCAGCCCTCTCTGCGCCGCTCATTGTGACCGTCCCCTACACAACCGTCCTACCGACAACGTGGCAACAGTCAGAGTTTGAAAGTTTCCCCTTTCCCCCCCCAACCCAACAGCATGAAGCCACTATGGAGGACCCGGTTTGTCCTGTACCTCATGGAGAATGTGAGTGTTTTTTTGTTTTTTTTTCTATAATCAACCAGAAGATGGATCTCAGCAGGAACAGCAGTCAGGGCGTGTTCCACTGTTTACCTAAAACTCCCTGAGAGCACCCATTGGATGAAGGGATTTTCATCGTTAGGGCAACCACCATCGATCTACCACACACTACTTTGATTAATCCCTGATCTTTAAAACAAAACAATATTTTTCAAAATGACAACTTTTTCCTTGAGTTTTGATCCTGTGTCATTCTCATTCGGACTGTTTCTGCCACTGCTGAATTGCACACGCAAATTCCTGTTTTGGGGCAAAGTGTGTGAACTTTCTCCTCTCGTTATCAGACTGACGTTATCAGCTCATGTTGTGTGTTTCTGCTGAATGATGTGGCAGCTGTGGGTGCACTTTGCCTTCCTCTGACATGTCTGAGCTGTGAGTACTGCAGCAACACTTCACCCCAATTCTTGTTTGTGAATGGTATTTTTTTATAATAAGTCCAACTTTCTAAAACTCACTTTCTTCTACTTACAAGGCGTTAGAGTCTAGTCTTAGAGATGGACCAGAGGGGCCACCAGGTGCCTAATTCCGGCCGCCGCTTCCACAGAAACAAAGACAAGGAGCATTACTCCAGGTCTGCTCAGCAGGTGTGGGATCTGAACTACCCTGTGCCGGACCAACACCAGGGCCGTCCCGATGCTCGCTACATGAGCCACTTCACCAGCCCACCTGCCAGACCTCAGCTGCTTCCGTACAATTCCCAGGAATATGCATATGGATATGGGTGGCAGGAGCATCACAGACCTCAGTCCAGGTCAGTTCTCTGTACAAGTTACTGCAGGCAAACATTAAAAATATACTGAATGTTTTGGTTATTGCAGTGAACTCTTTGTATCTTGACATTCAGCAACAGTAGAAGGTGCAGCGTGTTAAGCAAATGACTGTTTACTCTTTATGCCAATAGCAGCATTGTGCGGTTCTGTAAGACCTAAGATTATTAAGTTTTTCTTTTGTAGGCATGGCTATGACTACTCCTCTCAACACCACTGGGATTACCGAGACGGCTATGGCTATTATGACTACTACAGAGGTCACCGTGCACAGCAAGGTATCTTGACGCAAAGCAACTCAAGTTATTTAAAGTAGGGAAGGCCAAGCAGTACTTTTCATGACAGACACCAAACCTGACCTGCTTCTTCGTTAACAATAATACCATGTACGTGATAAAGTGTTTCCTCCCTTTCAGATTTCTGCTGTTTTGCCTTTTTTTTTTTTTTTCAGCACTTCAAGTGTTTCAGATCATCAAACTAAATTTGATATTAGGCAAAGATAACCTGGACACAATGTGGTTTCACATTACCTTACTCCACTGTATGTGAAGCGGTAATGTCCCAGAGTGTTATTGCACTAACTAGTGCCGGGTCTTTTACGTCATTTTTTGAAACACTTTTATTTCCAGAACTGTTTTAATCCAGCTATGTTAGAGGAGTTTAAAGCAGGTTACAATTAAATTTAAATGCAAACTTTGACTCTGCCATTTCAAAACCTTCATTTTGTTTTTTGAGCCATTTAGATATGGACGTCCTGGTGTTTTTTGAATCACTATCCTGCTGCATAACCCACATGAGCTAAACCATGGTAAATCCATGGTTGGACATTATCCTTCACAACTTTCTGCAATAGAGCTGCAGTCATGGTTTCATCACTGAGCACCAGCCATCCAGGTCAAGCAGTACCAAATCAAACCTAGACCATCACAATACCCCCACCATGTTTAACAAGAGATGAGATCCTTTTCTAAAGTGCAGTGATATTCTCTCTTCAGACGCAGGTTTCAGAAAGTTGCACTTTTTATATCAGTCCTCAGACTATTTTTCTAAAAGTTATGGGAATCATAAGGATGTTTTTGGTAAACATCTTTGGCATTCTTTGTGGATTTTACCAATTACCCTCTGGATTCCATTTTTGCCCCATCTCTTTATTATTGCAGGAATCATGAACAATGACTTGTAAAATGACATGTTGTTCTACTTCTTTAGATGGTGTACAGTGGGGTCCCCAAGAATCCTGGCAAACCAATCAGTACCCTGACAGGACCCATGTGCAGGGACATGGAACAAGCCTCAATTCAGAGGAGCACAGGTGAGCCTCAGAACAAATTTTTCATTTAACTGCATCAGCAGGTTTTGGTATTGTACAATGGCCCTGTTCAGTTCATTTCCAAATTCTTCACACCTTTGATGTGACACAGATCTTGAGCTCAACTGAAAACTATGCAAACCTGTCATCAGCTATAGAGAGTTCAATTACCTGAAATATAGAAAGGGAACAGAACAGATAACTCCTTTGAGCCAATCCGCTACCAAGCATCCACTTTGCTTTTTTAGTGACCAAGTAGTGTTGGCCATTTATTGTCCAACGTTGTGCATCATGGTGATACACAACAAGAAGCCACGTCCTAGACAGTGTGCTGGTTGGGACATGTTTTCTGCTTGGTGGATCCAAGAGAAACCCATGTGAGATTATACCAGCAGTGTGAGAGTGAAAGTTTAGGGACATTTAATCCATCATCAGACCAACATAAGCAATACAAGCCAAACAACCATCTGTAGTTTGACCTCGCCTGAGTTTGCATGTCCTAGAACTTAAAGAATCTTCCATTCATGGTGTCTGACACCTTAGATCTGCCTAATTGCTGTCTTGATGGCAAAGTGAAGAGGTTGATGTTTGGAAAGTGACCATAATGGAATAACTGGTTGCCGTACATCCCTTCTGATACCACATTAGGGTTTCTTGTGGTACAGATGAGAAGAGATGTGCTGGCCGCATTGTTATTCTAGTGAAATGATAATGGATTAAAGTCAGATTTTCCTTCTTTCAGATATGACCAGAGGAGGGACATCTCCCAGCGTTACCTCAGTGATTATGAAGCTAACCGTTCCAGAGACAATGAGGAGATTTCCTCTTATCACCCCGGGACTCTAGAGAGTTCTAAAACCTCGGGCCTGTCTTCCAGCAGCTATGAGCTGAGTCAGTACATGAACGGATCTGATGTCTGTGATTCAGACACGCAGCCTGTCCTCAGCTCTGATGGAGGTGAGTGCTCGTATCATCACACCCCTTCAATCCATCACGTCACAACGATTCTACAACGGCTCTGTTGGCTTCCCATCTCATATCACATCAGCTATAAAATGCTCTTTCTTGCTTTCAAAGGTGTCCACAACCTCGCCGCTCCATATCTTTTGGACCTTCTTCACATTGTTACACCTGTCCATACCCTCAGATCCTCTTCTCCTAGTCATCTCACTGAATGCCGTAGTAACAGCCTGTCTTGTTAGTATGGCATTCAGCTGTTCTGCTCCCAAACTCTGGAACTCATTCCCACCTGATCTCTGTAACAGACTCTTTGCCACACTACAAATCCAAACTCAAAACTTATCCGTTTCTAGTAGCCTACGCCCTTTGGTTGCATTTTAAATCTTCTTTGTACTTCATTTTCCTATGTATTTAAATTTTGAGTCTTGAGTGCCATGTTCTGCTTCCTACCTGCTTAGAGTACCCAGCAGTGTGTCAGACCTCGGCTCCTCTGAAGTATTCAGTCCCTCACGCGGTGGTGAGCTTCGGGCCCGCGGGCCAGCTCATACGGGTCACTCCAGCCCCGTCAACGCAGGAGAAATCCAGTCCGCTGGAAATCCACAGTTTGGAAGTAAGTTCAAAATGAATTAGTGTTGAAATGCAGGTTATTTTAGTTTGGATTGAGTTGGGATACTGAAGAAACATCATCTCTCTGTCTACGCAGCTCATACTGAGTGAGACTCAGGAACAGCAGGAGATGAGAAACTTCCCAGGGCCTCTAACTCGGTACTGATTTGTTACTTGCACGCAAGATGCTGCCCACTGCAGAACATGGTATCAAAGATTAATCTGAAAAATGGTTTGCTTTGAAAATGTCTCTGCATATTTTACTAGGGAAGACTTGCATAAAGTGGATGCAATAGACTTTGCTCATCAAAAGGCAGGAGCCTGCATGAGAGACGGCCAGCTGCCAGATAGGAGCTCTGCTGCCCTCTTGTGGAACCTTCTGATACTTCTCTGCAGACAGAATGGAGTAAGTGTGCGCTTCATAAAACAGTCAAAGCTGAGATTGCAATGTCCACACCACCTCACATGTGAATCTATATTCTGATATTTCCAGCAAATAGTTGGCTCAGACATCGCTGAGCTCCTGATGCAGGATTCCCATTCAGATGGAAGCTGGAAGCCAGATGTTTCCACACTCATCGACTTCGACGAGCATCCAGCCGCCGAAGCGCCGCCTGCTGGCGGAGACGACCTGCTCACAGGAGATCCCAGCAGCTCTGGTGCAGAGAGACCAGAGAGGGCGCTGCAGAGCTACACTCAGCTGCTGCTTGCTGGAAGGAAGAAGGTTCAGTCATTTTCTTACCAGCTGTAGTCTGACGTCTAAGTTTTGACTTTTATATTTATTATCATGTTTGACTTGTGGAGAACAGAGTGGTTATCGTTTTTGTGATCTTGGCTTTAATTTTCAATGGTAAATAAATCTGGGCTGTGTGCTGTGCAAAGCAAAGTTATTTTAAATTATCGAGGAAATAAGGGTTGCATCTGCTTCATTGGTGTCAGTAATGATGCTTGGAGCAAACGTCCTAAAATCAGGATAAACAAGGGCCACGAAGCCCTTGTTTATCCTGAGTCGCCATGCATGCTGAAGTTTTGAAAAGTACCTGGGTCTAAGAAAAGGAAAGAGATCTCTGAACTATTTTGATGTATGTTCTGAATCATGTGTCTGCACAGTGTTCTGCTGCGTCAAGTACAGGTGCTATACTTTTCTGGTGGGTTTTTTTTTCTGTCAAGATTCAGTGGCCCCCCAAGACCTGAGATTAGTAGATTGACCGAATCGATCAGCTATTAAATTATAAGTTTCACCTTCAGTTTCCTGAAGTGGGTGCAGCATGTGGATAGCATTATGTGAGATTTTTGTAGTTGCATTGATTTTGCAGCAGTGGTGCATGTGTGGGCTGTGCATGGTGGCCTCATGAGGAACAGTTTTTCAACATGTGAGTTGTGTTTCAGGATGGCTTGTGTTCCAATGCTAAATAGGTGGGGAAGTGATTATTGGGAGTGTTATTTTCCTGCAGCATCATGTCCACCAATACTGTGGAAATACATTCTGTTCATCCCAAGCTCACATCTGCTGAGCTCATTTTACAAGCTACTTCTCAGTGAAACGCTGGTAAAACTGTTGTTTAAGGTTTAATAGAGGAGCTTTAATGTGATGAATTCCTGAAGGTGGAGTTTCAGAAAGAGCAGGAGTTTTTAAAGAGACAGAGGCCCAATGACAAAGTCAATTATAACGCTAAATTTCTTTTCAGTTATATTTAATATATCTATCATTTTTATAACAACAACTGTCATACATTTTAAAGCACAATGTGCCTGGAAAATACACGATACTGAGCCTTTAAAAGGTGTTTTATAACACAGAACTATTTCTCTCACTTTTCCCATGTGGTCAGCAGGAGGCCCTGGAGTCTGCCATGTCCAGCGGTCTGTGGGGGCATGCACTTTTTCTGGCCAGCAAGATGGGCAGCAGATCATATACCACAGTACTGAACAGGTGAGAAATGCCAAGACCTTTGAAATGGGATAGCTCTTGAAATCGGATTACATTTAAGTGCAGAAGTGATAATTTGTTCAAAAAGTCTTCCTGTGCCTCGACTTTAATGTGTCTGCTTTAACACGACAGTAACTGGTGTGTATTTTTATCAGGACTCGGTCCTGGTCCAGACTTTAATGTAGCGAAACACTGCAGGAAAACTGAATGCAGAAAGTCTTGTCGTTTCTGTCCCGCAGCCAGACTGGTGTCATCCAGTTGGAAAAAGGCACATTTTATTCACAAAACCTTTAAAAAAAAAAAAATGTTTTAATCTACAGGTATGCATTCAATTTCATATGGCCATCTGTGTTGAATTAAAATTTCTATACATTGTTCAGGCACTTAGAATATACTTAAGTCAGTTAAGAACCAAAATCCTTAATTGATTTTTGTGTTGAGGTTACTTTGGCAACTTTTAGACGCCTTCAATTAATTTCAGAGATTAAGAATACATCCAGGGATGGGAGGCTGTGGTGGAGATATTTTTTTTTTTGTCAAATATTTTACACTAATTTATTGAACCACTTTTTGAATTTTGAACTTGTAAGATTTGTCTAAATTGCAAGAAATTTTTAGTTATTGTTTTGCCTGTTTTGCAAGAAATATGCATTTCAAACAATCAATTCGGAAGTTTGTTCAAGAAACAAATCATGTGTTCGCCACTCACACACGGCCCTCCAAGGACTATGACAGATTTAATGTAATCTAGTCCATTTTTTTCCAGACTATTTTTAAAATCAGCAGCATATTACACAGCAGCATGTGTTGGGTAGCCAGAGGAGAAATGGATGGGGAGAGGGCCGTCAGATGACCAACATAATTAAGATCTGTGAGTGACAGGAGGGCCAGAGTCAGAGCTGTCGGAGTGAACTGTGTAAATCCTCCAAAGTCAGGCAGAAGGGGTGCTGTTTAAATAGGTTAGTTCCTGCTTCAGGCTGTGAAAACTGACACCAAGTGCTGCTGCTGGTCTGGGTTATGATGTGAAATGACACAAAAATGCTGTGTTGGCAGGTTTACAAGCCAGCTTGTAGCAAATGATCCCCTCCAGACTCTCTTCCAGCTTCTGTCTGGGAGAATTCCAGCTGCATCTGCGGTAAAATATTGCAATAAAACGATCGCATGTCCCACTCATGAATACTTTTTGAAGCCCTGGCAACGGCATTAATGATGGTGTTCCTTATCCAGTGCTGCGGGAATGAAAAGTGGGGCGACTGGCGGCCCCATCTGGCCGTGATGCTCTCCAACGAGACAGGAAGTGGCGCCGTACAGCAGAAGGCCATCCTCACCATGGGGGACTCGCTCGGTATAGAAACACTGACTGACAGGTGGTTCTAAGCAAACACACACACTGATGTGTGGGATTGCTGTTCTCCCTGCAGTCTCCAGGGGCCTGACGTACGCGGCCCATGTGTGTTACCTGACGGCCGCCGCTTCCTTTGGCCTGTTTCCACAGAAGGCAGAGAGACTCGTGCTTCTCGGCAGCAGCCACAGGTGAGCTGTGCTTCAAACTTCCAGGCACATAGTGGGATTTTACAGCATAATCAAATCAAATAACTATTATCTTTAGTTGCTATAAAAATGCTGCACAGATCAAATATGACTTAAAAGAAATTTTACTAAATGAGTCAACGCCTTGAAATTGGGCCTCTGTCTCTTTAAAAACTTCTGCTCTTTCTGAGACTCCGCCTTCAGGAAGTCATCGCAACATGGCTCCTCTATTAACCCTTTAACAATGTTTTTACCACCGTTGCACCTAGAAACAGCTCCTATTATGAGCTCAACAGATGTGCAGTTCCACCAGTTGTTTGCTAATTGCTGCTGGCTAGTCTGAAGGAGCTGAGTCGGGGAATCACAGAGGAGGGTTGCTCTAAGAGGTTGTGGCTCTGAAGCTTGGAAACTGCACTTCAGAGGAAGAGCTTTGCCTTAAAGGCGGAGCTAGGTCCACCCAGTTGTTTTGCACAGCTGAATGGTTGCCATGGGAGATTATAGGATTTCTCAAACATGAATGAAAAATATCAAGGCAACACTCCAGGTATGTTTTTGATGAAGGAATAACATTATACCAAGTTGATTTTACATCATACTGCCCTTTTAAAGGGAGAATAAAACAAATGCTCAGTCAGGGGCGCCGGCGCGTTGAAGCAAAATGAAATAATCTCACCAGATCTTGGCCTTTGGTGGACCTCCCCTTTCATTTGATGATGGTTGATGTTTTCAAGGGTAAAGAGATGTATTTTTTTTAAACTGCTATATTTCATTCACACACTTCTGTCCTCTCTTTCAGGCAGCCTTTTGGAAACTTTGCGTCAAATTCTTCCATCCAGTGTACTGAGCTATACGAGTACTGTCAGACGCTCGGAGGAAAGTCATTTTCAATCCCATCATTTCAGGTAGATCACACCTACTGTGCCTTTGACTAGAACTTTAACAAGAATAAATTTAAAGTCACCTCAGGTTATTCTGCTTTGTGTGATGCTCTGTGATCAGGTGTATAAGTTTCTGTATGCCAGTCGACTGTTGGGCTGTGGGCTTTCGTCCCAGGCCTTCCATTACTGTGAGGTGGTGGGGCAGGCCGTGCTCAGCCAGCAGGAGCCTCACTATGTGCTGATGGAGGAGCTTATTAAGGTATGCACACTTCATGCAATATGGTTTACATGTCTAACTCATCCTATCAATGTTTTGCATCTAGTAGAGTCTGCATATGCTGTGTGTGTGTGTGCGTGCATGTGTGTGTTTCCCCCTGCAGCTGTCAGACAGACTGAGGTTCTCCGAGGGTCAGTACAGTGAAGCTGGGTTTACTGCAGCAGAACAGGAACCAGAGTGGCTCAGACACCTTCGGACACGACACCAACGCTTACAGGTGATCAGTCCGTTCATTTCACACCATGCTGACCAAGGGTAGGTCTGTGAAGGTAGACATCTGGCCTTAACGCTAAACGTCACAGAACTCAGACACTGTAAGGAAGGAAAATTTATTGCAAGTTTTAAGTCCAATTTGTAATCAGGAGTAGATGGATTGCTGATGTTACTAAGAATGATTTTGGACTTATTAATGTACATTAATGTCTGGGAGGAGGCCCCGGGGAAGACCCAGGATATGCTGGAGGGACTATGTGTCCCAGCTGGCCTGGGAACACCTTGGGATTCCTCTGGAGGAACTGGAACAAGTGGTCAGGGAGAAGGAAGTCTGGGCCTCCCTTCTTAAGCTGCTCCCCCCGCGACCCGACCCCAGAGAAGCGGAAGAAAATGGATGGATGGATGGATGGATGATGTCCATTAAAAATGCTTTATTCTTATTCTTTAAATAGTGATGTTGCCTTTTCTGCCTGTAAAAATGTATGTCATATGTTTTGTGTTCTTTTTACTTATAGTTCAATAGCATAGTTTTTGCTTGGGCTGCTGTCCTTAATCATGACATTTGGTGTAGACATACATGGTTTCTACATGCTTTATGATAACAAATAAGCTTCTAAATTAGTTGTCTCCACATATTGAATGGCTTGCCAAGGAATTTTGCTCTGAGATTCTCCACATGTCAGGTTGGGTTGAATGATGGACCAATGGGGTCTTATTTAGCATCTGATCAAATTTACGATCCGACCACTCACAGTGTTATGATCGGATGCCTGAAGCACCAGTCACGTTTCCATTAAAGTCTCACATATGACCTTCACTTAATAAGTTAAATAATGTTTCGTATTATTTTTAGGGTTTGTTACCAGGCTGAAATTCTTCACAGTGCAGCTTTAAAGAGCTGCTAAGATAGCTGTATTAAAGGTTTACTCCCTGTTAGATCTGATGATAACATTTATTGTTCTCAGATGGGGATTTATGACGGTACTGATATAAATCAAGCAGCTCCTGTAAACCAGGCCCTGGCCTATGAGAACAGCCAACTGGATCTGGGTAAGTTTTTCTTCAAATGTTGCCTGTCAGGTTTCCTACTACTGAGCAGTTATAAACACTTGAAAACACTTGTTCTCACTGTCTGGCACTGACTCAGACTGAACGTTTTCTGTTTTAGCCAGAATTATTTCTACGAGCCAAATTCAGAATTTCTATAAATTCACCAATATCTGCATTAGTATTTGGTAGAATTGTCATTTTAACTGCAACAACCAAACACCAGGATGCTGCAGATTACTCCAATACTTCACAGTTGGGAAGTGTGAGGTATACGTTTCCCCTCTTTATTTGCCAATAGATTCATGAACATAAAATCCTCAACAAAAAAAAAAAAAAAAGGATGTTCTTTAAAAGCTACAACAGATTTTCTGAAGTAGATAGTTATCATTTTCAAGTGGTTGTGTAATGTTTGCAGCTCCAAATGAGTTTTATTTAACAAGGTTCAGGGCAAAAATGGCTTTTTGGGTTGTAAAGGTCACAGATGCTTGATTTAATGTTTCCCAAATTATTTGACGAAACAGTAATCTCACTATATTCCGATTTCCTAACTTGAAGAAAGTGAAAAATAAATGTATATATTTCTCTAGTTATTCTGTCGTTAAGCAAACTTCTCTTGGAAATCCAAAGTGACCTACAAACGGAAAGTTTTGTCTGATTTAAATGTCTGTCTTTGTATAACAGATATGAAAACATCTAGTTCGAAATGTATTTCTGACATATTTGGTACAAAAATCCATTTATCTTTCTCTCTGCACAGAATCTGATCTGGATGATTTAAGTTGTCACAGCCAGAATCCGGAGCCTGAGTTCCTCTATTTTCAAAGCTCCGAGCATCAGGACAGCCTCATTCATGGAGAGGAAACGCAGGAAATGATGTCAAACACTGACACAGAAACGCAGCAAAGGTAGAGAACTGTCAGGTTGGTTCATACATGGCAGCTCGGTTCTAACCAGCTCTGCTATTCTCTGCCTGTTACTCTGTCAAGGCCTCATGCCGATGCTCCCTCCATGCCAACAATAGCAGTTCATGCTCCCTCAGCCCCCGCTGGCCAAAACTTCAGTCATCATTACACGGATGGTGTTGAAGTCAGGAGTTCCGTGCCACATTGTCCTCTGAGTAATGTTTCTCTGGCAGCTGATGGTGAGGATCCCCTACCAAACGTCATTCATTCCTGTCTCTGTTCAGACATTCACATCCTGTGAGCCGTCGGCTCTCTGCTCAACTACTTTGTTTCCATTCCCAGAGGCAGACTGGTCTTCCGGGACCGGGACGGTGAGAGGTTTCTTCGTAGTCATTATCTGTTCAAGAGAGCGGAGAAATTGTCGATTTATTTCAGGAACCAACTCTTTGTTTTCTGTTGGAAATGAATAATCAGATGCTCGAGGTTAGCTTCGGTCATAATCAAAACCAACGGGTCGTCACTGGCGCTGTGGAGGAGCCTGAGGGGCCCAAAGAGGTTCCTAAACAGGTAGGGTGTTTAGAGCTGCTACACCAGCTGTGTTCCCATTACTAAAGTGCCCAAATATTTGTAGTCATTCTTGACTGCATGAGATGCAGTCGCTATGTTTTCATTAAATAAACGATTGAATTGAAATCACACACTGTTCATGTGACAAATCATTACAGTAACAGATGTAAACAGTATCATGAAATATAATCATAATTCAGCTATGCAGCTAGTGCCCGTCATCAATCAGCCAATCAGAGGAAACATCAGCGCAACAAGCCCCGCCTACTTGTGAGCGACTGCATATGCTGTTTTTCGGGGAAATTGCAGTTGCCGATTTTATAGAAGAGTTAAAATATTCAACGTGTATCAAAAACACCAAACTTTTTATGAAGTGTGATGCAGTGAAAGCTCCGGTGGAGTTAGCTGTTCATTGTCTGAAAAAAACCCCCAAAAGCAAACCATCAGGGTCGTACTACTTCCTGTTGTCTTCTTTGTGGTTTTTACCAGTAGTAACATCCGGTTATTGGTTGTGTGATGCAAAAAAAAAGTGTTTCCATTGTTATTTTGCAAAATACAATTAATTTGATATGGCTGTAAAACTTCGTCATAGTGCAAAAAACTTTATGAAAATCTTTCTTTTTTTGGGGGGGGGGGAAATTGCAATGTTTCCATTTGACAAATTTATTTGTGTAATTTCAAATTGTATATTTTTATGGTTCATGGAGGTGCAGCTCCTGCCAGCTGACAGGAGGTGACATTCAGTCTTTGTTCTGTGCACACAGAGCACCAAGGCTGGGTGGTTCAGTGGCTGGTTCAAATCCAGACCAAAAGATGTCCAGGAAAATACAGAGAAAGACATCCCAGCTCAGACGGTGAGATGTCAGCAGATGGAACACATGATTGATTTCATCAGTTTGTTAAAATTTCGTTTTATGTTAATATGTTGATTTGTAGGACCAGATCTCAGGTGCTGGTCACCACCCTCCTCCTCCACCTGCTGCTCTCCCTGCTGCCACATGTCCATCATCCCCGGCTGGGATAAATCCTTTCTCAAGGAGAGCAGGTGAGTCATGAGACAAATAAAAAAAAAATAGTTTTCCTGTGTAACTGTGTTGACCAGCTGTCTGTATTAGGATGTACAGTTTCCTGCTAAAGCTCTGATCAAATTAAAACCACAAATTTTAATGTATTTAAAATTTGTTTTGTCCAGTCAGGATCTTTTGTGATAGACCAACAAGAAAAAGATCTGTGATGAGGAGAACAGGCAAGGAATTCACTTTATAGGTGTAACAAAGTGGATTCACACTGGCCCAGCTTAGTCTGCTTTAATCAAACTCTAGTTTGTTTGCCTCGAAAGTCTTTTTTTTTGGGGGGGGGGGGGGTGGCGGGGCGAATATATCCTAATCAAAGCAAAATTAGCTTTGATTTGGTCCACCAACAAACCTTCTCATCAGTTCAGTTGAAATAATCTGGTGCATTTTGACTAAACATGTGGATGCAAACGGACCGGAGACTATTTCAAAAGCAGGAAGTGGACTACAGCGTAGGGCAATCTGGGCAAATGCAAAGAAAACAAACCAATACAAACAAAACGTCCAGCGCTAGCAGGAGAAATGTCTTGTTGTCTTTTACCGAAGACAAAAGAGAAATTCTGCAACTGCTAAAATCTCACGCCACTCTATTTTGCTCACATTTTCCAAAGGATGAAATTGCGCTCATTGTCTTCTTCTGAGGTTTTTGTGTCGTCTCATTCAGTGGTTCTGGGTGCAGCGCCACCACAGGCAAGTTGTGGAACAAGTTTTCCAAACCACAGCAGCTGAAAATTCAACAAATGTTACAATTTTGTTCCCTAATTAAGAAGATTCTACTGAAAGATCAGTTGTGAAAACACCTGCAGAAGGCTTGCAGCTGCAGCTGCAGCAGAAGGTGGCAGGGAGTCAGGTGCCAAGTAAAAATGGACGCCGCATTTTCCAGATTTGTGTTGGTAAAAAAGCTGCATGCCATGTTCTTTTTTCTCCTACTTCATGCTTTCACTGCTCTTTGCTGGTCCGTTACATGACATCCCAATGAAATGCTCTGAGGTTTGTTATGTAAAGCAGTGGGTTTCACCTCTACCAGTCTTATGCTGTTGGCTTAAACACTGTTCACATCTTCAGTCATGTTTGGAGCGTTTTGACAGAGGCGGTTCAAAGCGTCTAATCCCTCTCATGTCATACAGCTTTCAGTTCTGAAATTTAAACCTGCAGAAGTTTGGCTCTTGCTAATGTCATTTAGCCCTTATTTACGTGTTTTTTTTTTTTTTTTTTTTGTAAATCTTCATATTTTTCTCACAGGCCTCCAGCCAAGCTAGTAAAAGCTGCATAACTCCATCAAAGGTAAAGCATTAACACATTTTGCTACAAATCATCAAAAAGAGTCAATTTTGATTCCATGTCTTTGTGTTTGCAGAACAGTTGATTCCACTTAAATCAAAAAGAGGACTTTGTGCACATATACCCCCACCAGGAAGAACTGTAAACTGCTTGCTTGCACAGATAATTCTTTCTTTGGGGTTTCGTTTCAGACCCTCACAGAGGATTCACCATCGTGTTCCGTGCATGGAACAGAAATACTCGCTACTCAAATTGCAGTGGCTGCGACAGCCGAGCTATGCTTCCTGAAAGCTGACTGTTGGGAAATAACGGGGGGAGGGAGGGAACAGGGCAGGACAGCATCTCTGACCCCAGTGACTACAGCATAGAAGTGATTGGAATCAGTTTTATCAGCAGCAAAGATGCGAGTTTTCACGTGACACATAACGTTAAAGTCAACTCGAACAACCTGTGCCCACTCGCCGACGATTTGAGTTGTGCGTAGCGATCATTTTCTGCCTGGTTATCAGTCCTTTGAATGTAGAAGAAAGTGGTAAGTCTAACAGATTTGCTGTGTTATTTGTAGTCTGGGTAACAGCCACTGCTTTAAAACACACAAATGAAACACTTTCATCAGTATAGCTTTTGCGCTACTTGAGGTAATCTTTAGCCATTCTGACTCTTTTGAGGATTTTATGTAAATGCAGGCAGTGTCGTTTTTTTATTGTAATTGCAAAACGCACAAACTGCGCTTCCTCATGTCGTCTCATAAAACATGGTGTGTGTGTGTGTGTGTGTGGATGTGGGGGGATTCTGTGTAAAGGGAAACCTCTGCCAGGCCATCAATTCTTAGCGCTTCTGCTCAAACCCTCCCACCCCCAAAAAACATTTATAGAGACAAACTGTTTATGAAATGTTCATGTGAGGAAGGTTTATCTTAGTTATCTACTAAATGTCTGTAGAACTACATTTACTTTGAGAATCACCTGTTTTGTTACTTTGCCACCTTGTAAACACGTCTGTATATATTTAAGATGTTTTAAGTTAAGCAGTGAGGTTTTGTTTTGGAAGTATTTTAATGCCTTCTACGTATCAGTTACATGACAATTATCTGTTTCTCTTTCAATGACACTAAAACATTAAAACATTAAATTCTCAGCCTGTATGTTCTATTTTATGTCATACAGCCACGGTGACTAAATAATAGATGGGTCTGAGCTCAAAAAAAATAACACTCTCACTTTGCACAGGCCTGGTGACAACACGGCAGGTGCGGCTCCTTTTTCCTGTTCGTCTGCAGAAGCCATGTGTGATTGGTCAGGGAATGCAACACACACACGCAGCAGACATGTCACCGTCTGCCTGTAATGTGTCACAGCATAGGAAACTCAGAACATGGAATGGATTTATGGAGTAGCATTTCAAGCAGCCTCTGGAGAGTCAAAGAATTATAATTAGGCCACTAAGGATGAATGCATTTTCCCCAGCATAATTAATAAAGTTCTGCAAATAAATAGTGTATCAGGTGTAGTTTCAGGAACATCACAAACTCTTCTTTGATTTTTTTTTTTTTTTTATTACATTCTGATTGCTTAACTAAAATGAAGACACAATATGATAGAAAGCAAAAATTTACCAGATGATTACATGTGAACAGTATAATTTTAATACACTGCATTTGAAACAGCATGGCTGAATTATAACACTGAGATTTAGACAAAATAGAATAAATTATATTTTTATTTCTGCTTGTAAAATGAATGGCCTTGTAAGCGACAGCTAAAGGTAGCATTGACACTACATTTTGCAAAACATCTTCACGTGACAACGCACGTCCCGTTCCTAACAGTTGTCTTTGAGAATTCCCATTTTTGTCTGAAGAAATGCAGCGCTCCCGACCGAAAACAACCAATCAGAGCCAGGATGAGGGTCTTAGCGCTGACAATCAACATCATGAATGTGCTGATAAATACGCTAATGGTGGAAAAGAAACAGCTACAGCTAACACTACGTAAGGTGTCGGCTTATGAAAAAGTTGCTTATGTGGAGTTTTTGGTGAGTTGCATTACTCTCCCAGCAGGAACAGTCCAATCACTGGACACCCAGTAAGTGTGAGTAGATTTCCAGTTAAAAAAAAAAAACAAAGTGTTTTTTTTTTTTTACCCTCGAGTTTGAAGAACATCCTGCATCTTAAAACAGCTGCTGAATGTCTGAGTTTTGTTTAGATGAGTTATGCTGTTCAGAAAAGTCTAACAAACGGGCAATTTGATTTCTGTGTATGTTTAAATACAAGAGAGAGAAATGATGCCACGTTCAAGCCAGAATAAATGATTCAAAGCCAAGTCTTCGTCAGTCGGTGCCACTTTATTTGTGAGCCAGTATGCAAAGAGAAAAAGTTGTGCGTATTATCAGTTACATGTGTATTCTCACATAAATAACAGCCTAACACATCCGTAAGCGGTTTCACATCACTGCCATCTCCAATGTCAGAGCTATGTTGGTGGAAATATTTAGCCCTGATGTGACCCCACCCCGGTGAAAGGTTTTAATTTTGATCTATTTGTGATTATAAATACAATCTAATTACATGCAGTACTGTGAAAAAATATTTATCCTTACCTTTTTTCAAAGTACTCTCTCTTGTTTTCCAATTTGAATGTTTCAGATCATCATAAAAAAACAAACAAACAAAAAAAAAAAATCAAAATCCAACAGTAAATACAAAAAGCAGTTTTCAAATGATTTCCATTATTAAGGAGAAAAGTAATCCAAATCCACCTGGCCCAGTGTGGAAAGGCAATGTTCTTCTTTGTTAAATGACAATTTAATTTATTTCAATTCCTCTATCTTTATTTCTGCCGGACTTGAAGAATCAAGAAATTTCTTAAATAGAATCTGTCTGACAACAAGAAAAAGAATCAAAGTTATCAAAAAAGTAGGTGAAGCTCAACAGAGTCTTCCTTTGCTGCTAATTCTACCAAGCCCATTGAATTGGCTTTGGCCAATCAAAAATTCAAGAACGCTTGAGAAACAAAGTCAGTGGCATCTGTCAGTCTAGAAAGAGTTACATAAACCATTGCAGGAGTGGCTATCAGGCCTTCCATGATTACTCCAACAGTGTTTCTGTAAATCATCCCAGGGTCACAAAATAGCAAAACAGAACAACATTAAAACGTCGCTGGTCTCACTTACAGCCAGAGAAGAGTTTCAGGATTAACACCAAGGCTGACCTAAACAAAACACAGGCCTGACATTTACCATAAGACACTTTCATAAGCTCCAAGACTTTTAAAAAAATATATTGTATGAGTTGTAAAAGGCAAAAGTGGAACTTTTTGGAATGTATGAAGTTCTGCTTCGCTGCTTCAGGTCCTGGACAACAACCTGAACCTGGAATAAGACTCTCAACCTAAAAATACTGTAAGAGAACATCCAGCTACCAGGTGATCTTAAGTTCAAGCATACTTGTACAATGATCCAAAGTACACCAATAAAAACAATTTTGAAAAAAAAAAATAAAATAATGCTGCAGCAAAAATTCCACCACAGCAATTTTAAAACTCATTGCCAGATTTAGCTTTCGGGCCCATTATGTTTTCTTATAGGTAGTCTTGGCCTTTTCTCCCATTCATTAATGGAATCATTATTTGAGAAATGCTTTCTATATTTCCTGATCTGGTTTTGGAAAACAAAAGTAAAAACAGAAGAAACCTGAAAGTTTCATGTCTCTGTCAGACATCATTTTGTGTAACCTGCCCTCTTGCAGGACCGTTATCTGCATTTCTCTAAATTATTAAATAAATGTAATCTTACAATGCTCTTCTGTACTGAATGAAGGTTTCTGACATAAACATCATACCCTGTTTATTGGGGTCGCATTTTTTTCTCTTTGTGCTCCGCCACATGCTGTGCAAGCTTTGTGGCACACTGGAAAGACTTGTCACACTCTACACAGACAAAGATCCTGCCGGCACAAGTTTGCTCCTGGTGGAGCTTCAGCTGCGTGAGGTGGCTGAAGTTCTTGCCACAGCCCGTGCAGCCGTACGGCTTCTGGTTGTTGTGAATGAACTGGTGGCGAACCAGACGGGAGGCCATGGCGAACGCCACGCCGCACTCTCCGCACTTATGAGGCCGCACTCCACTGTGAATGGCTTTGTGCTCCGTTAGATTGGAGGATTTTGTGAAGCACTTGGAGCACACGGAGCAAACAAACGGCCGCACTCCCATGTGGACCTTCTGGTGCTCGGCCATGCGGCTGGCGAGAGCGAATGCTTTGCCACAGTCCGGACAGGAGAAGGGCCTTTCTCCAAGGTGCTTGCGCTCATGGCGCTTCAGGGACAGAGGTTTGTTGAAGGTCTTCTCACAGTGCGTACATGGGAAAGGCTTGTTGTTGGTGTGCATGTTCCGCTCATGCTTCCTCAGGTCGGAGGAGCGGATAAAATCCTTGCCGCACGTTTCACAGATGTAGGGCTTCTCGCCGGTGTGCGTGCGGATGTGCTTGCGGTAATCTGAGGACCAGATGTATGTTTTGTCACAGAAGGGACAGCGATACGGCCTTTCCCCAGTGTGCAGACGCTTGTGCTGTTGCAGAGTGCCCTGATGTGAGTAAGCCTTGCCGCATATGTCACACACATGTGGCTTGAGGCCAGAGTGTGTTTGCAAGTGGCTCTGGAGGTTGCAGAGTTTCTTGAAAGCCCAGTGGCAGTGTGTGCATTTGAAAGGTCGGTCCTCAGTGTCCACTGCACTTCTTCTTTTCATTGCAGCCAAAAGTCGTGGAGCTTTATCGTCTTTACACTTTTTAGGTGAATTATTTGCTGAGGGGGTTTTTCTGAGTCTCTTTATGGTCCCTTTTCCATCCTCATTAAGAGAGTATTCCTCAGCATCTAGCTCTTTCAGATCAGCCGTCCTCAGTTGGTCGGAGTCCTTGTTTTGTTTTGTTAAGTGTTGGACAGAGTTTGTCTCCTTCTCCTTTAAAGCATCTGCCAATCCATTATGTCTGTTTTTGGTCTCAGCATGTTTGGAACGTGGTACCGTGGCAACCCTGTGGACTTGCTTCACAGGCATCTTTACCTCTTCTGCTGGTGAAAGTTCAGCAAACCTCTCTACAAGACACCAGTTTGGTGTTTGAGGATTTAGATAAAGAACTCCGTTGTCTTTGCTGTCCGCAAGCAAATCTTCACCAGCACACACACTGTGAAATGAAGAGTACGTCTTCACATCATCAGGGTTATTTACAGTAAGTCCATCAGACGGACTGCGAGTTACACAAAGTCTCACTTGACATTTTCTTCTGCCCCTTTTCACAGCAGCTGTTCTTTCAGACATCTGTAAGATCAGTGAAGATTTTGTTTTACCACTGATGCCTTGCTCACCAGTTTTGAACATGCAACAGTGTCTTGGAAGCATCCGACAGCACATAGATCACATTGATCACTGGGAATGTTAACTAAGTACCAGAACCTTAGCTTGTAAAATTGTGGATATTTCTATAAAATCAAAATGCAGATATATTCATGTACATATTTATATCAATTTAAAGACTGAACTGAAGCATGCCTTACACTGCGTTTTCACTCCAAGCAGGCCAGGTCCAGGAGATGCCACAGAGATATACTGGCTCCTGGTCTTGAATAACTCAGGGAAAGATGTCCTTACGGGCGGAGTTTGGCAGGAGTCGTCTGTGGGTCAGCATCTATCCTGCAAGTCAGCAGCAATAGGGATATCTTCGCAGTACAGGCTCCCCTTACCCCCCACTGACTTAGTTTACCAGCTGTTTGCAAAGGGTGTGAAGTAAGTTACACACACGGTCAGACTCAGAGAGGGTGAACATATAGCAAGGCTGGAATTCTGTTTCTGACGTTGTTTTCTGGAGTTTAGGGCCGTTACTGAAAGTGTTGTTAAGTTTGCTCTGGTAAACAAATAATTTTACAACTTACACAAGTATAAACTTATAATTATTGTGAAATCACAATGTGAAAATGCATTACTTCAGTTTGTTGCAACTTTGCCTACATATTTTACCCTGGCCCACCATAATGGTCACAGAGGTCACTTTCCATCAATTAAAAAAAAAAAAAACGTAAATTTGACCACCTTACAACTGGTAAGTTGACCAGTTGTTAGGGTCAACTTAGCTGGTTGCAAAACTACAAAACCACATCAAGTCCATATGCCAAAATTCAGTAAAGAGTCATATGGACAATAAAGTGCATATGACAGAAATTTGAGGATGTCAGAATATAAAGATATATACAGTATTGCTGAGCATCAAATCTAATGTGTTCTGGAAGTTCGGTGTGAATCTGATCAGCAAATTTCACACATTTGACAGAATTGACAAGGTTACTTAACAACTGCTTTATCTGCCACTGAATGTTTTAGTTCAGTTTTTATTGTTTCCGTTGTGGTACTTTGCGGTTTTAATTATATTGGTTCTGTTGCTTTATTTGGCCAGACAGACGATTACGATGACTATTATTATTATTATTATTGTTTAATTGAATATACTGTACTATTGCTATTATAAATATGTCATAAGTTGTGGTGTGAGGTGGTGAGGCAGCAGGCAGTAGACCCAGGATGTGATAAAAAAAAAAAAAAGGTGATTTAATGACGAGAAGAAAAGCACAAATGTAATACAAAGTCCAAATCCCAGGCAGCACTGCTGAGCGGAAAACCAGGACTCAACACAGGTAGCGAGCAGGGAAACCGAAGGGACTGAAAACACATCTGACAGACGCCAAAATGAGACGAGGGCCCAACGAGGAACACAGGACACAGGTGGGGTTAAATACACAAGAGGTAATCAGGGAACGAGACAAACCTGGGAATGAGACACACCTGGGAAACAATCAAGGGGACGACAGCACAACAAGGAGACACAGAAAACTCAAAATAAACACACAGTAAAACACAGATCATAACAAAATAATAATATTACATTTTGTTAGAGGAACCAGATTGTTGGGAGCATGCAACTGTTAGCACCATAAGACCCAGAACCGCAAAGTTTTTGAAAATCACAAGATTTTGAGATGACCCGTATTTTTGAAGAACGGCCACTAGATGGCACCACTCACTCGTTCTTTTTCCTAGCCCGTCAGAAACAAACAGTGGAAAATCACTGGTTGAACAGGAACAAACAAAAGAGAAATGTTACATATCTGCCAGAAATATTCCTGATTGTTGGCATGTGTGCTGTTTAAGAACAGAACTTCCTTTGTCGTTTATGAAGAAAATTTAAAAATTCCCACTCTGGCACAAAGTCCAGAGTCCTGTTTTGTTATAGAAAACACTTCATCTGGCTAAAACATGAAAGCCTGAGCTGCAGGTAACTTCTTTTGTCGCCCATGAAAGGCACATTCCAATATGGATTTTGGTAGCATGCATGATGTGAAGTTATCAAAACTGATGAGTGTTGAATTTTGACCCCGACAGACTCACACTGAACAACAAAATCACCTTTACTCTGGCATCCTGTCTTCCTGCAGGTTTTACATAAATGATTAAATGTGCAATTAAGTTGTCAGGAATGTTTTCTGCCTTCTGCAGGGAAGAGTTTTCCAGGTGAGCTCTCTGGACTTAACTCTTAGCAAATCCCTTTAAGACTATTTGAGACTTATCCGTGTATTGTTCATTACTGGGTGTCAAATTCTGATCTTGGCGCAAATCTGCCTTTCTGCAGTTTTTCACACGTCAACATGACAACTAAGTTGAAACCAGATATGCAACAAACCCAATTGTTCTCACTTTCTGACATGAACTCTGACCAAACCGTTTCTGTTTTAAATCATTTAGGATCAGTGAAATTATTGATGTTGAGTCCCAGAATAATTATAAAATTTTATGACTAGCTTAGAATTGCATTTAATTCAGTTTAATGTAAACTGAATTAAACAGAAGCCATTACTTCAAACGCAACAACAGAAAAACTTATTATAGTTTGCAAATACACTCAAGGACAAAGATCTAAATTGTTGGAGACATGTCTTGTGGTCTAATGAAAGTAAAATAAAAAGAAAAAGGTAAAACTGAACAGGGTTGATGCAGAGGATGGCCTGTTGTTTGGCCTATTGGGGGGGTGGCTGCATCATGCCACTCCCCTGTTTTGTCGCAGGGTGAAAGGGAAACTGGTGTCTTGAAGAAACTGTAAAAACATTGACACATCATCTGAAGTCTGGAGGTTATAGCTCGGACACAAATCGGTCCGCCGTATGGACAGTAACCAAGGATACTGACAAAATACTTATGAAGTGGCTTAAGAACAATGGCAAAGAAAATTAATGGTTGAATGGGTGTGTGTGAGCGATTACTGCAAGAGGAATGAGCCTGAATTCCAGCAAATCACTGCAAACACATTGTGGAAGGAAACCCGGAGGTTATCATACCAAATGGTGAGAAAATGTATGAAAACTCATGAGCTAAAAGAAAGTTTGATAAACTGTCTAAAACATAATCTTTCTCTCATTTTTTCTGACAGAATTCATTTGCTAATAGTATCAGATGTAAAATAGGAAAAATGTGGTCAGATTTAACTGTAAAAACAAACAAACAAAAACAGCTACATTGCTTTTTAACTGCGTATCTTAGGAGTCTTCAACTCCACTCCTCAACGACCTGAGCCCTCCAACTTGTAGAAATGTCCCTCATCCAACACACTTGACAAAACATGTCAATGGTTTTAGTAAGAATTACCTTCTTACTATCCTGCCAACTACCTAATTATTTGACCCAGGTCTGTTGAAGGACAATGGCCGCCAGAGTAGCTAAATGATCTGCCTTCAACCGGGCTAGTAGATGTTCTCAGGTAATTTAATAGAAATATGAAACAATGTTTCCTCTGCAGCTGTGTTTGGAACATTTGATGAATCAGTCAAAAGTAACAGGAATGCTTATAGTGGTTCAGGAAAAATTAAAAAAAGATTTCTATGATGTGGGCTCTGACCTGAATTTTGACCTCAATAAAAGTCTTGAATGAAATTCAGGCTTTCCTTGTGTTCGGCCTCCCCATCAAAAGAAGTGAATACTGCTTCATGGCAGAAGAGAGATAAACACAGTTGGAGAGGGAGTTTTCTTTTCGGTGACTCAACTGGAAGCTGCCACAACAAAGCTGGATGTTACTTCAGTGCTTCAGAATGACGTTCAACGTTGAACCCAGGTGCCGAAGCTGAAACAACAACTGGCTTAAGGAGCATGACCCAGGAAGTCCCTGTTGGGACATGAAAGATTTCATTAGATTTCTCCCAGGATATCAGTAAGAAATCCTTTTCAATTATAGCAGAGAAGAGAAACAAGATTAAAAGTAATCCAAGTTCTGTTTCTGTCCAGTCACTATGATTTAAATAAAAATCCCAGAACTCCTAAAGTTGGATGTGAATGAGTTTTCCTTTTCATCAGTGGTGACAAGCTTGAACAGAGAAAGTGTTGAATTCCTCCGTCGGTTTCTTCAAATTCACGGAGGAGTAGACAACTTTAATTGACAACATACTGGATCTGGGAATTTTGCCCTGGCTTCCACTCCCTTTTCTCCTGAAAGTCTTTTGCTTTAGCTCGCTTGCTCAACTTATACTCCTAAGGGCATCTAACCATGCCATCCATCTGTGACACATGCCAAAAAAACACTTTCCAACATGACTTTTTGTTTTCTTTTGAAGCAGATTTTTGGAAGTTGTTGCATCTTTAGCAGAAAGACTTTGGTGCATGTTGCACAAAAATAAGTTTCTAATGTGGTTTAGTAAAAATTTATAGAACATCAAAAGCCTCTCTGCCTTTTTCTTCTGTTTTTCATTCAAAATAAACCAAGTTGTGTGTTCAGAGCTGGTACTGTAGTGTCTCATCTTTCACAAGGTTTGTTTCTGATCTAAACTTGATTCAAATCTTTTTCAGCTTTATTTTCAGCTTGGTTTGCCACCTGACAATTTGATTTAACAATATGTAAAGGTGACAGCACTTCCTATGGGTAGCATTAAAATCACCAAAGGCTGTCACAGCATGTAGCTTTACAAAACCATTACGGTCTGAGTTAAACATGTTCTTAAAACGTGTTTGAGTCCAGATTTGAAGCAGAATTCATCCAGTCAGGTAAAAGTCTGCAAGTGGGAAAGAAGTGAAAAGAACTAGGTCAGCCGAAGACGGCGTGATTTCCGATAAACTCCTTCCAAGCAAAATTTTACTTTAGGCAGTTAGTGAATCTCCCGGTGTCACGACCATAAACCTGGTCAAACCAGTTTTAAGACTTTGCCAGAAGGTGCAAACTTTGTTTTTCTGATTACAACTAAAGTGTGGCTCACTTGTTTCTGTAACCCCCTTCAACGCTTGTGTGACCTTTGTAAATTTCCACTTTCTTTAACACTGAAGGGGGGGGGGTGTGTGGCAGTGCTGACGTTACGGTTCCTGAGGGTCTCGAAATAGGGCATTGTAAATGGTAGAAGGGCTTTTACACGGAGGGGGAGGAGATAATGTGCAGCAAAGAGCAGGGAGTCCAGACAGCAAGTAAACAAGCTGACTCCAAAACAAGAAACTTTGCTTCGTTTATAGAAAACCTTATCAATCCTGAACGTTCTTCATCGACTGTTTAGCAATAATCAGGAAAGCTTAAAAAGTAAAAGTTTCTCTGATATCGCAGGGTAAAATTTTCTAGGAATTCTTTACATGAACTGTGAGAATCTGTTTTTTTTTCTGAGAATCCCTCCCTCTAAAGAAAAAAAACGCGTATCACAAAAAAATCACAACGCAAGCATAAAAATAAAATAGAACATTATGTCCGAGGTGTGCATTCGTAACTTGACACCAGTGATTACAGAGAAAGAGGATGAGGGCGGTGAAGAACCTTTCAGCCTGGTTTTGTTACTGAACACAGAAAAACAGGCTGAACTTGGACCTAAATGTGGCTCACTGTGCTGTCAGTCAGCCTGACTGTAATGTGTTCTGGAAGCAATATGTGTTTTCTCTTCCAACTGTTAGCAGCATGACTACCAAGCTATCTCACACTGTATTGGTGTTAAGCCACATGTAAAGTCTTCCCTGAAATGTATATACAGATAATAATCTGTAGAAATGAATCATGATATCAAAGAGAAAATCTTATGAGAGACAAGTTATTTGCATGATGTCCTACAGTGTGAGCTTGGCATCATGTCATGTTGTTCCCTCATCAAAAACATATCCGTGGTGTTGTTTTGATTCTTTCATGCATGTTTTGGAAATTTTTGAATCTCCTGTGGCGACAATTCGGCTGAATTAAATACCTGGGTGGACGTAGCCCCGCCTTCGAGAAGCAGCTCCTCCTCAGAGCTGCAGTTTCTAAGCTTCCAAACTTCAGCCTCACAGAGCAGCTCTGCCCTACATCTCCCCCATGAAGCTCCTTCTGACTAGCCAGCAGCAATTAGCAAACACCTGGTGAAACTGCGCATCTGCTGGGCTCATTATAGGAGCTAGCTCTCAGTGAAACACTGGCAAAAATGTTGTTGAAATCAACACTGTTTTTTAAAATAGAAAGTTAAAAATAAATCAGTTCAATAATCGTTACATTTTAGTTTACATCTCAGTTGGTTCAGTTTAACTCTCCCTATCCGCCACATAATTTTGGAAACAAAACTAAATTTGACAGGCATGAGGGGGAATCTGTTTTGATTTGAACATGTTGCAACGCAGCTGGGTGTCTGTAATTTACAGTGAATCAGTTTAATAGGGGCGGGGCCTTCCTAGTAGTGTGCTGTATCAACTTGCAGACAAACACAATTGTGATGTTACCTGTGTCTGTTGCAGTGAAACTCCTGTTTTAGACACAGAAAACCAGTAAAAAAAAAAAAACAACAAAAACAGCATAAAGTGACTAAAAAGCTTCCACTATTGATTAAACAATCTATCTTAATGTAATTTAGAGGGGAGTTCAGTTCTATCTTTTCCATGTTTTGTAAGCAAAAATGCCAACAGATTTTGCTATTCAGAACCAGAACTAGAACCAGAAGACAATTATTGTCTTTATTGATTCTTATGCGCCAAGATGAATGTTTTTTCTGATCCTGAAAATGCACCCAAATGGGATAGCGTTGTTGGATTTTACTGAAAGATTAACAATAACCATCAGTGACATCAACTGCATCTGGTGTTGGTGTCAATATGATAAAACATAACTGATCCAAAGTCTTCAGTGTTGGTTTGTTTTTGTCCTTTTAAGTTCTTGAAAGTAGCAGAGTTAAGTCTTATCATTAATGTAATAAACAAACTAATCACCACAACTGCAAAATGACCAATGGCTCAGGTTTATATATGATTTCTAAACTACATTTAGTTTGGTTCAGATCTTCCTCAGACTCATCAAAGTCATCTTGAATCACTCTAAACAACTTTGACCAGATTTGCAGCAACTTTCCAGTTCTCTGGTAAAGTCAGGCCAGAGGCTCCTAATCCTGGACACGGTGAAAGAGACGAAATACAAACTTGATCAGTAGCTGTTTTGTTTCTTGTTTTTTTTTTTTTTTTTCAAAATAGGATAATCTGAAATTATTTCTTTGTGATTTTCACTTCTACATGCACCTGGACATGGAGCTGAGTAGAGGACCGGTCATCATTTTCCTGCTCTCTCATGTCTCTTATCAGTCGGTCAGCTGAGGGGCACATGCAGCAGCACAAAGAACTGCTTTGTTCCAACATGACAGTTACTTAAACTCAACCTGGTTGTGTCCCATTACCAAAAATATTGTATTAGCTGTATAAATTTAGGGGCAATTTTTAGCATAAATAGTTCTTTAGTGTGATTTTTGTGCTTGTCTTAACGGTTCTTATACAAAAAGGGGAAAATAGTACATTTTATGCAAAGAAACTAGGTAGGGTGTAAGTCTTTGGGTGTTTCCACTCCTGACAATCCAGTAAAATCAGTTTGATTTTAAGACCAAAGTTAGAAATTGTTTGTATTTTCAGCTGCTTTGGATTCAACAATCCAAACCCTTGAGCAACCTGTTCCCCTCCTCACCTGCGGGGGGCGCTGCACCAAGAACCACTGACGGAAACAACACAAAAACCTCTGAAGAAGACAGAAATCAAAACTTTCTTCTTCACAATACGTAAAAAGGGTGGTTGTAGAATTTATGTCTTGTTTTTGATAAAAGACCTGGAGCCGTTTTTCCCGCCAGCGTCAGACATGTTTGTTTTGGTGTATTTACCCAGAATACACAGCGTTGTCGTCAGTTTCCTGCTTTTTAAATTTCCTCCGGTCCACTTGGCATTCACATATGCATTCAAGCTGCACCAGAGTTCACTTCAACCAATCCAACATCCAGGTTTGCCACCCCACTTCTTAAATTGTCCCCCTGGGTAGATAGCCATCCCACCCATATTAAAAATGTCACAGAGGTCGTGGAAACGATCGACCCTTTCAGGTCAGAGGTGACCATAAGGTCTGCTCTCATCATGTTACTGAAATGTTTTTGCTCCGTATTGCAGATACTGTCCACAGAACTGCTGGTGGTCTGATCTCCGTCCATGTTTAGCTCTTTGAACCTTTTCTTTCTCACACCGCGGCTCTGCTTGTACAGCTGTACGATTTTCCGACTGTCAGGCCAGGAACATAGCAACAGCTTTTTTCCCCCCCTCAATGACCCAAAAACCAGAAACAAGTGAAAAGTTGTATGTGTTTGTGGGGGGATGGGGGGTAGGGAGGCCCAGTGGGAAAGGTGAGGTGGGGATCATGCACAGTCAGAGCGCTGTCATCAGTAGAAGTAGTGATAAAAGGCCTCTGAAGCGCATGAGTTAGCACGCATGTGATGAGATTAGGATGAAGCTTCATTTGTTTTTTGAACTCAACCAATCTGATTCACTCCACACTGACCAGAACAATGTTTTCATGTCTTTATTTACTGAGACTGGGGTTTGTTGAAGAGAGAAGTGAGATTATTTAGCCTTCAGACATGCTATGTGATAAGGCTCAGCAACACTGGTTTTGAATGTGTGTGTGTGTGTGTGTACTTGTGAAAGTGGTAGAACGTCACTTTCACAGGATTTGCCAGTGAAGGAAGGTCTTTAAACCTCAATTAGTTAGATTTAGAGGTATGGTGTGAATTAACTTTTGAATATAGTAGCAGTATGAAATTTTTACATAAACATGTTTTTTTTTTGTTTTTTTACATATTTGTTAAAACACTAAAATACTGTCACTATATCATGACAGTATTAGAAAAATAATGTGACTCCAACACAGCTGTGTAGAGACAATACTCTACAGTCAAACAACAGGCAGTACAATATGTGAAGGTTGTGCAATGGAGCTTTTGCAGTAACAATGCTCTACTGAGAAAAAAAAAAACAACAAAACACTTGATTGGATGTCTGCCAGCTTGTAACAGGATTAGCTGAGACCATTAATCAAAGCACCTCCTGTGTGGTTCTTGACTATTTGGTCTTTTTTTTTAAAATTTTTTTAATACTATTCATTTTTTAAGTTTCTTCACTCTTGTGGGCAAAATTTCCTGCCTATCTTAAGCATCAGCTGCACCACTGAGTTTGTCCTGAGTGACTCATTGCGAGAGGAGGAGCATTTCCTGACTGCTGGACTTGATTAAAGCAGACCAGTGCTGTATAATTTGGGCTTTTTTTCCCCCTTGGCAGTTAGCTCTGAGCCAAATTGAATTTGGTTTGGTCTCAACTCCTGTCAAATGCATCGCCGTAAGCGAATGCCAGCGCACGCACTATGACTCCAGTTTATGTAAGGGTTGTCACGTGAGCTCCAAAAAGACCCTCCTCTACATGACACACAGAAGAACCTTTACGAAGGCACAGAGAAAATGCCCTGCACCACGGTCAGTAGCTGTGTTTCCATTAGTCAAAAAAATTGAGCAAATTGAAATTGCGAAAATAAATTTTCGCTTCAAGGAAACACACTGAAAAACTCTCAGTTTTGGATAAAACGTTTTTGTGCTATGAGATGGTTTCTCTGTCGTATCCAATTAGATTCATGTCACAAAACTGCAATGGAAACAGTTTTTTTACATCACAAGAGTCACATGTTCAACAGCCGAATGTTGCTACTGGCAGAAAAGACAAAGAAGGCGACAGGAAGTAGTTTGAGGATGTTGGTTTGTTTTAGTTGTTTTCGGACAACGTGCATCTGGTTACGCCGGAGCGCTCACAGCATCACAGTTCATAAAACGTGTCACTGATACATGTTGATTGTTTAACTGTTCAGTAAAAATCGGTGACTGCTGTTTCCCCAAAAAGCCACATACATAGTCGCTCCTACGTATGAGGGGTTCGTCGCTCCAACGCCTGAATAAGACGCCAATGTCTCCTCTGATTGGTTGAATTTTAAATCTCATGGAACTGTTTACATCCGTCACTGCCATGATTTTAAATGGCTGATCACACATTATAGTGCCACTAACTGTAAAGAAGTCAACTGTGCAATGGGGAATGTTTAATTTCCTCTTTTTTGAAGAGCAAATCTCCCTCTGACACCATGGCAACCACACCGTCTAAGCTGCCAGGAAGAACATAAAGAAAACAAAAGAAAAAAAATCTAACCAAATACTAAAATTACATATTTTGAGCACTGAATCTGAAGCACAAATCTATTACGTTCATTTTTAATACACACATGCAGATCAAACAGCATCGCAGGAACTCCAGATAACCTCACAGGCATGAATGGACTGCAGGAGGAAGAAGAACCCATTTTTACACATAAACTTTAATTCATTACTTGAGCTAGCATTAGCTTACTGTCCTACTTTTGACCTAACAGGAACCCAGCACCTTGTACTGTCAGGTGTGATCACATTCCCAATAAACAGATCTTGTGCCACAGCGATCACTTCAGAACTCTTAAAACGCAGGTTTACCACTGAAGCACTCTTTCAAAGGCTTAATGAAGTTCAAAAGGTTATGGTGGCGACAGATTTTCTTTAATATGCTTTCAAGGTTCCTTCCAACTTCTAGAGATCTCTCCCTCTGTCAAAAAAAAAGAAAAAAAAAAAAGGTTATGTGAAGAGGTTTAGTGTCTCAGCATTGGAAAACTGTAAGTGTGTCACCACTGATTATAATTCACAGGCCTTGAACTTAAAACTGTAACACACTGCAAGCTTGACGACCTTAGGAATAATTTAAAAAGTTATACAAATCAGAGAAGAGAGACTTGTAGATGGAATATGAGGGATTAGACATGAGTTGAAAAGCCTGGTGGTGCTGGTGAATGGCAACCTTGTTTCTGTCAGTGACCCAGTGAAACCAGGGATACAATCCATTAGCTTGTCAAGATCAACGAGTGAATGACTGACTGTAGTGTAAAGTCCTTTGGACTTGATAGGACACCATTACAAGTACAAGGCATCTGAAAAGAAAAAAAACCCCAAAAAACATTGTTTTCTGTGATCTTGGTAATAGAACCTGTTCAGTGGGTTTGACAGACTTAAATGACTCAGATCAACGTACAAGGTTAGGGTTTGTTTATGCCATCCAAACTTACTGTCATCATACCTGGAATGATTAGCAACTTCTTCAAATTTGCAGGAGGCAACCTGTGATTTAATGCACAGCATGTTATTTATTTAGAGAGTTCCAAACAGAATCTGCCAGGTTGTCCCTCAAGTCTGAACAAACAACCCTTACGTCATCCACACTTGTCCTTTAAACTTTATCAGGGCTCGTTTCAAGACAACTCATCAGAACAGACTAGTCTACGCCTTACAGTCAGTTAGTTCTTGTGAAGTCAGTCATTTATGACGAGGTTAGACACATTTAAAGACTTACTTGTGCCCATTGTAACTTCAGTCTCCTTGGTCCTGCTTCACAAAGATGATGTGTGCGGAAGTCCTCTAAATGAAGCACTGTTTGCTAAACATTACCGCACATTTCCTTTAACAGCAGTCACATTTCAGAGATTCAGCTGACATTCTGCTCGTGACAAGCTGGTTTGTGTCAGAGTGGAACTCGGAGAAAACATGCAGAAACCCCCCCCCCCCCAACAAAACCAAAAGTAAAAACAGAAGCAATTTATTGAGTCAATAACTCATGTAAAAAGACAAGGCAAACATCATTTACAAGCGTACAAAGGGAAAAAAACTGGTTTACACTTAGCAAGACGTGACGACCTGAACAGGTCAATGTTTAAAAAAAAAAAAAAAAAAAAAAAAAAAAAAAAAAAAAAAATTCAAATGCCTTTACGATCTTTTGGCTGAATATCGAATGACTACAGCAACAAGTTGAGGCACTTTAACAGCTTATATTAGTGAAATCTAAACAGACAGTGGTGTACATCTACAGAAAGGATAACCTGAAACGAACAAAACCCCACCGTTAATAAAAAGGCAGTGTTTGCAACAGTTGATGCACACAACTAAATGCAGATACTTGAACGATTTCATTTGTCAAACAACAAATTAAAATGAGTAAAGTGTTTCTATTGAGTCTTAATAGAAAGGTGACTAAACAAAGCTTAAATAGTGACACTATTTGTTGTAGTCTGTGGGCTCGTCACCTTCTTCTTTGAGCAAACAGGTGCGCACCAACGCCTGCGTCACCATGTACGGGTCACAGTTGGCGGACGGGCGGCGGTCCTCGAAGTAGCCCCTCTTCTCTTGTCCCACCGTACGAGGGATGCGGATGCTGGCCCCGCGGTTGGCCACGCCAGCCGAGAACTCGTCAATGTTTGAGGTTTCGTGATGACCGGTCAGCCGCCTGGCGTTGTCGAGCCCGCCTTTAGGGTCATAGGCCCGGATGTGATACACGTGTCTCTTTGCCAGCCTCTCAATGGCCTCCTCAATGACTCTGAGGGAAGAGACGTTTAGGATTAGGAAACGCTGAATCATGAAGTTATCGGACAGTACGCGATCGACTGGTAGGGTCCTTACTTGAGTCCTCCTGCCTCTCTCATCTCCTTGGTGCTGAAGTTGGTGTGGCAGCCAGCGCCGTTCCAGTTCCCTGCGATGGGTTTGGGGTCGAATGACACCACCACGCCAAAGTCCTCACAGACTCTGTGAAGGATGAACCGAGCAACCCAAAGGTGGTCCCCCATGTTGATTCCTTCACAGGGTCCGACCTGGAACTCCCACTGAAACAGCAGCAGCAGCATCTATGTCAATTACCATGTACGTAAACGATAATTTCTGCGATTTGTTGAGAGAGAAGTACCTGTGCTGGCATGACTTCTGCGTTTGTTCCACAAATCTGAACCCCAGCATACAAACATGCTCGGTAGTGGGCCTCCACAATGTCCCGGCCATATGCCTTATCTGCTCCTACTCCACAATAATAAGGCCCTAAATGGTCAGAAATATGTTAAGGTTAGCGGTTGAGGTGGCTCTTCAAAATGTATGTAGCAACTAAAGATCTCACCTTGTGGACCCGGAAACCCGTTGGAGGGCCAACCGAAGGGATGTCCGTCTGTACCCAGGATGGTGTACTCCTGCTCCATACCAAACCATGGCTGGTGCTGCTCCACCATCCCCAAGATCTGTTGACAGCTCTGCCGAAAGTTGGTCTCTATTTGGGAAGCAAAAAAAAAAAGAAGTTAGAATATAAACAATAACAAAAAAAGATCTTCTTTTGCTTCTTTTTTTCATCCGCTCACCTGCTGGCTTGCGGTTGTACTTGAGCACCTCACAGAACACCAGCTTATTGGGGTCCTTTCTGAACGGGTCTCTGAACATGACCGCAGGGATGAGGTACATGTCGCTGTTAGAACCCTCTGACTGATACGTGCTAGAGCCGTCGAAGTTCCACTCGGGAAGATCTAACAGAGGAAAGGGGCGATCAAAAACCTGCAACAAGCATCTGAGAGCAACAGTTGGACCTCACTAATGGCTGTCGATCGTACCGTCGATGGTTTTCGGTTCACAATCTAGAGTTTTGGTCTTGCATCGCAGTCCCTCTCCTGTTCCATCTATCCATATGTACATGGCTTGGACCTTTCTTCCCTGAGGGAGCTCCATGTACTGCTGCTTCACAGCTTTGCTCAGTTTTGAACTTGCTGAGGTGGCCATCTTTCCTGACCCTGTGACCTACAGAGAGAGGACAAAACAGGATGGGCTTCTCTGATGGAATCATTTCGTTTTAATAAACATTCCTGTTTATACAACCGCTCAGTTAACAGAGTGTAATGTCCAAAGGAGAGTCTTCAATCTTAAAAAAAAAAAAAAAAAACATTATCTGTCAATATCACATTACCTAAAATCATAGGCTAAATCTTTTTTTTCCCAAAAAAAAAGTGATTTTTTTTTTTTGTGTGTGCCTAGTTTAAAGGTGGCGACAATATGACTTATTATTTTAGGAAGGTGGCGAAATATAAATCTAATGCCAACTTTATGGGAAGCATTATAGATACAAAATGCTTATTGTAGATACAATAAACTTCACTACGGTTTATTTGATGTCAAATAAACTGCAGCGAAGGCTAACTGTTGTACATCTTTGATTAAAAATGGCAGCATCACTGACAAACATTACAAAGCCATCCTTTGTTCTGATCCAGCTGCGGACTGAGAGTCTACGTAGGTCAGGATAAAGTTTGCGACAGACGAAACAAATGATGGCAACAACTCAGAAGAACCCGTTTGTTGACGACAAAAACTCACATACCTGATGTTAAGTGTAGAAAAATATCGAAAGATCAAAAGAGGCTCTTGCTCTGTGCTCGAAGTGTCTCCTTTTATTGTTGTTCATTCCTGCTGACCCCGCTGCTGCTCCTTTGCATTTATATCCCTGCCTAGCATCTCCTCCGCCTCCCATTGGTCCGACGCGAAACGTCACCAGCCCGTGATGAAGGGATAGAGGAGGCACGCGCTCTGACACTTCAGCGGCAAACAAAGCAAAGACCCTCCCCACCCCTCATATTTCATTAAAAGAAAGACTTACAGCCACCAAAAGACTCACAAAAAGTATGAATGAAGACCCAGACACTAAGAAGACACGATGAACTGCATCTAAAATGAGACGCAAACTGTAGAAAAAGTCCTGGTTGGAGTGGGAACGTCAACAAACCGAGAGGTAAAGAAAAAGTGCGCCCTCTAGTGTCCGGTACCTGCCTGTTCAATGAAAATGTAAATACATTTTTAAAAATGTCTTACTTAAAATGTAAACTTAAATGAAAAAAAGAAAAAGATATTCAGACTATGAAACATTGTCTTATTTAAAAATAGGGTTGCATAATAATTTGATACATTTCATACTTAAATTTGCAAAGAATTCAATAAATATATTACTTGAAATGTGGTAATTAAATAAAAAGTGTGGATAGCTTACTGAAATAGAAAAAAAAACAAAAAAATGAAAACAAAATATAAATGGCACCATCTTACTCAATACAATGATCAGATAAATTCCTTTAAATTGACTTTATTCAATAAAAGAAAAACTGACTAAATAAATACGTGTTTTACTTAAAGTTTCGAATATTATTTAATTAATTAAAATTTCAACAATAGTACTTTTTAAATAGGTTCTTGATTTGTTTTACAATTCTCAAATTGTGACTATTGCCATAAAAACTGTTGTTTTTCAGTTTTTATGGCAAATCTGAATGAGAAATTTTTAAATGTCCAACTTTTGCATTTTGAGGCTATTTGTAAACAATTTTATCCATGTCCATTTTGTATCCCTGCCTATTACTCTTTAGGCAGGTATACTGACCTGGGGTCAGCCAGGTCATCCAGTCCATCAAGGGGCCATAGGAGAGACACAGTGCAGAAATAATGCAAACACCTGTGAGCAATTCAGTGAGGGAAATTAACCTTAAATGTCTGTTTGCATTACAGGAGAAGCTCACCCACCCATGCACACACACACACACACAGGTTGAACAACAAGCTTCTGTGTGTAATTAATCTATACAATGTTTCCACTTAGTGATGACGTTCCTGAAATAATCGCGCTTTTCAATAACATTCTAATTTATTGAAATGGGTCTGCACAGTATTACATAAACACTTAAATTAAAGCTCGGTGGAAAACTTGATATCGTCAAACTGGATTGCTCTGAAATCACTCAGAGCCATTTCAGTCCTTAACCTTTCTAAATATAATCAGATTCATAAAATAAAACCATTAAGTTGAACAGAAAAAGAATAGATCGGCTTTGTTGTGCCCTGGTGTGGGAGTCCTGGATCAGTGATACTTATGTTTAAAATACAGGACTAGACAACAAAGAGTAACTGGAGAAGAAAGATGGCTGAGGTCATGGTTTGGTTCCAGTAAACATGAAACAGGTCCGCTCGATAGAGTTGCAACATCGGTGACCTGGGAACTGGGAATTGTAAGGACGTTTGGAAAGTAAACAACATTGATTCTGACAGTCTGAGATCTGCATAGCAACAGTCAGAACCGTCGGTTTATGCTCCAGGTTGGTTTTCACTCGTTATCTGCCTGAAACACAATGTGGACTGGTGCAAACATGTTTTTATTCACTTTACTGCAGACAACACAAGATGGCTCATAATGTTTCACACATATTCAAGTCCATCCCAATACGTTCATAAGTTTTCCGCAATTTGTTACATTACCACAGAACCTTTTGGTATTTTATTTGGATTAGATGAATGAAACGCGTGACTACACATTATAGCCAGTTTGTGGCTACAACAAGACAAAACATGTAAAAGGAAGAGTATGAATACTTTTCAGACACTGGGGAAAGACACATGAAATATGGAAGCAATTACTGAATACTTTTAAGTGAAGATTTAAATTAAAATATGAACGCCTGAGCTGAAACATAAACCGCACTACATTTCTTTCTTTTTGACAGCTACATAAATCATTTATTTTGAGCAGCACACTGTTTTTAAAAGTTCTTCTTGGATATCAAGAAGAACTTTTGGCTTTTGTTGCATAGTAACGGGTCAGTAGGATTTCACTGACGATGACTCCTGAAGAGTCAACCAAGAATAAAAATACAAATCCAGAGCAGTAGTACATGTTCTGCCTGTCGAGCAGAAACCGTGACCCAGTTTCTCCGCCAGCTTCCTCTGTGTTGGCAGACGGAGATGTAAAAATAAAAGTGCCAGGGCAGCATTTCCACTTTGATTCTGGAAAGCTTGAGTTTTTATACCCACAAAGTTGTCAAGTAGAATGGTGGGGGGAAAAAATGCAAATATGTGTTCAGCTTCAACAGGACTCTGATCTTTGCACTTTATAGTTCCAATCAGAAACATGTGAGACCTGATTACGGCAATGAGAATTAAGTGATATCATGAGGAATGTTGCTGAATTGAAAAAGGTCCCAATAAGACACAGATATTGTCTGTGAGTCTTCGGGGGTCGCTGTGGAGCTCTAACAGGACACAAGCTCAGAACATAAAACACTTTTTAATCTATCACAGCTAAGAAACTCAAAAATAGAATTGTGTCTTTGGGCCATTTTAGATTTAAAAAGAAGAAAGGAGGAGAAAATTTTGTGAGAAAAAACTCAGAAATTTTTTAGATTAATCTCAGTTTCAAAGGTCAAAGTCAAACTCCTCACTTGGAAAGTAGAATTTGTTTTTCCCTAGAAAATTTCTGATAGTCTGAAGTATTCAGGAGCTGGATGTTGTTACATCCGTCATTCCCAGTTTCCATGTCAAGGAATAGCACCGAAATATAGCAGAAAAACACCAACAGTTGTAAGAGATTTGCTATTTTCATATTTGAATCATTAAACAATCAGGAACAGCTTTGACGTCCCCCAAAATACAGAAATCCAAAATCCAAACACAAAAATACTAATCTACAGCCTCAGCAATTTATATTTTCTTAATTCATTTTTGCCCCGCCTTACTTTTCTGTCGGCCAGAATCAATTTAAAAGTTCCCGTCTCAACTGCAAGCAGGAAGATCATTGGTGATGCACAGCCTCCAACTTCCATTTCTTGTTAATAATAACAATAATGCCATTTTAAAAAAAAGTATATTTATGCAACGCAATGATGACCGCTAGGTTTTATTAAAAAAAAAAAAAAAAAAGCTTCTGCCAAAGCTGATTTGATGTCTGCTGTACATCAGAACTTCAACTCCAATAATCCTGAATTATCTCATATTCAGAATAAATGAGACGTTTCGAACTCTGTTTCCTCCCCCAACACCTGCAACACGAGATTCATGATTTTTGCTTTTGCCAGAATAAAACTTCTATTAAAACCTCCCCTGGATCAGAACCGCTTCAGGAGCTGGATGTTGTTACATCCGTCATTCCCAGATTGCGACAAAGTCTAGTTGAGCACAATTAGGAACGTCCTGAACTTCTTCCATCATGATTCAAAGACTTGTCACCAAAACTAGTGGTCTCAGAACATGCATTGTTTTGCTCTTTTGAAAGGCTTGTGGTTGATTCATATTTCCAGCCTCTTCCCATTTTTACCTTCCTGTAAAACGTTTCATGTTGTGACGCAGCAGAGTGAACATGCAGTACATGTTAAAAAAAACATTGTTCAAAGTTTCTTTGGAGTGATTATCTGCAGGACCTGACTCTGCACTGACTCCACATGGAGAGCAGGAACTATTGTCCAAATATGGTGAAAGTTTCCTGATTGAGATCTGTGAAGGCCAAACCCATCGCCACACTCTTAAGTGCGCATAAATTGCGCATGTAACTCGTTATATGCGCAATTTATTTTTTCATACAAACTCAACAACACTTTAGTTTCAATAAAACATTTATTAGTTGATTGGGACACATTTGTTCTGTTTATTAGTGAGCACATTTAGTAAACATATGTATTTATATCAACTTAAAGTTAACGTTGTTTGAAGATTAACTCTTGTTTGTTTTCTTGCCGGTACTGACCTGCCATGGAGTTGCCAAACAAAAAGACTGGGGTCAAAGCTCAGCAGGCGTAAGCGCTGAGTCTTTCTGTTCTTGTCATATTAACTTCTGCCACTAGGTGGAAGCATCCTTCTATTTAACAGGTATTGTTTGTCTCACACACAAACACAGATGGGAACAAAAACACTAGTTTACTAGATACTGTAGAAGTATCAGAAGTATAGTGAAAGACAAATGACAACATATGGAGAAACAGTAGAAATAAACAACAGTAGAAATAGAAAACTCTGCAGTTACGACATAAAAATAATTACACAGTTATGACAGCAGCTTCGAATCCCGATATATGCAGTTGAATTTACTTAAACTGTGAAACTTCTCTTTGGATTTTCTGTTGGCTTGTATTTTTTGGTATCGTTCTATCTGCCCTTCTTCTTGAAGCACTCGCAGACAATCTGCTTCTCTGTTGTTCACACGCAGCCTGCGCCACAAAATGTCATTTGTCTCGGAGCCAGAGTCATGACCTGGTGAATCCCTGTGCTTCCAGGAACAGCTGCTGTTAGCTTTGGCATTTTCTCCTTTGCTTCCTCAACATCTTCACTTTTCACAAAGAACAGTTTCGCAGTTGTGTTTGTCTCAGTCAAGCCCCTGAATAACAGCCCTGCATCTGGGATGTCACGGCCCTTTGCCGCCATCATGTCAGCCGTTCTTTTCAAGGCTCCCCTAACACCATCATCAGCTGCTCCTTTTCCATTACTGGCCTTAAAAAAAAATTCCCGAACCAGCCTCGAATCTTTTCTGTCCAGTTCTGTGGCGTAAAGGAAGAAGTTGCCTTGTTGTTTGTATTGTGTACACGGTCCGTCGCTTGAAAAGTGCAGCACAGACGCTTGTGAACGCTGTGCCTGAAGGTAATCCAGCACAGGATTTAGATGCTGTTTACTGGCCCGAGACTGTGTTAAAGCACACAGGCTCTGGGAGTCTGCCAACATACAACATGGACTGCCTGAATGTAGGAACTGTATTTACAGCTGGAACTGTCTGAGAAATCAACATAAATCACAGCCTCTTCCCCTAAACTCTTCAGCTCAAGGCAGAAGACTTAAGCTGCTGCTTGATGTTAAAGCTAAAATCGTTTACGTGGCCATGGAAATGTTTGGTTATGTCCCCTTATGTGTTCTCTACAGATTTCTTGACTGTCACCTTGACTGTGGCCTTTCCTCCCATTTTGTCTGTCTCCTTCTCTTCTGTGACCTTTTGGGTGTAGGATGCATTTAAGTTGTTGTGTCTGCCTGTGATGTGAACACTGTTGTCCTGACAACTCTTCATACATGCAAGTCTTGCTGGATGAGTAGCAGCAAACCCTCTCCATCAGCTCTTCAATGTTGTCTTTCTCACTGAGTTTTATCTGACTGAATTTTATGTGTTGTGTAAGGTGACTGAAACGTGAGCAGGAAGTATCCTCCTCTGGGTTCTCTGACTTATTAAATTCACAAGCGACTTTAGAAAAAAAACGAGGCTAAAGTAGCTTATAATAAGCGAACTTGGCAACACTGTAATAAAATGAGAATAAAAATTCATTTTCATGTGCATGTGACAAAAACTGAGAAATTGTACTATTTGTATTCGACTGGTGTTATCCCATTATATTTTACGTGTGTATTACATTATTGTATGAGGCTAAAATCAGTGGCCTTTTAGCCGTTGGCTTATCGTACATCTTTTCCTCCTGACTCTTGCTTCCAGCCCTCTGCTGCGCCCGTCTGCTGTCCTCTGTAGCTGCTGTCTACTCAGTGCAGGATTTCAGCTTTGGTGATGTTCTAATAAATAATAATAAAGCTTAGCATTTATGCACATGCATGAATTATTTTGTTAAATCCTAGGATAGAATTTGGATTGTTTACAAAATATTTCATTTACACATTAAAACTATTAACAACAAATCAAATGTGTGTGCATTTTCCCTAAATGCACACACATGCATTTAGGGAAAATGCATGTGTGTGCATGGGAAAATGCATAATTTGAGACCAAAGCTAAAACAAAATCTTTGAGATAGGTTTGAGAAACTGCAATGCAATATCAAATAATATTTCAAGGGGAAACTAAAGCATTGATCTTACACCACTAGTATTGGTCCGATACTGATATTGACAATTATTTCGTCTTGCTTGGTGAAATGTGCTGCACAAATAAACTTGACTTGACTTAAACGCATCGAAAAAAAGGTTCACCGACAAAAACTAGGTGTCATTTGTTATAGTTCTTATCAAAACTTTTTATGCTTTCCCAAATCTGACTCTGATATCTAAGTAAAGTTTCACATGAGACAAAGACTGAGATTCTGACCTACATGTGTTCTACAGCTTGATTTGTGTTCCAAGTGGAAGCTGCTTAGGGATGCATTAATTATCCCAGGGCTCTCCTCTTGTCTGCCATTGGTCGTCATTATTAGTGTAGATTTCACAGAGCTCCTTCTGTACCCGATGATGTGAACAGAGATAATAAAAAATCAGCCTAAACCAAATGAGAAATATTGTTAATTGGCAACTTATTTCATTTCAGTCCATTATGAAAATTATTAGTTTCTTTTCATGAGGAGGTAATTAAATTTTTAATGGAACATTTAGTTTCTGAAATGACCTTTTTCAATTAAGTCTCTTTAATTGAAACTGTATCTTGTTCAATCACTGAATGTTATTTAATTAAACTGTAACACAGATATGTAGGACACTTGTCGAAATCTGGCACCTTTTTTGGCATATTTAACTGTTTGGCATATTTTAGCACTACTTTTAAAAATCACCTTTAATTTATTGGATAAATCAGTCTCATATTTTACATTTGAAATAATTTATAAATACAAATAATGTTAATCACTTATCAGTGGTGGGATAAAATAAATAAAATCTGTAATTAGTCGCAATTAATCTTCTTTCTTTCTATTTTTTAACAAATGCCAATATTTGACAAAATATTGAAAATTTTCCAATTCCAGCACAGTATCAGTATCAGTACATGTAGTGTGACAATCTCTAACTCAGTTTAGTATAAAGTGGTTATTCAGTGGCTACATCCCATCATCCAGCTCAAGATGCATTTAAAATATAGAACTTTTACATTCTACACACCTAACACAACAATGCTGGGAGAAAAAATGAAATGCTTTTCCAATTTACAGAGCACAGTTTTTGTCTTTTAGTTTCATATTCGCAAATGTTGAACCTCTCTGAGTCACTCGTCACATTGGATTTAAGTGAAAATGTTCCCTTTTCGTCTGAACCTGAAGACAGTAATGTTAAAACAGTAACACTTGCTGGTTTGAAAGCATGTTGGCATGACAACAATAACATGTTCAGCTGAATTTTTTTTTGGTTTGTTTTTTTATTTGTTCCTTCCTCCTCAATCCACCACAGATAAGATCTGGCTTTAGATTTTAAATGTCAGCCCTTTGTAGGAACGATCACCTTTAAAGTTTACTCTCAAAGCAGTGTTCGTTGAACAGTCACATTCGTCATTCATGTTTTCATAAGATAGAGAAGCTAACCATTACCAGATAAACTCATAAATGCATGAGAATGCATTTTGTTTGCAGAATGACTGCTGCATAATATGCAAGAAACAGCTGAGCAAAGTGTAAGAGAGAGAAAAAAATCAGAAGAATGCTACAATCATGTAATAGAAGAAATCAGAAAAAGCAAAAAATAAGAAAAATCAGAAAAAATCAGAAAAATCAGAAATCGCAGAAGAAATCAGTATGAGCAGAAGAAAGAGCCTGGTGCAGAACGTGGGGAACTGGATTCTGGACTTCAGAGCAGACAAACCTCAGACTGCTGGGATCTTCAACAGCGTCTCCTCCTCTGACTCAGCTCAGCTCGGGCTCACTTTCATTAACTGGTTTTACTAACACAGTCCTGACATTTCTTTCTGTAACAGTATCATTTAATATCACAAGATTTTGTTTTTATTCTGCAGGTTTTTGACCAACAAGCACAAAGAAATGATTGAATTTATTAACTATTTCATGCATATATTATTTCTAATGAAGTATAGACAGTATACTGTAGTGAGATTTTTAGAGTTATTGCTAATTACAGATTTTCATGTTTTCCATATGCTCCTTTTGTCATGTTTATTGTTCTCTAATAATTTATTTATGTCCTCCTTGCAATTACGTACATTAGAAGTTAACTGGTTTTTATACTTTTTTATATTCGGCTTAAATAGTCCTACATTGTGTAAAATTTTTATATAGTGCATTTTTCATTTTACAAGTGTTTTGCAGTCTCCTTGACATCCATGGATTGTTTTTGTGCCCTTGCTTTTTTACAATGTAATTTTACTCAGTTTTTATCATAAAGAATCATAAATACTCACAAAAACTCCTCATAAGCCTCATCAGCATTATATTCTTTGCGTATTAATTGCCACTCTTGCTTTCAAAAAAAATCTGCTCTAAGTGCCTCTGTTCATTCATCAGTCTTAACTCTTACATGAAATGGTTTATTTAATTTTTTTTCCCCTGCTGTAACGATTATACAGTATGAACACTGGCAGGTGGTCGCTGATGTTATTTACTAGTAATCCATCTCTAACTTGTTTTCCAAATCATTCGAAACAATACTGCGGCACAGTGAACTGTTGTTCTATCGACCTTAGCAAGAGAATTGACAGGACCGTAACAATTTACTACTGAAAACGATTGAACAGCTTTAAATTACCCTGATACTCTGATACAGCACATTACTTCTCAGTAAACAGAAAATACATTCCCTGACCTATTCTGACCTCAGCTCTGATGACATCACACCGAGCTGACAACGTTCCAGTTAACATTCAGAGAAGTTGAAACTTCAACATGTCAACTCCCGAGTAGCCATTGTCCGTACTACTATTGTTCCTCTACTCATGAAATATTTTTGATTTCAGTGAGCCGTCCTCATTTTTTTCTTGTCGTATTTAATCCTTCCACCAGGTGGCAGTGTCACTCAGCTTAACAGGTATTGATTGTCATATAGGGAGGATCAAACATTAGGTTCTGAAAGTAGGCCCTAATTGTGGTCAAATCAAAAAACATCAAGCCAAACTTATCCAACACATTTCCTGACAAGGGATTTGAAGCTCTTTTGCTTTGGGAAGCTGGATACTTTGGTGGGTAATTAGAAGTAATGAAACAGCAGCAAATAAAAGGTGCAGTGACGGCCATTCCACAGCTCAAACAGAACCCAGAATGGACTCTGATGTGTTCCCTGAAAGCCTCACCAACCCTTTTAATTACGTCTCCGCGAAAAGTGTTCACTTTGCACAATAATAATAAAACATTTTTTTTTTTTTAAACTGTGTCAATTGGCATGCAGAACAATGTTTAACATATCAGAAAATGAATCTACACAGCACTTTGAATTAAAAGTTTCATACTGGAATAAGTGGGGCAGGCCAGCTGAGAATGCCATTGTATTTGGTCTAAATGACTCCTTTGTTGGCGCTGCTGAAAAGCAATTAAAACAGGGATTGGAGTGTGGTGGTGTTCTCCAACTTGTCACTGTTACATTCTGGAAATGAGGGGAATAAAAAAAAACCCACTGTGTGTGTGCTGTCTTTTCAAACTGCAGCTCAAACTCATTTATGTGGTGGTGTGTTGGACCAGGCCTCTGAAAGGACAGAGCTGAAGCTGCAGCCCGAGCCGCGGATCGTTCCTGTCTCGGAGGTTCTGTTTACTCCAGTTGTTGCTATGGAAAAGATGAGCCTCTCTGATGCCTCACACTGGTTGATGATCCTGGACTGTGCAGCTTGAATCCAAACGCTGCCTGAGGCCATGTTTCAGAAACAACAGGACTTTCCCAATGCAGCTCATCTTTAGGTTTCTTAAGTAACGTGAATCATTCTATGCGAAGTATTTTTATTAGGCATTGCATCGTCTGAACATGTAATAAATCCAACACATTTCATACACATAAACTAGATATGGTCCATTTACAGACTAATCACAGTGGATCCTTAAAAGGGCAGCATTTTGTATTTTCCAGGCATGTAGAATAACCAAGTAACTATGTTGACTTCAGTTGTTATAAAAATATGACTTAAAAGAAATTTGACTTTTTAATTTAATACTTTGAAATTGAGCCTCTTTCTCCTGAAAAACTTTTGCTCTTTCTGAAACTCCACCTTCAGGAAGTCATCACAACATGGCTCCTCTGTTAACCCTTAACAATGTCTTTCGTTGCTGTGACAGGTAGCTCCTATAATGAGCTCAGAAAGTAAAATACTCAGCTCCATTGGGTTTTAGCCAATTGCTGCTGGCTAGTCTGAAGGAACTGACTGTGTGTGGTTCAGCCCCGAGGAGGAGCTTTGTCCTCGAAGGCGGAGCTAGATCCCCCCCAGGAGTTTTGCATAGCTGAATGGTTGCCATGGGAGATTAAATGATTCCTCAAACATGAATGAAAGAATCAAAGCAACACTCCAGGTTTGTTTTTGATAAGGGAATAACATAGTTGGTTTTATTTAAAGAGTTCACTCTCCCCTAGGCCTAAACAGTCATGTCAAACGTTTCTCAACTTTATTGCAGCAAACAACTTAGTCAACTGAAAATGTTGTCTTGTCTTGCATGACTATCAGCATTCCCCTTATTGCCGTGACTAGTCTACCTGCGGGAACTTCAGATTTCATCAGATTAAGAGGTCATTTATTGTCTACAGGTCTTGTTGGGTGACTGCATAGATTTTTCTGGCTCAGTGAAATTGAGCTCAGTGAGAGAAATCCCAGGCAGAGCAGTGCTGGGAGATGAGAATCAAGCAGAATTGCATAGGAAAGACCTTTGGTAAACTATAACAGGCTCTGACCAAAGACTTTCTTCATGTCATTGTTCTTACCAAGGCCAGATCTGTTGAGTGTATAACTAGAGGTTGTCCTATCAAACATTGATAACTGTGGATCTCTACTGCTCCTCCAGAGTAACCATGGCTGCTTCTCTAACTAATGCTCTACTTGGGTTCCCTCTTAGCTTAGGCTGAAAACACTTAACTATTTTCAGAGCGACGGCTTGATCGTCACTCTGCAACAATGTTCAACGCTTGATAAATTGTTTTCGAAACTTCTCCAGCAGGCAGCGGCCCGCCTGCCGGAGGCCGTTGACTAAAATCAATTTCCCTAAAACATCCTCTTTTAATTAAACAAACGAGCACAATAAAGGAGAGAAAGGGAATAGGAGATGCCTCTGCTATTCCCATGCTAGGAAGAGCTTCATTAATATTTAAACACTCTGTTGGTGCCTCGACAGTTTTTCTTTTTGCCAGTGATATGGTGGAACGGTGCAGGCAACAGTGCTGGCAGTGCAGAGTTTAGATAACGCTTCACTTAGCTTTGGTTTGAGTTAAATAAATAAGTAAAACAACACTACACCAAAAGGAGACGTTCTCTGGATTCTCCTGACTGAGCTCATTATTCTGCCAGAGGGGGCGGACGGGGCAATAGGCAAATTTCTCTGACAAACAGGTGCAGATTTATTTTTAAGCGTTGTTATCCAAAATGTAGACATTTTCAAAGATAGTTGGGAGGTCTCTAAAATGTACAATGAAAACATTAAAACTTTTCTTTTGAAATATGTTGACGACATTGTGAACATATACCGTCATGTTTGTATAAATTAGAACAAGCATCTTTTGAAAATGGTTTTTGATCAGGTTTTAAACATTTAATTAAAACCACATGTCAATGTTTAATGTGTCAGTCTGATAATAATAATAATAATAATAATAAAATAATAATATTCTAGTCTTAAACGTCACGTTTTCATCAGCTGTCAGCAGAAAATCAGCATCATTAAAGTCCTGAAATACATCCACCTGTGAGAATTAATCCATGTGTGTTTCACTTAGTGAATCATTTTCAATCGTATAATTTACTCAAAGAACTGTAAATAATAACTATGCTTAATAAAAAGTTACTTGATGCCAGCAGCACATTAGCAGAGAGCGAGGTCAGACATACTAGTGGAAATAACCACAGACCTCCTGGGAAATCATTTTGGCCCAATGTCTGGATAAAACACTGAAATCTCAAACAGAAGACCCATCCCAACTTTTCCAACGTCAAAGCATCTTTTCCTTTTGTTTTTGACACACACTGAAAATAATCTTTTACATCTTCCATGTTTTCAGAGCATATCTGAGATTTACCAGCAGCTCAAGTCAAGACAAAAAAAAAAAAAGAGAAAAAAAAAAAAAAGATTTAGGAATTTTCTCCTGATTCAACTGAGCTTGAGAAAGCAGACACAAACAGAAGAATCATCAATGATTGAGGAGGCCTGAGGGGTAGTGGTTACCAAGATAACTGAGGATATCTGATCGCTAAAAATGATGCAAGACGACAAAACCAAACCTAGTTAAAACTCACTGAGGCCAAAAGCAGCCATTCCAGAACATTCCTACATGCTTTTCATCTCATAATTCCAAGTTTTGCAGATTCATAGTCAAGCGTTTACTGCTCTTTATGATCATTGTAAAAAAAATAAGTACAAAAAATAAGTGTAAAAGGTATACAAAGTGTACAAGACGTATGGGCCCTGAAAAAAAGAAGAACCAGCTGTTATGAAGGAACAAGCAAAACGAGGACAAGGAAATTTCATACTTTAGTAATCATTGTCAGGTTGTTGTGAAGGGATGCATAAACCAAGAAAAAAATGTGGATAATAAATGATATAAGGAAAATATAGCCTTTAATTCGCTGCTGTTTCTGAAACTCCGCCTTCAGGAAGTCATCACAACATGGCTCCTCTATTAACCTTTTAATTAACAAAATTTTTACCAGCGTTTCACTGACAAGCTCGTACAATGAGCTCAGCAGACGCATCGTTCTACCAGGTGTTTGCTAATTGCTGCTGGCTAGTCTGAAGGAGCTGAACGGAGGAGTTGGAAGGAGGGCTCCTCTGTGAGTCAAGTGGCTCTCAGCCATCCCAGCTGTCTGTCGGGAGCGGTGGGAGTCTTGGAAACTGCAGCTCAAAGGAGGAGCTTCGCCCTTGAGGATGGTGCTTGATCCACCCAGGCTTTTTGCACAGCTCAATGGTTGCCATGGAGATCGAAGGTCTCCTCAAACATGCTTGAACGAATTAAAGCAACGAGAGAATAACAGCAGAGCATGATGAAAACCTCCAATTTTACATTTTGCTGAAAAGAAATACGGCGCCCTGTCCTTTGACTATGACTGTATTTTGCTGCATTTGCTTTAATCCAGACAATCGGCTCCTAAAACAACACTGCCACCGTCTCGGTTCCTTGTCAGTTTATCTGCTGGCATGTTTTTTTCTTCTCCTTTGGGCCTTTGAGTAACTTTCAAAGAGCTCCAGTCAGGCTGACTTTTGCATCAAAGGAAGCAGATGTTTTGTGTTCTCTCTGGGCTTGTCCTGCCCCATGCAGTCCTCCTCCTCCTCCTCCTCCTGCTCGCTTCTTAATTGTTAGGAGAAAGTGGAGCACGATGTTCTAGATTGTGGGTGTTATCTTCACTCTGGCGTCCCCTCGGCTCACTTCCTCCCTCTGGTTGCGGGACCCGGGGATCTCATCTCTTTGTTTCGGCCTCTCAGAAAGTCAGGTGGCCCTCAGCCATCCCAGCTGTCTGTCGGGTGTCGCCGCGCATCAGCGTCAAGCGGGGGTGGGGGTGTCGGGGGTGACAGAGGGGAGGGTGTAAAGCAGAATCTCGCTCAGTTTTACATGCTACATTTGCCTTTAATGGAGGGGAAACGGTGTGTGGAGCTGAGGCGCCCCGAATAGAAATCTCCGGCAACACTTCGGCAGCATGTGTAATTAGTGCAGTAAGTCTCCTAATTAGCTTGTTGTGTTGTCAGCGGTGATGGCAGCATCCGGGTGTGAGAGCTGGCTTTGGAGTGAGGTGGTTGGGGGCAGATGGCAGCGTGGAGCCGAGAGGCTGAGGCTGTGTCAGACGTTCCGCAGCCAGGAGCCCACACCCCCATCGCCCCACCCCTCCTCCCCACAGCAGCAGAGGTTAAGAATAGAGGAGGTCTTGTCACATCGCATGTAGGAACATCCAGCGTTCTGAGGGCTGATACGCGCCGAGAACAAACAGTCGGCCCCAATGTTTGCTTCTCTCTCCTACTTATTAGTCCCTTTTGGTCAGATTCTGTCACAGATCTGCACCGCCTGTAGCTGAGTTTTGGCCCGGAGTTGACATAAACCAGCGTGGAGCCTATTATCGCTCCCCTCACAGATGGAGAATGTGGGCTACCATCAGATTTACTCCACAATCACACGATTCTCTACAGCCGGATCTTTTTTTTCTTCTTCTTCTTCTTCTTCTTCTCTGCATGTCAGAGGAGGAGGGAGGAAAATGTTTTAACGAGATCAGCGGGACGGGACGTACAGGAGGTCAGGAGCAACCCTGGGCTCCGTTCGGCTCTAAGTCTGACGTCGTCCTAATGCTGTAAAACTGTCAGGAGCTCCTGCTGCTAAAATGCTGATATTTGCTTGTATTCATCACAACGGGGCCTGTGTCTGAGATTTGTTCTGACGCGCAGAACAAAAGGCGATCCAAGCAGCTCTTCCTCCTCCAGATGTTGGATTTGATTTGGAGAGAAAAGGTGATGTTGAGGGGGCTGGGTTGGAAAAGAAGGGAGGGCAGAGAGAGAGGAAAACAAGTTTGAACAGCAACAGCAGCTGCGGCACAAAGAAAAAAAAGGAGTCGTCAGAGAAATGCCGAAAGGTGACAGAAACAAACACACACACACACAATTGTAGGGCAAAAACAGCACAGGGCAAGGTGTTCACTTTGTCATACGACGCTTCTCGTATATAATATAATCACAACTCAATATAGTGAGCCCCCAGTTTTCACAGCAGTTACAGACCTAATCTTAGGTCAGAACAGGAACATTTAGTTTATATACTTCACTCAACCCAGAAAAGGAATTAGAACAAACTTAGAATCCAGAGAAACTCATCTACTCATTACCTCAGATCAACCATTAGGACCATCTACTTCACAGAATCAAACATGGAGAACAAACATGAAGTTTTATCAGATCAAGAATCCAGAGAAACCCCCACCAGTTTAGAAATGTATTCTTACTAAACATGGGGAACCAATATGTAGTTCTATACTTTTACTTTTTGTAAACTTGTAATATTTTTCTCTTGCTTTTCTTTTATGAGGAGCGACTGACATGGCATTCATGTCCAGAGGATGAAGCTCAATAATTCCTCCCTCTGGTTATTATTTTGCAGTATTTGTATACTCCAGCTCTGCTGACAATGCTTCTAAAATGCAAGGTGTGAAACTGATCTACTGACAAACAAACTGTAAGAATCCAGCTTATTACAGCAAAGATAAAAAGATTTGAGATGATTATTATCAGGGTGGCGTTGATGAGGAACTTTCCCAGACACAGTTTTGACTTCAACAAATCTTTCATTTAATTGCTGAAATAGAAATGAATTTCTAATTCATTTCTGAATGAATTAGAAATTAATTTACCAATAAACTTTTACCAATAAACCAACTTTATTCTGTCGGCTCTTTAGTATGAATAACGTGAGCTGAGCTGCAGTTACCAGAGTTTTGTGTCTTTGCTCAACGTTACACATACTGACAGCGCTGTTCTCCAGTGAGACGGAGAACAGGCACAAGGGGAGGGGGGCACATATCACATGACATCATATGACCTCCATGTTTTCATGTCTGGGACAATAAATAGTTCTGAAAAAGATTTGTAAAAAGTAGAGCCACACGTTCGAGTCTTGTCCACAAAAAAAATCATATGTAGCTATAAGCAATACCAGAATAAATCTACTGAGATTTAAAGTTACACTTAAAGTTGCAGCGTGTAACTTCTATAAAAAATATATGTTTTACATATTTGTTCAAACTGTCACTATACTGTTACAGTGTAGTATGAGACAAATAACTTGTGAAAGAAGTGAAATCCTCTGCCTTCTCCCAGTGCTAACTAGAAACAACCAATCAGAGCCAAGAGGAGGGCCTTTATGCTGCCAATCATCCTTTGTGTGGCGCTGCTCGCTACACAAAAACTGATAGCAGTATCTTCCTGACTGCAGGAAGTATCAAGAAGTACTTTTTGAAATACTTCTTAATTTTGAAGAAGTATAAAAGTCACTCATTCTTTTATAAAGGGAAGGATCCACTGGATCTGGAGCCTTCCACAGTCCCATCTGTGTTCTCATTTTTAGAGTGTAAAGTGGATGAGTGTAAGCAACCAGGGTCAGTATTCCTAAGCAGCTGGTTAAAATAGACGGGATCAGTAATTAGTTTATTACAGGAACAACTTGTGATGTTTGTTGACATCCTGAACGACGAGATATCTGTAAAACTTCTGAAACCGTCTCTGCAGTGGATTTAACGTGCATGTTACTTTAAACAGTGAAAATGTCAAAAGAGAGCTAAAAGTCAAAAAAGCTTTTTGAAAACCAGAGTTCAACCAGAGTGTCCTATATATCATTGATCAAATTTAATTAAACAACATTCAGGGATTGAAAAAGATATAGTTTCAATTAAAAGGGCTTTAATTGAAAAAGGTCATTTGAAAAACTAAACGTTCCATTAGAAATTCAATTACCTCCACGCAAAAAAGGAACATAATGTGATTCTTATAACGGACGGTGAAATGGAAGAAGTCGGCCAATTAGCAGGTTTCCCATTTGATTCAGGTAGATTTTATGATCTTTGTTCAGAGTATTAATTACAGAGGGAGCGCTGTGAAAGCCACGGTCATAATGACGGCCCTGGACTAATTAACGCATCCCTAAGCAGCTTCCAGTTACAACCCCAACCACATGTAGGTCAGAGATCTCAGTCTTTTGTTCCGTCTGACATTTTAGTCGGGAAAGGTTGTGTCTTTCAAACGGATTTGGGAAAACCATTTTCTGATTGTGGTGAGTAGTTTTTGATGTTGAAACCACAACCAGGTGAATCTCTGCTCCCTCTGGCTGCTTCCGCAGGTGTGACAGGTATCAGTCAACCCAGCAGACGAGTCGGCGTGTTTAATTCAGCCACAGCGCACCGTGGGGAAATGGATACTCAGCACCCTGATGACAGAGCTTTGCTGTTTACGCTCTCTGCAGGTATTAATTTGCTGGCAATGTTGCTTTTTTATTTTCCTCAGCATATTTATTAGAGCAATACGTGTGCCGAGGGCAAGAACACAGACATTCAGAGATGCTTTTACGGAGGATTTCCATCTTGGCCGGCGTGCACCGCTGCTTCTCAGCACCTCTGTTTATTTTCAGGACTTAATGTGATGCAAGCAGAGAGGATAAAGGTCTACACATACTCTGCAAGAACAGAGAAATTTGTTCTCTCTCACTCGACGTGGGAGAACAGGGAAGAACAAAGTTCCATCTCGCCTTGGCATTTCATGCTTCATAGGGACTCGTGCAGAACTCCTGGGAAGTCTTTCTGGGTCTCTCCCAGCGCCGCACACCAGGCTGTTCTCTGACACCTCGAAAGCAAAAAGTTCAGCACAAAATACGTCAAGAGCAAACTGCAACAACTCCACAACTAAGACTGGCAGTCAGTTTGTTCCTGCACCAACATTTAGTCCAGTTCACACGTTTGCAAGGAAGTACCGAGATGATCTCTGATGGAGAAAAGTTGTAAATTTGGGGGAAGAAAGAACATTAGAATTTTCCCTGATCAAAAGTATAACTTTACATTAATAAGCTCGGATATATTCTGGTATTACAGAAATGTGTTAGGGAAAAAAAATGAGACTAAAATTTATCAGACAATTCTCCAAAATTTATTGAATAAAGTTGAAATTAGAGATTAGATATAGTGTCTGGTTTTTAGACATTTTTACTTAACAGGTTCCTTCTCTTGTAAATTATTAGTTAGCATTTAATATGTTAATTAAACATATTGTTTAAATTAACATTGTTTTCAGGAGCAGTTTTATGTAAAATCAACTTTTTGAGATTCACATCATGGTATCATGTAATTCCCTCATCAAACTCATACCTGGAGTGTTGCTTTGATTCTGTAATGCATGTTTGAGAAATCCTTTTAATCTCCATGGCAACTGCAAGCTGCTCAAAACCTAGCTCCGCCTTCGATGCACAGCTCCTCCTTGGTACTCCAGTTTCCAAGCTTCTGAGCTCCCACCTCACAGGACTCCCCACTCAGCTCCTTCAGACTAGCCAGCAGCAATTAGCAAACACACATCGGAGCTATTCATCTGCTGATCTCGTTGTGGGAGCTACTTCTCAATGCGACGCTGGTAAAAACGCTGCTAAAGGCTTAATTGAGGAGCCATGTTTGGTTGGGTATAACAGCTACTCTACTTTCTTGGCTAGCGCACCCTGAACGCAAGTGCAACTATAAAGGTTTAGCTGTAGTTGCGTTGAGCGCGATTTTAATGTAAGTCATCCTGACTTACATTAAAGTCAGCTACAACAGCCTGTGATAATGTCAGACAAAGTGGCAAAAGTTAATGTGTATTTTCATAGAGCGCATGCAAACATTTGTTTTCTAACTATTTATGACTATTTTCTTGTCAGTACAACAAAGATAAAAAGTACTGAAATGCTCACTTTACACATTTATTTAAGTCTGTCAGTAATATTTGTATTTATGTTTTCATCTTGGGCACCAGAGAGCAGGGAGACGGTGAACAGAAACTGAATGAGGAAATCCTAGAGTCGATCTTTGACTTGGCTCCTGTGTGTCTTAGCAGAGGCAAAACTGTTCACACCAGTCTGAGAAAAGTTTTACGTCTTTGAAAACCATCAGACTATTAATACTGCTAGCATTATTCTAAACATGATACATTAAATGTATTATAAACAATAATCAAAACTGTGTGTTTCTCCTAAAACTATTGAGGAAAGAAAAAGGAAGAAAAAAAAGAATCTGGTGAGGAAGGCCAGCTATAACACACACACACACACACACACACACCCCCACACACAAAGAACTGCAGAGTTCTGGTATTGGTTGTGTTTTATATCCTTCAAAAGTCTCCTGTTTTTCCACACACCTCCAGTAAGGAGTTGCATAATAAAAGCTTTTTCTCCAAAGAAAACATCCAGGCAGGGATGGCGCTCCAAATAAAACCTTGAGAGAGACTCAGTTCTGGTCTGATGAAACCTGACCTGCGGAAGTGTGGAATCTGGTTTATATGTTTCTATGCTTGAAGTCCGGCTTAAATGAAGTTTAGAACCTGGTTGAGACCAGATCATTAATCACATTCTGATCAAACTGAATAAAAACTCACGTTACTTAGAAAACATCCCTGGTTACCATGACATGTAACGTCATGTAATATGTAACAGTAGTGTAACTATCTTTATAAGAGTAATGTAACTAATTATATCTCGTTGTTTGTTATACAGTGAGTCCCTGTTCTGTTTTACGCTCCACACTGTTCCACTTCATTTGTTGTATTTTCTTTGTTTCCTTGTAATCCAGATTCACATCCGTTCATTTTCCACCACGTACATAAAATATAATACTTTCCCTAACACTTCTCAGAAAACAAAAATCCATTAATAAATAAATCAGTTAATCATTATGTATTTGTATACTCATGCAAATAATTGCAATTAAATATTTTAATTGACTGACAGCCCTAAAATAAACATTAAAAACTGAAATACTAAAAAAAAACAAAAACACAAATTGTAATCATCTCTGGTTTTCTCTATAACACCAATCAGCTCTTGTTAAATATAACACTAAGAACATGTCTGATGTGTAACATTAGGCTGATTAAAGTCAGCAGTTGATTTGTTTTCAGCTGGAAACTGAAGGAACAAACTTGAGAGCCGAAAGATGGCAGCAGCAGATCCTGTCCAGCAGGGGGCAGTATTACCCAGGCAGCAAGAACAGGCAGACGCTTTGACTCAAAAATAAAGCAGCGATGTAAGAGCACATTCTCTATGCTGGTAAGAGGAGCAATGTTATCTATTATTTCTTTTCGATTTGACCATGAACATGTCATATTTCCCAGATTCAAAATTCTGCAGCCACCTGTTCACTTTCCAAACTTCCCAGCCACTGAAGATGCACCTGCTGCTGGAATGTTATCAACGTTTAAGTAAAAAAACATCCGATTCTCACAGCAGATGAACAATGTTGCACGTTTGGTGGCACATCCTCTAACATGAAATCCTGCTGTTTGACACGATCACACTGTCTTACACCACAAACCGCATGAATTCTCCCCCTTACAGGATGAGTGGATTGTTGTCGCTGCATAATCTCTCTTCACCTCAGTAAGTGTTGTGAAGGTGTCGATATACAACGGAGTAGTGAGGAAGAGACGGAGGAGACAATACAGGCTGAGAGCATCTATCTATCTATCTATCTATCTATCTATCTATCTATCTATCTATCTATCTATCTATCTATCTATCTATCTATCTATCTATCTATCTATCTATCTATCTATCTATCTATCTATCTATCTATCTATCTATTATTTTTGCTCATCTGTTTAAGTTTTTTTTATATAAAAATCAAATATGGATGTAATTGTCGTCCAAAAAGTATTTTTTATGCAAAATATTTTAAAAATAAATGTCATATATAATTTCAAATCAAATATATATATATATATATATATATATACATATATATATATATATATATATATATAACTTTAGGGTCTTGAATAAAAATAACTGCATGTAAAAAGCTCCACCTTAAGCAGATAGAAATTCATTTAGCATCAAAATAGCTTTTAAAAAACTAACATGTTTATTATTATTATTATTGTTATTATTAATAATATTATTATTGTTGTTGTGTCTTCTCTATTGTTAATTAATATTGGTAATAGTATTTATTAGATTTTTAAAAAAATTTTTTACTGGCATGAAAAAAGTATTCCGTCCATTTTTTGACTAAACTTAAATCATTTTGTTTGAAATGTAATCTGTACAATAGAGTGCTCGGTTTGCATTAATAAACAGATGGATAATAAAATAAATCAGTTAAAACACCAACAGGTAAACAAGCTTATAGCTGATGTTGTGATATTTGACATCACATGTATTATTTTTCCCGCTCTATGTTGGTGTGTTTCCCTCGTCTTCCTTTGTTTATCCCCTGAATCATGTGGGTTTCATCCCAGTAGAAGGAGTGGAGGGTACGGGGGGGGGCTGTCAGAGTTGGATTCTGTAGGCGGTGAAGACTGTGTGTGTGTGTGTGGTGGGGGGGGGGGGGGGGGTGTATGTACAGGGTGTTTGTGTATAATAAGTGTGACTGTGTGAGTGAAGGGTCGGGGCAGCAGCTGGTCGAGGGCTTTTTTCTGCGCGCCCGCCTTGGGGAGCCCCCACTCCAGCTGTGATTGATGCGCTCCTGTTGCTGACCGTGCAGGGGCCGGAGCACGGGGGCCCCGCTGAGGGCCCTGCTGAGGCCGATGTTTATTTGTGGTCAGGATGCTCTCCTCTGTCACAGGGCCGTGGTCGTCGAACATCTTCATCGGCACAAACATCGGCTCTCTCTCCCTGCCTTCCGCCACCGCAGAGCTCCTCACATCGTCCGCCGTTCAGTCCAAACATAAAGCATACACGAGTCCGTCTCTCCTCACGGGGAAGCCTGGTTTTTAGAGTCCTGGTGAGTTTTGCTTTGACGCAGCCAAATATAGCAGCAGACAGAGGAGTCTAAACAGTCAGGACTGATGGTCCTGTCTCTTTGATCGCAGCGGACGCCGGGTTCATGGATGAAGAAAGGTTTTTTTCTGTGTGACATTTTGGAGCAGTTCAAGGAAATGATTGGTCAAATTGCAATCAGCAGGCAGAGCCAGGTTTTCTCCTGCCCCTCCTCCCCCTCGAGGTCCTGGAGGTAAAACTACACCTCACCGGGTGTAAAACAAGCTCAGATTTTGTTTTCCTTTCAGTCCGGCTCCTTATTATTCCTCCAAAAAGCCATAGCTCAAATATTGTAATCATACACTTGATTGCTTGAGGCTCATAGCGGGAAATAATTTAATTGTTGCTCCAAACAATGAGCAAACAGACGTTTTTAGTTATTAACAGCCACCGCACGGCTTGTCATGAAAAACACAAACAACTACAGAAATCTTCCAGCTCTCTCTCCGTAAAACAACAAATCTGACTTTATTAAAATGTGTGCTGCTCGGATACGACACATCCGGCTCTCTGATTTACAGCTACATGTGCTGCTTCCTTGTGACTCCACCGGACCGCAATCCATGTAGAATAAGAACTCACTTTTGTAATTATGAAACATAATGCAGCCATGTCCAAGTCTTCTTTTAGCTAAGAACCGGAGAGTCACAGAGGCTGAGTTTCCACTACAAATATGTTCACATTTTTGTTGATATAAAAACACAATTTCACAATGGCAGTGTTTCCACTAAATAAGAAACAAAGTTAAAATCACATGTGAATAACTTTATTTCCATGATAAGTCATTAAAAAACATCACAATAAAACGCCACGCAAAGATCTTTTGACTACTTCCTGTCTTCTTCTTCTTCATGGTTAGCAACAGTAACATTCAGTTGTTGATCTTGTGATTCGCATGATGTGAAAAACATTTTTCCCATTTTAGTTTTATGAGTTAAATCAGTTTCGATACAACCTAAAAAACAAACAAAAAAAACAAACACACAAAATCTCTTCCTAGTGGCAAAACTTGGAATCAAAAACCAAGAGTTTTTCAAAATTTGAATTATTCCATTCAACAAATTTATTTTAGAAATATCAAATGGTGCAATTCTAAACATGTCGGTCTTGATTTCAGCAGGGGGATCAAACTCCAGTCCTCAGGGTGTCCTGCAATTTTTAGATGCGCCTCTGCTGCACCACCTCAACAGAATAATTAGGTCATTAAGGCTCTGGAGATCTGATCTACACAAGGAGGTAATTAAGACATTTCATTCCAGTGTTTTGTACCTGTGGCGCTTTTAAAAGCTGCAGGACAGTGGCCCTCGAGGACTGGAGTTTGACACCTGTGATTTAAAGGGACTCAGTGTTTCGGCTCTCTTTTTCTTTTAAAGTTTTCTCAAAATTCGCCCGACAACTGGAAACATAATGTCTGTCGGAGCCGTTCCCGTTTCAAGGATAACGTGGATGTCAGAAACTTAGTGAACCTGCTGTTACCAAAGACCCAGCAGGTCGTCCACATTTCTCGTCTCCAGCAGAACATTGTGACACTTCAGGTTGACTGTATGAAACGTATGAGCTCCGCATATAGAGTTTACAGGATTATGCAATCATCACTTTTTCTCTCCTCATCAAGTCTAACAGATCAGAAATGTCAAATCTTTAATCTACTGCTAAATACTGGAGAAGGATATCAATGAGTGGCTTTGATCCTCATTGTTACCATCTAGATAGACTCAGTTCTTCACAAGTGAGAGGTCAGTGTGATGACTAAATAAATGCAAAGTGATCTGAACAGTTTTATTGATTACAACCCCACCAACCCCTCTGGTACTCCTGAGTGTGACGGCGCCGCTCGGCCCAAAAGTGTCCAAAACGTCCAGTGGACTACGCAGAATAATAAAAGCAACACCTAGCACTTTAAACAGGATGCGCCTATCTGAAGCAAGAGGGGGGAGATTGATCTCCCATAATGCTTTGTCTTGATGAGACAATGAAAAATGGTCCAAGCCGGCGACATGTCAATATGAGGGCTGGAGCTGCGGCGACGGTCCGGGGTTCTTATTTAATCCGGTTTCCTTTAAGATGATAGCTCTTGTTACATTTTCGCCGGCTGTCTGTCAGCTTGACATCGCAATATTACCCCTTCTCCTCACTTTCCTGCTCGGTTTCATTTATTTTAAAACACCATTTCACACACGGCTGACTTTAACAAGGCATTATACAGCTCTGAGGGAAGGCCTGGGAGAGAGAATTGTGACAGATATAACATTTTTCACGGCGGAAACCCGGAATATTGTAAACAGAAGGGTGTATGAACGGGGCAGAGTTTGAAGAGGAAAGCTGTTCGCGTGTGCATCGATGTCGTTCAGCCCCCCTGCCCCCATCCCCCCGTCCTCACGGAAAATTATGTTTGCTGTCAAAACTCTTCTCAGTTAGGGCGTGTGAGTTATGGTGGCAGCAATTATTTAGGCTTTATTTATTTGAACGTTATGATTAAGAGATTAATGATCGCTGAGCGTTACTTATGCCTCATTTAGCTACAACATGTTCCTAGACAGACTTGTTTATTCTAGTGGGCAGGAATATAGACAATGTCATGTTTAGGTCACATTGGTTGTGTTTTCTTTACAAATGTAATGTAAATATTTGATCAATATTCTGCTGATGTAAAAAAAAAAAAAAAAAAAACGTACGTTTGCAGCGTTTTGGAGAAATTGTAGTTGCTGGTTTGCAGCTTTTTATGACGTGTGTGCTGCTGTGAGCTCTGGAGGAGACAGATGCACATTGTCCAAAAAAACCCCCCAAAAACAACAAAACATCATCCTCCTACTACTTCCTGTCGTCATCTTCTTTGTCGTTTCCACCAGCAGCAACATTCGGCTGTGAATCATTTGACTTGAATGAGGTGAAGAAAGTGTTTCCATTGCATTATTTTGAAGTTTTTTGATATAACCTGAAAAACCACCTTATGCTACAGCTACAACTGTTTAGCAAAAAATACTTTTTCAAAATTGCTGTTTCCATTGAGCAAAAATATTTTCATAATTCCAATTCGCGCAATTTTACAGTTAGTGTAAAAAAAAAAAAGAAACTTTGTAATTGCGGTGTTTCCATCAAATAAGAAATGCAACTAAAAATCCCACGTGAATACATTTGTTTATTAAAAAATATGCAGCGACCCTCTACTTCCTATTGTACTCTTCTTCGTGACTTGTGCCAGTGGCAACATTGATTATCTGATGCAAAAAAGCATAAAGCAAATTCATTTTCGAAATGCCAGATCGTGTAATTCTCCGGTCAATGGAAAGGCAGTTATTGTCCTAAACCTGGGCTTCAACTGAGGGTCCCAACCATTAGTCGGATGTGTGGCATCGAAGCCGTTGACCCCCGCTGACTGCGTCACTTCCTCCACAGGCGTCTCAGGACGCGACCTCAGAGGATTCCCCAGCAGAAACAGCTGCAGCTGCAGGCTCCTTTTTATGCAACCCATATCACCGTGCAGCCACAGCGAGGGCTCACCGCGCCCTCCGCCATGCGGCTGTGGGTGAAACACGCCACGGCTGACATATCAGTGATGTTTATTAAGAGACGAGTCTATCAGGTCTCATAAGCCGGTTCTCGCAGGCGGAGGATCTTTTGTTTCTTCCGGAGGGTGTCATCAATCTTGCGCGGCTCCGCTCTCCTGAGCGCCTGATGGAAGATCACGGATTCCTCCCTCCCGATGCAGCGGCGGAGGTTAACACACAGCCAGCGTGCAAACACACACACACATACACGCAAACACGCCTACACACACCCACACAGGACTCCGCAGAGCTCTGCACTTTCTCTACTCAGAGAGAAAAACACTCTGCTGAAGACATAACCCAGTCTGTGTCTAGCTGCCTACAGACCCAGACAATAAATTAGTAAATTGTTGAAAAGTCCATTTTTTTAAGGAACTTTATCACTTAGTGAAACTCAATATAGATTAATAACAGTCAGATAGATGTTTGGAAGCCTGTATTGAATGTAATGATTACCCACTTACAGCTAATAAAAACATTTAATATTATATTATTACATCAGACCAATAAAGAATAAAAAAAAACATTTTAAAACAGAAATGTGCGCATATTTAATAACCTGCTTAAAGGTTGTTTCAAAAAAGTAACTTTTCAAAACACATTACATTTTTTGAGCTTTGAGAATTTTTTATTTTTTTAATGAAAGCATTCCTGATGAAACAACCGGAATCAGATCCTGCATGCTCCTGTTACATATTACATATTGCTCAAACTGCACTGGAGGAATCCTGACCCAAAGTAACAACAGAAAACGTATCTGGAAGACAACTTTCAAAAAAAATAAAACAAAATTTCATACATTAAAACCGTCCCTATTTCCAGTTGTGTTTTATTTGTTTTTATTTCAGCGCTTAACTTTAAAATTTACGACATTCAGTCATTTAGCAGGTGGATTTTGTTTCAGGAATCTTTTCCTGCAGAGAAGTTGTATTTTTGAGCAGACAAACATCCATAAGTCATCTGGATCTCTCACAATCTGTAATTTATGTCTTTCGAATGCCACTTTTGACGTTTATTTTTCCTTCGCAGATTGGTGATTTATACATGAAACTTACTGTGTAACTTTGTCAGAAACATTTTATTGCCCTGAGTGCAGTTTGATTTTCCCTCTTGAGAAGAACATGCTGTTCCAGTCAAAATGTTTTAACCATCTGGATTTACCTTTGAATATTCTGCCCCAGTTTCTGGTTGTCAACTAAAAAAAAATAAAAATATATTTTTTTATCTAATCTTTTTTTTCTACCTTTCAGGCTGTCCATGATGACAATAATATAAAAACCTTGTGTAAAATATTATGTTTTGTAGAAGTGGCAGGATCAAGCCAAAATATCAATAATATTGATACCAAGTATCGATTTTATCAATACTTTAGTCTGAGTTTCCCTCTTGAAATTGACTTTATTTTTGCTTTGTAGTTTCTCAACTCCACCTAAAATAAGATTTAGTTTTGATTTTGTCTCAAATTATAATTTTTTGCACTTTATTTATGTAAGAAAAATCTGTTTTTCTGTTTTTTTCTGTTTATCCTGTTCATTTGTTATGAAGGTATTTTGTAGATTTGAACTTTTGCCAAATTCTGACCTGGGATTTAACAAAATAATTCAACAGAGAAACCACAAAAACACTATGAAGGTCAGAAGTTTGATGATATATCAAACATAATTAATAAAAAGTATCAGCATCAGAATTGGTATCAGAATTGGCAATACTGGCTCTGTATTTACTAGGATACCAAAATATAAAGTATCACACACTTCTAATGGTTTCACACCGAAATACAACATGATCTAATTGACTTTATTTTAACCAGAAAAGCAATAATTATTAATATTGATATTATCTTTACATTTCAACCTCCAAAATGTTAGCCATAGCAATTAATTACAGCATCAGAGTGTGATTAATATGATTTAATGTTTTAATTGATTGACAGCACTAAAATAAACTGAACTGAATTGAACGTATCTGTTATGTAAGGAAAGTTTTCAGCCATCCAGCTAGCATTGTGCAGTAATAAGTGGGGTAGGGGCAATGCTGCAGTACTCTCTGCGAGAATATTAGCTTAATCCTTCCATGCTGTGATTTTGCTATTCTCTTTCCGCTTTAATATTTTCTATTTTACAAAGCAGTGTAGGATATTTCACATCGAAAGGTTTTAGTAAAACTGGCTTTTCTACCTTGATGTAACGTGTCATGTGTTGGTACTCTCAGGTTGTTTATAATGTACTTTTGTTTTCAGTTAGAAAACAAAATCTTTTGATTTCATTTCAGAAGTTATACTTTCTGAAGCTGGCTGTACAATGGGCAGACTTTAAAAGAGTGCAAGTAAGATAAAACTCTTTATAATGAAGGTAAATATCTGTGCAGTGGTTTTTATGGTGCGGTCTTCCTGGGAGTAATAGGAAATTGATATACTTGGGACGTGGAGACTTGGATAGTAAGTGCCCTCTGTGCCAGCTCAAACCAAATGAAAGTAGATAACAGCATCGACTCACAGCCTTTTTCAGTGTCATAACTTGTATGTAAATCTTTGCAGCCTGGATTGTGGACCTTCATTAAGTGCGCTTTAGGAGATTTATGAAGTGATCTGTGCAGAAGTCGTCCGTAGATGCTTTCTGCTTTAGACCCAGACATGATGTATATACTGCACTTGGCTTTGGCTGGACTGCTGAATCTGAAATTGGTAAAGTCCGGAGAGAACAGCTTATTCCCAGAGCTGTAGTTAAAGTGCTGCTGATTATTCTGTGACTCTTTTGACCTTTGACAACATGCTACAGCACTTTTAAGAGCATTTAGCTAAACCGCCCGCAACATCAGTTAACTGTGCATAGCTACAAACCACATGACAGGAGTGAGCATCTGCTGCTTCAGGTTTTACATCAATTGAAATTATGTGCAAAAGTGAAAACTTCTCACCCTGAATCCTCATCCTAATTTGCATCCTGACCTGACCTGACCTTTGGGACCACTTACCTAGTTAGAATGATAACTGCAGAAATAAACAGAGACGATACAAGCCTTGGACATACTCCAGGATCTTCAGAAAGTGACCCACTCCACCATGACAAGAGAGAAGGCACAAAACAAGATGTTTAGGTGAAAAGAGAGACAGATTGCATTTCTATAGCAACAACTGGATGAACGTTTAAGGGTATGTTAAGCTACACAAACATCACAGCAAACTACACATTGTGAAAGAACTGTTCTGAGGTCTGAAGAGATGAAAATAAATTAGACAATGAAGAATCAATTTGTTGAATTTGTGACGAAATCTAAGACAAAACTCTTGACTCACATAATTCTTATGTTTTGAATTCAGACAAAGTTGGTGATTTGTTTAGACCAACAAACATGACAGGAGGGGGAAGATAAGAGTCGGTTTCTAAGCTAGCTACTTCTGACTTGTAAATACAGCAAAACAGCCAACTACTTGCTCCAGCTAGGTTTACTACTTCCCCAGTTGCCTGGCTATTACCTTCCTGCGATATTTCACTTGGCTCAAATATCCCTTACAGCACAGTGTAGGCTTTCTCCAGTGCACAAATTCCTCTAGTAGATGTTTTACCAGTCCAATTAACGAAGAAAAGGCGATTTTTTGAGTGATTATGTTGGTTTTCTACTGTTTTACACTGGTAGTCTACCTGTAGGTTTAGCAATGGCAGCAGAGGAAATGAACGAAGCCGTTCAGTCTGTGTTGGCCACGCTTCCAAATATCAAATTAACACCAACAGCCGTCTTGTTCAACTCGGCACTTCTCTCTGCAGTGAAGGATGTTTGTTCACAGTGCAGGCAATTTCTGGAAATCTTCACTGAGTCAAACTGCCCTGCTGCATACTTCAGCGATTGGGTAAAGTTTAAAACCTCAACACAGGCCACGCCTCCAGGAAGACATCATTTCTCACGAGCTGAGAGTCCGGCCCCACTGGACGAAGCAAAGCCTAGAACACGTCACCGGCTTTTACCAGGATACTTCCACAGAAAAAAATGAACTCCACTTGGCCATACTGGCAAAAACACCGTCCAACATCCGTCATGGTGTGTCAACGTGATTAGGTGATGTAGTTCGGAAATAAGCCCAAATGAATCAGCTCCCACGCAGACTAGAAACAGAGGGATGAATCAGTCGTTCCTGTTAAAGATCCTGACACCTCGAGCAGCAAAGAGCTGTTCTGAATTAGGTCCAGAGTATTGTGTGTGTTCAGGTGCTCATTCTCTACTGAAAAGAGCTCCTCTGTTTCAAGTGAAGAATAAAAGGAAAGCCCGACCAAAGAGATGATTGTTTGGAACAAAGAGCAGCTTGGAAAGGTTGTCGTCGGTTTACGTGACTGATGTGGACTTCTTCACTCACAGGGATTCTTCTCCAAGAGGGTTTTTTTTTTCCTTTTCTTGAAAGTTGAACCATTTTATGATTTTATTTCATGTTTATTACTCTACTCTGTTGTTTTTCCTTTCATGTTCTGCGCAGAACATTCATGGGGTGTGGAGTTATTCACGCGCGGTCATGGCTGCCAGGTGGCACATTGTGTTAACAGAAAGATAAAAATCAGCGAGGAAATGGCCCTCCCGGCGCTGACCCTTCCACCACCCCGACTCTATCTGTCAAGTTGTCCTCCCTCTGACTTTTCACCCTCTGATCCCCATCTCCTGCTTAGGAGTAAGAGAAAACAGACCAGTATTCCCAGAACGCATTGCAGGCCACAGTCAGGCAAGCGCGTCTACATTTAGATTTTTCCCTGTTTTCTTTCTTATTAGAACATATTCCATGATTTTTTTATGTGAATCTAGTTACTTTGGCTAATACGAGGTTAATATTTTTATAACATTTTATGGTTGAAATGATAGAAATGTGACACCTTCATTAAGATCATAGCTCATCACTGACTGCCATGACAACAAGTGAGGCTGCTGAATGTTGGAAGTGCTTTCTGTCCCTTCATGTTACAAGCTTGATTGACATGTAAAATTCGGTTGACGTGATTTTGCTCTGCCTTCGCAAACTTCCACGTGGTCGAAACAAACTCGGAGCTCGGATCTGGAAATTTTGTTCTTTGAGAATTGAACACGTTCCAGCTGTAATTTGGGAAAACAAGTGGAACTTGTTCATTGTTGCAAAGTCTCACTCTCCCGTTTCCTACCGTTTCCTCCCCTGCTTGGACAGATTAGAAATGTTCTTTACTGTCCCACAGTGACAAAATTCAAGTGTACCGGCAGCAGGTCAAAGGTCAATGGAAGCATTCACAAAAAAACAAAAGAAGAATGAGACTGGACAGAAAGGGCAATCTGTCCAGTCTGCTCTATTACTATTTGTAAAAGTACAGTAATTAAAATAGCATAATCAGATTGAAAATAAATATACAGCTGAGTAGCTACTTTCATTAAAGGGACAGTATTATATGTTTTCCAGGCACACAGTCCAGTTTTATAGTATCATCAAGCAACTATATTAACTTCAGTTGTGAAAAAATGCTTTATATCAAATATGACTCAAAATAAATTTTACTTTGTAATTCAACAGCTTGAAATTGTGCCTCTGTGTCTTTAAGAAACTCCTGCTCTTTCTGAAACTCCGCCTTCCGGAAGTCATCACAACATGGCTCCTCTATCAACCCTCCAACGTTTTTCCCAGAATCAGCTCTGTCAATGCGCTCAGCAGATGTGCAGTTCCACCAGCTGTTTGCTAATTGCTGCTTACTAGTCTGAAGGAGCTGAGTGGGAAAGTCAACTGCTCTGAAAAGAGGAAATTTGGAAGCTCAGTGGAGGAGCTGCGTCTCGAAGGCGGGGCTACGTCCTCTGAGGTGTTTTCCACAGCTGAATGGTTGCCATGGGAGATTAAAGGATTTCTCAAACATGCATGAAAGAATCAAGGCAATGCTCCAGGTTTGTTTTTGATGATGGAATAACATTATAAAAGAGGGGATTTTTGATTATACTGTCCCTTTAAGCCACATGCTGAGTGTCTAGTGGATGTTTCCTAGTGTAGAATGCATCCGAAAGGACAGACGTAATAAACTCATTTCTGACAGAACAATTGGTGGTGAGAGGCTCTCTTTTATACGGAACATTTAGGAAGCATCTGATTTGGTCAGACTTCTCCCTTTTTTTTTTTTTTTTTGCTCTTCCCACATCTTTAGGTATTTTGGTATCTTAGAATCAGCTCCAGATTAAATGTGCTGTGATAAAACGCTGCTGCAGGAGAAAAGTAAGTATTGGTTGCTGGGCTGATTGCTTCTCTCTGCCTGCGTGTCAGATAGTGATCAGCTCGAATCTCCTCAACGTGCTTAATTCAGTCGGCACCTGACTGCCTGCTGTCCGTGGGCCCCGCTGCAGCTTTCTCATTCTGCTGGCCTGCCAGGGCAGGAGAGAGCGAAGCGGGACAAAACGGATGAATTGAGGGCTGAATGAGATCGCTTGTTTTCAAACGTCTATCTGACAGGACAGGCACCAGGAAGCCAATCTGGGTTCTGCTGAGGTTAGTGTTTTGGAGGCACATATCTTATGGAGAGATCAGGCAAGAACAAGTTTAGATGAACCTACAGCGGTCAACAGCCATGCCCTGCAGAACGGGGCGCCGAAAACACACAAACTAATGTTTTGTCCCGATGTGAACTGAAATCCAAGTTATCGGACGTGATTTTTGGATACTTCTGCACATGGAGAGCATCCAAACTCCATTATCATGGACAAAACAGCCTAGATTTGAACAACGAGTACAATACTTCACCGCAGTGTAATGCACCATTTACCTCACGGTAACAGTTTTATGTGTGCAAGCGGTGTGCGGAAGAGGTTGCAGTTCCATTGCAAATGTAAGGACTTTTTTTTTTTTCAATGCTCTGCAGTTTGAAAAACTGAATTTTGCAATTGCAGTATTTCCATTGAATAAGAAACGTAATAAAGTGACAACACAGTTACTTTGAAGCTAAACATTTACTTACCAGGCTGAATATATAGTTTACCAAATAAATATTTAGATTGGTACTAAATATTTAGCTGCTAACTAAATATTTACATTTGAGCTAACCATTTGCTTGTTAACTTATTTAAGTTGAAGCTAAATATTTAGCTTGCTAACTAGCTGGTTTGGAACCAAACATTTAGCTGCCAGCTAAATATTTTCACTAAATATTCAACTTACTGAGTATTTAGTTTGGGACTAAATAACTCCTAAATAACTCCTAAAGCTAGCAGCTAAATATTTAGCTGCTAGCTAAATATTTAATTTAGAGCTAAATATTGAGCTTGCTAATTCAGTATTTAATTTGAAACTGTGACATTTACAAATGAATAAACGGCATGGGGAATATATGACTTTAAAAAAATTTTTTTAAATGACCCCCCATTTTTTTTCTCCCTCTCTTATTACAGGTTAAGTCACTTTGACTGTGTAACTTCACCCAAACCAAGCAGCTCGCAGTCATGCCTCGTTCTCTGCCAGCCGCATCACGCCGCTCTGAGAGGAAATATTAGGCGGAATCATCTCAGGCGTGATGTGCCTATTAGATTATTCCACAGACCAAACAACATGGCTGGGAGAGGAGGCAGTGCAGAGGGTGGCAGCCTGTTAGCAAAGCCTCTCTGAGCTCCGGCAATCAGGTGGTGTTAGTCTCCAGCAGTTAGAAGCATCAGTGAGGCGGACGCGGCGCAGCGTCAGCCGCGCATGTGGACAGACTCTCATCCTCCAAACCAGACACAATAATGGAAAAGCAGATACCTTATCATGCTCAGCTGTCAGGCTGGAGGCCGGGCCGCGCAGATTAAGTGTGGGATACGTGCGACGCTGCGATCCGTCTGGGTGAGAATTAGGCTGCGAGCCGGAGTGAGAAAGTGACAGAGAGGCTTCGGGGGAACTTGTCGAGTTTTGCTTGCAGGAGAAGAGTCCCGGCTGTAATAAGTGTGCTTTGTTAGGAAAATGTTCCAGCGTGGTTTTTACTCCTTTCGTCCCGCTGAGAGATTCTCGGTGTTTGTTGATTGACGCCGGAGATCCGCCCACTCGCTGCTGCTAATGAGGAAAGCCCCGAGGACACAGAAACTCAGCAGACATTACTCCCTGACCTTTGAGAGGTTTTTTTTTTTTTTTTTTTTTTTTTCCTGGGGATTTGGTGGAGAGGCATTCATGCAGCCGTGATGTTGGCTGCACGTTGGGCTCCTCGGGGCCCCGCTCTGGGACAAGGAGTTAACACTGGGGAGCCTCGTTATGTGCGCAACATCAAAACGAATCAGGCTCTGTCCCTCCACCCTTCCCTCCTCTCAGGCCCCCCCGCTGTGGGCTGAGTGTGTGGAGGTAATGAGACTATGGAGCTCTCCGGCCCCCACACCGCCACCTCCGGAGCGCGACACTAACAACTGCTGGTGCCCCAGGGCTGTCCGTGAGTTAGGGAGTGAGAAAAAGCAAGAGTGAAATGGGGGGGAAGGACAGAAAAAAAATCCAGTGTGAGAGAAAGAGAGACCAGGCAGTCCACCTAACCAGCTGAAGTGGAAGTTAATCCTCATGAAGTGTGTATACTTGTGACTCATGCACCGCCAGAGGTTTTCAGAGGTCTGCTGAGGAGCTTGTGCCAAGTTGTGTGGAAGTTTCTCTTGTTGCCAACAGGCGCAGAGCAGTCAAGGCTGCTCACACTCACTGAGATCACCAGAGAGTCTTTCTTAATGATTAATCTGTGGCTGCACATAATCACTAAGTTCACTTTATCTGCAAAAAATAAAAATAAATAAAAAGGCAAAGCTGCACAGTAGATTGAGCACACTGCAGATAATCCGTGTTGCTGTTAGAAGGCAGGCTGGATCTCTGCAAAGTGCTTGTTTCTGTTTTACCAACAACACGTGTTAACCAAGGCTTTAAAAGAACTGATGCTTTTACTGATATGGACACAGCCTCAGTACATATTTACTTAATGTTAGTCCTATCTCAGAAAAAATGCATCGAGTCACAGTCTCTCTTTATACAATAAGAGAAAGGCTTGCAGTGGTGTGACCGATCCGTCACATGGGTTTACAGTCGAATAGATCCAGAGGGGCTTATGAGGTCAGGCTGTGGGCTTTGAGCCTGACCTGAACATAACTGCTGATCAACTCCTGCTGAACCGCTGAACAATAACCTGCACTCTTCAGAAGTTTGTTGTCTTGCCGTTCAGAGCCTGTTGAGGACGAGCTCTTGCACAGTGACAGTCGGAGGCTGTTGTAGAAGCTGTACAGCTCGTGTTAGTCAGCTGTTTTTTTTTACTCTTTGTTGTATATCTTTATCCATGGAACCTTCTTTTAATATTTTAATATTAACAAAATCCACTAAATCTAGCTGTTACATTCCTGCAACATCTGTCTGTCAATCTGTTGTTCAGCTCATTCTGGGGAATATGAAGTTGAGCCCAGTTCAAAATGAATATATATTCCCTCCAGTAAGTTCTGGGTGTTCTACAGGGTTTCCTCAGATCGGAAGTCCTGTTCCATCAGTTTCTTTGTTCCTTCCATGTCAGAATGTAGATCTGAAACCGAGAACTTCGGCCTTCGGCCGTACCACAACAAACAGGAACCGAGCCCAATTACTAAGGACTAGGAACCAATACGTATCTTCATCTCCAGATTTAAGTCACTCATGAACAAAACAACTAGACTCAGACGAGGCGGATCCTCGCCTGAGTCCAACCTGCACTGGATGGGAACATGTTTGGCTTTCTGGCAAAAGTCGGAAATACAACAGAACGACATCTGGCTGATCAGATATCCAACCTTGCTTAAAACTCCCACAGCGACGGCCACAAAGCACCTCATAGGACACGGGTTGTAAGCTTTGACTTGAGACAGGACAACCAAACAAGTTTGAGATGGTGAAGATCTGGTCAGCTGTTATACATCCAGTTTGAAAGCCAATGTTGCTCCCCCTAAATTTGAGGCTTCTGCTATCAGTCAAAGTGTTCTTTCCTGCAGTCTTATGGTTTGTAATAAGACTTTCTAGGCATTTTAAAGATTGTGATACCTTGATTCCTTGTTGGATTAACTCCGCCTTCCCCTTTGGGAGAACCACCCGAATCTGCTACATTGCCGGGTTTGTCCTGAAGTGGCATATGAATGGTGACAGCCCCACCACGACTGGAGCCTCAGATTTGAATGTTATTCACCCCTGAAGTCTCTATCGGGGCTTTTAAACAACTTTGGCCACAGGGATGGAATGGCTTCCACCAGATCTTCAGTCTCTGCCTCCTGCACGGTGGACTTGGTGACTGGATTGAAGGGGTCCTCTAAATTCCTCGTTTCACAGCCCATACATCTTGGGATGGTCTTGTTTCCCCTGTCTGAGTCACCAAATTGTTTTCCAGAACTTCCTTGACTCCTTCCCCAAGCTGATGTCCAAAAGAGAACGCAGAACATGACATGGGAAACATATATCTGCATTTTGTTACTACTCTGTGCAAAAAGTCAACACGACAGGTTGATTAATTAGATTGGAAGCTCTTGGTACATGAATTTCTTTGAAGGATAAAAAAAAAAGAAAGAAGGAAAAATGTTGACTTGGCATGCAAAGGCCATTAGCAACAACTGAAAGAAGGACTGTCTGTTATGAGTGTACGTGGAAGTAAAGCTGCATTAATAGCAAATGCAGAGACAGGAAGTCAGACTATCAGTCAAACTGAATTTAATGCCCATTTATTGGACATCAGCTGTGCATACAAAGTGTGCTGTGCATAAGCTTGAGTGTGTTTTATGCGAAAATTCAACATATTGCTGTCGTTTTTCAGCAACAAGATGTAATTAACAGATTATATCCATAATCTTTGGAGAGTGTTCAGCATTCAGAACAAGCTGTATCTGTCTGACAGAGGTTCCAAACAGGCCATGAATCTCTCATTTTTAAAGAAAAATAGCAAAAATAAAACGTTATGCTACACATGTAGCACTTGTTCCAATAATTAAAAAGGCTTTACTCATTCGCAGTAGAAAATATTTCATTTTTCACATAAAGAAGCTCTCGAAATGTTTACACGGCTTCACTTCAGTTTCGCCAATTCAACACACGTCAACTCAAGATACAATGCAGAAAAGGACAATTCAGTCCTCCGGTTATACACATTCCAATTGATTGAGCAGTGCATCAAGTTCAGTTTGTTATTCAAATTGATTAAAAGGTTTTCTATCTAAGTAAACCCAGCAGATTGAATCATTGACTTGCAGCATCCCCTCCTCTCGGAGCAGCATGTAGCGACAGCAGAAAATCACCCGTGTTGTTGACTTTACAGCAATCCTCCATACAGAGCATGCATATTGTGACAGTGGAAAGAAAAAACTCCCCTTTAACAGGGGGAATCCCAGAATTATGAAACTTGTTACACATGCTTATATTGTCAGGACAGTCTCTTGGAGCCATGATCCAAACCCAACAGGAAGTCGGACATTTTGGATCAAAGCTGCCACCTTGTCTTTTTTTTTTTTTTTATCTGAGAACGGGTTTATTTCCTTCACCTTGTTTGTATGGATTTCTCAAATATTCCATCCATCAGCACGTCTGACATTAGCTTTTAAAACTCCAAGTGAAGTTTTTGTATTTTCTTGTTTGTTTGCTTTCTGCAGCCAGGCGGTGTGGCCGTCTGTTGTTTTGTTTGATTGAACATTCTGAACCTGGTAGGTTTTGGCTGCACTCTTAATTTCAGCACAAATAAACGCGGCTTGCAAGGGAACAGGAGGAAGTGTCTCTGGCAGCATGTGGCCCAGCAGCTCAAGCTGTTATCAGGCGAACAGGCGCAGCTGAGGAGCAGTCGCTCCGGGTCTCTGGGGGCTCACGCTGCAGTCTGTCTGTCCTTACCTATTTCACTTCTTCTCTGCTCTCTTTGGGGACTTCTCCTGTTAGTGTAGTGTTTGCTGTCTGCCTTTCCATCTGTGCCCACTCTCAGAGTGAGCTAAACTGCAGTCAATGTCACACAAGAAGTTGCTGAATTATTAAGAGTTCCAGATTTGCTGTGCGCTGCACATATTTGATCCATCTGTTGGAAGAGCATTCATATATGGCAAAGTGTACCTGCTGCAGTTGCTGGCAATCTGTCGTGGATCAAAATTTGATGGTTCATAAATTTGTTGTCACAGTAAAAGCGGAAAAGTTTGACTCTCGCGGCCTTCATCTCAGCCTGCGAGTTATGTACCTTTCACTGAAGGTGAAAGCCTCTTTATTAATAAATTAAAACAATTAAATCTAAAGAAGAAGAGGCAACAATGGCTGGTGCAGGAGGAGATTTAATGCAGACCGGGGTGTAAAAATAGCAGACCTAATCATCTGGCCCATTTTCTCAAGGTGAGATGGAGCACAGGTTTGTCTGTGTGTTTGTAGTCAACGGAAGGGGAAACAGTTCCCTGCGTTATCGTCTCACTTTCGTTCATGTCCTGGTTGAAACTGACAGTGGAAGTCAAAATATGCCATAACACACATCAGTACCAACATGACCTCACAGTAAGTCATAAAACTGACGGTAAACAAGGTTTTATTTGTGGTGATAAAATGTTTCCCTCATAGTGCAGGAACTGGTGCAGGAACCAAAGGAACCTTTAAGCATGGTACTGTAATAACAGCTTGTGAATTTCAGCTGTGTATTGTGAACAGGTAAATGTAAGACAGTATCTGCATTTCAAATGAGCTGAGAACTTTGTCAACATTCCACCAATGTCGAAAAAACACAATTTTGCAATTGCAGCGTTTCCATTAAATTAGAAAAGCAATTAAAGTCACAGGTGAATAAGTTTGTTGATGCGATAAGTCATTAAAAAACATGATCCTCCAACTACTTTCTGTCTTCCTCGTCTTCATCCTGTTGTTGGTCATGTGAGTCATGATGGGGAACAAGTATTTCCTTTTGCGGTTTTGCAAAATAAACCAATTTTGATACATCAAAAAAATAAGTAAATAAAACACTTCATCTTTACGCCAAAACCTTTCATAAAAAAAATATACATATATATTTTTCTTTTCAAAATGAACATGTTTCCATCCATCCATTTTCTGCCACCCTTGTCGCTGGTGCCGATCTCCAGCTGTGTTCCGGGTGAGAGGCGGGTCACACCCTGGACAGGTCGCCAGTCTGTCGCAGGGCAACACAGAAACAAACAGAACAAACAACCATACACACACACACTCACACCTAGGGAGAATTTGGAAAGACCAATTAACCTGACAGTCATGTTTTTTTTGGACTGTGGGAGGAAGCTGGAGAACCCGGAGAGAACCCACGCATGCACAGGGAGAACATGCAAACTCCGTGCAGAAAGACCCTGGGCCGGGAATCGAACCCAGGACCTTCTTGCTGCAAGGCAACAGTGCTACCAACTGCACAGTATGTTTCCATTAATCAAATTTATTTTCAAAACGTAAAATTGCAATATTACGTTGTCAATGGAAACGCAGCTAATATGAAAGCCGATGAGCTCTGGCAACGTGTTCTAAACGAATGACGTATGTAATATTTTCAGAAATTCACTTTTTTTCCAAATATTTTTTAGAAGCCTCCTCTCTCTCCTGGTAAGAGAAACTAACCAGTCCACATCTGTTTTTGTTGAAACCGCAAGCTAAGTGTATTTCTCTGGGGATTTAATGTGATGCATCAACACAAAGTAGCGCATCGCGGCGCCGTGGATGGAAAACGGCAAATTTAAACAACAAAGTCTGCAAAGTTGTCATTATGTAACTTAACGGCGTTGCTGCTTTGGGTTCATCCACTGTTATTGTTTTGAAAAGAATCCAAGGAGATTTTCTGCAGACAGCGATCGCTCCTCCTGCATTGTGTCTTTAAAAACTTACAGCTGTGTGGGATATCACAGGCTAAACTTGTGATTTATGAATGGGCAGTAGTTGCTTACAAGCGGCTCATGTTTTCACGTTTATGATGGATATGTTTTGTAAAAGAGGCTGATACTTTGCAAAACGACGTTTTGTTTCAGTTACAGCTGCAAATTCTTCAGGGTATTCCTCTACCAGCTTTGCTCATACAGACTGGGAACGTTGCCTTTTCCTCTTCCTACACAGATCAAGCTCAGTCAGTTTGGTTTAAGAGTTTTACACCGATCTGGGCTTTGACTGAGCCCTTTTGACAAATGACCTTCATGCGAATTTCATGGATTTGTCAACTGCAGCAAGTTTCCTGCATTTGGTGCTGTCTTTATTTCCATAGACTGACCAGTTTTTCTGTCCCAGTTGAAGAAAGTAACTCCCACAGCATGATTCTGCCCCCACCGTGTGTCAGAACAGCATCTTGGCTGCAGGTCTGTAGATGCTCTCCTTACCCAGCCCATCAGTTTAGCTTCACAACCGCCTTGGTGGTTTTGCAGTTGTGCTTTCCATAATGTTCTATTCACACACACACACACACACACACAAAAAAAAAAAATCTTAAGAGACATGGTGGTTTGTAGTAGTAGCGTGTCAAAAAGCAATAAATAAAACCAGGAACAGAATTCTGTCTGTAATGCATGCGGTGTTCCTGGACTCGGCCGGCCTCTGTTGTGCTTGGTGCCTCTCGGTGCAGAAACTCTTCGCTGCTTCTGAGCGAGACTTTGTACTTGACATTTCCGTGATTCATGCATGGTGTGATGGTTAGCCCGGAGCGTTGCAGAACCTTTACTGAGACAGAACCAGGCTGCACTGGGCTACATGGTAAACAAACACAATCGCACACGGAGCGGCCCGGCAAACACAGCTCCGATGAAACGCCGGATTTCGGCTCGTTTTGCGGGATTTTGTTTTAATCTCGGTGACGTCTGATATCATTTAGTCCAATTCACAGCTTCACTCTGGCGTGAGTTGACTCCAGGAGCTCAGCACACACACTTCACAGTGAACTTTTTCTTCACAGAACTTCTTTTCAGAGAGGTACTTACTGCTTTGAGAAAACCCACACAGTGTATGCTCCCTTTTTTCATATGTTTCAGCGCTTTGGGGAAATGATAGTGGCTATGAATAACAAATAGATGTGAGTCAGTGCCGCTAAAAAGCCTTGGCTTTGTTGCCGTTATTAAAGCCGTGGTAGCTGGAGAAATGGATCCAAAGTATGCCGTTGAGCTCCCCGCGAACAGATATCAAAGCCTGGACAGAGAGCGAGTGGTAAGTACTGGGGGACACGGGGATCCCTGGAGCTAACCAAGGGTAAAGATAAAGGGATGTGGAAGAGATGAGAGGAAGAAGACAGAGAGAAAACAGAGGAAGAGAGAGACAGCCTGTGTGCCTTTGTGTATGTGTATACCAATGTCTGCTGGAGGAAGGACTTCAAAGACCCACAAGAGCAAAGGCTGCCTTGCTTTTTTTTTTTTTCCCCCTCTTTTTTTTTTTTTTTTAACAAAGCTCCTCTTCCATTGGATCCCCCAACCCCCTTTCGGATTATTCATCTGTCTCTTCTCAAAGGCAGGAGGATCTGCTGGATTCTGTAGGGCACCGCTGACATGAATATTTCTGCTGCATCAGAGACGTTTGCTGTCACTGCCTCGCTGCGCCTTGGCTGTAATTGAGCGCATCATCCCGGAAGCTTGGCGCTAAGTTCGTCGAGGGCCACGATGCAAAACGATGCGTCATCCGCAAAAGGTACAAGCCTGTACCGATCAGCCTTTCATCTGCTTCTCACGAAACTTCAGTTAAAACAAGTACAATCAAAGTGGAAACTTTGCTTGTACTTTTTTTTTTTTTTGCTCTAATTTTGGCCCAAAACCAAAAAATGGCAACAAAAATTCCCAAATTAAGATGCTGTAAAACGGGATTCAGATTGAACTGCTCTGCTCTAGATATTTTGTTTGTTGAATTTTAACTAAACGTGTTTTTTTTTCTTGTTCTTTTTTGTTTTTTTTTTACAGTGATGTGTCGGAACAGGCAAACAAGAACAGTCTGAATAGGTGACAGTAACAGGACTGAGTGCCTTGAAATTTCTTCTGGGCCTCCAGCCTTGCTGTGGGTGTCGGCATGCCTTTTTTTTTTTTTTCTTCTGACTGCATGAGTCTTACACTGTGTGACTGATTTACTCTCTCCAGTCATGGAGGGAGTCTTTCAGATGCCATAATGCTGATCATGTTGCTCTTTGAAGAAGAAGCAGCTTCCCTGGAGGTACAGATGGCTATGTGCCTTCTCAGATTGTGTTAAGGGAGATGAGGGGCGGCAGGGAAGAGTGTGTTGTCATTGTCATCTTTCTACACATGGTGGTGATGCCGGGGAGGTTAGTTTTTGGGAAATTTTTTTTTGTTTGTTTGTTTGTTTTTGGGAATCAAAGCCTTTGTTTGTGCTTAGAGGCATAGGTGAGTGGGTAAAAGTGACGGCTGCTGTCACACACAGATAGGCTGTCAGGAATCTGATGGAGCTCCTGGTTGTCTAATTTCAATGTCTCTCTTTTGCGACACACCCAAGAACTATTTGTTTCTTTTTGCCTCAAAGCTTGGTGTGTCTTTTATATATATATATATACTTTTTTATATCTTGTTCCTTAAGAGAAAAAATTCCAAATGTGGCTGTATCATGACAAACACTGGCTTCACATGGAAATAAACCTTGTGCAGAGAGCAACGTTTGTTGGCAACTTTCTATTTAGAGGGTTCCAACATTGCAATAACTGGCTAGATGGAATTCCTAGTCAAGCAGCTTCTTTTATTATCTAATCATTTGATTGCAATGTTTCTGTCTTTCAATTTGTATTTTATAGTTCAAATTGAGTACAGAATTTGCAAACTTTATAGTCAATAAAATTGACAATAAACTTGAAAATGAAAGTGACTGTAAACTCTCCAAACACAAATGTTTGGAGAGTTTGGGGGACGCTCAAAACCTTAGAGTCCCCCAAAGCTCTAAGCTCCCAAAACCTTTTCTATGCATTGGTGAGCATAATGTGGGCATAAGCCAGTTAAAGATGCCCAAGGTCCAACTGAGACAAAACATACCAGTGTCTCAGAAACAGTATTTGCAAATTAGCACTGAAATCACAACTGGTGAGGTGTTTGTGTGGGGGTGTTGATCAGAGTGCAGCATGGTGGGCTCCTGGCTGGTGAAGGACAGTGGAGCAGGCTGGGTTCTGCTGGAGAAACCTTCCACTTGGCCTCCCTCACCACGCAGGGCTGCACCGTCAACTTCTTCTCTCAAGTTGACAGTGCTACGGTGAGCTCATGTCTGCCCAGTGGATTGGAGGGCCTGTGGAGGCCAGGTCTTCTTTATTGGGTGGTTTTACACTTTGCTTGAAAGGTTCCTACCATTTTAACAACCATGGACCTGCAGGTGACAAATTTGCACACATACACTTATTGCACTGAGAAACTACAGTGAAGTTTGGAGTCCTCAAAGCAGCTGTCGTGGGTTCGATTCCCGGACCTGATGATATTGGCCTACTTTCATCTGAGGGACACTAGAGCCCACAAAAATCCCCTGGAGGGAAACACAAAGGGTTATCTTTATCTGATAAAAGATGCCCTCTGTCAATGTGCATGGAGGATGCACAGGGAGGGGCAGGGCAAATGGCGTGGGACTTGATGGGTCGGACAAGGAACCTGTTAATAATAGCTTGCTATTCTAGTTTGTTTTGTGGATTTTGGTGGGACAAAAAAAAAAAAGCAACAAGAGATGAAATCTTTAAGGAAACATCATAACAGTCTGTATAAGAGATCCAAACTTGTCTCATCTTCTGATATCATGATGAAACGCCACTGGGGAGATATTTTCTACTTGTGTCAGATGCAGCAAAGAGCGAATGTTACCTTTGTCAGGATTTTCTTCAAGAACAACTAAAGTATCTTGAAAAGAAACAGCAGCATCCAACACTTATAAACAACAAAACTCCTACTTCTTAACGGACTGTGTTCCTTTCCAGAATGCAGTTACAATAGCAGAAGGTACATCCGAGGCCTCTGGCTGTCTCACTTGTGAAACTGCTTGGTTTCAAGGATGGATTTTCTCCCATGTGTTTTTAGAGCACCCAAAGGAGCGGATTGACTTGTGATACCAATTTGTTGGCTCATATGAATTTACTCTAAGACACTGCTTGTCAGGGTGAAACAACCCCAACACGATGCGCCGTACCCATCCTGATTTTAATTATACCGCAAATCCATGGATGAGGGGCTCACCATTGCAGTGGATCAACAAAGGGGACAGGCTATATAGTTGGAGTGCAAGGTTGTTAACATTTAGAGAGGGTTGAAACTGTTACGAGCATATAAAATTTAATTGCTCCCTTTAGTGAAGTTAGCAGCAAGAGCAAAGTTTGCACTCTCCTGGATCAATGGCTCCCTTTTTCTATTGTGCACTATTTCTTAATATCCGTCTGTTAGCCCTCTCTGGTGGCGTGTAGATCAGAGGTCATGTTGGAGTAATAGCTTGTCTCTCAGAAATATTGTCTTTTGATGCTAGATGTTCTACGTCTGCTGCGGATTTACTGTGGAGATGATGCTTTAAAACCTACATTTTGAGAGTACCGGTATGTAAAAACGTGTGAACACTGGGAAGCGTAGATGATTTCCTGACATTTTCTGTAAGGAAGCAGCAATAATAACCATGGTAAAGGTATTGCTCCAAATACAGATCCAGAGCTGGGTTCTTCAATTCCAGGAACTGTCCTGCATCTTTTACATGTGTACCTGGTCCTACACTCCTCAATAAAATGGCTGAATGGCTTCCTGAGTAGCTGTGTTTTTATTACAAAGGTGTGCAAATCTTTCTCAGTATTTTCCCAATGTCAACAAAACAGCTACGATTTCGCAATTGTGGTGTTTCCATTAAACGAGAAATGAAATTAAAATCACATGTGAGTAAGCTTGTTCAAGCAATATGTCATTAAAAATCACGGCAATGATGGATGTAAACAGTTTCATGAGAAATATTTATTAATCATCCATGGTGCTGGCCCTCATCGTCTGTCAGCCAATCAGATGTCCACATCTTATTCAGTCAGTGGACCAACAAGCCCTGAATACTTGGGAGCAGTTATGTAAGCAGCATTTTGGTGATGTGGATTCAACATGTTGGAATGACTCACAACTTTTTATGAACTGTGATGCAGTGAGAGCTCAAGTGGAGCCACTGCACATTGTTTGAAAAGAAAAACACCCAAAGCAAATATCCTCCTAATACTTGATGTTGTCTTCTTCATTGTTTTCATCAGTAGTAACATCCGTAGGCATAAATTCTGGGGAGGTGGGGGCCAGTGGGGTTAGGGTTGGAAAACTCTAGAATTGTCCCCCCCCCAAAAATAAAAAAATCATTGAAGAAACATTTGCATTTAAATAATATCAATATGAAAAGGCAAAAGAACAAAACAAATCTATAATTTATCTCAGAAAAAAAAAATTAATTTGTAGGTCCCCCTACCTTTGTTAGAACAATGGTTCAGTCCAAAATGTAGGAGGAGCAACAGCAGCTGAACAGTACAGGCTAGCAGAGCTGCTGAAGTGAGGAGCTAGCTGTTAGCTGTTAGCTGTTAGCTGTTGCTCTGTATCACAAACATAAAACCCTCCTGTAAGTAAATACTTAAAGCAAAAGATATGTAAACATTTTTATTTACTTTCACTTTTCAATAAGAAGAAACTAAGAACTAAAAAAGGCTTAAAAATAAAGCAACTCAACAAGTTACAATTTAAATTTGCAATAACCATTTCAATAAGTCAGTGTTTAAGAGGAATTTTATTAAGAGCAGTTACTCATTAAAGCTTTTTTATTTAGAACCTTAAATTTTTGTAAAGGTATAGCAAAGATTATATCAGAGAGCCTGAACAAAACTCACATCTAAGCAACATTTGAATTTTAATTTTATTTCTCAACAGTTTGCTGTTTGACGTGCATTACTAGTCATTTTCGGTCCTGCAGCTTGAATGTGGTTTAAAAATCTTCTAAACTACATTTTACATTACATTTCACTGTAACTTTGCCGACACCCACAAAATTGGTCTTAAGAAATTTTCCTGCTTATGCCCCCCCCCAAATGAGATGGGATTTACGCCCTTGGTAACATCATCCTAGTCACAAAACTTAATGAGGCAGGTGAGGGTTTTTTTTTTCAAACTTGTGGTCTTTCCATTAAGCAAATTTATTTGCGTTATTTCAGTTTGCTCTCTGTTTTGGTTAATGGACATTCAGCCAGTGTTGGCCCATGGTACCATGGTAAAATCATTGAAGCCCTAGAGCAGGGGTCTTCAGCTCCAGTCCATGAGAAACCTTCCTGCATCTTTTATCTGTGTTCCTCATCCAACACAATCAACCAGTCAGCTGACTTAACCTTCTGAGTGTTCAGAAGGTCATGACCTTCATTGTTGACTCAGTGTGTTGAAGCAGAGACGTGTCTGAATGTTGCAGGACCCCGGGCCCTGCCGGACTGGAGTTGAAGTCCCCTGCTCTGAAGCTTTGTAAAAATGTAATGTGGCAAAGCGGGCGTTGCGAGCAGACAAGCATCCGGTCCTCATGGGTCCTGTAAAGGTTTTATTTGGGAGGGCAAGGCAGTAATTAGGAGCAAACACAAAGGTTTCGTAGAAGCGTTGCGACGCGTTAATTGGTGGATGTGAGCGAGCTAATTGCCGCTCGGCTGTTAACCGCTCTCCATTGGGCTTGTTCCAAGGGTTAGCTAAACTGAGCCGCGACACATGGCTGGGCTTTATGGAGTCCAGGCAGGGGGAAGAGGAGGCCCATGAACGACTCTAAAGAGCCCATAATAATGACAGCAATTACCACAATCCGCTTAAACAAATGGGAATGTGTCGAAAGCTCATCATACTCTGATCAGACTGGCCCTAACGAGATAAAGACGCCAATTAATCCTGTGTTAATTGCTGTGGTGTGTTCTCAGGAAAACACTGAAATATGCACATGCCGATGTAAGAAACAGAAGAAGAAAAAAAGAAAAGCGGGCCTGCTGTGCTTTCCAGGATCCAAACTGCAGAACATTGAGAGCATATTTACATAATGATTATGATGATGATGATGATGGCTGCATGGATTATGATGATCGTAAGTGTTTATATCAGGGCTGCAGATTTTGAGTGATGACCAGCCATAAGTGATGCCTTTGATGCTCTGCCTCTAATTCCTGTGACTCGGAGACGATTCCCTTACAGCAGAAACGAGGCTTAGTCAAAGTCAAAGTGACATTTGTATTAAGGTAATGTTTGGTGGCTTGAAGCCTGCCCTCTAATGATTCAGATTGCAGGTCAGATAGCCTCTCTCAACAATGCTTCTGAACCCCCAAAGTGCTGATATGACACTGTACAGTCGGCGACCTCATTATGGCTATTACTGCAGCCGGGAAATTTATAACATACATGTCTGCGATGACAAATTCTATAAATCAGCGCATTAACTCCTGCTCCACGATCCCCGCCGCGCCGCTCTCCTCCGCACCGAGGCCACACTCATCCTCTTTCTTTCATGTTCTCTAATTGCCGTCCTCATAGTTTTGCTCTTTTTCTTGCCGGTGCTGACGTGCCGTAATAGTCGGCCCATCCAAAGTGGCTGCGTTGTCACTTCGACCATTATACAGGCCATTTTCATTTCATCTGCAGAGGTCCTGGCTCCTCAGCACACTGACAGCATCTCCCTAAATCATCCACACATGTAATTGCTCCCTACTTATCCAAATGGCTATGGCCTTCCCCATTTGCCTAAGAGCATTTCCTCCAGCTTCTCTGGAATTCATGCACCTGTTTTAACCTTTTCCGCTACTTTTTTCTTTTTTTTTTGTGAACTCTAGAGAAATTTGTGTAAAGTTAAAGTTTTATTCATTTGTAAAGAACATGTTAGCAACAAGGCAGTTCAATGTGCTGTGAATCATGACAATGTCATCCCAGTTGTAAAAAAAAATATTAAAAAAGCAATAAATGTTACATTTTGTCATATCGAATCATCAAAATCACAGTTGATCAGTGATTCTCTTTCTACTAATCAAAAGCAGCTCTGAACAGGTGTTTTTTTTGGTCTAGATTTAACAGAACTCTGTGTTTCGGCTGTTCTGCAGTTTTCTACAAGTTTGTACCAGATTTGTGGAGCATAGAAGCTGAATGCTGCTTCTCCATGTTTGGTTCTGGTTCTGGATGCAGAGCAAGAACCGGAACCAGAAGACCCGAGAGGTATAACAACAGCAGATCTTTAATGTGTTGTAGTTCTGAGCCGTTCAGTGATTTATAAACTAACATCAGGATTTTAAAGTCTATTCTGTGAGCTACAGGAGCTACTGGAGGGACTTTAGAACTGGAATGAAGTGTTTTATGTGGAATCTGTTTTCTTATTTAATTTGAGCCAAAGTGAAAATAAGAATAAGAATAAATGAATAAAAAAAAAAAACATATGTCCCCTTATGGATTTAATCTGTTTTTGTTTTTGCTACACTCACATGATTTAAATCATCAAATAAACATTAATTTCAGGTGAAGATATTCTGAGTATATGCAAAATGCAATTCATTTTTACTGAAGATAAAGAACTCTTCAAACCATAAAGTAACTCCAGCAAAAATATAAACCACCACACCGAATTACAAAAATGCATACAAAAAATGTTATAACTGCACAATAATATTTGGTTATAGTTTGTCCAAATAACGGCAGACTTTACAAGAGCTTCTAATGAAAACAGACATGCTACGTTTACATAAATAAAAACTAGTTAAGAATGTTTTCATTTGAAGAACTTTAGTGACTGCTTAGGTCAAATGAATGTTCTCATGTGGCTTAAGGAACCACATGTTCTCTTAAACCAAAGTTCTGATCTAGAAACATTTATGTCATATTTGACACAATAACTGACGTGTGATGGAATATTAGCAGCCGGGATGTGATGCACCTTCAGGTTCATTAAACCCTTTGTGTCAATATATTTACCCAGAAACTTTATTAGTAAACAGAATATCCATGTATTTTATACAAACTTAAACGTAGCATCAATCTGAGGGATTACAGCTCAGCTTCACAAACACACAACCTGCCAGCGGGACACTTTGGAGATTTTCTTCTGACAGCAGTGACATTTCATTTGAATCTATATTTATTCATTAGGTAAACTTCAGATCAACACAGAGAAGAGGAAAGACAACCAAACACACCCACACACACGGTACACACTCACACTAAGGTTTGTAATTTTGCCCATATTAGGAATTTGTATTGACTTCCATTCATATTTGAACCATTTAAAGCTAACCCTAACCAGAACCAGTTTATTTCTAAAACCTTAAGGAAACTTCCACCTTACATCTAACTCTTGTCCTTTATCTTAAATATGGGGTCTGCCACATGAAGAGCATGGTTAATCCTAACTGTAACTCTTTGGTCCCCTCATGGGGCCCTGCATGGTCGGGACTACGTGCCCTAAAATGCTTATTGTCGCAGTTTTGTGATGAAAATCACGTGGGTTGGTTTTCATCTTCTACCCCTCCTCCCCTTCTTGTTACAAGCCTGCTGGTGAACTTTTCGCTCTGGATGTGAAACCATCGTGTGATTGGTCAGAATTTCATGCGTGTGGCTTTTTATGAGCAAAAACTGCTGGATGAAAAAAAAACTGCTTGTCGTCAAAACGGGCGGCGTTCATCCAAAAGTAGATGAAGTTCATCTCGCTATCCACTTGCCACGTCTGTTGAACCAAAACACTGAACTCAACCCTCCTTGGTTCTGGTCCAAACGTCCCACCGACACCTGCTGCTGGTTTTAGATCAGAAGGGGTTTCATAGGAACTCCAGTGTCTTCTGGACTGAAGGGTGTGTGTGAAAACAAATTCTGGACCCTTAAAGCCCATCGGTCCTCAGAAGGTTAGTAAATAAAAAAGTCTGAAATAGGTAACAAGATGACAACTGGTGGCGGATTGCGGATGGCCTATTACAATAATTATATTTAAATATATGTTGGTATTTGACTATTTAATCCTGGTTTGGGAAGAAAAGCAAAGTCGCTCTGTTGCCTGGTTCTACGAACAGTCTTTTGCCCAAAAGCCCTTTTGCTTTTGCAGGATCTGTTCCCATCACACAAACACACTAGAGAAGCACACACACTTCACAGAGTTAGCCCCCTTCCCCCATGTTGATTTCCCTGCTATTATGGCCACAAATTCTGCAGGGCTGCAGAGCAAACGGGGTGTCCCAGACCCACTCAGCGTCAGAAACACATCACTTAACCCTGACGCTCTAACCCGCCTTCACTCGGCTTGAAAAGCCAAAAGCCTTTTCCAGTTAGGCCCTGCCTGTCCAGCTGCTATTGATTTTGTGACAATGGAAAAGTCCATGTCAAATCAAGTGGCCAATCACTGAGAGAAAGTTTCAATTAGTTTTTTTTTTTTTTTTCCCTTCTTGCTCCAGCTGAAATTAAAGGCTACAGCGGGTTGTGCTCTGTCTCGCTCTGCTCTGTTATTTTGCGGGTAATAGGCCGCGTGGCAGAGCAGGAACAGGACGAGGTAAAAAGCCCCGAGGCTGCAGCCTTTTAACACTGCAGGGTCCAAAACTGTCCTCAGCACTCAGGGTTTACACACCGACACAGGCAAACAGCAATGTGTTCTATTGGGATTTCATGTAATTGACCAACAAGCTGCCAGGTTGGGCAGTAGAAGGATTATATGTAAATCAGAAAAAATATCATTTTTGTCTGTATTTCAGTCATTTAGAGACTGAAATTTCTGCCAATTTTCTTTACAAAACATCTCCACCTCACCTTGATTCTCAATTTTGTTTGAACTTTGACTGGGCCATTCAAACGAGTGAATATGTTTTGATCTATGGAAACGTTTCTGGAAATGGTTTTTGAAACCAACAGCACGTTTCAGAACAAAACCTTTGTGCATGTGTTTAGTCTGCAGTTTTGCCATTAATCTGTCCATTTCTAGATGACGGATTGAACAGAACTCTATAAGAAGGTTTTGATATTGTTTAATTATCTAACTGAATTCAACATTTTCTACATCTTGATAATCATAATGCTGTTCACTAATATTCTCTAACAAGCCACCAATGCCTTCACACGACACCTGGATTCATACTGGATTAAGCCAGACGCACTGAAGAGGTGTTTTCTGAAGGTAACTGGCTGCACTAGCTTTTATTGTGGGGTATCAGACCAAACGGGGTATACACTTTTAAACCTGAAAAAGTCTAGAATCCCTTCCTAGAATAAACTCACAGCTCTTTCAGGTAGAAAATATGACACTGAAGTTAGCGTTTGAATCAAAGCTGGGCAGATCAGTTAAAGAAACACCACCGCTGCTCAATCAGGAGTAACAAATTGTATACTGACTTCAGCTACAGCTTGCTAATGCTATTTAGCTAAACTGTGACTGTAAAAGTGTTTTAAAGGTTAATGTTTACCCTCAGACACAAAGTCTGATGAGAAAACTGAATTAATTTAATGACTGGCTTCGTTTCTCAACACATTTTCCTTACAGCGGTGGGAGGTTAATGTGATGGCAGTTCCAGTCAACTGAGGGTGGGAGTCGGCAGGGTTGGGTTGATGTAGTTCCTCCACACTTATGTTGAATAGATCTAATGTAAATGCATGAATCATGGAACATATAAATGTTTTATATCCCCCTACATATTATTTTTATCTCTTTCTGGGTGTTTCCAAGCCTTAATTACGGAGGTCAAAACCTCATTTCCTGCCTGTACTTCCAACTACGATGGGTGGGAATAATTTTGCAGGGGGACTGTAGACTTTTGCTACTTATCACAACTGGACGTAAAAACGCAAAAGTTTCAGATGGACTCATAAATGAATGGTCTCGGTTTAGCGCAGGTGGAGCAGTGTAAATACAGGAGTTATTATTGTGGATCACATTGAATGTTCTTTTCAAGTCACTTCTAAAAACTGGGATCCGGCTCAAAAAGAATGATTGTCTCATTTAATCAATTCAGGAGAAAAAAAAAAGTTTAATCAATCCCGCAAGTGCGCAGCCAGATGTTTGGAGTTTCTATAATTGAGTTATTTCAGTCAGACAAACAGAGACGCGTTTGGTCTAATTAGACTCTGTTGTCAGGGAAATCAAAAATTTCCTCCAGCGGCAGCCGAACTCTTTTAATACACCCGTTGAGTGATGTATCATTTTTAGAATTAATTTCTGATCCAATAAAAACTTGTCTGATCTTTGGATGTTCCTGTTCATCAAGAGCTGTCACTTATTTCTGTCAGAATCCTCTCGGAACAAACTGTTTTGAAAGAACATTGTTTGTCGCCGTTTGATCCTCCGGGAGCAATCAGGCGGTCACAGATATTTATAGCACTAATTCTTGGATGGGATTCATCTTTGAGCAAATGAATGGGCTCGCTACTTCTGTCAACATTTGTGGGCACCAAGATGATTTGTGTTGTTTTGAGGCCGAGGCTCATCTGAGGCAATGTATGGCGTTTTAATTTATTTGTGCTCTGCATCCAGAGCTTTTTGGAGAGAAAGCGTCTTCATTTGGACAAGGCCGATTTTCTTCCTGGCAGCGCTTGGCCTGCATGACTCCATTACCCCCGTTAGGTCCGCCAAGCACATTGGCTAATTACTCAGAGAGTCCAGTATTGGCAAGTAGCTGCACATGTATTGATCAAAGTGCAGAAGGTTGGGATCCCAGGCAGAAATTAGTCTAGCAGTTTTTGTTGCTGCAGAGAAGTTTCCAAACTGTTGAATTGTTTGTGCTTTGTGGAGTTTGAAGGACAAAAGAAGATTTTGTGTTACAGCACCAGATCAGGTGATTGTCAACAAGGTGTGTCAAAGCTACAAATCCACCAGCTTGCTAGTCCAAACCATGGATATGAGTGTTAACACAATGCCAGAGAGGAAACACAGCAGCAATGAAACCATTCAGCTGTGAACATCACCCAGGTTGACCTGACTCCTTCAGACTAGCCAGCAGCAATTGGCAGAAGACAGAGGCCCAATTTTAAGATTGTAAATCACGTAGTCAAAATTCTTTTAAGACATACTTTATATGTAAAACATTTTTTAACATCTGAAGATAGCTTAGTCTCTTGATTGTGCTACATAATAGCAGCATGTGGCTGGAAAATACATAATACTGTCCCTTTAATCAGCATCTCCGGTAGCAACCCGGCTTCCTCACGCTGTGCTGAAGTGATGGGGTAAAGTGTGGAAATAAGTGTCACACTCCAGTTTGTGCCTGAGTCTTCAGTATCTCTGCTCATCTCTGCCTGGATCCTGAGCCTCAGATGGAAGTGCTCTGCAGTGCTGTGGATTTATCTGAGGTCATTTCACCGGCTTGGAGAGCTGCCAGGAATCCTGGATTGAAACATACGTCAGCAGCATGATTAACCGATAATGACAGACCCATGTGTCGATATGTTCCGCGCTCAGATTTGTAGTGTGGGCATTATCACGGACTCTGGCTCAGTATATCATCCAAATGGGGGGCAGCAGAGAACAGTGGTGGTGGAGAACAGCAGAGACCAAAACTATTCTTTACAAAAAACAAACAAACAAAAAAAGCCTGAAAACGGATTTATACCCAACGTTTTGGGCGGAGCGTATTTCTCATTTTCTTGTCCAGACAGTAAATACCTTTTTGTCAGTGCTCCTGACCTGAACCTTTGACCTTCCCTTGGTCTCTGATGATTCTCCCATGGTTCCCTGCTCAAGGCTGCCAAGCAGCCCGGATAGTTGGGTCGAGTCCTTGTAATTCACCGGCTTCTAGATCACCTGCCACAGTGTATTGATTTTTGTTTCCCCAATCTCCAGGAGAGAAGCAAAGAAAAGATTAAAAACACTGTCAGTTTGAAGTTGAATAAGAATCCTGCGCAGGGGAGATACCTTGGAGAGCAGGGGGTCAACGCTGAGCCATGGATATCTCTTTACTGGTTTAACCCTTTCTCAGCTACTTGGTTAGCTCATCGTTAGGCCACACAGTTATTATAATAACTATAATACATACCGGCATGCAGCAAAGAAAAACTCTCCTCTGCAGTGAGCTGTTTACTGGTGCTGGCATCACCAACCACAGTGATCTTATGTCTCCTCAACCTTTATTTATGTCTAATGTTAGCAGCATCTGTTCATGTGGTGTTAGTAGGTAAAAATAACATGTATTCCAAATAATAAATGGATTATTTTGACCAGTCAAATATCAATATGAGGTACACAGATTACAGCGTATGCAATGCTAAAGTTCTTTAACAGATCCCAGTCGACTGAAACGAGTGCAGGTCTGTAAACTGGTGTTGGGTAATCCCGGTTGTGGGCGAGCATTGAGGAAAATGTAAACATTTGTTTATATATATATATATATTTTAAAAAGCGTATTCTAAACAATTTTTTAAAAGAAGCACAGTCAAAAAATATAACAGCAACGATTTGGGTTATTTAGCCAAACCAAAGAAAGTCACATTAATTTATAAATGACACAGTTTCAAACTGAATAGTTAGCATGAAGCTAAGTACTTAACTTCATGAAGTCAGCTAAAAAGTGTTTAGCCTCAAATTAAATATTCCAGGTCAATTCAAATTCAAGTTCAAACATACTTTATTGAGCCCAAAATGAAATTAAATTGAAATTAAATTAAATTTTAGCCTCAAGCTAAATGTTTAGCTAACATGCAAATTTACTTGCCGCCAGCCGGAAGTGGACTACCAAAGTGAACGGTGGGTCTTGTGACTCTTTAATAAACTCAGTGTCTGATTTGCTGCGGTTGCTGCTCATGTCTCATTATCATAAGTGGCGGTTTCTGATATGGGTAACATGGGCAACCGCACGAGTACCAACTCCAGAGCATGAATATGTAGCAGAGCTGGTCCCATCCACCTGTGATCTCCTGATCAAATGCTGCTGCTCAGCTGCAGCGGTCTTGGAGCAGACATGTCTGTGCTTTGGTTTTCCACACACCTCTTTCAATCTGGCCATCCTTGTGCTGCAGCGCTGTCACTCATGTTTCTGGAGACTCGAGATAAAATTTTCATCATCAGCCAGCTAGAATGTAGAGAGGGTGTGCTTTCTTTTTCTCTTTTTTGTATTAAACGTTAGAATTAAACAACACGGTTCCTGTTGTTTCCCAGAGCTTTTAGTGTGCGTGCATGTTTCTGGTGTGTGTGTGGTTTGTGTTTTGATCATGTCAGTCAGGCCCCGTTCATCTCTGTGGTGTTGAAAAGCCTCTTTATTGGCCCTGACCTCACATGAAATATTGTGCTATCAGTGAGGTCCGCCTTGCCATAAGGCATTAGGGCCGGCGCCTTTCTGCTGCTCCCCAGCACGGCCGCCCCCATGTGCTGGAAGAATATCACAAATACAGTGCTGTCACTCCCTGTCCGCTCTGCTTACTGGATTTCTATCCATCTATGGTCAAAGCAAGAATTTACAATCAGCTCAGCCTGCGTTGATGTCTTTCAGACATCGCTACGGTTTTTTAGTGTATTTGTTTCCTCTCTGATCTGAGCAGCTCTGATCTAATTACAGCCCATTGAAAAAAAAGTATGTGCCCCCCTCGCAGATTTCTTCTGTCACACCTAAACGTCTCAGATCATCAAATGTTGATATCAGAGAAAGAGAATTTGAGTGAACACACAGAATTATTACTTCATAGAGATGTAACTGCTGTAGAAATGACACAATGAAAACTTAAGCAAAACACAAAACATTACAGAGGCGAAGCATAGAGAAGTGGTTTAAAGTTACAATCCAGATTAAAACTAATGATGCTCCACAAAAGGCAACTGGATTCAAGTGGACTTAGTGTTTCTATTCAGCTGGAGAAAGCTGTGTTATGGCATTTCACTGTTTTATTGTAAATATTTGTTCAGTGCTTGGATGGGTTTGTGGTCACCTGGCGACATTATAATGCGTAGTTATGGAAACCGATCTAATCACATGTTGTAATCTGAGCTAGCAGGAGGTAGATATTAAATGAGAGGGACCCCAAGATGGAACCTTGTGGTACACCGAACATGTGAGGTTAGCTGTTGACTCAGAGACTTTATGTTGTTTATGTAAAATTCAGTCTTTATGTAAGAGTCCAACCCGGCTCTCCACTAGTTCCAGTAAGATGTCAGGCTCAACGGTATCATTTCTGCGCTGAGGTCCAACAGAACCAGCACCATAGTCCCTCCACAGTCTGTATTTATGTGGATGTTGTTGACAAGGGCAGTGTGTGGTAACCATGGGAACTGGACTGAAGGCGGTCGGTCGTCATTAGGAAGTCATTTAACTGCTGAAACAGCTTTTAAAATAATTCTGCTGATGAATGGGAGGTTGGAGATCGGCCGGTAACCCTGCAGCAGTGATTTGTCCAGATTGTTCCTGGTGTTGGATATATATAGTATATATATATAATATACAGTGGTGCGATAACTGATGAGAGGGATGAGTTTACTGTTTACTATTTGAATGGGATCAGGTGCAGAACCTTCTGAAGGAAAGTTGTGGGTATGATCACAAGTCAGCAGGACAAACTTAATTAATGTATAATTTCTTCGTTTTTAAGGTTGAATTGGTGCAATGTAGTCAATTAGTCAACATTTGCTTTGACTGAACTTTGCACTTGGACTGAATTTGTTTGATGTGCAGATTAACCCTCATGTTTTTTTTGTTTTTTTTTATTTAAAATTTTTTAAAGTTTTTTTTTTTTTAATTTCTTCTGTAAAGAAGTCAGCAAATTTATTCCAGGTCCTGGAAGAGAGCCGTTCAGATGCTACAGTTCAAGTGGTTTGTTAAAGTGATTTTTAGATCTCATGTATGATCTGAAAAATTACAGTTAATGTCATTTTATGTAAGAGCCGACCCTCCCTCAATAAATTAAATCACCAACAGCCCGCTCTTTGAATTTACTCTCGAAACAGTCGACAAGCGGAATCAGACGATGTCTGCGAGGGGAAAACGCTTTTCCACCGCACTCTCACTCACGTGCCTGGATGAAAACGCCTGTGCGTAATGCAGTTCTATCCGGCAGGACTGTTGGAATACAGGTGATAACTCTAATCAAAGATGGCAGCAGACATAAGAAAACAAATTACACTGTGACTGTTTCCTCAGATGCTGTCACCACAGGTTCAAATGGCAGACATGGCGCTCAATTATTTATTGAGTGAGTTGATGAAATGTCATCTTTGATGATGCGACGTTCACAGGCGAGGCTGACGCCTAAGAAGTTTAACTGACACGCGTCGCCGTAGCCTTGCCAAAAAACGTGCACTCTTCTTTAAATTTTGAAGGCCGACACACGGAGGGAGAGGGGGAACCTTTGTGCTGTCTGTCACTATTACACACATGTCATCTGGTGCAAATTAACAGGCTGGATGGCTCTTTCTCTCTGCTCACTGATTAAAGAGAAGCAAGAAACCTTCAAAAAACAAGACTCCTGTGTTGCTTTTTTCCCCCCCTAGAATGCAGTGGTTGCTACTCTTCTGCGTTGTTATGCATGGTGATCTGGTGTGTTAATGTCACTCCATTAAGGCTTCAAGGGTCACAGAATTTCACACAGTGGGAAGCCCATCGCCGTGCGTGTTTAACACAATCATTTAGCATGTCATGATCGCTGGAGATGTTACATTACACCATCAATTTGTGAAATTTTCAGTAACCGTTGCAGTTATTGGCATCGAGACAGGATTAAACACTGCCGACAGGATGCGTAGCAGCATAAAAAATAAATTAAAAAAAAAACACAATTTGCAGAGCATAATGTTGTGCTTTCTGTTATTCACAGGAACTTAGCCCCAGGCAGGTTCACGCGCTTCCAGTCTCACACAATGTGCCAGGCCTCCTCAAAGGCCATATTAGTGTTTTGCTGCTGCATATTAATTTCACATGCTAAAATGAGTGAGTGGAAACAGCCCACCATGTTTCTTTGTGCTTTCCACACCGACCCTGGAGGGGTACTATTACAGGAATTATGAGTCCTGTGTGTTATTTTTACATATCAGCCTTGTTTCTCTTCCTTTTTATCCTGAGTAATTAGGTCTTTCTCCCCATCAATCTGTCACTTAATACCTACAGTGCCTTGTGCATGTATTTATTTCCAGATTTTGTCACATCACAATGTGTTTATCTTTGGGGGTTTTTTTTTGTTTTGGTGTGACTAGCCCAACACAAAAGTAACATGTAATTGTAGTAAACATTGTTCATGAATAGATCTACAGTATTTTCTAGAAAGCTCAGTTCATAATTTCTAGATTTGCTCTGCTAATGGTGGCAGCAACTCTGTTATGTTATCTCTGATTTGCTCTATTTCTAGACTTTTGCTCGTAACTTTTTGGTTGAGACGTTGCATGTTTGGACGATTACTCCCCCTGGTTTTGGACGCCGTGCGTCTAAGATTTTTGTCTCTGATGTTATTACTTTCAAACAGTTGCTACGATGTGTAACCATGGAAATAAAGTATTATTTTTACAGCTGGGAGCAACTATGGCAACATTTAAATTTCTTTTGGGCTAGATTGTTTTACAATTTTTTTTATTTTTTAAGAGACTGGAGCCTTTTTTTTTTTTTTTTTTTTTCCAAATGCTGCCACTGACATAGATCCAAACTTTGACTGAGCCATTCTCACTGATCAGCTGGAGAATTAGACTATGTGAGTTTAGAGGTTGTTTGTCCTGTTTGTGTCTGTGTTGCCCTCCAACACAGAAACAGACTGCCGACCTGTCCAGGGTGAACCCCACCTCTCGGCCGGAACGCAGCTGGAGATCGGCACCAGCAACTCCCGACCCCACTAGGGACGAGGGTGAACAGATAATGGATGGCGTTCAGACTTTGTGGTTGACACGGACGATAAAACGAGTGTGGAGAGTCAACGACTAATGCCAGTTTGGCAGCTTTTGACTCGCAACAAGCAAAAACATTAAGAAACACACCAGTGTGTGCGTCACACCCAGCAGTCCCATTGAAAAGTTATTTTTTGCCTCTCTGACGCGCCTCCATATGGCTGTACAGGTGTGAGGGGAGAGCGCGTGAGGAATCTATCACCACTGCACCGCGCCGGCTCCAGCTAATTTTGTTTGTCCCATCCTCTTCGTTAGAACATCGGGGGCTCAGGGAGCCCGTCGAGCAGAAAACGCGCATGCAGAGGATCAATGCGGGGAGGGAGGGGGCAGGAGGGGGAGGAGGAGGGGTTGGGGGGACATATACAAGAAATAAAAAAGAGTGCAGAACAGAAGCAGACATCACAAATCCACACACACATGCAAACATTATAAATACACAGCTCAAACCCAGGTGGAGTTGGTGCAAGCTGTTTTCACTGGCAGCCCCCCCTCCCCACTCCCCCCACCCTCATCGTTCCAGCCCTGTTCAGCAAAGCTGTCACAGCAGCAGCTCTCATAATGAAGGGTAAAATATTTTATTCAGATTTATTAATTTGAAAATGAAGCATGCCTGTCGACAGAGGGACAGTTCTTCTCAATCTGTCAACGCGGAGCCACTCTGCGCTGACACCAGGATTCATTTGTCTTGTCGGCTCTGACAGTCGGATTCTCCCAGTGCTCTGCGGAGAGGGATCGCCCAGGGATTTTTTGAGCTGGATAAAACACATTCCGACAAGGAACAGCCTCTTTATTAATGCAAATTAGGCCAGAAAAATTCCAGTAACAGCTACTTGGCTCCAGAGTCCTGGCTCCATTCTCTGTGTTTCTTTCTCGTCTCTCTCTCTATCTTTTTTTTTTTTATATATATATTTTTTTTTCCCTGTTTGGAGGAGGAGAAGGTGGGGTGTTATTAAAAGCAGGCTCAGTGTGTTTGTGAGAGCCAGGCCTGCATGAGGACCTGTCACACCGCAGCTGTGACGCTCTCCACACATGGGACCTACACCACATTTTCCTCCCGTTCCTGCAGCATCCTGAGGCCTTTCCACGTATCAGCACTCACATCATAACAATGCCTTCCTCCTTATGGAAACCAGACATGATGTAGCGACACATTCTGAGCCACACTTAGTGCTCCGAATTTTATTTTCAGGAAAGGTCAAAGGTCCAGACAACCAAGTGGTGACAAAATCGATTTGGTCAAAGGAAGGAATTATCTTTTATTTTGATTGATTTACAGAGAATAAAATCAAAATGACAAAATAATATCAAATTACTGATGTAATGGCTACAGATTGGAGACCATTAGAATACATAATGATGTTGTATGTTAGAAAGCTCCAAGTCTTACAATATTTATTTTATTTGTTCACAAAATGTTGTCAATTAGCTTGTTGTTTATTCATTTACAATACAATAACCCGCTTTCTCCAGAGGCACACTTTTCCTGCCTCTAGTGAAACATTTAGCTTGACAGATCCCAGCTGGAACCTTTGTACTTACACGTTTCTGGTACGCCCTAAATCTGACGCCCAAGCAACATCCACAAAACAGCAGCGAAGAACGACGAAGACTCTTTTCTGGACCCTTTGGGGTCAAAAAACAGCTGGAAAAGACTGTTGTGTTCAGATTGTGCTTTCTGCTTCCTGCTATGCTACAACTTCTCCCAGCAGTCTGTCCTGAATGCTAAGGCTAGCTAACATGGCCACCGACGATGGCAGATTAACTTTGTAAGTTGTTCCTTTGATATTAGCACATTTAGCAGCATGTTCACAAGGTTGACTGACAGCACTAAGTTCCTCCTCCTGGCTCTGATTGGTTGCATTTCTCAGGGAAGAGGTGGAAGAGCGCCATCTTTTGATCGACATAGGACATGGACAGTTTTAACAAATATGTAAAAAAAAAAAAGAGCATGTATGTTTTATGTAAAAGTTGCATACTACAGCTTTAACTGTAGTTAAACAACCTTATTTTCTGACCAGAGGCCAGAGAACTGCCAACCTGTGGCTGACTTGTGTTTGCCTTGATGAGTGCAGGCGAGTTGTTGTTTTGTTTTGCCGAGAGTCCTTTGACATTTATCTCTCTTCACCTGCTCTGTAATGGTGATTCAAAGTGACAGGGTCCTCTCTTTCTCTCTCTCTTCTTTCTGCCCAGATCCCCTCCCACCATCACCACAGCCACATCTTCATCTTCTTCATCGTTCTCTCCTTTCCTCTTGTGCCAGACCTCCGTCCCCCCTCTCCGCTCTCGTCTCTCCCCTGAACCTCGTCTCGGGCTCCAGGTGCGCGCCTCCTAACCCGGGCCGCTACCGGCGCAGCAGCAGAGTAAATTGAGGCTGGTGAGTTGGAGGCCTTTAAAAAAAGAAAAGGGGGTGGGAGTGTGAGCCATGTCAGTCAGAGACATTTGACGGGGGAGACAGCTCAAGATGGGGGACCAGAGGGTGAAGACGAGCATGATGGGATTGCCTCCTTATGGCATTTAAAGTCGGGACAGGCTTGCCGAGCCTTCAATTACTTAAATGGACGAGATGGGGTGGGAGCGTGTGCTGCCACTGTAGCTTTACTGTAATGCTCAGATTAGTTAATTGGTTATCCTCGGGAACAAGGTGGAGGCTGTATTTCACTCAAGCAGACAGGAGGCATCACTTATTCTAAGTCGTCTGGTCGTCGATACGCTGTAACCCTGGAGGGCTCGTCTCTGGCCTGCAGCCCTGTGGCTTTACGCTTCCTGGAAGACAGATGAAGACTCCGGACGGCCGGCACATGCTGTAGCTATTTATAAGCTAAGAGTCTCCACGGGGAAACCCACGCTGCTAAATCACACCAAGCAAAGAGAAAGATGCTTAAAAGTCATGAATATTTATAAGATCTCCAGTGACTGGGTGAGGGGCGGGAATTTATTGTATTGTTTATTATTTATTGTTTATCATTCAATGTGAAAAATGTTTTATTGTGATAAGAATCTTGTTCGATTGTTACGATGAATATTGGCTATTGATGGTAAATAAATGATCTGAATTGATATTTTCACTATTTTCTCCACTGTTTTGTTCTACGAAGGCATCTATAAATATCAGTAAATTACAAATTACAACATATGACTTATGTAGTGATATAAATCACACATTTTGAAGTAAGTGGCATCCTGACGAAGCCTGTTTATTAACAACAGTATTTATGTTTGTGGAAACATGAATGAAGCGCCATGCAGTCACAGCCATGCAGTCACAGCCATACAGTTACCAAAAAAACAAATAATAGACGTTATGTGTCACAATCTTCATCACTGTCATGACAGCGCCAAAAATATTGTGATCAAATTCCAAATCCATATCACCCAGACCTGGTCTGGATGTCCCCAGTATCGAATGGGTCCAGTAAAGAACAGCCATGGAGTCCCAATGTATTAAATTAATGCTTGAAAGGTCAATAAATCTTGGACTGCAGTGTTTCTGTGGTGTTTGTGGAGCTCACGGAAAAAATAACAAATATTCACAAATAGGCCTTGAAAGCTGCTTATAACTGTGTATTTTAATGGCGAAAATAATAAACACACCTTAATATGAATTACAGTGGAAGCCATCTTAGCACTCTCATAGAAGCTTTCATCCTCAGGCTTCCTTGTCTCTACACTTTGGGTACAAACATTCAGCGACAGAGAAAATAAATGGCCCTCCTGGATTGACGTCAGTCAGTTTGGTTTTCTGGCAGTTTTGTGTGACACGTCTTATAGCCACAACACTCATAATTATAATAATATTTGATTTTTCAGTAATATTATTTTCAGGGGATTCAGACCTGTCAGTGGTGTAATATTTAGCGTTTTGAGCTGCTCTCTGTGCATTCCTCTTTGCTGCACCAGCAGCTGCTTGTGGACGTCTGAGGACAGCAGGTCACATGATACACACACACACACACACACACACATAGGAAGAGAATGTCTATCTGAAGGGTGGAAAAACCAGGTTCAGCCGATTAACTGAAAAAAATGCAGTCAGCCTGTTCTGAAAGGCATGTTTTTATTTTGTTTTCTTTCTTTATTTTTTTTTAATGGCAGCACAAATTGAATGGCTCGTCATTCACGTAAAATCACAGACAGAACAGTAACAACGTTGTGACCCTATCAGGGACTCCTGATACTAAAAATCTCTTGACCAGGGTACTTGGAATAGGACATCATTATCCAGTGTATTGGCCAGATGATTTTAAACGCCTCTCTATTTGACCTCGCCATCAGTTCATTAACACGGCGCTAAAAGTTGCCGCACCCAGTTATCTGAAAGCCATCAGAATCCTCCAACCCGGCCCTCCTCCCCCTGGACAGACCCCCCACACACACACACACCCCAAACCCTCACCAGCCACCCACTTCATCAACTGCCTTCATAATTTTAAAAGCCTTTTTTATGTTGTTGTTTTTCTCTCATATAGTAAATGGAGCCATAATTTAATATTTTAATGCATGTTAATGTGTTGTTTAACCTTCTAGCAACAATCAGGCGTCCCTAAAAGGTTAACCTTGAACGTGAGCCAGCGCAGACAGCAGCACAATGACGCGTCAGTCTCCAACTAAAAGAAAAAAAAAAAAAAAGAAAGAAAATGTCTGTGTCTAATGGATTAGTGGTTGATTGCCCGACCCCATCTTGAGGTAGATGCTGTATATATTGGATAGGCATTAAAACGAGCATTTCTCAATTTTCCCCGTTGCCGGCCCTCTGGGTCAATGGATCTCCTGGTGGGGAAAACGCTGAGTCAACATTTGCCTCTTAATTCATCCTGGCCTTCATTAAAGCTTCATTTCTGTTGCCTGCAGCCCACCAGAGCAGACGCTAAACACGCCGGATGCAAACTGAACCGGAGAGCCTCGGATTTAACTAGGCAGTCGTTTTTTTATTGTTTTGTTTTTTGTTTTTTGTTTTTTGACTGGTGACTCTGTGGGGTTAGCTGCTGTAGAAACGGGACTGATATGAGGACCGCAATCCCTTTAAAGTGAAAAGTCAAAGGGGATGCAGCTGCTGGTGTGTGAAGAGGAACAAGTCGGCCAGTAACCTTTCTATAGAGAGGAGTAAACAGGCGGAAAAGAGGAGGGCAGACCGCTAAACTCCTCTAACCTTATTTCATGTTGATTCTTCAGAGTCAGTAGGAACTTTTTTTGAGAACACGATTCATTTATTGGGGACAGTTTAATGATTTGAACTCATTTGTTACTGACAGAGTCCAAAGACAGGAGACTGACCAACGAATCTCTCTATTGCTGCTAATTTCTCCCCCTGCTTACAGTCAAATGCGTCAGGAATTGTTTTAGCAAAGCCACACAGCGCGCACTCCCAATTTGTGTGATTAATTGCACTGAGCTTAGAAAGCCACACACTGGAGATACAGAGGAGGAACCGGGACACTGAGGCAGATGTAACTAAATATATACATAAACATATATAATATGTTTATGTATCTTCGTTACTAGTTTTAGTACATGAGATATGTGTACACCTCCACTCCGTTTATTGTTCATGTCATTCTGTGTTTACTTCCGTTAGGGAAGATTGGAGAAAAAATCTTCAATCTTCTTTATTCAATAAATAAATAAAGTGAATAAATAAAGAAAATATTTTGGTAACTTGGCAAGAATACAGTTCATGTAGAACGAAAATTTTATTTTCTTTCTACGTGAAGAAAATACAATTTTTATTTAAAGTCTGACAGATTCTCCAGTCTAATGAGACCAGGTTTTTGGAGTACATGCAAAATATTGTAAAAAAAAAAAAAAAAAAAAAAAGTAAAAAAGTTTGTAGGAAGATGAAAAGATACAGATCTGTTGTCATCTTTCAGGACAACAATCCTGAACTTACAGTCAATGATACAATAGAACGGTGTATGAGTTACTATGGCCTAGTCAAAGTATTGTCTCAAAACTGGATTGTGTTCCTTTCCACTCTGCTCAGCTTCCCCGCAGCATGATTCCTCCTCCTTCACAATGCTTCACGCTGCCTGTAAAAAGGCTTCACTGATCATCAAAACGTGGCTTTTTTTTTTGACAAATTACAAGAAATACCCCTTTGATATCAAAGAGAAAATGGATTATTTTATAGAAATTAGGTTTCGCCTTGAGTTTAAGTTTTTTTGGTTAATTTATTTGACAAAAAAATCAACATCTTGTTGTCCATGACTAATTCATAAAAGCATGAGAAAGGGTAAAACATCCAAGGGGGTGAAAACTTTTTTTATGCAGTAGGTGGTAAAGTGCAGTCGTCTTGTGGCAAACACAAAGCAGCCCAGAAATTTCAGTTTGAACTTTCTTTATGTTTCCTTAGATTGAGTTGAACTTTAAGTAGGACTTTTTAAAATCTTCATTCTTACCACTTTTCCATAACGTCTGGATTCACATGAGGCTATATGACACACAGTTTTTATTAATTAGTTAACTTCCTCTATCAAGTCATTAGACTGGGTTTTATTTAGAGAAAAGGGGTTGAATACAAACATATGCCAAACGTTTTGAAATTTGGGAAGGAGAACATGCACAGCCGACTGTAAATCTCAAAGATTCTCTCTTTTAGCTTTAAGACTTTAGTAAACACGTCAGCAGAAGAAAGGAAAGCTTTAGCGGTGGCTCTCTGTGTCTGCAGTGGATTATGTGTCTCTCTGGTTGTTTCCCAAGTTTCCCTAGTTTATCCTCCCATCCTCACATCTGTCTCTATCCCTGCTCTGCAATAGCAGGCCCCGGCTCTAAAAAGGTGCGTGTGAGATGCCTGTGATACTCTGCTGTGACAGAAGTTGAGCAATGGTCCTGTCTTGTTCTGGGGCCCCTGCCGAAGCACAGTCCCCCCTTTGTTCTGTGATGTATCGATCCATTCAGACCTCCTCCCGAATGTACTCCACTGGCACTCGCTCTGCTCAGCTAAGCTTGTGCCATGGATCTTCCTCTAATGCTCGCTCTCATGTGGCAGCCAGATACAGGAAAAAAAAAAAAAAAAAAAAAAACAGGACCGCGACCACAGACTTTAAACTTCTCTCTGCGTTCTTCTTCTTCTTCTTGAGCAACAAGCGACTTCGTGAGCGAATCTTTCAAGAGAAAAATCCACCCGACTTTTTCATCCGTATCTTTTGATACTGCAGGAAGATTAAACTGCTGGCTCCTCAAAGTCTTCCATGAGAATACATGATGTGCTTGTAGGAGTGAAGGTTTGTGAGGTGGGCTGCTCTCAGAGCCTCCAGGCATCTGCAGAGTTCTGCTTGGCAATGCCAGCATCCTTTCACTTTAAGCAGTGCCGACTCATTAGCCGCCATGCTTTAAAGAGTGAAATGTTCAACATTGCCGATAAAATCTTTTAATATCTTGGCGCACATACCCAGAACTACACGTCAGCCCAAATATGTGCATTCTCCACCAACCTTTTTCTCAAAATAATACTTGTGGGCAGTACTCAAACATAGACCTAAAAAAGTAAAATCAGAGAAACTGATAAATTTATGTGATCTCTTCAATTTTTTTCAACCAGTTTAAATGAATTCCATCATTTCTGATAACAGTGCTCAGATATACAGAGTTATGCTAGGAACCTGTAATATGTCTAATAAATTCAAGCTTCAGCGTTTTCCACACTGGAAATCAAACCTTGTTCAAATGCACCATTAAAAAGCCAAAAATGAACGCTTCGTTTATGGCCTGGATATCATGCAGACCTCTGAGTGTCATGCTGAATGTGTGAAAACAGAGGAGCTCTCATGAACTGGCTTTAAGTCCTAATTTATTACAATCAAAGGGACTGTATGAATTTGTTCCATTAGGCTTTCCTCCAGACAGGATAAAAGGCGCTCAGGATGAAAGGAGGGATTTATCTGCACACACTCATCACATGATGTGACCCAGGGCCTGGAGCAGAAAGGTCCGTCTCTCTCTCAGGTGCCATGGAAACCAGCCCTGTCTCTGCTTGTCCCTTTGTCCTCCACTCGTCCTCTGCTCTGTTCCAGAGGAGGCTTATCAGTTCTGTTCAATGTCTGGGTTCATTCCTGTTGCACACTTTATTATGTTATAAATGAGAATTTGTTCGTGCCTGCTTTGATTGCTCTTTAAATACGTCAGGAAATGACAAGGTAAAGTGACGGGGAAAGAAGTGCCTTTTCTTTTTTTTTTTAGTTTCACAATAAAGTGAAACTAACAAATTTGGAACTCAGACAACAATATCCTGGATAAATACAAAAACCAATTCATAATCATAATAATAATAATAGTAATCCAATTTTTGTTTCACATCCCAAGCCACAACTCGGCCTGATCACTGTCAGACCAACCAGGATCTAAAACTAACACTTTCTATAAACCTTCTTGAATACAATAACCTGGAAAACTAAGAATCTTCAGACATGGTTGGTTTGAGACAACGAAACATTTTTTGAGAATGTGCATGTTTGATATAGGCTTCATGTTACCCTTAAAAGTGGGGCATCCAAAAACTAGAAATTAAAATAGATCTAATAAAATAGATCTGATCTATCGGTTGGCTCCTGAACAAGTTTGGTACCACTTGTATCCATGTGTAGTGGAGTAAATTTCTCTTAGTTGCTATTGAGTATGGGAGACTACAAATGCAAGAGAATTGCTTGGATTTTAAATTGTTGGCATGCAGCAAGAGGGGTTTGCACAGCTGTGTGCAGATTTATATTTAAAGCTTACAAAGTTAGGTATAGTGATTAATTGTGATTAATCAGTCAGTGCCAGATTCTGCTGTGGGCAACCACCTAGGGCGGCATCTTCTGGGGGTTGACAAGACCGACCTCTCACCCCTCTCACCGCCCCGATACTCCAATTGTCTGTGTCTCACTGTAACTTACATCTTTCTGTCTATAGACTAATGGATGGAAGACATAATGAGATGTTGCCATCTCACTGGATCTGCCAACCAAGTTTACAGATAAAGGTACAGAATGTGTCTGCAAACATAGTATATGAATAGAGACAGAGGAATGTATCTGTCTACTTGAGTATTAAGTTAAAATTAAAACTAATATCACTGAACATTGTTATTTTTCAGGAAACAGCATCAAGGGCACAAACGGTTCCAGCAGCGCCTTTTGCCACCAGGAGTATTTTTTCCATAGGTGAGAACTATTTCAGTAATGCCTTTACAAAACATATTTGGTAGTTCACAGGCATCTAATCTAAAAATGTAATATGTACCTAAAAAACAAAAGGGTAGTTTTGAAAAGTCTCCCATCTGTTTTTTGGTGATTCATAGGCCTCAACCCAGAAAGAAGAACAAAAGCTGCAAACGGAGAAGTGGCATCAAAACCAGCAGGACAACTTATGCAAAACACTAGGACAACAGTCTCCACTTTGACCTGCAGTTTGCTTGGAAACTTTGACTTTTGGGCACTTTTGATTGAGTAAAGATTGTTTAATTCATTCTATTCAATGTAATATTACCATGAGGGTAAATGTATCAGTTATGTTTTAAGATCAAGAGGGGAGTATTTTTCACTGTGGTTGCAATAAACTGACTTCTATGTAACAAGCAAATATTGCTGTTGCAAATTTTATTTTATTATGACAAAAAAATCACACTAATCATGTTATATAGTTACTGTGGTATTTTAAAGAAATTACAGTAACACTAATCAAATTACAGGAATATAGTAATAAAAATTACAGTAAACCTATAGGTTTACTGTAAATAAAATACTGTTTTTTTATTTACTGCAATAAAATCACAGTAAAACTGTAATAGGATTACAGTAAGGCTACTGTAAAAACATTGCACCAAAATTACTGTAAAGTTACTGTAATTTCTTTATAGTAAAAGTTACTGCAGCCAGTAAGTTCCTGTAAATTCTACAGTATCTTTTTTTTTTGTGTGTATTTTATGTTTTGTATGTAATGTGAAAACCTTAACAAATATATGAAGCAGTAGTTGAGTCAATTTAAAACATGTCTAACACATCTGATTTGACCTTTAGCTTTAAAAAGTTGCTGAAGAGGTGAGACCAGATCCTGTCAAACACGTTCTTATCTTTTATTAGTTCATTGAGGTCACGGAATGGTTTCAAATGGTTTTGTTATGTTCATGGTGGGTTTTGTCTGCAGCTCGTGTCCTTCTACAGGGCAGAGGCGTTAGAGTCATCGCTGCTGCTGTGTCCCACACCTGGGTGTTATATTTGTCACCACGGTTACAGCTCGCTGTAGTTACTTTTATTAGTTGTGACCGTTTCACAGAATCCCACTTGGGTAGGTGGCATCATGCTATGGAAAATTCATGTATTCAGCTCTGCCCCCCCGCATCATATCGCTTATATTTCCAAGACAAATTACAGGTTTATAGGAAATCGATTTAAATTTCCTGTTTTATCGCCGGTGAGTGGCTGATCATACATCAAGCCGGCAGCGAGCTGATGAAGATCACCGCCGGGCCTGTGATTTGTTTAGCTTCCTGCGTATCCCTGAAATACCGGCGTATATTTAGATTTCTAAACGCCCTGCTAACATAACTTAGCAGATGTTGGGCAGTCATATGGATGTTGGTGTAACAAAGACCCCCTCAGGTATTCTCATTATTCTACTGCTGAGCAGATGGCAGGGAAACTTACCACACTCACTATTATCCATCATACATATTCTGTACCCAATTTACATAGCTGGAGCTTTGCAGGAGCTCCTGGAGGGAGAGTCACTAGCTCCAAGTTAGCACTGCGGCTCCACCTGAGGCCTGGGGAGACAGTCTGAGATGTCACTGCCGCTGCACCTCAAACTCAAATATGCTAATGGCTGTACAGAGGAATTCCAATGGGTGCATTCCAGCTGTATGTTTTGGAGGAAAATCATCAGCTTTTTGATTATTATTATTATTATTTTATTTTATTTTTTTACAATCCATGAATTGTTTCACCACAATACTGTGATGTAAGTTTACACAAAAGGCAATGTCTTCAGACACTTCCTTATTACTATTGCTTCCTTATTATTCAGCTTTGCAATTAGATAATTAAAAAACACAAAACAGATCAACATAAAAAGTTTATATACAATCATCATTGTGATCATTTCATTCGATCCAATTCCAAAGAACTTTATTTATCCTAAATGGAGATTACATGTCATAGTAACTCATATCAAGTATGGTCAAAGAGTTGTGGTTAACAGGAAGGATCTATGGTAGCAGTCACTTTTGCGATGAATCTGAAGAGGCCTCTGACTGAAGACTGCTGCTGCGTGACAGGTCCATGTTACTGTCATATGGACACATTTAATAAAAAATCAATTTATTTCAGTAACTCCGTCCATGAACCCACCTTTATTTCGAGTAATTGTGATGGTTTTCTGTAAACAGCTAATGAAATATGACATAATATTAGACATATATCAGACTTTATGTGTTTGAAACTGAAAATGTATATGTTAAAGTATATTACTTTTAATCTGACAAGCAATACTCATCGGGATGTATACTCTAATTTATTGAATATGACTATGTTTGATACATATGATATTACATGCAGCTCAACTTCCATGCAGCAGGGATGATATTCCACACTAATATCTCCCGGATGACACCATCCATTGTTGGCTACCACTGCTAATCCACCTCATCTGCTTTTACCATTCCCATTTAAATCTCTGTTTCTTAACAGGTTGTAAAGAAACCACACACTTCTTGTGGACATAATCAGGCTTCTTGCATAAATCTGTGTGCATGTTTGATAACGCCTCTTTGCAGCACAGGTAACGTGTATTTAAACAGGCAGGTTTCCCTGGAGAGGTCCAGATTTTGCTCAATAAAATCCAGGGCTCATTCCAGAAACTTAAAGTTATTATATTCTAAAATCAAGTTTAAAAAATTTGTTTGGGGATATATATATATATTTTTTAGTTAAAGCAATTATTTTTATCCACGGTTCAACCATCTAGCTCACGGGTGACCAACTCCAGTCCTCCATTGGTGTCCTGCATGTTTTAGGTGTGTTCCTGGTCCAGCCACAATAAATTAATGGTGGCATTAACTCATCAGTATGTTATTTGAAGAGGTTTAAGGGGAACATCTAAAACAAGTTCCGGAGGGGTGGTTCTTGATTTGCAGAATTTGGAGGACATCTTCTGTCTTAATAATTCCTCTGGCAGTGAAACAGGCCCTCAGTATGATGCAACTACCATGCAGTATTCTTTATGTCATTGAACTTTACTCAAGAAGACATGTGCGTGTATAGCTAACCATCCTGCTAACCGTACATGTGGGCAGATGCAATTGTGAGTTCATTTTGAATGTGTAGATTTCAGAGCAGTGAGCCTGGACACACTGATCCTTGTGTTCACTGTGCCTGTTTCATCACAGAATTGTTCTTGAACATCCCAAATAATTTTTTTTTTCTAATCTGAAGGGGGCAGTCTGACTCAGAGGGTTGAAACTTGGCCTCAATTGGATGTTTCTTGCAGAACAGACCCCAGACATGACCCAAAATTGCTTTTGGAATTGATGAGTCTTGCATGGCCTGCACAATAACCCAACTAAAAATGTTTGAACTTGGCCTACAACCCTAATCTGTCATCCAACAAATTTTAACAATCTGACCACCCCTTTTGATGATGAGAGGGGTGGTCAGAGATTCATCCAGGACAATGACTGTGAGTTTTGGTTTCACAGTCTTGTATTGACCAACATTATGTCTTGGAAAATTGTTCTGTCAGATTTAAAACAAAGGAACAAGCAGTACTTAGTAATTTGAGCTCACAGTACCGCTCGTCTGAGTTATGATCACCCAACATTAGACTGATTGTCTAAGTTGGAATGCAGTGATTTAAAATACTTTAGTTTCCCTGTGTGTTATCAACGCCATCTTAATCAAATGTTCTAAATAAGCAGTTTGAGGCAGAGTTCAAGCTAAACATGATTATGTTTCCTCGCTGCTGATTTCTATCTGTTGTGACATTATGGTTCAAAGTCCAGATCCGTCCTTTAACTGTTTGGACCCTTGTAGACAGTCATATAGTAAATTTACTCTCGTTGGCGCTGCTTTTACAAAGAGGGTAGTAACAGCCAAGGTTAGAATCATGTAATATTTGGAGGTTAGAAATAGACTCACGACAAACTCACAACATCCCCTTACATCAACTGATACCTGATGCAATCAGCCAATCCCCCCAACATTTCCCATTGGGGAGATGTGCACACTACTCCAAATTGCACACAGCCTGATTGCTGGGAGAAAGAAGACTGTCTCGACTTTGGCTTAAATGCAAAATAAAACCTCCTAGTTTTGTGATGAGCAAGGAGAAAGATGATTAAGAAAAAGTATCAACAGGTTAAAGGGTTTATTATTTATATGTTTTAATAATGGCTCAAATAATGATTTCAGGCTGTTTGAATGGCTGGTCCTGTTCTGTGTAAAATGCACAGGATTTGGATTTGGTGTGAATGATTCTTTCTGACTGCACCTGTCAAAGCATCCTCACATAACACTGTGCGGGGTTAAATTATTGCGCATGATGGAACGCTCAGTGGTGCACAACACTCAGGCCAAACCGCTTCACCTACGTCCTCTCATGGTGCTGATAAGATGATAAAAATAGTGATGGTCTTTCTTCCTGCAGAAAGCTTTCATCAGTATGGAGAAATGCTGCAGATTGTGACAAAATCATGGAGACATAATGTAGTGCCCACATAGAGCTGTGATAGGATTGCTGGGATAGCAACAGGACAAAAAACATTTGTGAGCTCCACTATGTAGCAATATGTCACGATTGCTGTCAAAAAGTGTACACCCGCATTTTAGATTTCTTCTGCTTTTGTCTTACTTACAATTTTCGGCTCATAAAACAAACATTTTTTTGAAGATAACTTGACTAAAATTTAACCTTCAGTTTTCAAATGATGATATAAAAAGAAAGCAATGTAAGGAAACCAGGATTTCCTGAACAACATAGCCAAAATTTGACTTGCAAGTACTATATGATGAAGAAAATATACACTGCAGATAAACAAAAGTAGTTAAAAAAAACTGAAGTGGCTTTCTTAATCATATAACAAGGTTATTAAAATACAAATATTTTTTCACAGAGGTTAAACTAGGTGGACGACCAAATTCATATTATTTTTGAATTGTAAAGCAGGATGTGCAAATTTGGTCAAAAGCCTGGAAATGGCCTGCAGATGGTCCTTTGGGCTCCTGTGGTTGAGTCAAGGTCAACCCTGCTTTAGAGGGTCATCTGAGATTGGAGCTATACGCAGATTTGATTTGAGGTGCCAGTCAGATAATTTAATAAATAAATAAAAATAAATGAATACATTGAGGAGGCATTGTTATGTTTCTGACTCATTTGTTAATGCAGTTGAGCTTCAGTGCAAAAGTCAGTAAAAAAATATTATTTATTTAGCGATTAGTTTGTATTTACATCGTCCATGAAATGGGACTCAAGCAGCGGTATGATTTAACCAGCAGCTAATTATGACTGTTCACACAGCTGTCAAATTGTTCGAGCATTTTAATCTTAAATATATTGAAATGTTCCTGGGTTCGATTCCCAGCCCAGGGTCTTTCTGCACGGAGTTTGCATGTTCTCCCTGTGCATGCGTGGGTTCTCTCCGGGTTCTCCGGCTTCCTCCCACAGTCCAAAAACATGACTGTCAGGTTAATTGGTCTTTCTAAATTCTCCCTAGGTGTGAGTGTGTGTGTACATGGTTGTTTGTCCTGTTCGTTTCTGTGTTGCCCTGCGACAGACTGGCGACCTGTCCAGTGTGTCTAAATGCAAACTTAATATTTTGAGATCCACATTTGGTTTGAGAAGTCAAGTGCTCTTGGGGGCCCTCTGCTGTCCTGGGTCCCTTAAGTAGCTGATTTGTTTGCTTGTGCCTTGGACTGGCCCTGTTTCCCTGGCTCAAGGAGTGGACCCCGGTGGGGGTTGAAGAAATGTTTATTTTTGCAACCCTTTTCTTTAACAATTTACATTTGCTCTTTTTGAAATCATTTGTAAAATTAATTGATAAAAAAAAAAAAAAGATAAAAATCCTACATTTAGCCCCGCACACATGAAAAGCACTGTTGCCTGTCATCCAGCCCAGTGATTTACAGAACAGTGTTCAGACTTTAGTTCTACACTGGAGCTCCTTTTTCCATCCAACCCTCCTCTTTTTCCTCCTCCTCCTTCACTTCTCTCTTCCCTCTTGGTGGAGCGGCGCAGCGCTGGGCCTGAAGGGCACTTTTCAGCCTGGCCAGACACACTCGGGTCTTGCTGCTTGGCTGCGCAACATGGGTCACCGCCTTACATTAGGAGGACCCTGCCAAAGCCATCCAGGCGAAGCCCCTCCACATACCTGGAAATGAATGGACAAAACTCCAACAAAGCAAGTTGACTGTAGGATTTGTCTGCAATGTTTACATTGCTGATATCAAAAACGTGTTTTTCATCCGTTATGTGTGTCATTAGTCGAATTATTTTCTAAGCCGTAAATCTTCATCAATTTTGGAGGGTGGCCAACAGCTCTGATTGGTGCACCTCATCTTGGCACAGTGTGGAAATTAAATGGCCTCGCGTGGCGGGAGAGCGGGTTCTGCTGAGGTCATAAGGAGGGTCCGGGTCGCTGTTATTTACACCGAGTTCACGCTCAATCCATCAACAAGCCTTCCCCCCCCCTACCCTGATCACAACACTATGCGGCCACACCGGAGCGTCTCCTCTGCATCCAACATTCCGATGATCTCGATGCTCCTGGGGGCGGGGCCAAATCCAGCGCCTTTCCAATCACGTCGCGCGGGCGGAGCCTGACTCTCGTGCTCTCTTCGCTATGTCGCCGCCTGCCCAGCCTGCGCTGAACATGACAAAAAGCGAGAGGATGGAGCGAGTGAAGTAAATCCCTGCTGTTTCATTCCTCACAGCCACTTTTTCTTGCTTGTTTTCGGAAGACGGAGCGGGGGCTTGGATACAGGGAAAGCATTAGTAGTTGAGAGCAGCTGTCTGTCTGTGTGGTTGAGACGCGCAGGCAGCCCACAGCAGTTCAGATCAGGTTTCACATTCAGCTTCGACCAGCTCAGCTGAGAGAAGCAGCCAGAGAGGCTCGTTGCTCCGCTCTCTCCCCTCTAACGCCACCTTTTTTCTTTCTTTTTTTTTTTTTTTATATTCCCCTGTTGGCGGAGCGTCTCTAAAACGCTCACAGGAAGAAATACCAGGATTTATTTCCTCTCTTCTCCGTCCTCCCTTCTTCTTCCCTCTTCTCCTTTTTTTTTTTTTTTTTTTTTTTTTTTACTGTATTTATTTTTTTACAGGAAATTTATCAGCGCGAGCGACAAAATAGAACTAGCTCAAATAAATAAAGGGAGGCCGAAGACATGGACGAGCAGCCGAGGTTGATGCACTCTCACTCGGGGGTGGGGATGGCGGGGCACCCCGGCCTGCCGCAGCACTTGGAAGGCAGCGGAGGAGCCGAGGGCGACGGGAGGAAGCAGGACATTGGAGACATTTTACAGCAAATTATGACCATCACGGACCAAAGTCTGGACGAAGCCCAGGCCAGGTAAGAGACTTCTCTCGGCTTGGTGTCAAAGAGGGAGGCGGCGGGAAACCGGAGCCCGTTTTTCAAGAAAGCAACAACAGTAATATCATCATGTCTGTGTTCTATTTAGAAAGAAAGCACAACTTTCAACTAATTACGTTTCAAATATAACTGTAAACTATAATATTAAAGCTACAGGTCGAGCTCAAATCCACAATTTATTTTATTTTATTTTTTTAAAAAGAATTGCGTTTATTAACGACGTGTCGCCAACTTTAAAAAAAAAAAAGAAACGACGCTCCCCGCCCCCAGCTCAGCATTTAATGAAGACTGATCACTTTATAGTCATGAAACATAAACCGATATGTACTTTATGATAGATGACACAAGACTGAGTTTTAAAAATGTCATCCATGTTGTTTGTCCCTTAGAAAAGTGAGTGAAGCTTGAGAATCACTGGAAGTTGTTGCGCAGTTTCATAAAAACACACAAACGAATAGATAACAGTACACAACTATATATATATACATATATATATATATATATATATATATGTATATATATGTAAACCTAAATATGTTTAAAATTTGCCATATTTGAATGTGTCAATTTCTTCCAGAAGCAGAGTTAGATTAGATAACAGCTTCAGAGCTGGTTGTAGCTCTTGCTAGTTAATTTACTTCAGACAAATATAATATAATAAAATACTGCATATCTTCATTGTTAGAGCTTGTACGTTCACCCACCTGTTCATCCTCCATTTAACTGTTTCTCATGCGTTGAAAAAGTGTTAATTAATAATTGTACTTCCATTGCTTCCAATCCGTAATAATTTTATAGGGTAATACTTGTATTGCATATTTAACTAAACCTCTCAAAATTATCACTGATACATAGCTTTCACACATTTTCCAGTCAATTCTATACATAGTCACTTACACAGCTACTAATCTCTATTTTATTAGTCTTGCATATTTTTTACATTAAGAAGTCGTTGGTTCAGTTGAAAAAAAGAAAAAAGATTATTATCCACTCAAATCTTTGTACAGTTTTTCAGTGAGTTACAATTTTAGTAGAACTTAGCTAACATGTAATTTAGGATATTTCCATTTGTCGAACATGTCCTGTTTTTAAAAGATATTGCAGCATCAGCAGCTAAAACGTTGTGATCAACATCAGTAAAATAAGCAGGGCAGAGAAAAAAAGAAGCATTTTCAGGTTGTTAAAACTCTTCGCTGTGTATTTCAGGGATTAGAAGTTGGAATTGTTTGCAAATTTTCTTCAAGCAAGATCTGAAATGAAGCCCAGCATTTAAGTTGACTGTATTAATGGAACACTTGTTGTGTTCCTAGAGCATAATTCATTTTTTATTTTTTTTTAACCATAATTTGCACTGCAGCACTTTGTGAATCAGAATGACACTGAGCTCTACTCCATTCCCCAGGCTTGAGGTCTGTCTCTTAATGTTTTTGCTGCCCGCAGTGTTTGCTCACCAAGTCACCTCTCTGTTTCAGGAAACACGCTCTCAACTGTCACAGAATGAAGCCGGCCCTTTTCAACGTTCTGTGCGAAATCAAAGAAAAAACAGGTAGGTCCACTCAGCCTCCACGTCGCCACATCACACTTTGCACGGCCGAGAGCCGTGTAGCGATGCGGCGTGCGCTCCCTCCTGCAGCTGTTCAGCACTAGAAACCTTAATAAAATCCCGCACCGTAGCATGGAGGAAGTTTCTACGGCAGAACAGCGGAAAGCAGCGAGCTGGATTGTGACACACGCTGCTATCTCCCCCTTGTGAGTTAACTGTCAAATCTGCTGAATACGTCTGTCTCTATTATGTTTTGTGTCTCTCTATTAAAGCAGTTGCGAGGCAGCGTGTCAGCAGAATAATTGCTTTGAGAGAAATAACATACAAGACGTAAAGTCATGTTTCCAGAGACGCCTCCAACTTCTCCTCACCTCGTGACATGTCAAAAAAAAAATGGGTGAAATTGTTGCACTTTAGTGTGAGCGTGTCTTTTATTCCTCCATCTGCGACGCCAGTAGAAACTTCCACCGATGAGATGGAAGTTGTTTAAGTGTGCCGGCTTGCTCTCGGTGTGTTTCACACTCATCGGCGCGTGAAATCAAACCGAATGGGTGGAGGCCGAGAGGGAGGGAAAGCTGCACATACTTGACCTTTTGGGGACGTTGGTGGCTGTTTATGTTGGTGATCCCTCCGTCACCTGGTACTGTCACGGATGTTTTCATCAGAGCTTATTTTACTGCCTAACTAAACTCCCCTCCCCTTCCTCTTCCCACCTAGCCTGGCAGTTTATCTTGACTTGGCCGCAGCCTCATGAGAGAGAGCAACACGGGGAGGAGGTGTGTGTGTGTGTGTGTGTCTTTTGAAGTCCGCTGCTTCTCTCTTCTTTCTGTTGTCTTGGTATGTTTTTTGGAGGGGGGAGTGACACAGATATGCGTGATGTTTCACTCCCTGCAGCTCGCTGGGGTTCACCCAAAGTTCGGCTGAGCGGCGAGTGCAAAGTAACCTGGACGGCTTCCTGCCTTCCCTTTCAGCTGGTAACATATTAACACAAGGTGCGGCTAATTGGAGATCCGGGGTTTGGTTGTTGTCACGTTGGAGTTGAGCTCTTATAGTTCATTGCTATTGCTCAGGTGGAAGTAGAAAACATTCCTGCAGTTTTACGCCGGTTCCTCAACTTAGGTTTACTCTGTTTCTGGATCTCCTTGTATGTCTTCTCACTGATATATATATATATATATATATATATATATATATATATATATATATATATATATATATATATTTATATTTTTTTTTTCTTTTTTGGCCTGATGCATTAAGGGAAATGGTCTCAGTATTTTAGATTTAAAGTCCAATTTCTTGATTATATATTTCTGTAAAAATAAAAAACTGCAAATGCTTCTTTTAAAGACAAATTTAGAAAAGCTTGGAAAATAAGTCAACAAACGAATGTGGCGTTTTCTTCTATTTTCATCACGAGATGATGAAAATAAAAATGCATATAATCGTTGCTTACCTGTGTGAGGTATTTAAAATAGATTTTTATGGATGCAAGGGACTTGTTGCTACTAGTTCGGTTAATTTTCTAATTTATTCGCATGAATATTTTTTGTGTATTTATTCATATAATGTGACAGGTGTGTCTTTGCTGGTTCTGTTATTTCCTGCCATAGAGTTATTAGCAGTAGATAAGCGAAGCTATTGCTCATTTAATCAAATCGGTGTGCCGCTTTGCTGTCAATTCCAACGATAACATTGATGCACTTTTGTACGCTGGTGTTAATGCTTAAGCGCCAGGTGCCAAAGAGACTGGATAGTCTCCCCCTCTCCCACCTATTGCTGTGCTCTGCCTGTCAGCTGGCTGAAAGAAGGTTTTCCTTCCTTTGAAAGCAAATTCCATATTCCATAAAATTGTTATTTGATATTTTTGGTGGGTGATGTGCACTTAGAATTTTATTGCAATATTTTGTGGAACTGCTGTGATTATGAAAAAGATTATGATAAATAAAAATGTATTGCTTCATATTTTTAGGTAACTGTATGGCTGTGAGTGCACGGCACATCATTCACATCACCACAAGCATATCGATTGTTCTTAATCAACATTCCAATTTGAAGCAGTATTCATCAAAACGCCACTTACTTAAAAACAGGATTTATTTCCCAGAGCTGCACCAAGTAACTGCATTTAATCATGTTTTTGAATTTACTGATATTTATTGATGGTCTTGTAGAACAAACGATGGAGAAAATAGTCGAAATATTTCCAATTGTACTGTCAGGTTTGTTTCTTTATTTACTGTAAATAACTAAAATTTGTTATGACAACGATACATCAAAATTCTTATCGTGATGATCATTTTTTCAAGTTAAACCATGCAATAAATGACCACCCCTAATAAATACTGTCTAACTAGAGGTGCAGAGAAAAATCATGATTCTACAGAGAATCACAGTTCGTAGTCCTGTAATCGATTCTGAATGCTCCAAAATCATCTTTAAATGTCTGTCAGCTGTTCGTCTTCGTCGTCTTATCATTAATCTTTAGCAGACAATTATCTCTTTAGAATGATAATGGCACTAGATCAAACACAACTTACAGAAAAACAAGTTTTATTTAATCCATTGCTGTATTTTCTTTGCAGATTTTTTTATTTCCAAAAGTTCCTATCTATTTTCAACATTTCTTAATACAAAAACAGGGTGGAGCAGCTGGTGGACTATAGTCCCCCTATTACCAGGGGTGCTTGTGACTGCTTGATTGAATGTACCTCGGATGATCCAAGTTATGACAACATTTTTAATTTGACTGCAGGGGTGCACCGATTTCTTGGCCAGCTGATTAATTGGTGTCAATTTCCTTAAGTATCACATGTGAAGCTGATCTTAGTCCCCCATCTTATCTAACTCAACAGATGTCTAAAAATCAGTTTGTCCTCTTCTGTTCTGCCATGAGAGAGGTTTGACTGACAAACTGGCTCACCAGGTCATGTCTGTATGTTTGCAGTTAACAATAGTAGCCCAACTTGTTGCCAACTCAGCAAATGTCTTGCTTTTATCAGAAAAAAAAAAAAGGTTTCGGCAAAAAAATGGAATCAGTTATTTTAAACATAGGTAATCAGTGATCACCCAATCAGTGCACTCCTATTTGAATTACAATGGTGTGAAGCATGGTGTTTTTACTAAAGGTCATGTGACCTCAGTCCAGCCCAGCGCTCTGCAGACGTGCCGTGTAAACGGAGTGGGGGCAGTGGCTTGCCGTGTTCGGGACCGCTCACTCCGCTCTCTGCCTGGGTGGACCTTCCATCCCAGCATCACACAGTGCCAGCGCTGATATAGAGCCTGAACTTCTGACCTGTGCTGTGTACTTTGTTTTTTTTTTTTTTTGTTTTTTTGCTGGGATGAAGCAAGGAATGGCCGACAACCGCGGGGCCGTGCAAACAAGCACAATAGGGGAGGAAAGGCGAAGGAAGGAACACTTTAATTAAACCACGGCCGTCCCTGTGTGAGTGTGTGTTTCTTTTCGGCAGACAGCAGTTGCGGTTCGTCGTCAACGGCTTCACGGATGTCGCTTTCCGTTCGCCGTCTGGCTGCGGGATCAAAACGTGCTGATCCCAGCAGTTCATAGTAGAAAATCCCTCTGCTCTGATTCTATCAGACACCTTACAACAGCATTAAACTGCTTCCTCTCTGCTCTGCCAAGTTGACAGCCATGAAGGAATCAAACAATCCCTCCATCACATATTTTCAAGTTATGTTTTGTCTAGGTCCCCCCCCCAGCCCCACTCCCACCCCATCACCTTTTTCATGATTGATGAAAAGGGCCCTTTAGATAAGCAAACGGCTGACAAACTGATTTGGAAAATGAGCCGCTTTGACCTCTGTAAACACTTTGTCAACATCATAAATCTTGAGCCGTGTCAAACAAACCCACTCCTTTACCGATCTCACTCTGCTTTGACTCTCTGTTTAGTTTCTTTCCTCTCAACCTCAACAAAAGGCCGTCTTTCCTTCGTGCCGTGCGTGTTTGTGTAGCGCACGGTTTCAAGCCTAGGGGATCCTCCAGTTAGGAGAGCGAGTGGCCGAGTGATGTAATGTTATTTTTTGGAAGGGTGAAAATGGGGTGTTTTACAAGGTGGTAGAGGATAATGTTTGACAGGATTAAAGGAGCCAGAGGTCTGAATGTGGAAGAGGCATGAAAGCCCTGAACCGCTAAAGTCTCGCCAGGCATGGCTGGCATCTGCCTGCTTGTGTTACGGCCGCTGATCTCAGGTCAGTAACGAGTTGCCCACACGGCCATCGGATGTGAAGCTACATCAGGCTGGTGACTTTATTAGCAGAGTGATTGATGAAGAAGGAGTTGTTGTTAGCAGCATTGGGGAAGAAATATTTAAGTAAAAAGCTTTAGTACATTTGAAACTGTGGCTTTTGTTTGAATCAATGGCAAAAGCATTGATTCATTTTTTTGTTTTCCAATGATTTATTTTAGCTAAAAATACACCGATTTGAACTTTGTGGTTCATTTTTAAGATAATTAGCCTGACAAAATTCAAGGTGTTTGTGCATCTCTAAAATGTCTTAACCATCACTATCTACAATATCTCTGGAGAATGTGGATTAATTTGAGTTGCAATATCATTTCATTTCACTTTGAGATCAGTAAAGTATTTTTGAATTTGAACTTCGTGTATCTAAAATTAAAAGCCTTAAAATATCTTAAATTCATTAAAGAAATACAAGTTTTTGTTTTGTTTTTTTTTCATGGGAATTTTCTGTCAAGCAAAAGTTTGGGTCACGCAGACATCTTCGTTACATTCTGGTGTTGGAGGTGATTGAGGCTACTGCTAACTAGCCGTTGATATACCCTTGCTAGCTAGCTAGCTATTTTGGGTCTATTGTAGGTTAAGTATGAATTGAGTCAATTGGCTGGACAATGTCTGTTTTCTTCTGTTGCCAAAGAAAAGTTTCTTCTGGTTACCATGGGGATTACTGCGCTCTACAGCCTATTGCAGTGTGAGAAGCACAAAACTGCTACCAACTGCCACAAACAGACCCCAGAAATGATGCAGTTTTTGCCATGGTTGATCGTAGTACAGCAAGATACCCCAAACATCCTCTATATTTATATTTTCTTGCTCTTAAATTTAATTCAAGTTAAAATGATAAGGTCTTATGTTTTGTTTATTTAAATCTTAATAAGATAAGTTGATTGAGAGCAAACTCTCATTTTCAACAACAACTTGGTAAGAAAGTAAAGAATCTTACATTTGACTTGCTGAAACCTGCAGATGTCCTTATGTCAACGCCAACTAAAGTAAATGGCACTCCGCGATTGGCTGGCTTGCAAACGCGAGCCAATAGCGTGTCATGTAGTATTGCGCTTTGGTATTTTATCTTCCCAACCTGCATTTTCTTTTGACTATTTAAGTATGCACTACGAAAATAATCAGCAAACATTGAACCTTGAGTATTTGGTATTGCTCGCCACTGAAGTTTGTGCCATTAAGGCGTATGGGTCATTAATGGGTCACAAATGTCAGTTTGGTAGTATAACTTATTTTATGATGCTGTGATCAACAGATGTAGTACGCTGATAGCAAGATGTAGTACATTTTCTTGCTGATGTTAAAACGGCAAGAAAAAATGTGCGTAACCATAGCAACCAGTTAGAGTTTGAAGCCCAGCCGTCTCCTTCTGTAGTCAAGTCGCGTGCACACCGGCTGAGTTTACAAACAAATAATCCCTCTACACTGAATCATGTTGCATATTAAAAATCAAAAGAAGTAGCAAAAAAAAAAAAAAAAAAAAAAGAGAAGACACATCCACTTCTGGGGATTTTATTTCTCTCAAAAATGCTGTGTTCCGTATTGTTAAATTGATGAAGTTCTCACTTAAAAGCCAAGTGTTTGATAAAAGGATTCAGTTGAATAAGTCTCAACGATGGAACTGAAGTTGAAAATGAGTACGACCCCCCAGGTTGAACAGGCTCTCAGGGAGAGGAAGAGTGAGAGTGGAAGAGTGAGGTCCCCTGCCTGGATGGACACGAGTTGGGAAAGTGGTTTAGGAAACTGACAGAGTTTAGTTTTCCTTCAGAGTCACAACCACAGAACCACCAGAGTCAGTGCCGGCGCCATAAACGCTGAACTAACACCATTACAGTACGGAACAATGTGCTTACATTATACATTATGCAAATTGTCAGTCTCCTAATTGATATGTGTTAATCATATTAAAGAGCTTAATTAGAGGAATATGAGTTGGTAATTACCACTGACATCAAGGAAAAGGAACGTGTTTTTTTTTTTCTTCTCATCTGACTAAAAAGGAAGTAAACATTCTACTTCCTGGCCTGCAGGATTCCTTCTCCTCTCCCGAGAACCGTTGGAGCACAAGTGGGCGAGAAGAACTTCCACTGTGGATCACTCAGTGAAGGTAGCATCCACTTAGACTGGTAAAAGAGCGCATGTCCCAACGTCGCCCCCTGTTGTCCACTGCCGGCTGTGCAGCCTCGCTCCCTGCAGCTTTCCTCCGCTAGCATCACACGCCGCCCTGCTTAATATGTTACGAATTTAATCAAGTCTGCAAATTTGTTATGCACGTTAAATTGAACATGCAATGGCACATGGGGAAGGTGGTTGCCATACCAACCCCCCCAGGAGTTCATTTTCTATAATGCAGTGTTTGGAATCTCATTTCCTCCTCTCCTCCCCCCATCCCCCCCAGCCCCCCTGCTGCTGCTAGCTGCAGACGCCACCTCCAGGCTTACGCTGTAATCCACCACCCGCCCCCCACTGAGGCGGCTCTCAAACACTGGAAGGCAGAGAGAGAGAGAAGGAGAGGTTTCTCTCCTCGTAGTGGAAATGACACAAATTAATATATGCCGCTTAAACCAGACCAAGATTAATGGTTCCCTTTCGCTCCAGCTTAGTCCCTCTGTCAGTTGCCGGGTGCTCGTTGGACAAAATCAACACTAATCAACATTTATTCCACTTTTGCCCCTGGGCTCTCCGGAGTCAAACCCCCCGCCCCCTCCCACCCTGTTAGCCCCCTGCCCACCTAGCCATCCAGCCCTTCTGCGGCCCGTCTCGCCACGCTCTTCACCTCTCATCCAACTCCTCCATACATCATCCTCCTCACAGCGCTCAGCTACTCAGAGGAGAGCTTCCCCTCCGCACCCCCCCCGTATCAGGCCACATTACAGTCATGATAGATTTTCTCTTTTCATTTGCATCTTATATTTAACGCAGTAGAGCAGTTGCTCTGTCACCTTACAGCCTGAGCCTTTTTTTTTTTTTCTTTTTTAGTATCTGTGTTAACTGTATCTGCACTCAGTTTACACTGCATTATAGAAACAGGAGATGCATTAACTGCATTCTGGAGCTGGCAGTGTATTTATACCGCGCTTGGTTCTCCAGGCAGGTATTATTTCTGAGTTCCCCACTAGCAGGAAGCCGAGCGTCAAGATCCCACAATAACACTGAGGCCTCCACACGAGTGTTTCCTGAGTTACCGGAGAGCTTTCTGGAAAAGCACAACATGATTGTGGGCGATAAATTTCTCTGACTGGCAGCAGTGGCATCCACTGATCCAGCTCTCTGCACGCATTACACAGCTACCATAAGAACCCCACGAAGGCTCATAACGCAGGAGGCTTTGTTGTTGAGAAAAGGTAGTAGGAAGCAGAGGCGGGAGTTATACTGAGTGTTAAATTCCTGTTAACTTCAAACAACCACTTATATATATATATATTATATATATATATATATATATATATATATATTATATTTATTTATTTTTTAAATATATAGTTTTCACTTTTTACCTTTTTTTTTATCTTCCTCACAGATGCACTGATACACTTTTTTCACTTCTGATACCAATAACGATATCTGAGCTTTAGTATTGGCCAATACCGATCCGATGGAGAAAAACAGCTGAATTGACTTCAAGTGATTTTTTTTTTTTATTATTGTTTGAGACCTCCTGAGGAGCCAGGTGTGCATTGTCCAATCAGGCCATTGATAAAATGTATGCTGCATGCAAACTGGTGTGACTTGTGATCCACAAGCTGTCCACTGGTTTGCAGTAGTCAGACAGTTTTACATGTTTACATGGTTTATTTAATTAGAATAAATTTTGACTAAACTGAATGTGATTCTGATTATTCATTCAACTATAGCGTTCATCAAACCATTGGCTAGCGATTGGTGCAAAATGCATTTTTAGATTCATAATAATGTGTAGATAACAAATTATCATGGAAAAGTTTACATGAAATGTTTTTGAGATTGATTATCTTGTCAGTAGTAGGATCGCCACAGAAGCAGACTACAGGCCAGCCACTTCTCGCTGCAGCTCAGATTTATTCAACATCCTCCCCGGCACCGCCGTCCCGTTGCCCCATTCCCCTCTGAAGCTGAACAGTGCTTGAGCACCTGAAGCCTCTCTTCCTGCTTTGTAGAGATGTTTAGCGCCGTGTTGTCCATCTTGTCCCACTTCATGGCCAGAGGCGTTGTCACGGCACCAACTGGCCTCATTGAAGTGACACGCAGTGCTTTGTCAGCTCTGTGTTTCAGGTGCCAACGTGCGCTTCCTAAAATAAACTGTCATGCAGCATGGCAGGACAGAGAGATGTAATAGGAGTGTGTTGGGGCCCCTGTGCCCTCACTACCCTTCCTGAAAGGAAACAAATGTTCCGCAGCAGAAATGTCTTGTGGCTTTGGACTGCTTCCCAGTCCCGTCACCAACAATGTGGTCAGGAACCTATAGCGGCGAGCGGTGTAGTTTGCAGCATCAGCAGGGGGTCACAACGAGTGAATAACGCCTTTTATGTGGACTCAGTTAAACTACGGACCTGTTAGATTCTGACAGATCTTTGTTATCTGCAGACATCCTCTCCCAGAAATAGCTAATGCTTACTGTTTTGAGCTCCTCTTCCTGTTTTATAAACGTCTGTCATAAAAGGAGGATGTGCGTTCAGTTGGAGCTCCGTTCAGACGTCCGGAGGTTGGAAACGGTGAGCGTGTTCGGTAGCGTTTAGCTGTTAGCGACCCTTGTGTTCATTAACTTCCTGGAACTTTTATGGGAGCAGTTGTTGAAAGTGAAGTTAAAGCACGAAACATTTAAATTCTTCCGTGATGAAGAACAGAGAAGCAGAAGGCTCCTGCAGGCGGACAGGAAGAGGTGCAGTGATGTTTCACTAAGCGTCTACTGGGGCCTTGATAACTGAATAGGTTTCAGACCAAATACGGAGGGAGAAAAGGACCAAATTAAATAAATAGAAACCCATTAATAATGTGTTATTAATGCATTCATTAACTACATTTGGAAATAAATACACAAACAATTTATTTAATATGTATTTAATTGATTGTTTTATTACATGTGCTGCAAATAAAAAAAATACTGATTTAATTTTGAAAAGCATATAGTTGAAGGGATATTGGGTAGCTGCCTGAGCAATGAGAAGCTGGAGACGCTCTCCTGGACTCTGTGACCAGAAAAATGCTTTTATTTGAGTAGCCCAGAAAAACCTAATAAAACAATCAAACAGCTCAAGAAGTGCTAAAAGTACGTACACCCTATTTAAATTTTAGGCCTTTGCGTCTTGGGACAAACTGAAACATATCTAGTATTTACTGGAATCAAAAAAAGGATCTAACATCAAGGGTAAAAAGAAAAAGAAAAGCTGTATGTGAAGAGCTTTAAAGGGGAAAGTAGCAGCTAGAAAAAGCTGGAGTTTTGCAACTTTGGAACAGCAGTATGGAAACACAATGCCAAGGGGGGAAGGCATCAACAGAGAGCATAGAGAAGCGTCTGTTGCTGTTCATCTATCTGGGAGTGAGACAGCTTCTGAACAATTTAAAGTCCATCAAACGACATTTAATCAGAAGAAGCTGTCCTTCTTACCAGGATTAGATATTGCATCTGATTCAGCATGCATGCAGGTGCAGTTTGATCTCTGGTTGAAAAATTGCATCTGAAAGAATCACATGTTTTCTGGAACAACGTTCCATGTGTAGGATGAGAGAGTTGAGGGATGCTTGGTACGGTGGCCCTGAAGTACAAACCACATCAACAAATCACTAAACACAACTACAAATTTAAAAACACAAAATTAACAAACGGAAGAGGTAGGTATTAGTGGGAAGCCTAAGACATCTCTGATTGGTTGGCAGCAATTTTGACTTACGAGCCAGAAGTTCTTCTGGCTTCAGCCGTTTTGGTGAAAGTGTGAATGCTACTGGTGATAGAAACGTATTTACCAATTTACAATAATGTTTTCAGTCAGGACATTCTACAAAACTTTGTACAGCTTTGTTCTTTTTCACAGTTTGGGCAATATGTAGTGCTGTGACTCTCTGCCTGTACCAATGCCAGAATAACTCCTGCTTCTAAAGTCTAAAGTGTTGTTGTCCAATCAGCGATGCCCATCACTTCAATTTTGTTAATGTTATTATGTTTTGTAATTTATAGTTGTGCTTGGTTTTAGAATATGTTGTTGTGTTTAAATTTGATTTGCTGAAACAGTTTGCCTGTCGGGGCATAATGAGCAGCACCCTGTTTGGTGAGCAGGTAGTGATTTTGGCTTGTTGTTTAGCAACAGAACCTTCAGACTAATCAGAAAACACTTAATATAACTTTTATGTTGAATTCATCTGTGTATGTTTACACACTTACCATAAGATAAAACAATGGAAAATGAACATCAGTTTGAGGAAATTCTGATGGACACCATTAGACCTTGTCTTATATTTTATGATGAAATCATCTTGAAATAAATGTCGTTGCTCCTCTGGAAGCCGGCTGGCCGGCATGTCGCCTCTCCTCCAGCAGATAAACCCCGTCGCTCCGTCCTTTCGCTTCAACAAAAGGCTGGTGTTGATAAGTTAATATTCTGACAACAGAGATGAGATAAAGAGGTTTTAAGAGTTTGGAGGATAGCGTAACCTTGATAAAACGCTCGTCTCACTGACACTGATTTTCTCCATCCATCTTCATCCGATCGGAGGTATGCAAATGGCGCCCTGGGCCAGGAACGCGGTACAGTGCTGTTAAATGGGCCATTTCAAATGTTCTTTGTAGCACGCTGACTTTACCCCCTAAAAAGGCAGGGGAAAAAAAAAAAAACCTGTCAGCTCGGCACAAACTCAAGTCTTCTTTGGCGGCAATTTTTTTTTTCACCTTTATCTTACGTCTCCTTCTACACCCAACACTCTCCAGCTTCCCTCCTTGTGCGCCATACAAATTAGGCAGACACTGACAGTGTCAGAGCGGCTAGTCATGAAATATTAACAGCTTGTAGAGAGTTTTACATTGCTACATTCCCCTTCATTTTTAACTATGTCAGCACAGACTGTGAAACATTTATTTGTGTGAGTTCAGGGAGACTATTACCCTAACACCCCGCCACACACCCCAGCCCCACCTCCATGCTGTAGATGATATCTATCAAGCTCTGTTTCACTCCAACCATATTTGCCACCCAAATGAAAGTGACAATTTGTGCCTACCAATGCTACATGATCTCCGGATGCAAGATTTTATTATAGCAAGGCGCTCATTGCCATATAAACCTTGTAGCGGTGTGTTTGTGAGTTGGAAGGTAAGGCAGGCGGATATGAATAATAAATCTGACGTAGTAGAGAGCTGCTTGGTTTCTTTTTCCTTATCACCTGCATTCTCACGTTTGGCTGGGTGGGCGGGGATGGCCCCTGTGTTCCTGGTCCTTTTTTTTTGTGGATGGCCTCTGTGAAGATGGAGCTGTCAATCATCTGCAGGCTGGCTGAATCCTGAGAGGCAGCATGGCTCCTCTGTGAAGGACTGGAACAATGACTTTCTGTTGTCACGCAGCGTCCTGTGGACACAGCTCTGGCTTTTAATTAAAAACACCCTGTCGGTTTGGAAGGAAGGACACAGACAAAGTCCAGATAATTGAGCTGAGCGAATCCACCGGTCAGAGACTTTACATCCAATTTCTGATTAACGATTTTGCAACAACATTATATTTAAAATATTAGAAAGAAAATGCAGCTTTGGAAACTGAATCAGCAAGGCCCGGTCCTGCTTGACATGCTATTGGCTAGCTTTTGCAAATCAGCCAATCTGGGAGCTGCAGGAGCTGATTAGCCAGAATGAATGCAGAGATACAGAAGACTGGAGATGACATTAGATTCTGATTTTTGGGGCCATGATTTGATTCAAAACTGATTTTTGATTGGAAATGATTATTCATAATGATTTCTCCTTATATTTATTAGAGATGCACCAATCCGATGTCAATATCTGTATCGGATCAATGTCAGCCAATACCAAACCTTAAATATTGACATCGGTATCGGAATTTTTACAAAGTGGATCGTAAATCCCTATAATACATAGGTGTACAAAAGATCATCCACACCAGTCTGTTGTGAAAGGAAGAATGTCAAATGGAGTCTCTTTCATATTCATTAAGTTTTAAACATTAATCCATGTTTAGATGGACTGACTCCCTCCTTGCAGGCTCCATTTTGTTTTTATGAAATGGTCACAGAGAGAACACCACACTTTCTACAGACAACCTCCTCCATGGATGAAAATGTTGCAATTTCCATTACAACTGTACAACATTACAGAGGTTTTAGCCACGTGACAGTCTTTGTAGTTATTTAGTGAAAAGTCATTAAAATGTGCATAATTCCTCACCAAGTCAGATAAACGCTCCTTAAATGTATTCATGTCACCTGCATATACAAAACCTGGACAGTGGAGGCAGACTAGTTTGAAACGAAATATGTTCCCCACTCTAAATGTAATTTTCCGTTTGGAAACAAACGAAAAAAAAAGATGTTCTTGGGTGTTGTAATTGAGAAAGTAAAAATAATCAGAGGCCACTTTAACAGAAAACAAATCCTCCAAGTTCGATTTGAAGGACTCTGAAAGCATTTCGTCTCGTTGCCACAGAGCGGTCCAGCTCATTATTTGCAGCGTTGCCCTCGGCACCTTAATACACTGTTTCACAAATGAAATCTGCTGTGCAACAGAACAGCTAGAGAAAGCTGAGAAACCGCTTTTAGACTGCAGGACAAATGTGTAGCGTCTAATGGGGTCTATATGCATTCAGTTTGCTGCTAACTCCTGGGACTCGGAGGGAAATCAGAAGGAAAATGTCTCCGTCTCTTCTCTCTGCCATGTAGGAAGTCAGGTAATGAGGTGCATCCTCCTCTCTTATTACGTGTGGCTGGGGCTTCCTCTCCGTCTGACTGATGACGATGTGTGGCTCAGGTAGCTGCCAGCGGGGTGTGATTAATTAAAAGCAAAATGAGGTCAGTTTGTCATATTGTTGTGACTGCGGTCAGAGAGCAGGACAACCTCCTGAGCCGACGCAGCCGGAGCCGCACCAAGGTCACTGCAGTTTACTAAAACTAACGGAATAAGAAAAACTGAAATGGAGAAAAACTATAATTGACTGGGACTACATTATGTGTTTATAAAACTAACTAAGACATGCTCAGATTATAGATAAAATATTCTAGGATTTTGTTTTTATGAATCTGTTTATTGGCCTTTCGAGCCTGTAGGAAACGAATGTCCCCCCCACATACATAAGTAGTTTACATCAGCTGTCGGCATATTACAGCATTCTGTAATTATTATTATTATTATACGCTAGTTCGCAAAAAAGTAACAGCAAAAGTTGGGAGAAAACACCAGAGTCAGTTGGTTGTTAAACAATAATTGAGTAAATTTTTTTGAAAATGGTGACTTCTGTTGGGTATTCATTATTCAATTAATGTATACAAAATCACAGAGTAATACTTTGAATTTTGCACCTGAAATAAATCAAAGTATGAAAAAAGCTAAAACTGACTAATAAAAACTAAACATTTAACTAATAAAAACTAGAAAACGCACTCTAAAACCGAATTAAAGTGAACTGAATTCGACAAAAAGTTACAACATAATAAAACTAAACCACAAAGGCAAACCCAAAACTATATTAACCCTGAATCTCACCTCTGCAACTCATCTAGTTCTGCTGCTCCTCGCCCAATTCCCATCGCCTCAGAGGGAGCTTTATTCTTTGAGCTTGTTGCTGCTCAGACTTTCTCCATGCCGACTCGATAACAATTAGGAGGCGTCTGCTTTGGACCGGGTCTCAGAAAATGGAAGCGTGCTGAGCGAGGCAGACTTAATTAACAGCTCTAGAAGAGAGAAAGAGAAAGAGCGAGATCCTTTGTGTGCTGAGTTGGAAGTCTCAGAGAACCACAGTTGAAGCTGCTTTTGATTTTGCGTGTTTGCGGAGTGTACACTCACTGAGACTTCTCAGCTGCCAGCTGTAGCTATCGCTGCATGCCCAGAGAGGAGAGAAAGTCTTGTTTGTGTTGGCCTGTGGTGTTGCTCTCAGCGTGCAGCCCGGTCCTTGTCAGCAACCCTGTCAGATCTGTCTCCGGCTGGTTCCACGTCATAAAGGCCGTCCCATCCTGGGAAAGACAGGTGTCAGCAACATGTGCTGCCTCCCATTCTGCGAGCAGGCAGAATGGGAAAGGGCAGAGGAACAACCAGTTTGAAGCCCAGCAACTTGGAAAGATGGAAGCATGAGCATCCAGGGAGGCTTTTCCTCCAAAAGCTGGATCCAGTCCTGTAGTGCCAGAGAACCAGCTCATGTCATTATGGATGAATTCATACCAAACCTTTCTTAGTCCACTTTAATCCAGCTGTAGTTTGTTTGCCTAGAAAGTCCAGTTTATTTGGGGAGGTGTGAATGTATGATCAAACTCATGTGGATCAAAAGAGCTAACTCTGGTCCATCTAAAAATCTAGCTCTCTGTTTGGTTGAAGTGAATTCTGGCTTGGTTCAAATGAATATACAATTGCCAAATGTACCAGAGACTGCTCCAAAAGTAAGAAGCGGACAATAGTGTAAGGCGTTCTGGGTAAATACAACCAAACAAACGTATGAGTCAAGGACTAGCAGGAGAAATTGACTTGTTGGTCTTTAAAGACGATAAACCTGAAATACTACAACCACTAAAATCTGACACCACTTCATTTTTGCTTACATTTTATGAAGAAGGAAGCTGCGCTCACTGTCTTTTTCTGAGGTTTTTGTGCCGTTTCCTTCAGTGGTTCTTGGTGTAGCGCCACCACAGGTGTAAAGTTTTTCAAAGGGTTTGGATTATTTGACACAGTGTGAAAGCGAACCGCAGCAGCTGAAAATGTAACAAATTTTGGTCCCCAATTGAACCGAGTCTACCGGACCATCAGGTGTGAAAACACCCGATGTCTCTGAACATGTCTCTTCCAGTGAAAGTTTGGTCCTCCTTCTGGTATATTCCGACCTTGTGATTGGTTGTCTGTCACCTTACAAAAGCAGAACTGGTGTAGCGCATGGTTAGACCTCAATGCGCTGCAGAGCGGGGCAGCGTCCTGACTGGCTGACACAATGACTGACAGATTTATTATGTTCTTTGAGAAGCACAAATGAAAGCGATTCATGAAAACGCCTTCCAAACAGACCGCACTTATCCATCCTCAGAGAGAATCACTGGTTCCTTTGTTTGAATTGTTCGTGCTGAAGCACAGAGGCTCTGCTTCAGCTAACAATGTGCTTCTTCTACAAAGGAGCTTATGAAGAAGTTCTGTTTGTGGAGTTAACAGGATTTCTTTTTTGAAAGATATGGATAACAGGGTAAGCAGAGATGTGGGTTGTCAAAGGAGCACCTGCAAGACTTGGGCAGTAAGAATTAGATTAATAATCACCTATTATTCAAACTACTATATTAGTACCAGTACAGCTTGTGGCACTGGGATACTTCCATTGCAATAAGCACTACGTCTTGTTGCACTGGAAGCGCCACAGTATTTCCTCTGTAAGTGAAATTATCTGACGAAGCATTGTTCTGTCGCTGTTTGAGAATCTTATTTTGAAATAAAAGAGAAAGTAATTATTGAGTTTAAAGTCAGACTATCTGACGAAACGCTAACGCTAACATGTGCAAAACTTTGTTGATATTCCACTAATATTAAAAACAAACATTATTTTGCAATTGCAATGTTTCCATTAAAAAAGAAACACAATTAAAATCACTCTTAATTAAGTCTGTTGTTGTGATACTAAGTGTTCTTTAGAACAGTTTTTGATTTACTTTCTCTTGTGGAAAAAACAAAACAAAACATGTTGCTAAAGGAATACCATGTGGTCAGTTTCTACAAAACTGCATTGGTTGAGGACTGATTGGACACAACATTGGGTTGGATTTCATATTTCCAGTGTCGTTCATTCTCACTCTGCCACATCTGTAGTATATTTGGCTGGCTGGATGGACTCTAGCCGCCCTGATGTGTATTTCATTTGACTGAGATGCTAAAATCCATGGAAAGTAGAAAGGACTTTGTGTAATGGTAAAGAACTAAAAGTGTCTGGAAAATGTGAATCAATATCTTTGTGGCAATTTGTAGCAGTTAGAAGGTTTTATTTAGACTCCCAGGGCTTTCAGACAGATGGTCTAATGCTTGGCAAATATTTAGTTGTTATTAAAATGGATCAAAGCTAAGAGCTACGTCCACTTTTGGTTTCTTAATGCATCAACCAAAAGCAGGCACTTTTTGAAAAAACAGATTAAAAATGCAATTAAGATTTCTTACTCCTGCATTCCACTACTACCCTTTGGAAATAAATTGGTATTTGCAGAGAACCAGAACCACCAGATCAGATCAGAACATGCGTTTACACTGGATAACTGCCGGATCCATTTGTGCCACTGGAGTGCTGAATAGTTTTCTTCAAGGTAGAAAGGCGCAACAGCTACTTTCCAGCAGGAGCAACAAAGCAGGCGTTCCTGTTTGGGACCAGAGCTCACACACACGGCTGCACACAGAACACGATCTGTCAAAACTGACTTTCTGGATGTTTTTCTAAGAGCAGACAGGTAAAGAAGAAGACGGATCTAGTAGACGTTTTTTCTTTTTATGGAATATTCATTCATATAGCAGGTAGATTTTAATTCAGCTCAGGCCCTGGAAGGCATGTGTCATGGCTGTGTTCTTGTACCGCTTCGGTTTTCTCCCTCTGTGTTGTTTTTGCAGTCATCTAAATTGATCCGGTGTGAAGGCAGACAGATATTGCTGTATTTTTAATGTCTTTCAGCAGCCGCATTAAGTGTGCGGTTTGTATGGAGGGTGGGAGGAGAGCGGGGTTTGGGGGTGGGGGTGCGGGGTGAAGAGGTTGCTGGCTGCTGTGACATTAATAATTTAATTGCAGCCGCCGATCTGAATGCTGCAGGAGCTCCGAGTGATGGATATTTTTAATGATACGGAGATCAACGCCCCGGCGTGCCACCACGTTGTGTCTGTCAGCGTGAATCCGAGGGCGATTGCGATATTGTTTCTGTTCTGATCTTTTTGTCAGTCGTGGGGGGGGGGGGGGGTTCGGGGGTGGAATGGGGCTGAAGGTCTCTGGCCTGAGCGAGTGTGTCCCTCTCCCCGCCGCTGTCAGCGCTGACGCTCCTCATGTTTATTTCATTTTGCGTCTGGGCTGTCTCGTTTCCCTACTCTCCAATGTCATTAACGCTCCGAGCCAGGACCCTGCAGCGCCGCGCCTAATGAATTCCTCTGCGGCTCCACGCGTTCCCCTCCCAGTTACCCCCAGCTCAAGGTGTCAAATTAAAACCGGCTGAGAAAAGAGCCAGGAAGCGGTCTGGGCGAGCGCTTGTTTGTTTTAAAGCCTTCCCACCGACCGCCACGGCGCTGATTTCCTGACCACTGAGGGCAAACCAACTTTAATCATCCAATTAAGAGACGACCAGTAGACACGCCCCCTTTCACCTCCGTTGTGTGTGTGGTGTGTGTGTGTGTGTGTGTGTGTGTCGCAATTGATGGGATTGCTTTCCACACATAAGTTGTTTCTGCTAGCATTTTTGGCTCTCCGGGATAATTTGGGGGATGAAGTCAGCAGTGAGCATGCCTGGTTGGCTGCTAATTGCACTTTATTTAGCTGTCATGGTGAGCAGCGTAACGAGCCCCGACGTGTTATGGAGCCGTGGAGCTGCGGAGGGGAAAGAAGCTCTCCCTATGTTCACCCACCTCTGATCCAGCATTCTGATGAGCCTTTTCACCTCACACACTGTGAGTCAGAGATGCACCAATCAGCCGGCTGGAGATGCAGCAGGAATCAGTCAGTTTGTCCCTTGATTGACTCTTATCAGCAATCAGCATGTTAAATCCTTCATTAAAGGCATCAAACTTCAGAATTTGGTGTATTTTCAGCCTGTTGATGCATCCACCAACATCATGTGCTTTGATTCATGTTGTTTTTTGATTTATGAGAATCAGAAGGGTAAAATCTAGTGGTAGAACTCCAAAAAATGCATTTGACTGAGTTAATCTTGTATTGACAAAATGAGCAACATATTCTATTCAAAAAACCTGTTTGCTGCTAGATTGTTTGCTGTTGATGTGACCTCAACAGCAAATTTAAATTGTTTTTAATTTGTTATTCAGGTTATTCAACCATCAGATTGGTGCCAATCTCCATTCTATCCCTTCATCTTGCTGAGTTTCAGGAACTCCTGATCATTCATGGAACTCCTTCAGAAATGAGGACCGGGAACTCTGACATTAGCATGCTGTGGCCACAAGGTTAGCATTGCGATGCTAGCTTAGCCTTGGGTAGCTTTGCTTATAGGCTAACTCCTTTTAGCACAACTTGAACACAACAAAAGTCTTTTCCAGCATCCGATCAGATACATTTCTGAAGCTAAAATGAACCCCTAGTGAGCCAAGAGAGGCAGCTTCTGCTGTTTGCTGATGTCGCTTGCAGATTTATGGCCGTGCCAGAAACTTATGAATACAAAGGTTCCGGGTGGAACCTCTGAATGTAACATAAAAAAAAAAATAATGACATTACAACTTTAATGTGTTAAAACCTACATAATTAACTGATCACAATGAATGCATTAAAGTCTCAGCCCCAGTTGAGCAATACGAGCTAATCTCAAACGAACATTGTTTCTCAGGCAGTGTGTAACAGCCCGGGCTTGATGGCACAGTCCAAACATGCGCCGTGTGCTTTAGTTATAAGTGAGGCCGCCACTGTTCTGTAGCGGCATCACTTATTATTTCCATTAGCTTTCCCAATGGAAGTGGTCAGAGATGCCGGCCCTCCTGTGTGGCTCCCTCTGCTTCAGTAAGGGCTCTGCTGGATGGGAGATTGTCAATCAATTCATCAGAGCAGCACGGGTGGCTTCTGTGGGGGGGAGGGGGGAGGTTAAAGGCAACATGGAGGAGTGCAGTGCACGATTATCGCTCCCTGTTTGCATCTACAGCTGCTGCTGTAGAGGAGTGAGGAACTGCACACCTATCATCCCCCCAGATCACAAAGGAATCCTTCGGATGAATCTTGTAGGATCTGCACTGGAAGTCCACGGCTTGTTAGTCTGGAGGAAGGCGCCGCCTTAATTAAAGATGCGTTAATAGGTCTGAAAAGGCCGCATCTCCACTTTAGGGGAGTTTTTGGAATCCGTGCTGTGATATATTTCAATTAAAGATCAATAAAAAAAATAATGAGGGTGCTATTGAGAACGGCAGGCGGCTCGTTGGGACGGACCGAGCAGCTCAGCTGTTTCTCTGCATCCTGGAGTTCCTTTCTCTAGTTTTTGAAGAACACACACACACAAAAACCAGACATTCGCTTCTGGAGGGAGTGGCCAATGTGTTGGCTTAATTAAATTTCTTTCCTCCCCGCATCACCCTCCTCCCCTCCCCCCTCACTCATCCTCTACTCCGTTTTCAGCTGGCAGAGCAGCAGAGTGGCTCGGAGACACGGAACACTAGTTGTGCTGGCAATTATGTTAATGGGATGCTATTAGGCCATGATTCCGTATGAGCGATCGGGGAGAAGAAGAGCCCCGGCGGCGGGGAATGATAACGGAGCGTGCGCCTCGTTGATACGGCTCCAGCAGGACGATTTGCATAATGAACCCTCCCCGCTAACGAGGGGCGTGGTCTGGTGGCGCGGCGCCGAGCCACTTAGGAAAGCTCCGGAGTCGCAGCGTGAGGCGAGCCGACACCGAGAGCACGACGTGACAGAAAAGATTCATGGACTTCACTGGTGGCTGTGAAAGCCATTTTGGCACAAATGGAAGCGTAGCATGCACATCCTCCAGCTTCCTGTGTGCGCTCTGCTCAGCATCTCCTCCTTCAGGGTGACGCGACAAGACTCCGTTCCCCTCCTAATGCACTCGGATCCTGAAAAATGAATGAGGAAATCTCCATCCTACTCACATTTAGCCACCTACCTTGGACTCAGTAGCATCCAGTGTCTTTTTTTTTTTTTTTTTCTTGTTGTTTCTCCTGTGAAGTGCTGGCTCACATATAGTATTGTTATTTCTGGCAGCTCTTTTCTAAAATATCTTCCATAAATAGGAACAATTCAAATATTCATTATGCTGCCATTGTCAGTTTATTCAGTTTTTTTTTTTCTGTACTTTCAACCTTTCTCTTGAGAGTCATTTTGCATTTTATGTGCAGCACACACTCACACACGCAGGTTTTTGTGTGATTCACTGAGAGCGAGGCGGGGGAACCACCTGGGGGCACCGGAGCCCAGTGGGTTCCCTTGGCAGCAGAAATAAAACAAGCAGAGCAGAGATTGCTCCTTCGTGCTTGCGTGTTTGATCACTCATTTTTCCCTAATTTATGAAACCTGGGTTACACTGACACCGCTGACCTAAATCCTGACAAGTTGTTGTTAATCTGAGGTGTTTTCCACCTCGATGCCTGTTGCGATAATAAAAAAGTAAATAAATCGCATGACAGGTAAACATGAGCTCAGTAGTTCCAGTTCCATGCTTTTTTAGTTACATCATGATTTCTGTGTCTTTCGACCAAAGACACTGGATGACAAAAAGCTTCACTCTGGTGCATCGACCGAAACCCCTCCTTCTTGTTCCCTTAGTAACAGGCTCTATTGGAGGTGAACACAGGACGCAATAACAGTGACAAAAGTTGAACATTTTTTAACTTTGTTGTATTGCGTTGCTAGTCCATGTGTTGCTAGCCTGTGTGTTGCTAGCCCGCATGTGGCTAGCTTGTGTGTGGCTAGCTTGCCCATGCCAGAAGCTATCCTGTGTGTGGCTAGTCTGCATATGGCTAGCCTGCGTGTGCACAAGCTTGAAATCGTACATGTACGAATTTCGCCGGTCATTTGCCTGGACGACTGCAAAAGATGACAGCTCAAGTTCTGTAGAAAATAAATGGAGAGTGTTGAGTCAATATGCTGTATTTGTTGTGAAACAGTAGCAACTAAACGAAACAATACAACAAACATCATAATCATCTGATCTTTTCTACTCCTAATTGTGCTGACTGGACAAATGAAAGTTGCGTTGTTTTTACACGTTTGTCAAAGATTGTGAAGCTGTTGGTGTATTTCGATGTGCTGAACTGTTGCAGAGTTACTAGATAAATGTGTAATTCAGTAAGTTGAGGTCAGTGTTTCAAAAACAAGTCAATTTGGCAGTTTTTCTGTATTGGATCGATACGAGCTGATACTAAACCTGAGATAGTGGTATTGGTATCGGAAGCGAAAAAAGTGGATGCCTGATCTTTATGCTTTTGGTTAACAATGGTCTCAAAACGGCAACGTTATCGTTTATCGCAATAATTTCTCGAACAGTTTGGAACATTTGTTATCGCGTCCATGGACACGGATGTGTGTGTTTCACCTCTTGATCCGATCGGAGCGATCTGGAAGCCCAGGGGAAGACATTAAACTCCCATAGCACCCCCCTCAGGCAGCTCTCCGTTCCGCTCATCCTCCGCCTTAATGAGAGCTCCTCCTAATGATGTCAGCGGCTGCAGCGTGGGGACACTTCCACAGTTAGATCTCCACCTCCGCCCGCTCTCAGACGTGACCGCTATGCTGATGAATCCAGCGGATCAATAATTTAGACCCCGGCTCCTGATAATGTGTGTGTGTTTGGGGGGTGGGGGGGGTGATCCATGTGAGTGGGCTCAGCCTGAGCTACAGTCAGAGTTAAGTAGAAGCCCCTCTAAATGTGTTTGCTGTAAGCAGCTGACACATTTATGTTTACTGGAATCCTTATTGCTCTCTGCTGCGTCTAAGTGCTTGTTTACCTTGCTTTCTATACCCTGCGTGTGATTATTGCAGTCTGCAGAATCCCTCCCAGAGTCCTCCGTCTGCCAAATGATTTGCATTTGAAATACATGTGGATATAATTGATTTAGAGGCATGAATATTGATAGCATCTTATCAGGCCGGTGCCCATGCCCGGCAGCACGGCGAGGAGGAATAATGGTCCTCTGAGCATTTTTCTGGTCATCTTGCTCCGGCGGATGCACACATAATCTTTAAATGTAGAGAGCGCCTCGGCTCCGGAGCCTCTCCATCTCCCTCTGGGGAGGCATCCATGCATCTTTTAAGGACTCCTCACATCAAGGAGGCCCGAGCAGAGTACCCTGCAGTCTCTGCCTCAATTATTAAAGCCGGGTTCTGACGCTCCGCTGCTTAAACTCGGAGGAGGAGAAGAAAGACGGGCTTCACTTCAAGTCCCTTTCAAGATGGCGGCGGTTTTTCAATCGCAGTTTATTAGAAGGTTCTCTGTTCCTAATGGAGACTTTGGAGGAGGTTCTGAAACATTAATGCGGATCTCGTATCGCAGACATTTCTGCTTCAAACAGAATGATTCACCGCAGGGTTTTTTTTTTTTGGTTTTCTTTTTTTTTTTTTTTTTTTGCAGAGCCGCTCTCGCTGTCACCACGGGAAAGGAAACGGGTCTGTATCCAATTAGAAGCCAGGACCCCGTTTGTTCACAGCGCTCGGCTGAGATTGATGCAGTGCGGGGCCCGCAATCGCTGCTCTAACGAAGTCCAAATGGCCCCGGATTGAAACGTTACTTATTGACTCAGCCTGACGAACAATAACATCAACAACAGACGCCTCGGCGTCCTCTGTGCTGGAGATGAGATGAATCAACTCCAACACAAGGCCCCTATATTACATATGGAGGCTCTTCACATGTAATATAAGAAGATTTAGGTGCTTTCTAGGCCCCGATTGGCTCATTGCTTATTTTTTTTTGTGAAAGTACTCTAACACCCCGTACAGCCGGGCTGATTGCAACGGCACTTTATATAAACTCCATCTATTGTCTCAGTGAATTCCAACTGCCTTTAACTGATTAAATATTGATGTCTCTGTAAAGCCTTGTGCTGTACAGACTACTTTATTCAGAGTTACAGTCTCTGTCAGCAGAGAAAAAGAAGAAGAGGGAAGAGTTGTGACATTGAGCCGATATCAAGCCAAGGTACGAGAGAATCTGAAAAATACATCTGTGAGAAATCTTGCATGTCCGACATCTGTCACTCTCAGACAACGTGGTCCTTCAGGAGCATTAGTCTCAGTGGTTGGGGAATCAACAATCAATGGTTGATGTTGAATACCTCATGATGACGCTGGTGTTTGAAAGTAAGTCATGTGTAGGCGTGTCACCATAACAAATTTTGCTAAACGATTAATTGTCGTGTGATAATAAAATAATAAAAACTGCCAGGTTTTCTCCACCAGCAGAGCCTACTGTGAATGCTAGGCCTAGTTAATTCTATGATGGAAGAGAAATGGTTTTTCTGTGGCAGTGAGTTGTGTCGCCGCCATTAGCACATTTAGCAGTGAGTAAATGAGGTTGAGTGACAACACTAAGCCCCTCCTCCTGACTCTGATTGGTTGTTTTTGGTCAGTGCATTTCTTCAGATATCAACAGTAGCTCATGGAGGAGATCCATCTTTTCACAGATCATCTGTCTCATAACAAACTGTGACAGCATGGCGACAGTGTCGTACATGAAAAACTTATTCTTTATGAAAGTTGCCTTCAAAGTCTTAAAAAAATGTCTTTATCTAAACTTAAGGCCTTAAAATAGCTCAAATTCATAAAATATAATGTAAGTTGGTTTTAAATAAGTGGGACTTTTCTGTCATGCGAAAGTTTGAGTCCAGTTTGACCAGTAACTTTCTGCTAAGAAATAAGATCGAGTAAGGTAGCGTGTGCAGGAAGCTAGCTTTTTGCATTTCTCATTGGTTCAGTCTTTGCTGCCGGCTCACCTCTGCTGCCAACCCGTACGATGCTACATTCAGTCAGTGTGAAAAAAACTTGTCACTGTGGAGGTTATGGGGGGTTTTGTGAAAAGCACAAAGCTGCTCCCACAAGCCACAAACAGACCCCAGAAATGTCAGCGTGTTGCTCCTCTGGCGTGGCTGAAGCTCCCCCGAAAACGGTCGCCACGGCTGCTGCTAGCACTGATCTAGCTGCAGCATTTGCTGCGACACAAACTCTGAAGTCGGCGGTTTAGTGGTTTTTAAACATGTTGGTCAAGCATCACTCTTACCTAGTGAAGAATCTTATTTGTTGCAATAGAGGGAAATACAGCTGAGAAAAAGCAAAGGAACCAAACGAGGACAGAGCCACAGGTGGAGCTACGATGACACACAGAAAGAAACTGTAATGAATTCAACAAAAGTAAGAATATCTATAGTTCATAGTTAATCTAAAGAAATCTGTACTTTTTTTGTCATGTTGCTGCTCTTAAATTTTATTCATGCTGGTCTTAAGAGGTCTTAACTTTGGGTTGGTGAAAACTGCCGGAACCCCGACACAGTAAGCCGACTGTATTTGCTAACGACGGGATATTTATTTCGCTACTTATTTGTTTTGTTTTCCTGACAATTGACTTCACTGAACCAACAGAGAAATTGCGAGGGGAATCTGCAGACGCCATCATCCTGGATTGCCTCCACAAACGAGCCGGAGCTCGCCGCCACCTGCGTCTTTCATCCCACACTGCAATAGTTGCCACATACTGAGATAGCGCCACTCAATCGCTCTCTCTGTTTTTCTTCCTTCGTCTGGTGTCTCAGCAATTGATCTCCTGCTAGTGGAGTTTGTGAGGGCTTTTTTCCGTCCTGTTTTCGCCCCTCTCTCTCTCTCTCTGTCTGTGATTTCTCAGGGTCAAATCAGCATCTGTGTGAAACAGAAACATTTTAGACTGTGAGATGACCAAAGTGTGTGTGTTTGTGCGTGTGTGTATACCACAGAAATGCTGTGCTCTTGGGAGACAGAAGCCATCCACATATAAGAAATGGATGAGGTAATGTGCTGGGAGGGTAATGGCTTTATGCAACATACTGGAACACAGTAGCTCATTAGAAGAGTTGAGGCTAACCCCTCTGTGTCATAACACACTGGAAGAAGTCTGGTGTTCAGTGTTGGAGGAGGAGGTGGGAATGGGGTGGGAGCTGGGGGACATTTTGGGAGGTGGGATAAAATGCTGGGAACCAGCAGGCAGAGCTATAATGTATGAACTGGCCTGAATCCAAGCTACAAACAAGCAAAGACGGACGATCAATAAGAAAGCACTCAGTATTAATAGAACATAAGTGAAGTGTATGTCATGTTAAACGTGTAGAAATGTCTGAGTCGGTGGGGACTCATCTGCATTTCTAAAAAATATTGCGCTCCGAAATATGTGTTTAATACCGGAAGATTGTTGTTTTTTGTTTGTTTGTTTTAGACAAGGTGCTCCAATTACCATTAAGGAGGAATTTAAAAAAATATTCCAGAAAAAACTCATCATTTGGATGTATCTAGTTAAAGACAATCCGATTTAATCCGGTTTCATCTGAACAAAATCCATATCCAGTACAGTCAGATTTAGGCTGGAATCCATTTCTGCTTTGTTGAATTCCAATCATTTATAACACAGTGCAGTCTGCAGATTATATCGGATCTTTATTTGAACACAGTGAAGCTGCTTAAGTAACCACAGGACCCAGGGACAGCAGCGCTCTCCAGAATTGGTGTAGATGTGTGAATCAAATGACCGGGCTTTTGCTACAGGAGCATAAACTCTAAATGAGAAATTTAGAAAAGTTTGATCTTTTAATCAAAGGCTGACTATGTGCAAATACAAGTAATCATCGAATGCTGCAGAGAAGTACATAGTTCCCTTCCAGTCTGTCCAAAAACATGCTGACATATTAGTTCAATCAATATAGCTAATCTTAAACTAATGAAGTCTTTAAAAACTGATTTGCATTAAAATGGGGAGAGTATGGGCTGTTTTCTGTGGGTGAAATAACAAATTGTCCCGCATTTCCTTCATTCTGGGTTATGGCTGTTTGGCCGATACTCACATGTGAAACCGATTTTATCCACAGATTTCAGAAAATCAGCCAGTGTCTCCTTCTGCTCTGCCAGGAGACAGACAGACCCGTCCAGGTCACCTCTGCACCTAATAATAGGCCCCAGACTTAGCAACTTTGTCACTAAATTTAGCAACATTTCAGACAAAGTACATCAGAATCCACAAAAGTTAGAATCTTTTTAAAGATTGGCGCCTGCACTGTTTTCACAGCTTCACACACCAGTTCAGCTGCAGCTGCTGTTGGATGATAAATTGTACCAGAAGTTTTACGATAAACGATAATATTGTTGTCCTCAAAGATCATTCAGTTTAAGTTCTAATGAACCTTTAACACTGGAACTGGAAGACATCTTAAATATCCGAAATAAATAAACCAAACAGAAACAACAAATAAAATGATTTATCAAGTCCCTGTAAACTAAATTATCTTTCATAAAAATGCCTGGTTGAGACCCTCAGCACCAGACTAAAGACTTACCATCCAGTTTTCTGACCAGTGACAGATCTTTAAAAATCCTGACCAGCTGATTCTGCCGTTATCAATTTATTTTTTTATTTTTCAGCCTAAAATTAAGTAAGTCTTGGGTGATTTATCAGTGAATCCCGGGTGACAAGTTGAGCAGAAAGCAGTCAGAAACCGTAGCAACCTGCCGCTCACAGCAGTACTGAGACTGAACAGGCCTGCTGCTCAACGAGCTTCCACTTACACACACCAGCTCCTTGTTTACACTCTGGAAGCCTCTATTTTCCAGTGAGCCACATGACTCAACCCAATACACACACTTTCATAAAGAATATCAACACTTTAACCGTCTGTTGACTCGTCTGCTGTTTCCCCGCACATCTAAACAACACTTAAAAGTCCTGCTTGCCTTTATCAAGACAACAATAATGTAAGAAACCTTCGATGTGTAACCTGCTCTGTGCGATTGAGACGTCGCAGAGCCTCGGTGTGTGTTGGAGGGTTTTGTTTGGCAGGTCGGCAGTGCATGTATCACCAGGTTTCTGGCCGGCACACAGGCAGAGTTTCCGGTCTATTTCCAGCGCAGCGTGTTCATTCTAGGTGACTGGGGTAGAGGGGGTGGCAGGGAGGAGGTGTGTGTGTGTGTGTGTGTGTGTCATTAAAGGCCTGTCCTCTGCCTCTATCCGAGTGTGAAATGCTGTGCCTCAGAGATGCTGCTCTGCTTTTGCCTGTTCAACCAGTTTGCCGCAGCTCAGAGTCCTGGCCGGAAGTTTGCACGGCTTTTAATGCAATATTTTATTTGTTAGTTTATTTTTTATAGCCTATTCCGTCTAAAACACACACACACAAGCACACACACACACACACACAATAATAATAATAATAGTCAAGCAACATTGCTGCTTCAATTGTAGTAATAAGTGTAGTATAAAACAAAAAGGTGCAGGCTGATGATGATCAGTTTATATATGGCTTATATAGAGAGAGATAACACACTCTTATGTGTTACAAATTAACCAGTTCTACTCTTCGTAGCTTTAGTATTAGAAATATTAACATCAAACAGGATCAACTATTAAACCCGAGCAAGAAAAAAAATTTATCAAAAATCAGAGTAAAAAGTAATTAATTTGACATCATGAAGGCTTCCATCAGATTTCAAATATTCGAGTCCAATTAACTCACTCTGTGTTCTAATTATATTATTGCTTAGTTTAAACTATTCCACAGCTTACCCCTAGCAACAGCGGTTGCCAAACGGAGAGTTTGTGATGATGTAACAACCACAAACTTCAATGTGAAAAGACCAACAATGAATGGTACATAGTCATGATTGTTTTTCTTTTTCTTTTTTTTTTTATACATATGAAGTCTGAAATTTTTAGTCTAATTAGTCTAAAACCCATCACCATAATATTTCCCTCAGAGATCACCAAGTTACTAAATAGAGTTGAGGTGTGTGTGAAAAGAAGAGCTGTAAACATGTGGTAACATATTGTTAGACCAATATTCTGTTGAACTACAGCTATTGAATTATTCTTTTCTTTTAACACCATAATTTATCTGATAGTTTTTGCATTAGAACATTTAGTTAATTGGGAAAAAGTCTGAAAAATAAAAACAGAAAAAGTGGACCTTGCAGAAAAAATAAAACAGGATTTGGAAAATCACAGGGGCGTATGTAACATGACGTAAAAAAAAAAAAGTCACATCAATTTCAAGGCGTCAGATGATGCAAAGCCAAATATTTTTGAAGTTATTTGTATACAATACAATACAATACAATACATTGTATTGTATTGTAAAATGACACAAGATGCCCAGAAAATTCATGATACCTCCACCATTAAAGCATTGCTAGTTTTTCACACATTATTTGGAACTTTTACAAGAAAACCTCTGAAATGAAACATGTATCACTTAGAGCCTGTTGCCTTCCTAAAAGCGTATCCACTGTTCTCTCATTATCTGTCAGTAAGGAGCAACGAGCCTGTTGGGACAAATTACAACAACAATAACGCCAGCCAGTCACCCCCTTGTTGGCTGTTTAAAAACCATTTTATTGTTGATTTAAAGAGATCAAACTTTACCGGATAAAAAGATACGAGAGGTGTATGGGGTTTTTTTGTTTTTTTTCCTGGCTCGACTTTATACAACCTATATTATAGGAATTTTATGACATTTAAAACTTTATTGGACAGGACTTAGAAATCTGGGGGCAGTATATAAAATGAGGAATTTATTAGACTTTGTGCCCTTTTGCAGCTCGGGTTTGAAATATTGTCCGCGGAGAAGGCAGAGCCCGGCTTGTGAGGGTTTTAATGTCGCTCTCAGTCAGTAATGATGTGCTGTAAAGAGCAAGTAGCAGATGCGGGAAATAAAAGGAACATGATATATCAATATTTAGCATAACAGATGTGATGTGGCATTTTATAATGCCAATAATCCTCTAGTGACCCTCCAGCGGAGTGATTAGACCAGGGGAGCAAAACTCCGGCTCAGAGCTGATCGAATGGAGACGATTTTCAGCTTTATCTTCTAACGACCCGCTCAGCTCAAATGTATATTTCCTCCACTGCGTTTGATATTTAGTAGATGTGCGTCAGATAGAGTGATAAAAGCCCCACGCTATGCTTGAGACTGACCCCCTCCGACCCCCCCGCCAGGCAGCTGTGCAACCCCAGCCACGAGAGCAGAATTTAAAGGGGAGCTGAGAGGATGGGCTCTGCGGGGAAACCAAAGCAGCGAGTCAATAAGGCCTGAATCTTTTATGAAGGAAGAGGTATTCAGATCACAGCTCTGCTGACAGCAGGAGCAGGCGGCTGCTTATAAGAGGAGACAGAGTAGTCGAGGGTCTAAAATCTCCCCCAGATTTACCTCGGTCCTCATTAACGCTGGAGCTGCTGCTCATTACAGCTCTCACCTCGGCGTATGGATGCTTTCTGATGCCGTTACACCAGCAGCACTGGGGAGAATACAGCACAACAAAACATGTTGCGGTTTTACCACAGTACACATGGTAAAACGTGTACTGTTTTACTGTACACGTTTTACAGTAAAACACCCTGCGTGGGGATGCACCGATCCACTTTTTTCGCTGCCAATACCGATACCAATATCTGAGGTCCAGTATTGGCCCAGACCGAGCCGATACAGAAAAACAGCTGAGTTGACTTAGAATGTTTCTTTTTTTTTTAAACACACATTTGTACTGAATTACAAATGTATTGGATAATCTGCACCGCTAAAGCACACGTAAATACATCTGTCCTCACAAGCTTGATTTAACATGTAAAAACAACACAACTTTAATTTGTTAAGTCAGTGTAGTTAGGAGTTTAACAGCCAATAATAATATAAATAATAAATAAAATGAAACTGACTAAAACAATATATAAAACAACTGATCAAATATGTAAAAAAAAAAAAAAAAAAAAGAAGAAAAAAACATATTTGAAGGTTTGTTTGAAAGAACAAATCTTCTTTCAAATGGTTCAGAAAGTGCAATTAGGAATTCTAAATATAATTTAAAATAAATAATAAACCACAGTAAGAGCACCAAGCGTAGAATTAGACTGCATCGATCGACCCTCGTGAATTACTTGCAGCAGCTGCAACCAATTCACCGTATAATTGCGCAAATAAATTTGCTTCATGAAAACACGCAAATTTTGAAAGAACTCACATTTTTTCTCTGGGATGACGTGGTTTTTCTGATGTATCAAAATTTGTGTTTTTCAAAAATTGCAATGGAAACACGAGTCGTGTGATCAATAACCAGATGCTTCTGGTACAGGAAGAAGACGGCGACAGAAAGTCGTTCGTATGTTTTTTTTAATGACTTATCGCAGGAACAAACTTATTCACGTAATTTTAATTGTGTTTCTTATTTAATAAAAACATTCCAATTGCAAAATTGTCTTTTTTTTTTTTTTTACTCTAATGGAATATTGAGTTTTGCACACATTATTAATAGAAACTCAGTTACTGTAATGATACCCAATCTAGAATTTTCTTCAATATTGAGACCAATTCAAATGCTAATATCAAATCGATGCATCTCTGGTAGTTCATGTTTGACATATGAATATTTATATTCCATATGTCAATGTCCTATTTTCATTTTGATTTGTTTAGATTTTTGTGTCTTTTGCTCTCAAGAAACCCACACACATCTATGATCTCATTCATATCCATAAGTAAGGCATATGTCTGAGCTGCATGCAGCACATCCACCCATCTCACACCCTGTGGTTGATTGCATCAGCCATACCAGGAGAGATATTCCAAATCACTGTGTTCACATACCTGGCTGATGGTGCTGGAGAGGTTGGAGATAAATGCACTATTCTCAGGTTTTTCCATTGCAAATGACTCGCATAGAGACGATCTTAGTTCTGCAACTGGATGCACACCACTCTTCCTCTTTGTAGTCATAGCAGGGGTGACAGGTACAGCTATGTGGGTGTCAATACTTTCGACGTTTATCACTACTACCACGACATATTAAGGATAGAAAAGCCAGTCTTCTATCTAGTACTGTAGATCTGCTAAAATAACTCTCCTCCAAAGGAGGATTGTGAACTAGTGCTCATTTTCTATCTAACACTGCATGAATTCTTTCATAATGTTTAGTTTTTCTTTGGTTATGGTTTAAAAGATTAATTTAATTTCAAAACTTTATCCCGATTCTTCAGGTATGGATTTACTGTGCCTTGCATAAGAATCGTACCAGAATCTAAGGTTGAATACTAAGGTTCCAGCTCAGGAGTTCAGTATGTAAAACTAAAATCTATGGAATTAATTCATCGACATTAATGCGTTAAAGTCCCAGTTCTAAAAATGACACACCGTTTTCAAAATTGTATGCAAAGATGTTTGTCTCTTTGATTTGGATTCCAGCCTTTGGCCGTCTGTTGGCTCACATCTCTACATGTCCAGACTGAAATTCTTGATCACTCTTCATTGCTGAATTACATCCAAATATATTCTTGGCATATAGAGTGTGAAAGTGTTGCACTTGGACTATAACATCCTGCCAAATATTGGAGGTGCACCTATATACAAATTTGGACCAATATCAATAACCGTTATTAATATTTCTGTCAGGTTGCTATCCGTTCAACACCTTTAAGAAAAACAACTACACTGACTTCACCACTGCTTCTTTACTTCAGTTAAACTCCCCACAATTCTTTGCTGCATCACTTCCACATGACTGACCTTCTGCTCTGCCCCTCCAGAAACTAGATGGCGATAAATATCGGTTGTTAATATCAGCACAGTGTTCTTTAGCAGACTGACATCATATGTTAAGAACTGATTATCAGCCTGTACTGAAGTTAGTGGCGATATATTATGCATCCCTGCCAAATAGTTCATTCAAGGAGCTCTTTGCAGTAATAAACACAGTGTTTTAATATAATCTGCAGCTCTGCTCACAGGTCAAATCTACTCTACTGATCAGGTGACTTTTGAAAGCCATTTGTTGTATTGTATTCTGTTTTGGGGCATTTAAGTAAATATCTTCCATTGATCTCCCAAATTTAAGGAAGTCAGTTGAGAGTTTTATTAATGCAGCCTGAATTTAAAAGCATACTAAACTTATATATATATATATATATATATATATATATATATATATATATATATATATATATATATATATATATATATATATATACTTTCACTACTTTGTGTGCTGCAAATCCTAAAATTTTGTTGAAAAATATTGAAATTGATTGTGACAGGACAAAATGAAGAAAGGTTCAAGGGGATGTGGGTTATTAATATTTTTTTCGTTTTCTTTCAGAAGAATAAACTTGTCATTGTTGTGGCAGCCACTTGTAAAAACAAGCCAGTTGACTTGTTTTGCTGATGTGTGCAAATCAAACATTTGTTTTTAATTTTCGGTGCGGCTGTAGGCTGAAGGACTCTGTTCACACTCCATCATCTCTGGCTGGGTAAGCTTCCTTCTCTCAGATTTCACTGAGCATGTCTGAACGCGTGTTTCTGCTAACAGACAGAGCATCTGAGTGGCTCTTGTTTACTAAGGCTGCGTCCGGAGAGGTTTCAGACTCTTATTGATTTTGGAGCCAGAGTGCGTCTGAGAACTGATGTTTTTTTTTTTTCTCTCTGTTTTTTTTTTTTTTTTCCACGAAGCGTTTGCTGAAGAATAGCTGGTGTTGTGCGGAGGACTGAAAATGGCCCATCAGTGCTTAATCAAATTAATGCACACTCGCCGCTGCCAAAATCTAATTTGGCATGGTGGAGAAATGCACAAAGACAACAAATGACATGGGATGAAAAGGGGAAATATTAATTCGAGAGGGGAACAAATATACAGAGGGCTGTAATAGATTTGTGGGAGCATGGCGTTGACGTTGCTCTTCTCATTCATGATATGGCCTCAGGACTCAGGAGGGAGCAGGTGCAGCATCGCAGAAAGGTCGAGGTTGGTCTTTGTGAATGTTGGCCAGCTCCACCGGGGGCCCAAGACACATCCACAGCAACAGACCTTCTTTATGTCCTTTTTTTCTCCCTTCTCCGTTGGCTCACACCGCAATTAAAACCAAGTGTCCATCAGAGGCTATCTCTGCTCTGTGTGGCCCATATGTTTGGGTGCTGATAGAGCGCGGATTACTCTGTTTGGGACGCAGATAACAGGCTGTTTATAACCTTGGCAGAGTCTGGGGCCTAATCTGGCAGAAGCATATTTCCCCCTTGCTCCCTGATAAAGGCCTGTTAGCAGGTTTATCACACGGGCAGATAGAAGTCGAGGCAGAGCGAGCCGAGCGCCGCGTTGAGCTCAGTCCAATCTGGCACCACACACACGCGGTTCTGCTGCTTTATTTTTAGATCGATTCGCACTCCCCTCCTTTTGTCAATGTTGCAGTACAAGGCCCAACAAACAAATTAAAAGGGCAACGTCACCATTCATTATTATAGCATTTGGAGTTGAAGACACTCTGTACGTGTCACCATGTCAGCTGGATGTTAATAATATTAAAACTCAACATAATTAGTCTGGATTAAAAACCAGAACGTAATGTTTCTATAAGCCATTTTTAATGTATGGTTTTTATAGACATCTGGGTTTATTTTAAGCAAATAAATGGAATAAACTGAAGTCTCTGCAGCTTTTCATCCTGCTTTCACCTCTCCCGAGTGTGAATTGGCTCTGCTATTTTCTGTATCCCCATCATGATGGCTCTCTGTGTAGGCACAATTAGAGCCACACTCCTTTCACAGCCAGAGAAAATTGCCGTCCGCCGTAAATTGCTTCTTCGGCAGCTTAAAGAAGATCTCTTGTTACCCCCTCATTCAGTCTTTCTCGCCGCCCGCCTCTCCCCTTCTTTCAGGAAAATTGCTTTCTCGCAATCAACAGATTGCTTGCTGCACTTAAGGGTAAATACAGGTGGACTGGAGTATTAGCATAACATTATTCAGACAAGCGTCAACCTCTGGGTTGTTGCTGCTGCATTTAAGCGGTATGTGAGGTGAGATTGAGTGCTGCATGACTCGTAGCGCTGAGATTTTCTTGAGAATTGGAATTGGTTCAGAGAGGGTGGTTGGGAGGTTATCTCGGTTAATGTTTCTGGGATCTTGTTTTAGCGTGACCAGGGAGACTTGTAACTGTGGCACAGTACATAGTTCATAGTGACCTCAGCGTCCAGTCACAGAGTAGAGACTGTTGGTCAATGCCAGAGTTCTCCAGTCCTCAAGAGGCACAACCCAGGAACTTTAAAATGACATGGGATGAAAAGGGGAAATATTAATTCGAGAGGGGAACAAATATACAGAGGGCTGTAATAGATTTGTGGGAGCATGGCGTTGACGTTGCTCTGCTCATTCAAACTATAAACCAGTGTACCCTGGTTTATAGTTTTATTGACCACAAATAGTGGTCTACAATGCACATAATGCATTATAATGTTGTAATGCATTTAAATAACAGGAAAACAAATTAGATTTTAATGTATTTGACTGGTAATCTGTGATTAGAAAAGTCTGATCTTTGTCCAATTGATTGATCCACCTCTACTGCAGATTGTGCAGGGTGTGGGTCATTCATCCATTGTCTATTCTGGACACTGGTGCCTATCTCCAGCAGTCATTGGGCAAGGAGGCAAGGTACATCCTGACAGGTTACAAGTCCATCACAAGACACTCAACACCTAAGGGTAATTTAGAAAGACCAGAGGACGATGGGAGGAAGCTGGAGGAGTCTGTTTAAATCAACTTTAATCCAGCTGTAGTTTGTTTGCCGGTTCGTTTGGTGAGGTATGAATGTGTTGAAGTCTGATGCGGACCAAAAAGCAAACCCTGGTGAACCTCACAACCTCGGTCTCGGTTCGGTAGAAGTGGCCTCTGGTGGAGTTTGAATGCATATGTGAACGCCAAGCAGAAAGTGAACTGTCGATCAGGAAATTCTAGGTAAATACAACCAAAGCAAATGCTAAAGTCTAGCACTAGTGAGAGAAATGACTTATGGTGTCTTACTAAAGTCAAATGAGAAATCCCAAAACCACTTAAATTTGATGCTACTCCATATTTGCTTACATTTCATGAAGAAGAAAGTCGCGCTCAGTGTCTTCTTCAGAGGTTTTTGTGTTGTTTCCTTCAGTGATTCTCGAACCAGCGCCTCTACAGGTAAAGAGGTAAACAGGGTTTTCAAAGGATTTAGTTAATTTGACAATGCAGTGTGAAAGAGAACCGCACCAGCTGAAAATGTAACAAATGTTGCAGTTTTGGTCTCCAGTCAAGTCTACTGGACTACCAGGTGTGAAAACCCCGTACATGTGTATTGACACTAGAAAAGTCCCTTGTTTGGTCTGGAACAAAAGCAAACTTTATTTTTTTGTGTTTGGGGAGGAAGTTGCTTACACATTTTGCTTTTTGTTGTAAAAAAAAAAAAAAAAGTAAACTATAACTATATTTTGTAAATAAAGCAATGCAGATTGACTTTCATTGCTCCCATTGGATAGAAATGACGAGGGAGGGACAGAGCTCACAAACGTTTTTTTTCACTTCATTTTTTTGCTAAACATGCTAAACACGACCTCATTCTTATGTGTCTTTTCTAGCAGAATGGAGGAGACACAGTGTCTCCTCAATGCTTTGAGTCTGCATCAATATGGTTGTAGCTTTAGCAACACTCAAGGGCAATTCTTTACCATGATGTCCATCAACAGTGGCTTGTAAAATCCAAACAGATCTGTATTTCCTGTAGTTGTTTTAGCTGGTCTGGATTCATGCCAGAATTGAACCACGACAGAGTTAATTTGGAAGCAGATTAAGAATACATCAGAAAGTGGGTCTCGGCCTGGTTGTTTGGTTTGCTACAGGGTTTGCTTGAGTGTATTCACACCTGAGGACCAATGGAGGAAACAAACTGGTTCGTTTAAAGCGGACCAAATGTCACAGGAGTGAATCCACCCTAACATTCCCAACTAAAGCTAGAATTGTCCCTCCTCTGTAGGGTCGACCTGGTTAGCTCCGTCTCTACAGAGACACCGACTCTATCCTCCTCCATTACTCCACTTGATTGGCAGGACAGGTTCCCTCTTGACCTACATTTACATCTGCTCCCTGACCCGAAAAGAACCCACGTAATCAGCAGCTCACTCATCAGCTCTGAACTTGTGTGGTGTTTATCTTGGCTGGGGTGGGAGGGGGTGGAGGTGGAGGTGGTGGTGGTGTTGAGCTGTGCTCTGGTTGTAGCATCCCTTGGGCTTTGTGTCTGGAGCTGCGAGGAAGCACAAAGTCTCTGCCTGCAATGCCTCTCAGGCCATTCTAGGTCATCTGATTACTCTCCACGGTAATTACTAATCTTGTGCTAATGTGCAGCATCACTGAGGCGCAGTGGGGAATGAAGCTTACTCATCATGGCCTTATCATCAGTTTTTCTGAACCGTCTTCTTAAATACGGAGATAAAACCAGATCCCTCTTGATATTGAACCTCACAATGTTTGGTTGTAATGCCCCCAGGAGCAGTCAACTCTGTTCTCAAACACAGACAGAGCCCCAGAGATCCCACTGTAGATCCACGAGTTTGTTCTTAGCGAAGTGTCTGAAAGTCTAGGTGCTCATGGAGATGCAACAGCAATACCCATTACACACCTAACATCTGATAATACATGTTAATAATACATGATAATACAATAATACATTTGTTCTCTTACATACTTGCTTACTACGTAAGCAAGTATGTAAGTATGTAAGTATGTAAGTATGTAAGTATGTCTCTTACATACTTGCTTACTGCGTAAGCAAGTATGTAAGAGAACAAATCCCCTGCAACTCATCATCTAATTGAGTTTTAACCCGTGTCATCTTATTTAGAGCTGCAATGATCTGATATTAATATCAGTATCGGTCCCAGTATTGAAAAAAATTCTGGATCGGATATCTGTGACAACGCACCTGAGCCATGAGGGCAGATCTTTTCAGTCTAATCTATGCTTTGTGCTCAGACATGCTTTATCATTTATTTTACATTATATTTATAATTCCTAATTGCACTTTCTGAACCATTTGAAAGAAGGTTTGTTGCAGTTTATTGTTTACATGTTTGACCATGGTAGTCTACTTGTATTTTTTGTCAGTTTCTGTTTTGTTTTTTTGGTTTTTTGGTTTGTTTGTTTGTTTTTTACATTGGCTGTTCAACTCCTTTTTGAATAGATTAAACTTTGGTTATTTTTTCATGTTTGACCAAGATTCTGAAGCCATTTATTATTTATTTATTTATAGCCAAGTATTTGAGTGTACTGTACTGGTGCAGAATTACAAATACATTTGTAATTCAGTACATTTATGTCTGTGTTTTGGTTTAGAAAAAGAAAAGTTTGAAGTCAATTCAGCTGTTTTTCTGTATCGGTATTGATTTCAATATCAGAAGTGAGAAAACTGGATCGGTGCATCCCTAATCTTATTGAACATGCAGACATCCCAGATACACAGAAACAAAGAGGAGATTGAATTTCACTCCACAGAAACCGAAACCTGCTCTAAAACTTGTTTCCTGGTTTCATTTCCTGTCTCTTCGCTGCGGGATTTCTTTTATCAGCAGGTGTGATATTATATGAATAATCTCATTTTACCACAGCTTTTTTTTTATTTTATTATTTTTTTTACACTTTTTCCCCCTGCTTTCATAATGACAATTCTACCACATTTCTGAGGTTGATGAACATCCTCACTCCTTTAAAGATCACAGACAAAAAAAAAAGAAAAAAAAAACATTTGTTTCGGAGCAGAGGGAAATGAGACATTCACCTGGAAATTGCCCTGGAATTTTGCTCATTTCGCTTACGCTTTAGTATGTCTCATTTTGGATATTATTGCTCCCATCTGTGCTGAACAATCAGAAAGGGAACCCTTTTGAGTGGCTGCATTAGATGGCCTTTCATTTTCCCGGGGCCTGTGGTCGTAATGACATAATGTCGAGCACAAGCCTCTGCAGGCTCCCGGCTTTATCGCTGAAGGATTCATGCTCAAACGGGCTCCGCTGCTCCCGATGTGTAAAATACCAAATCCTATTATTTCTACGACTAAATAACGCCAGTCCCAAAGGCGTCTGGGATGGGAAGGCGGTGAAGGGGGGTGATGTTTTAATGAGAGCGCCGATTCCCGACACTCGGCTGCATCTTCTCCTGTGCATTTCCTTAAACTGCCAAGTGAGAGCCCCATTAATAATTCAGCTCATTAAAGTGTGTAATTAATCTAGAGCTGTGTAACAGGAAGAGACTGGGGCACTTGGTGACGGAGGGAGGTGGGGGGGTAAAAAGAGAAACATTGGGTTAAGAGACAGCACACCCGCTGTGATGGAAGCAGTTTCACAGCACACTACCAGTGTTCTTGCATCATTTATCTGCAGTGAAAAAGCCACATATAGACCCCACCAATGCTGCTCCATCATAACCCCAAACCCTGTGAGATCTTCTGCCAATTCAGCGGGGTGCAGGGTCTCTCTACAGCCGGGGAAGTAGTGGAGAGATGCGATCCTGAGAGGAATAGCATTAGTTAGTGGTGAAATCTGAAAGTTTGTCCCCGTGAAAGAATAAACATGGAGTGCATGCAGACATTCATTCATGTTTCATTTACCATAAAGGGAGCTTAACATGTTTTTTTCATATCCTCACAATCATTGGCAACTTCTAAACTTGGGAGTGTGAAGTAGGCAGTTAGAACCAAATGAAACCCAGATTAAGGGACGATTCATATCCACTAACATTGAAAGAGAGAATAGTTCAGTGCAAGTCAGTTCAGCTCATTTTGGCTACGTTCACATGGCAGGTCTTGATGCTTAATTCCCATTTTTTTTCCCCACAGCAATGGCTTTTTATAGAGCATCAACAGAGAAGTGTGTTTGGATGTGAAGTCAGAAGCAGAAGTGGTGGGACTCTGATGTGATCCACTTTACTGACACAGACTTCTTTTATCATTTTCATACTTACAAGTTTCTGCCATTGTTCACATCAGATGTGTATCTGATTTAGTTCCACATAAAAATCAGATTTTTATGGTTGAAAAGACCCTACGGACTGCTGTGAAAAAGTCAGATATGGGTCATGTCTGGTCAAAACAAAGAGGATTTTGGTTGCATTTTCCTGTTTTGTGACTGTATCTTTATTCAGCCCTGGTCTTGCAGCGCTCTAAAAATAAGTATGTCTACATACAGAAAAAGGTTGTTGAATTGACAACATTTCAATTCAACATAATCAGTTTCAATTCAAATTCAGTTACATGCAGAGTTGGGTAGTAAGTAATTACGTTTACCCAGTCATATTTACTTGAATTACTTTTTGGGGGGAAATTGATTCTAGGAGTGACTTTACTGCACTGTCATTTTTTTTCTTTTACATGAGTACTACTACTGTGAAGCACCACTACTCTTACTTGAGTAAAATTTCTGGATATTCTAGCCACTGGGAATAACTTTAGTAAATAAAGTACAAATATATTGTAACCAAGAATGCACCTGATACAGACACAGCTACAGTTTATGTTGAAGTGAGACCTCTTGTTTGAACACCAGCTTTGTTGATCTGATCGTAGTTTCTATCTCCTGAGATGTGAAGGTAAAAAACATACAAAGTACAATACATTGTCACAGGAAGTACTTTACCCTGATCTAACATACATATACTTTACATTCTGTTTCTGCTTTTATTTTTTGTTTTGTCAGTTTCTGCTCCTCCGTCGTTTCCGTCTTTCAGTGCCTGAGCTAAACACAGTTAGCGGGTCTCTTCTCCTGTGGTGTGGTACGAAGCTACAGCTTCCTGATTGGCTGGTGTCGGAGGTGAAAGCCCGACCTAGCAGCCGAGGAGCTGCCAGTGGTTTTGCTCTCAGGTGTTCCAGGTAGTCTCCATAAGCAGCTCTACTCACTGTGAGCCCGCCTGCTGCTACTCAGGAGCCCTCAGCTGCTCCAGATGTGGCTTAATTTACTGCGACTTGGCTAATCATGGTGATTAAGGATTAATTACTGCTAATCACTTTTACATAAACTGGTTGGCAGAGCGGTGCTCAGAGGAAAAAAAATGCCACACACCAGTCATTCAGTCAGTTAGTCGCAATAGGACGAAAGCTAAAAGCTGTCAGGCTTTCCAGTTTCTCTGGGTCCGTTCCCCAGCAGTTTCTCTCCCTGGAGCTCACCAGTCAGAGGCGTTTAACCTCTAATAGCTGCCCACTCCCAGGCTGAATGCTGAGTGGATCGTGTGCAGCTCGGTCCAGACTCTCTGGTTCTGGATCCAGTCGTGTTCAGCAGTTTTCCTTGCTAACCGAAGAGACATTAACAACATTCAGCGCAGCGGTGGCTGGTTAGGCTGATCAGATACTGCTGGGTTGCTCGACTCAGCTGCTACACGAGATAAGAATACGAAGGAACACAACCACCGTGACTTCCATTAACACAGACTGACAAGGGAATCACAGGGACCATCAGGGGGTCCGGGAGGAGGCTGACAACACAGCCCCCTGCCCCTCCCGCTCGAACCCAGGGTGGCAGCATGGTCACCTTCCCTCCTTGGCCTGGTTTCACACTGTGACATGCTCGTCTGCCCTCCTGAAGGAATGGCTTTAATAAGACAGAGCAGAACAAGGCGACTGTTAATGACATGGCAGGCCCAGTCAACACAGCGCCTGAGGCTGTGGACGGCCTCAGTCTGGTGCACGCTGCTGGACGCTCATGTGGGACACACAGGACACTTGCTTAGGTGCTCTTCAACAGCTACCCATCCCTAATGTGTGCCCAAACGGCTAACGCTGGATTGACCCAAACAGAAATAATGCTGTTTTATGATTTTTCAAAGTCTTAATGATGACGTGAGTCTGGTGCTTGGAATAAAAAGATCTGAACATTTTCTGAGGGCACCACTGACCCCAAAACCTGTGGCCCTGGGTTTCTGCCCTGTCTGCTAAAGTCTGGTCTCGCCACTATGCATAGTATTATACAGAGCCCAGTTCTGATGACATGCATTGGTGGTATCAGGGAATTAGGTACGTGTGTGAGATGAGACGGTCCCCTCTTCCTCTGATGAAGTGCTGGTGACAAAGCAGAGTGGTCACACACAGGATGAGGGAGTAACAGAGCACCTTAATGTGAAGGCTGTCAGCCCGCCTCTCCTTGGTTTTCACCTTCTGAAGAGCACAAAGTCTTATCGCTTTAATTGACTCCTTATCTTTTTGCTAATTTCCCCTTTAGTGCAGTAGCTGCCATCTACCATTTGATATGTCATTTTCCATTAGCTTTTGGATGACTGACAGTAAGTGGCTGTATAGATCAGGATGTTACATAAAACAAAAAAAGCAGATTTCTTTTTAACAATGTTGAAGAAGCTCAGTTTGCGCCTTAAACCCCTTCTATTGACCTCTGCTATTTTCCATTAGCATTAGAACACAACACATGGCTGCCTTTGTTTTAGAACTTGTGCATATCTAATTATAAAGGAGTGAATGTATGATATAATGTTCCGGCTGCTGACAGGAGCTGAAAAAGTCGAATCTTTACAAAGATAAACAGAGGACTTAAGGAAAGCAGGATTTAATAGTTTGATGCCTGTCATCTTCCTCCTGGTGTATGTTGGTTCTCTTTCCATCCCACTACACTTGCGACTGTATAATGAATTATGCCGATGTTGAATTAGCATGTAGCTGTCGCTTCAGCTCGGGTGCTCGCCTTGTGACAGGACCACCGTAGCACAGGCCCGCGCGGAGAGAGAGGGCTTCCTCTGTGATTTATTAACCGCTGAAGCCACAATGAAGTGTGCCCACTAAAGCACCGGTGCAAACAAATAGGGCCGCGGCTGTCACCACGCTGTCACTGTAAATTCAAGCCGACAGGCCGACCACTGCCCGACCAGAAAGGGTTAATTATGCAAAAGCACTTCGTTCTCGCCAAACAAGCGTGTGGTTTTAATGATGAACCAGTTAAGACTATTTCCATTTTGATTCTAAAATACGATGGACCATACTTTGATTTTTATTATTAATAAGTTGAATTTAAGGACTTGTTTGTGGTCAGTTCCTGAGCTCTAAGTTGCCAATACGCCTTTTAGCCAATTCCAGTTTCCCTTTAAGAACTGTACACATCAACAATGAAATATTAACTGTTCTTCCATTAAAGTTTGTTGTAACATAAAACTATACATATATAAATATCAGAAAGCTCAATCACTGAAATTCAGATAAATACAAATGTAATTAAATATTTCAGTTTTACAGTATTTATGAGTTAATTCGTTTTGTTCAAAATAAATAACTGTGTCCACATTAATATTGAAATCCAATTTCTGTTGAGTTGTTCAGTCAGTCATTTAGTGACGCTTGCAAAGGTGATGTCACACTGCACATGAGAGGGCAGCTGTTGTTGCACAGTTCTGCAGTTAAATGGAGGTATTATGTAAAATCCCTCATCAAAAACATACCTGCTGTGTTGCTTTGATTCTTTTCATTCAAGGATTCAAGGAATCCTGGAATGAGCAGAGAAGAAATGTTGGCAGTGAGGTTGTTTGCTTTATGTTGTCAAAAGTTTAGAATATCAGAAAATGTTGGCAAATATTGGTAATCGGCCAAAACAGCCATATTATTGTCAAATATCAGTTTTCACATTGGTTGATTCCTCATTTCATAGTTCTGAATTTCACTGATACAAAAGGCAATGTAAAGCCTGCTATTAAAGGTAAAAGCCTAAAATATTCCACTGTTGACAACACATCACAGGCTCAGTTATCCTGCATGAGAGGAAGATAAAAGCCATGCTGCTGAAATATTTTTCCCATATAAAAGGCCGACTGCAGAAAATCTACACTAATGCTATTAGAAGCTAATGGTGTCTAATCAGGTTTAAAAATGGTAACGTGCCAGATGCTATTTACATTTTTTTAAATGTTGATTTGATGGAAATAAACAACTTTTGGCAAGCATTTTATTGCCAAATAATGTTAATGCCTTTTTGACGATGGTGTTAATATCCTGTTTAAGCACCTTTAATCTGTAAAGTGCCTGAGCAGAAGCCCCCCCCACACACACGCTCTCTCGCTGACTTTGGGGAGTGGAGGTGGTGAAGTCCACGAGTTTAAGAAATGTCTAGTCAAGGACTTGCTGATCTGTCTAAATATGATGTCTCCTAACTGCCTTCAAGTGTCCGATTGTCCTTTTTCTGCTACTCCTAAAGTAGCTCTGCATATTACATTCCAGTATGCGGGTGCAGAACTGATGGGTCTGCTCCTTTCTGAGTCTGAGGTCTTTATGTATCATAGTCCATCTCTCAAACTGTGACAGAGTAGCCCTAATGTCATTAATTAAACATCAGGTTTTCTCCCAATCAGCCCATCATTGTGACAGGCTTCCATGCCAACGCTCCCTGTCAACATGCCTTGGAAATCTAGAAGGGGATTACATATGGTAATGGTTTTTGACAAGCTGCCATTTGCCTCTGTTAATCTGATAGGGGAAGCTATCTGGACTGTGGAGCATGGTGGGCCGTAACTGTGCCAGTCTGATATTGTTATGCCATAAAAAAAATAATAATAAAGAAAACATTTCTGAAGATGCAAGCTGTGTCCTGGAAGGAATCTTAATCCTCCTGTCAAGCTTTTGATACAAACCCCAAATATTGTCACTGACTAAGAAATGTATTTTTAGACCTGGATCTTGCTTCCATTTGCTGTCAATTTGAATGTTTTTTCATATTTATCAAATGCGGATGTGTATGGCAGCCTGATGTGACAATCTGTAATGGATCTGTGTCCTTCCTGAAGAACACCCAATTCGCTAACCCCTCTTTTCTTTTGCCATGGAATTTTCCCCAAGGCCCAGATTCCTACTTAGTGCAGGAGCTTTGAATTAGGGCCGTTTCTAGCTTGTCCACAAAAATGCCACAATCTATTACACTTAACTGGCAAAAAAACTACAGTTAAAATTACACTTTGAGGTGAATGGAACTGATAGCAAAATCATACGAAGAAAACAGCAAATCAACATGTCAAAAACAAATTACAGATTTTAAGTTGTTATAAAAACTCTGCTCTATAATCTGATTAAACTGATCTGGAGTCAGTCATTCCTTCATATCGCAGCACAATGTTGATTCAATACTAAAGCTGAGTTCCTGATGAACGGATTCTAGATTGTCTCTAAATAACAATTATCCAAGCTGTCAGTTTGGATAATTAAACTGACTAGCTAGCAGGACAAAATAAACCTGCTAACAACAGAAAAGATGCTCCATCTTCTCTTATCAATCCCACATCACCAACAAATACATCAGGTTGATCATTTCATTGTTTTCTTTTTCTCACATTTTTTGTGGGCCACTAAACCTGTTTTGGATGCCATCTGTCTGCTCTATTTTTCTCGCAAATGGGAATGATCGGTGTCAGTTATTCCCATCATATTGTTGGAACATTCAAAAATTAAGGGCTAAAAATGTCTTAAATTCCTAAAAGTAAGTTGACCTTTAACATGTTAGTCACAGATCCTAAATTTTGCCTTGACAGAACTATTTCATCTGGGATTTTCCACGCATCTTTTTTTTTTCACTTGACTTTTCTATCAAGCAGAAGTTTGAGTCGCACACAAACATCTTTGTCGCGTTCTGTGACTCAAGACGATAACTCACTTCTAACACACCCTTGTTAGCTAGCTATCTAGCTAGAGTTTTTCATCCAAGTTCACCACCAGTTGGCTGGACGAAGTTTGAGATCTAGATCTTAAATTCTATCCATGACCTTAAAAATGTTTTAAGTTTGAGTCGGTAAAACCTGTAAAAACGGTCCTGCTTTAGCTGATGTATATTTGCTCGGATTAATATTTTAATACCCACACCCATCTTCATATGGAGCCAAAGCCAATCTTCTGGAATGACTAATATATAGGGAGAAAAGAATCCGACATGTGTGCTCACTGAAAACAAGCAATGAAGGTGGTGGGTGGAGGGATTTAAGCAGCCTTCTCGCCGCCCAAATAGGGAGGTAAATCATCCACAAGCGTGATATTCCAAGCTTACCCTAGCAGAGCAAAAGCCCCCCTCCGACACCCTTACCCACCCATCCTTCTGCTGTGTGGAAATGAAATAAATATTCCTAGATAAACGATGGCGGTTGAGATGGTTAAATATCCACCTCTCCAAAAGTCAATTGCCCCGAGCTTTTATTAAAGATCGATTTGATTTGGGGAAAAGGCCAGATGTTGCAAGGTTAAGCAAATGTCACGTTCTCCCATTCCGGTTTAAAATTTCCTGCCTTCTGCGTTGCTGACATTTCGTCTGTACCTGGAGCACTGAAAGCACCCGGCCTCCTCCTTTGCCGCGTCCCACCACAATTTTGCGTTTGGCCACGCTATTGGTCAAGTCGCCAGTGACCACAACCGATGCTGAACTCCTGCGGTTGGCATCTTGTATAAACGTATGAAATAAAGCAAAGCAGTCTGTCTCTGTGAGGATTACCTGTCAACAACAGGAGGATGGAGTAGATCAGCTGACTACAAGCCATTCAGGAAGTGGCATCCGTAGACATAGGAGGAGGAGAAGGCGGAGAGGTGGGGGGTTTGGGCTCAAACCGCCACACTGAGATAATTGTTTATCCCTGGGAGAAGCTTTGCTGTTTTGTCTGCGGGTGGCTAAGTAAGTTGAGCAGCAGACTTCGCCGGCCCAGACCCAAGGCTCGGAAACATTAGGATGAATCAATTAGGCCGCCATTAGCCAATAAAGTGGCCCTCACTGAGTCGTGTAATTACGACCCACAGCAAAGCCAAGTTTATGGAGGCACATTATTCCCTTTTTTCTCCTTCTTCTATTCATTTGTTGGAGGCAATCCTTGCATTGTTGTAATTATGTGCTTTGGTTTCCATGCAGAATAAATAAATCATTTGCTTCCATCAGTTCTGAGCACTGTTCTGCCTGTGGTTTGGAAGGAAAAAAAATAAAGCCACTTTTTTTCCTCTGATCAATTAGAAATGAACTCAGAAATCTAAAGTCAGCCCTCGCTGAGAGAGAGCTGATGTTCGAGGCAGGCAGCTACTTAGCTTGTTCCCAGCTCCGAGGACACTGTGTAAGTGTGACAATGTGCTGTCAATGAGGGATGACAGTACACAGCCAACATGGCGTAATGCATTGTTCCTTCCTGGGTCCCTCCTGACAGATGCTCTCCAAGACAGCTGGATCAGCAGCGAGAGCGGCGCCGGGATCTGGGCCTGCCTGCGTCTTATGTGAGGCTGATTAGCAAGGCTAAGATACACGTGTCAACAAGCCAAGTCTGGGGATGGCATCAGAGTTTGCGCTCATTGTCAATTTAAGAGCTCGTCATGTGCTTAATTCGAGCATAATGCACCAGATGGAGTAAGCAGCGCTGCTGGATCCAGTCGTTTGTTTCCCGTTTTTTCCATGACCTTTTCCTATTTAGCCAGGGAGGGGGGGGGAAAAACAGCGCCGGATAGTTTCTCTCTGTCTCCCTTCCAAGACGTCTCCTAAGAAATGACCTTCTCTGCAACAGGCGCTCCTAGAAGACTGATGCTGGAGGAGCTTCAAGCCAAGTCAAATAAACACTCTGCGAATGTTAAGCAGGAAACTTGGCAGGCATGAAGAGAATTGCTTTTGTGGACACTGAGGATTTTTGAATTCGCTTTTCATTCCACAGCCTAAATAGTTTATGAGTGTGTTGGAAAAAAAAAAGTCAAACCTTGAATTTTTAACTATATTAGTCTTGAAAATGTTCTTCCTGCATCTCATACCCTGAGGTTAGTCTTTATTTAAAGATAATCTTTAAAAGTATTAGCAACCCTACAGCCTTTATAATACCAGGGCAAGTATTTTATATGATATTCTAAGTAACGTTTCACCCACTAGTTGTCCACAAACAGAATCAGGTTCATTTTCCATTTATTAGCTCTAACATTAACAAAAACCAAAATGACTTTTTTTTTTTTTTTTAATCAGATGAAACAGTTAGGTGGGTATACTTAGATCAGGGTTCCTACACTTATTTTATTAGAACATTTCATACTTTTCTAGACTAAGTACACTTTTTTTTAGCATTTTGGGCATTTGATTACAAATCCTGAAACTGCTTGAAGAGAAGTCCGGTCTTATGATCTGTGGATTCCTCAAACAACAAGGCCACAAAATGCTGAAACATTTTTGACTGCTTCAAAAAAAAATAATGGAGTATCTTTGACTGAGTGCAAATTGTCCAAAGCAAAGTTTGGGAACTTTGAACAGTTAAAAATCTTGAATGTAGTCGTTTTATATCCCCGTGGTCTTAATGTAACAACACTCTGGAGGAGTGCGGCTAATAATGCTCACACAGTGCCAGGGTGAAGAATGTCCTGTCAGACCGTCAGTTCAAGAAACCACACACAAAAACATTTTTCTAAACGTTGCACCAGGCGAAGAGTTAAAAGCTCATGGGCTCCAAATGACCCGTCTCTTAAGACTGTGGGAGGATTAAAGAAGGGTGGCCTTCTTTCCCCTCCCCGATTTTCTTGATTTTGGATGATTGGCAGTCGACTGATTCTTACATGAGAAACTGATCTTATGTACCTTGCAAAGGCCTGAAAATCAGTTATTATCCCATGTTGCTATGGCGTTAGAGAGCGCTGACTGACAGACCATACACCAGGTCACATCTGCACAGGTTAACCACAGTCAACAGTCACAGTCAGCTGTTGCTGACTTAGCGGCTTTTCAGGCAAAGAAAACTTGGTATTGACTAAACTCATCAGTCTTTTTAACCCTCTCCAGGCAGATGTTGCAGAAAATATCAAATTTTTCCTGCAACTACAGCTTAATTTGAGCCTGAGAGGGTTAAAGATCATTAATCGGCCAGAAAACTCTAATTGGTTCACTGCCGGTGTGGTTCAACCTAGTGTAAATTTAAGGAGGTTGTGTAGTGGTCCATTTTTGACGTGTTCATTCAGTTGGTTAGTAATTCAAAACTAAAAATACTAAAAGTTTTCATGTTAAAAGGAAGAAACGATTGATCTAATGAAAACATAAAATAAATTGAAATCCATGTGCTCTGTTTTTCTCCAGAAGCTTAAGAAGGAACCCTGTTGGAGACAAAAATGGAGATAATCTTAGAGTTCCTTTAGTTTCTGTTGGATTCAAAATGACTATCTTTGTTGAAAAACCTGTTTGCATTGTAATGTTTGAACAAATATATGAGCATACCAGCATTGGGGATTACTAAACTGGATCTGGTGTCCTATGTAGAAAAGCTGTTGGTCTTCACATCCACGCCGTTGTTTTCCTGCTGGACGGATTGCCTGACAGCAGCTTGTTTTCCTTCGTTCCCTGGTTTTAACAGCCACTTCACATGGGTGTTTATGAAGCGGTAACTTTAGGAGACGGTGGCCCCTGTGCTTGTGAGCAGTCAGGAGCAGAGGGAGCAGGGGGGGAGAAGGGGGGGTCTGTCGGATGTTAACCGAAGCAGACAGGCGGGTTTAGAGTTTCTGACGGAGCGGGTCTGATCTCTGATCGAGTCACAACAGGGCTGAGAAGGTGCCTGAGTTTTTCCCCCTCTGAGCCTGGATAGATTACTGGTGAGGTGACGGAGTCTGGATAATGAGACAGTATGTTTTTACACTCTGATATCCCAACAGACCCCCGGCTCCCCACCTCTGTCCTTCATCCTCCTCCTCCAGCTCTCCTCCTTCTCTCAATCTACCCCCTGCTGAGCCCACTGCCTGAACCGCTGACCTCTTCTGCTTGCCCTGGTCAAAAAGGGGGTGGGGGGTCCTTTTCTTCCCCTCCAGTACAGTAGGCCTTGTTCTCATCCTGAAGATATCCCCCAAACCCTCTCAGGTAACCAACTCGGTAATCACACCAAGCGCTCCCATTTTCTCTGAATTAATAAAGCGCTCCCCACAAAAAAGTCCTACTCTGGGCTGATGCTGGGATCCAACCGGCGGTCCCGTTGCCGAGCGGAACACTTTAGAGGAGCCTCTTATTGAAATGGACGGCTTCAGGATGGAGGAGGAAGAGTCTGAGCCAGGCATCGATTTCACCTCAGAAAATGGAAGGTGGGATTTAAATGTCCTACATGGCAAGAGAGACCTCTAGTGGACGGCCATTTTTTTTTTTTTTACCCATCTGACTTCCCAAATTGAACACACACCGCACACAATCACACACACACTTTGCTTCACTACATCACATCAGATCATGCTGCTTAATATGAAATGTGCTAGCGATCCCCTGTCACGTCGTGTTTCGCTCTAAACGGGCCGGCTCGTGTGCAGGAATCGTTACAATCCCTTTAGATAAACAGCTTCTACCAGAGCTGACATGATGACACAGAAGAAAATTAGAAGGGAATGTTGATGGAGGATGGATCCGAAAATACTCAATCATCCTGTTGTTATTGTTCCATTTATCTGCTGCTCATCTTTCTAATTCATCTCTTGGTAAAAATAAAACTAAAAACTAAAAATTCTACAGCCTAATTCTCAGTATCTTTGTAGCCAAAAGTGTTGTTTACAGAAACTGAAATGATTGTTTTAATTTTGTCTTCATGTACTTTAGTACATTTATAGACTACAGAAGTTTAATTCAGGATTCCAAAGAAATCCCTATATGGAGAGTGATCACTGTCAAATTACAACAAATATTCACATTTCATATTATGTACATTTTTGTAAAGTCATTACACATTTGTAGTGGAAATACTGACCCAGAGTCATAACAAACTCAGAAGAAGTTATTGTAATTTGTCACTCTTCGCTCTCCATAGTTGACCAATCATTTCATTGTCTTAACCTTAGGAAGGTTGGAGAGTTTTCTCCATCCATTATTTACTAGACCCGTTGCAATAAGTCAGTTAATCACGTGATATATTAAAACAATCTCAACAATTTCCATTTGTATGATTTATTGTTGTTTTCTTTCTTTCTACCAACAACTGGATGATAAAAGTCTTCAGGCTGGTGCTTTGGTCTCAGATAGCCCTTTTTGTCATGACAACTTTGAATTTACAATTTTCATAATTTGCTTGTTTTGTTGTTTTCTTTATTTATTTTTGCATATTTAAAACGTGCTCCAGTTCCACTGTTTGTTCATTAGAACTTAAAGTTTATTGATCTTTTGAGAGTGTGTTCTAGCATTCCTATGCTATTTCCTTTATATTATTCAAAAATGGTCTCAAAGCAACAATAACATTGTTGATCGCGATAACTTCTGAGACAATTTATCATCCAGCAAAATTTGGTGTCATGTCAGGCCTGTTACATACCTGGTGATAAGGGATTCAGTTTATACCAAAGATACTTCCTTCTCCCTCTGCTTGAGATTACCTTTCCCTCCCTCTGCTTGCTAAACCCATGCTTGTGTGTCAGGCATGCAGCAGTTCTACGTTGCTGACAGCTTGTAACTGCATCACCCCAGCTGCAGGTGTGACCTTTTAAGATTGACCTCTGACCTCCTCTTGTCACCACAGTGCTCAGCATCCGCGGCGCCCAGGAGGAGGAGCCTCCGGACCCCCAGCTCATGCGCCTGGACAACATGCTGCTGGCGGAGGGCGTGTCGGGGCCGGAGAAAGGCGGGGGCTCGGCGGCGGCAGCGGCGGCGGCGGCCGCCTCGGGAGGGGTGGGGGCCGACAACTCGGCCGAGCACTCGGACTACAGGGCCAAGCTGTCCCAGATCAGACAGATCTACCACACAGAGCTGGAGAAGTATGAACAGGTGAGAACAGCAGAACCAGCTGCACGTCTGGTTATGGATGGTAAAGGGGCAGTATTGTTTAAAAGCAACTGTTTTTTTTTTTAGCTTTACATCATGTTGAAATGTTACTCCCTCATCAAAAACAATAAATTCTAATTTATGCATGTTTGAGAAATCAAAGCATATGGTTGGAGCTGGCGCCGAAACCGCAGTTTACAAGTTTTCTAGCTTCACAGAATTCCCCTACTCAACCTCTGCAGACTAGCTATCAGCAATTAGCAAACGGCACCTCAGCTGAGTCCAGTATATGAGCTACTTCTCAGTGCAATGTCGGTAAAAACGTTGTTAAAGGGTTAATGGAGGAGCCATGTTGTGCTGACTTCTTGAAAGAAAGTTGAGGAGGAATGGCCCAAACTGACAGCATCATTGATAAAAACAACATCGAGGATTTGGTAAAATGTCAAGAAGTAAGTTATTATTGAAGATCAAAATATAAAAGTTTGTCAAAATGCAGTAAACAGGTGAAGGAAGGTTTTATAGGAAGATGGGACCTAAATGCAATTTTTGGGGAAAAAGCAAAAAGCTCTGCTTGGTGGAAAACTAAAAATGCAGACATGACCTCCACTGAAATGTGGTCGTGTTCCTCACAGCATCCACATCTTGCTTTGGGGATTCTTTTCCGTAACATAGATGAGAAAGTTGGATATGGCAGGATGAATCATAATGAGGCTACCTTCACACAGCATTAAATGCCACCCACATTAGATTTTTGTAATGTTTTTTATCTTTATTTGCCAAAAAAACCCTCTGATCTGTGCCACTTCCTCAAGCTGAAAAAATTGAATACGTTAATTTTTCAGAGTGTCTTTTCAAACTTCTGAAAATAATCAGATTCTCTGAATCTGATTAAAGGGACTTTGCAACAGATGCACGCCCCACTTTTCAGCTTCATATTTGTAAAACATTTTGAGAACCATCTATCATTTTCTACTAACTTTATAAATCTACAATAATTTGACATCTCAATAAAACCCATCTACATCTATAAATGTGAAAATATGAAAGAAGGTCAAACTGTTCATGGCTCTTTCAGGCCATTTTCTAATCTATCTAGTCGGTTCAAGCCATCATAAAGTCAGCGGGATATTTTTGGGTTGCAAGCCTGAAACATCAGAAAGAATCTATATCAGTTCAGCGCTGATATGAATTGAATCGCTCTTTTCTATTCGTTTATTCTTTGTGGAATAAAGTGACAAGCCTCACACACTCACTGTGTTTTCTTTAATGTACAGTACATCAGCTGTCAGGGAGGAATTCACTTCAGATGCCTCCAATCCCAGATTAGTCCATCATATGCAGCGCGTCGCGTCGCTGTGTGCATTCCTCTCGCCGCCTTTACATCCGCCGCATCCGCAACAACAGCGTCGCTTTTGGCGCAGACAGACAGACACAGACAGAGCCTGACACGGCTAAATCCTGGGAGGGATGAGGATGAGAAGCAGAAAGAAGGAAGAGGAGGCAGTGAGAGCGGAATATCGCAGCACATTCACACCCGGCGTCACACCGGAGACCTAACCAAAGCCGCGCCGTTAAAGTGTGTGTCTGAGAGCGAGCAGCTGTCACCGGTTTCTCCCAATCACAATTTCTGTTAAATATGAAACATATAAGTGCTTATCTTCCGTCCGGGGGTTTCGGGAACCAATACAAACAGGCGACACTTCCCTGCACTACAGATGTGGCACAGCCTTGTTGTTAAATGGAGGTTCTCTCCATCTGTAGCTGTGTGTGAGCGGGCGGAGGCTGGCTGCTCTCTGACTGACCGCTGCTGCCTTCTCCACAGGCCTGTAACGAGTTCACCACCCACGTCATGAACCTGCTGCGGGAGCAGTCGCGCACGCGGCCCATTTCACCCAAAGAGATCGAGCGCATGGTGAGCATCATCCACCGCAAGTTCAGCTCCATCCAGATGCAGCTCAAGCAGAGCACATGCGAAGCCGTCATGATCCTGCGCTCCCGCTTCCTCGACGCCAGGTGTGTGTGTGTTTGTGTATATTCTATCTGTGTGCACATTTGTGTTGCTCTGTGCTCTACACAGGCCTTAAATTTGTGTATCTTAAATCAAGACCTTAAAATGTCTTAAATTCAGTAGAAATTCAGGTTATGTGCAGTAGCCAGTTCAAGCAACAGCTTGAATATTGAACATCTGTCTGGTACAAAATAAGGTTTTTGTAAGGTTTTTCTTTGTGTTTTAGTATCTTGTTTGTGAGTTTTCTTTTGGATGAAGCAAACACAAACTTGTGTGTAAGAAGCTTGAGCAAAACAGTTCAAACATGGGCTTTTCATTTCTACTCTAAAACATAAACAAGACAGAATTTTTAACATAATTTTTAATTAATAATTTTTAATATAAAAAAGATAAGAAACTAAAGGAGGAAAGAGGGAAAATAAAAAAAAGAAAACATCCAAACTATTTGGACTATTTAAACCATTTCTTTTTCTCAGGGTAATATTCCCATCTGACCGTTAGTCTGTTAGTCTGAATGGTAAATAAAGGGTCATTTTCATGAACAGTCCCATCTCCACCTAAAGATATCACACAACAAAAACAATTGATTTTCAACCAGTTTTCTGTGACTCCATATAAAATCCCAAGTGAATTTGAAAATTTGTTGCAAGGGAATGCAAAAGAAAAAAATCCTCCCCGTGTCCACTAGGGGGCTCTGTATAATCTAATAGTCTGTGTAATTTAGCCTTTTCTGCTGGGTAACAGACTGAGTCTCAGACAAACATCTTCATTGCGTTCTGTGGCTCAAGGCTGCCGAAGCTACCGCTAACTAGCTGCTAACTCTTCTAGCCAGCTAGCTTTTTGCGTTTGTCATGTATAAGTGTAAATCTATCACTACTGGACAATATTCATCTTTGCCACTCACTCACTTCTGTTGCTAACCCATACAATGCTACACTCATTCTGTGTGACAAAGCGCGGCACAATGACGATCTACGATATGGAACTTTCCTTTACACGCTTCTGTTGTGAAACAGGCCTTACATTTTATCCATAATGGTCTTAAATAGTCTTACATTTGAGTTGGTGAAACCTGCAGAAACCCTGTCAGCATAACGACAGCACAAATACGCCTATGAAGAACTGACATATGAAGCTATGTGTTGTGTTCTATAGTTTTTCTACCACACAAGGCGGGCTGGTTTGCATGTTTGGATGCCGTTTAGAACACCCAGCAAAGTCGGCCAATAAGTGCTCCCCGTGTGCTCGGCAACACTAACAGTTTCCCTGTTTTAATGTAATCGCTTGTTCTCTTTGATGCGTGTGGTGGATTTGCATAAATTTCTCCAAGGATAAATCCCACTCAAAGCTTGGGTTGGAGGCATAACATTTAAATGAGGCGTGTGCGCCCGTATAAAGCTTCCCTATCTATTCTCTTGCAAATGAACGTGACGGTGCCACCGCCACAGCAGCAGCAGCGAAGAGGGGAATAGGATGGGAAGAGCAAAAGCTTTTACTGGTTGAGAGGCACTAGCATGTTCTGCACCTCTGATTAATCTACTGGCTGCTGGAGCCCATGCTGTGCACATTTACATATTTTTCTTGCGAGCTGTTGGAGCGGGGGACACAGGTTTTAGCACAAATCTCCTCATCCAGCCGGCACATGCAAAGAGGTTTTGAAGAGTTCCCTTTCAGCTTATGTAAAGCCCTGGTGGGATGTGGCGCCGGCAGACGTGACCTGATAGGTGCAGAAGATGGAGGGGTCAGCCAGCTCTAAAGCTCCGCTCCGCTCCGTCTGCTTAAAGGTGTGCTGGCAGATAAATATGTTAGTGTTCATGTCGGATCAGTCCAGCCTGCGTCTCTGCTGTCAAACAGCGTGGTTTCCTGGAGTCCTGCTTCCAATATGCTTCCAACAAATGTTGGGTTTCATTTACTGAGGTATTATTATCAATTAACATCTAATTTAAAGAAGAGCCTATAAAATGTAGCGGCAAAATCCTGAAATCTGATTGGACAATCTGATTCTGAATCTGAAAGAGTTTTGATTTTAATCTCAAAACCGTAGCAGTTAAAACAGGCCGATAAGTCTACGCCAGTCTAACTTATTTTTGGAGATTGGTGATTGGCTGACATGTGAAACCGATCTCATCTCTGCAAAGGTCTGAAAATCAGCCACCCTCCCCAGGTCACATCTGCACATGCGTGGTTAACAGTAATCAAACCACTGTTGGTAACTTAGTAATTCAGTTTCTGTATTTGGCGACTTTTCAGACAAAAAAAAATTGGAGCTGGTAGGTCAGACTTTTTAATGAATGATAATCCGCCAAAAAAACCTGCGATCGTTCACCACCAACATATGATGAGGCTCCTTTTGAAAATAACAACCTTTAAACATGTAGACACATTTCTGTGTTAAAAATGTTTATTAGTGGTCTGATATAGTATTGTAATTTTAAATATCAGGTTTTTATTAACTGGAAGCAAAAAAAATCATCATAATTAGCAAAAATGAAGGTTTGAAAGCATCATTTTGAGTGGAATTAATCTATTTAATCTGTCTCACTTATTGAATTAAGTTTCTGATGTGAAGCCACATCTGGCAACAGAATCAAGGTACCACAGTAGCTTGAAATTTCAATTTCAAAGATTGAAATGGTTTGGTGGGACATCAAGATAGGTGTGCAGAAATGAGTGTTTCCAAACAACGCGACTAACAGTCAGACGTGTTAAAGGAGAGTTTTTCCTCTCCACTGTCACTACATGCATGCCCAGTGTGAGGGGATGCTGCAGAGTCAATGACTGGATGCAACCTGGTGGGTCAGATCAGGTTTCACACTGGTGTTGTTGAACACCCTGAGACCGACCCGTTGTTCTCCTTGCAGGCGGAAAAGACGAAACTTCAACAAGCAGGCGACGGAGATCCTGAACGAGTATTTCTACTCACACCTCAGCAACCCCTACCCCAGCGAGGAGGCCAAAGAGGAGCTGGCTAAGAAGTGTGCCATCACAGTGGCCCAGGTACGAGCAGATCAGTGGCACCCCCACCCCCCCACTGTGGGACAAGGACCGTTTTAACTGAAGATGCTGTCAGCATCCTACTGACCTAATACAAGGTTCACAGGCTGTTATGGATACAGATGGCTCTTCTGTTCTTGTAGCTGTTCTATGAATTAAAACAGATATGGTGTAAATATCCCTTATCATCATTTTTACAGTTTTTTTTTAAAAAACTCATTCTGAAGTATGACAAGCTTCCTGTAGTAGAAACGCAAACTGCACATCAAAATGCCCTCGTGAGTTTTAGATAGAAGTTTTATCCTTAGTCAGTCCCTACAGGAAGTTGAGATTGCAAATATTAGTACAAATTCATTCACCATTTATAAATTTTGCGTAAACTTGCGATTTTCTGGTAATCGCTACTTTCCTGCATCCTGACCAATCATCTTAATATTTTCTGAAATGTCTTCTTTTCTGACCAATCACTGCAACTCACGGGAATTTTGCACCATTCTAATTTAACTTCCTGTGACACGTCATCTCTTGAAAGCAGAACCTCCGAGATGAAAACATGTCTGATGCTAAACATTAAGGTAACATTAGCTTTTTTTTCTTCATAAAAACCATTTCAACATAATCTGTAGCATTTGCTGTTTACTGTGTAAACAGTTCTTGTTAACTTGAATGACCAATTCTTCTTTTGCACTTTGACAACTAAAATGTTCAGAAGGTACTTGAAAATGTTGCTTCCACTTTAGATATTCAATATATTTTAAATATAACTTCGTTGAAATTATGTGTTAGTTTTTGGGAAGGCAATGTGCAGCAATTTCAACATTTTGTAAATGTAAATTGTAAAGATGTGCAGTCTTGACTGCAAATTTTTGAAAAAGATGCTGGAAAATCAGCCATTTTAAACCACAGCAATCACAAAAACACACCACAACATCTTGGAGGAATTGCTCAGTGCAGCGTAACTCAGAGATTGGGAATCTGAACCACCATCACCTAGAGAGATGTGCTAACAATGGAGTTACAGCTAAAATCACACCTTGCTAAAATGTCACATCCCTACACTTTATAATGTTTTGTCTCACCCAACTGTGATGTACAAATAAAAGAAAAAAATATTTTCAAGCTTAAATCAGCAAACTTTATTTCGAGTCAACTTTCTTGCCAAACAGAAAATTTAACATAAACACACAATAAATATAAATATAATATGTTTAAAAGTGACTCATTGTGCAATACTTTAAAATAATAAATAACACAAAAACAACAAAATAAAAACACATTGTATCCTCATGAAGACAAAATTTTTTTAAAAATTAAAAAAAATACAGGGATAAAATAATAAGGTTAAACTATGCTAAATTTAATTTCGGAAACTTATGACCACAGGAACCAAATTTGTTTTCTAAAACTTAGTTTTACAGTGTGTTTGTATCCAGGCTGCTCTTGTCCAGGTGTTTATATCCATTGCTGTTATAACAAGTATTTACTAAAAAAATAAAGGGAACACTCAAATAAGACATCCTAGATGGACAGTTTGATTTCACAGAAGTTTGATTTACTTGGAGTTATATTGTGTGTTCCCTTTATTTTTTTGAGCAGTATATATATACATTGAACACCTTGAAAAAGATGTTGAATATAGACACATTTTTCAATTGTGTCTGCAGCACTGACTTCACCACTGCTTCTCTGTTTCAGTTAAACTCCCACGATCCTTTGCTTCATTACCATCCTTGTCACATGACCAAACTTCTCCCGTCCCTCTTCTGAAACAAACGGCAACAAGATGGAAACTAATATTGGTTGCTAATATTGCTCCACTTTGATTATGTTTTTTTTTTTTAAATGACTGTCATCTAATATTTATCTAATATTCATTTGTGCTGATATATTTTGCATCCCTTAATAAAATATGTTGCCATATTTGATTGGAACATGAATTAACATGAAAATGTTGAAGGGGTATGAGGGGTTCAGGGGTTCAGATGCATTGTATCTTAACTTCTTCTTGAATGAAGCAACAACTGATTTTTTCTTGCACTATGAGGATGTGATAGTATCCTGCAGGATGCTGGTGATCAGTACACCTCCACACTCCAACGTCTGGTTGAGAGAATCACATGGGATTTAGGATGAGTCTTTTAATTTGCACCCAATGTTGCTGCTCCATTCTTCAGGTCCAGTCATGACTGCACAATTCCAGCTAAATTTTCTCAAAAATAGCCACTAGCTATGCAAGGCAGCATTAGCTTTTTCTGAAGCTGATAAATCTAAGACAGAAACCTGAGCTTAAATAGCGAATATTTAGTACTTGCATGAATGCAGTCCCATGTTGACCTACTGTAACTGTTATAGGAACTCATCACACGACTAAAGACATCTGAATTGTGCCAAAGTTTGTAGCATCACATAATTGTGAAGTATTTAAAAATCCTGTTCATGTCTTTTTGTGTTGTTTGTTTGTTTCATCTCTGTACTTCAGCAACTCCACTTGTTTCAATCCTGTGAGAATTGATAATAAGGAAAACAATGACAACACCAAGGTAAACAGCAGTTTGTGTTGTGAATCCATCATGTGGGAATGGATTGTTTTCTCAGTTGCTTTCATTAATTTCTACCAAATGATCTAAGGATGCAGCTGGGCTCGACGGTGGAATCTGCTCGGTAGCTCGGTGATTTGTGGAGTTTCAGTTTCTTGGCTATAACAAAGGAGAATGTTTACCTACTCTGTCTATTAGAAACTTTGGAGGATTGATTTGGTTTTCATTTTAATGTTGTTTATCATTAGGGCTGGGATTACCCCCCTGGCTTCATCTGGGAGTCCATTAGCCGTAATGGGTGTTAGCGGAAGTTGACTGATTGGTGCTTGCGTGACTTCTGATGATAGCTGCAGTCATGGTGACATAATGAGACTGTTATTGGCAATCATTCCATTCTGGCACTAATGCAGATTCACAGCACCAGTCTGTGCAGCCCGCACTCCTGACAGTGGCTCTCTGCAGTGTTCCACATGCCATTAAAGGCCATTCAAGCTAAACACTATTCTTTAAAGAGGCTCTGTGTGGCTATATGTCTGGGGAAGTAAACTTTCTTCTCTTCTTCTTTTCTCGTTCCTGTCTGCTCAGGTTTCCAACTGGTTTGGGAATAAAAGAATCAGATACAAGAAAAACATTGGTAAGTTCCAAGAAGAAGCCAACATGTATGCTGCAAGAACTGCCGTGAATGCGGCTAATGCATCCTCACATGGAAGCCAAGCAAATTCACCCTCCACTCCAAACTCTGCAGGTGAGACAGGAAGTCCCTGGCTCTGCTGGGGTTAGACATATACTTCCTCTCTGTCCATCAGTATAACACATTTAAGGCTTTTATTAGTGCTGATGCTGTAACGCTCCTTTGTAAAGGACTAAATAGGCCACTATTCTACATAAATTATGCCCATCACATAATTATGCACTGTTATTTCCATAAATAGACTCAATGTTTATACTCGGCAAGTATTATTAGTGAATACATCTACTTAGCATGGCTCTGAGCGACGTGGAAAAGAGCTGTTAGAGTTTGAGCAACCTGAGTCCTCATGCAGTCTCCATGTCCTTACTGTCCTTTCTACTTGCTCTCAATTAATCCTGTGTGCCCTCATCACTGTGTTAAATGATTTCTAATGGCATTTGAAAGATATCTCTGGTAGTACAAATGACCAAAAACTCTGATATATGGTCAAATGTGTTGGCACCCTTGGTAATAATGTTTAGCAACCCTTAAAAATGATTTTATCTTATATTGCAGTAGCACAAACTCACCTTATACTGAAGTACAGTCATTCATTCTGTTAAGAAATATTTGTTTTTAAAAGGAGAGTGTTAGGTAAATTATGTTACCTCCAGTTGTTATAAAAAGGCTTAAATATGACGTAAAAGAAATCTGACTTCATAATTTAACGCCTTAAAGTTGGGCTTCTGTCTCTTTAAGAAGCTCCTGTTCTTTCTGAAGCTCCGCCTTCAGGAAGTCATCATAACATCACTGTTAACCCTTTAACAATGTTTTACCGGTGTTTCACTGAGAAGTAGCTTCTATAATGAGCTCAGTAGTTCCATCAGGTGTTTGCTAATTGCTGCTGGCTAGTCTGAAGGAGCTGAGTGGAGAGTTTTGGGGGAGGGCTGTTGTATGAGGTGAAATTTCAGAAACTGCAGCTCTGATGAGTAACTGCATCTCTCAGGGCCTTAGAAAGAGACTAACCCACAGCAGCACAGATTCTCCACCGTGCTTCACAGTGGGGACGAGCTACTTCTTCGCCCCTTTTCTCCAGCCAAACGAACTTGGAGTGTGTGTTGCTCAAAAACCAGATCATACTCTCATCGAAAACACACGGCCCCAGTTTATATCCCAGCAACTGCCACATGTTGGTATTCGTCATGGCAGGACAGAAAATATTAAATTTTTTTCTTGCATCAACACTAAACATCTAGTCGGTGTGAGACAATATTGTAATGGTTGCTATGGAGATTTGGTGAAAACAAGATGCAGTTTTCTAACAGTGAGGTTTTGTTTTTACTTTGCTTTCCATCTGGAATATACATTAGCCCCCATATAAGAACCTAATGTAAGTGGCTAATGGCTGATTTAGTCATACTATGAATAAAAAGTCATAGTTTGCCAAATAGAAGTTGGAGAAGCTGATCCCCTCATCAAAAACTACAGCATCCATTTTAAGAATGACTCTGTTACATTTACTTTAAAGGAACTGTATGAGTGTAATGACTGTATCAGTAATGATACCGGTAATATTGATAAAATCAATGAATTCTCAACATGGAATTTTCTTTCCCCACTGTTTAAATCTGCCTAAATTACATAAACGCTTTTCATTGCTGAATTATACTACTGCAATAAAAGATGAATTTGTTTCCAGGTTTTTAACACGTCTTTATTGGCGGTCCATACAAATGTATATGACTGTACTCAATCACAGATAAGAAAAAAAAAATTTGGTCACCATGAGCCAGCCTGGAACTGAGAGGTGGAGTATCATCAGATTGGGCTCTTATCAACATCATTCCACCTTTTTCTCCACTCGTAGACGCAAGTGAAACATGATTGTCCCCTTCTTCATATGTCCATGAAGCCACTTTTAGTTCGCACAAGACAAAACAAATGTGACTGGCCACGGCAACACCAGGAACAATTTTCAATGGGAGCGTTTTGAGTTACAGATTCTGAAAGTGTAGAGACTTTCTAATCATGTTTCTAATCAACCGTTTGAATGTTGGCGCTCATCAAACGAGATCAGTGAGAAAACATGTCTGCAAAAGTTTCAGAACACTGTCCGTAGACCGGCTGAGATTTATTCTGGGAACAAGCCAAATTCAAACCATTTTAAAACCGCCAGAATTGATTTTAAAACATAGCATGGGTTTTTATGACTTCAACAACAAAGTTTATATTAAAAAATACAAAAAGTACTATTTCCTCGGAAGTTAGTAGCAGTTAGTAGTTTTTATGTTTATTCTCCATTTCCTGGTTTTGCTTTGGTGCATCTGCATCTGCATTAGCGTTGCTACGTTGAAACATAGCAATGCTAATATTTATCTGGATATGACAGAAAGTGATTATTTTTAAAACGGTATGAAAAAAGAAACACTGGATTTAAATTTTTTTAAGCTTTTCTGAAGATGTTTTACTTTATGATGAGTGAAAAGTGGTTTCCTATCTCAGCCTAGCATGAACAGAGAGCTTTTCTATATAAGTGACAGAAGCCTGCTTTCACTCATATACTGTGGATCAAATGTTAAAAAAAAAAGTGTTTGTTTGTGGTGATAGAAAACACTGTCAGTGAGTCAGTGATAATCACAACCGAAGAGAGCATTTTCCTGTTCTATTTCCTGTTTGCCTAACAAACAGCCTGCTCCGTCTGTGTGTAACGTTAAAGCCTAGACTCTGTCCCTGTGGATATTTCTCCTGGCTCAGCTGCTCTGATCTCAGCCAGCTGCTGCTGCTGCTGCTGCTGCTGTTGCTGCTGCTGCTGCTCACTAACCTGTGCATGCTGCCTGAATGGCTCGTCTTGCTTCTCCTGCTGGCTCTCTGTGATTCCGCTGCTCCCTCTCTTCTTCCAGGTTCTGCTGGCTCTTTTAACATGTCAAACTCCGGGGACTTGTTCATGAGCGTGCAGTCTCTCAATGGGGACTCGTACCAGGGGGCTCAGGTGGGAGCCAACGTGCAGTCGCAGGTAGGGGCCGGTGCTGGACAGGAGATAGGCTCCTCCACTGCTTTCATTAGAACATACATGACCTTACTGGTCTTCTGCCTGTAGTTATGACGCATAATGCAGTTATCCCCCACTAAATCTATGAAATATATTCACTCCAAGCAGTGAATAAATGATTAGATTATTAGGGTTTGCTTTTGGGTTAAGGTGCAACATGAATAAAACATGTTTGAAATGTTCTTAGAACTGAAAAATGTTCAGAGAACTATCAGGCTTAATAGTGAACTGTAGTTATTGTGTTGGTCATTACATGTTCTTTATTTGATTGATTGATTTTATTATTTTATTTCATATTAATGATGTTTAATGTTGTGGTAAATATTACGGGAATAGCAGAAAGCTGCTTTCCATCTGTGGCCCCATAAAACATACAACACAAAACACAAACATTCATACAGTTCTATATATCAAATTAAGAAATAAAGTAAAAGCTAATCACAACTACATGCAGTCGGGAAAACCTATTGTCAAAATACTATGAAGTCATGTTTTTTCGGTCACAGAAATAGTAACTAAATCACGTAAAACACTTCAGTGTAGCTCAAAAACGTTTTACAGAACAAGGTGAGTTTATTTTTGAAAAGCAAATTTAATTTTGTATTTCTAATTTGTGCAATTTCATAATAAATGGAAACGCAGCCAGTGACAGATTCTCCCACTTTCTTATGGTTTCCTTTCAATAGTGACTTTCTTCTTGCCAGTCTGTCATAAAAAAAACTGATTTTGGAAGTACCCCGTTATGCAACTCCCTTGTGTTGCGTTTCAGTTCCTTCCGGGCTTTATTTAGGTGTATCAGAGTAAAGGGGCTGAATCGAAATGCACTTTCAACACTTCCAGAAGTTTCATTTATAAAAACCATGAATCATTTTTCCTCCACATCACTATAATGCACTGCTTTGTGTTCCTCTATTCCATAAAGGACTATTCCTAATTCACTGATTCCTCAAAGGATCAGACGAAGAATTATGTTTTCATCATGTAAATATTTCATCAATAAATAAATATTTCCAGAAAGTGAGTACTTGTTGTTGAGCTGTGTTTGGCCAGTGTTGTCTCCTAGGATAGAACCCTGTAGAGTTGCTGTCCCTCGGCTCTGATCTCTGGTGATTTTTCGTGCCGACGCTGACCTTGCTCTGTCTGCTGTTTGGGGATGTTTCAGGTGGATACCCTTCGCCATGTTATCAGTCAGACAGGCGGATACAGTGAAGGACTCACAGCCAACCAGATGTACAGTCCGCAGGGCATCAACGTAAGCATCCTCTTCTCTCTCCACGCCAATTATTCTGACGCCACAGGGCTCACAATGCCACTTAGTGGGACTTATCTCAGCTCCACGGTAACCCATTTGATTGGCTGCATATCGCGCCCGCCACACACACACACACACACACACACACACACACACACACACACGCAGAGCCTGTCACGTCCCATCAGACCCTTTCAGACACCTGCTCCCCCCATCGCCATCCAGGTGACACTTCCCTCCCTCCACCTGACCCGCTGTTAGCCGGAAGCTTCCGGTAAAAATAAAAGCTCTCTCTGTTGAGCTTTTAACAGCGGCCTCCTCGTTCGCCACAGGGGTGTGTTCTCGTCTTGTTTGTCTTATTTTGCAGCAGAGTTTGGGGTGTGGAAGTGGGGAGGGTGGGTGTTAGCTGGCGGCAGCAAAGAGCAGGAAAATTCACAGCGACAAGCCGTGTCGTAAAGGGGAAAATCGATAAGACAGACACAAGGAGAGCAGAGTGTGGGCCTGGGACAGCAATCCAAGCGCATTGCTCAGATCATGTTCCTGTCTCTTTAATGGCCCTGACAGCGAGCCGAGAGGACGAGGACGGTCACCGCCGTGCCTCGCCTTGCCTCGCCTCCTCCGCTGTCGCCGTCCTGCCTCACTGGCCATATGATAATCAGACGAAATGTCTCCCGCGTAGAAAAACACGGGCTGTGTATTCAAATAGGCTCCCTGGCTGCTGGGAGCGGCCGCCGCAGCCGGCTGCGCTAACCCTGAGAGGCCGCTAACGTATTCAGGGCCCGCTCCCTCCCAGTCCTTTGACCTCTAACATGCAGTTCTCCTTGGACGCCTGCTTGCTCTACCACATCTTCCACATCCTCACTGCCACACTACGCCGTGTTCTGCAGCGCTGCGGCCTGTAGAGAAGCCCCGCGATGCATAATGGAGGAGCAGGATATCTGTCAGCCAGGCTGTTGGTCTGTGATTTATGTAGCCACGGCTTGAAAGTTAGAGGACGGGGGTCTGCTGCTCACATGTTTCTTCTTTACAACACTTCATTTTATCCTTTTTTTTTATTCTAATATGAAAGGCAAATTTTTCTTTGGCTTTTTGAAACGAGTTTTGTTATATTTTAGTTCCTCAATCAACCCAGAGTCTGTCCCTTAGATAATTTGCTCCCTATTATTCTGTCCCTCCAGGTTTTCAGAAGTTTGTTGAAAGCTCTGTTGACAGCACTGTTATGTAAAATTGACTTTTTCGAGCTTCACATCATGTCATAATGTTTTTCACTCATCAGAAACATAACAGGACTGTTGGCTTGATTCTTTCAGAGAAGTTTGAGAAATCCTTTAATCTCCATGGCAACCATTCAGCTGTAATAAACACCAGGGTGGACATAGCCCCGCCTTCAAGGCGCAGCTCCTCCTCAGAGCTGCAGTTTCCAAGCTTTCATAGGAGCTACTTCTCTGTGAAACGCTGATAAAAACTGTTGTTAGAGAGTTAATAGAGTGACGTGACGTTGTGACGACATTCTGAAGGCAGATCTTCAGAAAGAGCAGGAGTTTCTTAAAGAGACAGAGGCCCAATTTCAAAGTGCTATATTACAAAGTTAAATTTCTTTTAAGTCATTCTTCACTTAATAGAAATTCAAAGTATTTTTATAATGCCTCAAAGTAACATGATTATCTGATTGTGGTAAAGAATACATAATATCAGCCTTTGATATGAGGTGGAAGGGGATACTGATGGGACAGTATGCATAGTTTTGACCCCATTTGTTGTTATTAAAGTTGCAGAATAATTTCTATCTGTAAATACTTCCATAAGTGGCTGACTCTGTTCTCTGTGTGTGTTTGTGTGTCAGGCTAACGGAGGCTGGCCCGACGCTCCCACCCCCTCCTCAGTGACTTCCCCCACAGAAGGACCAGGAAGTGTTCACTCCGACACCTCCAACTGATCCTCCGCCCTCTGACTTCCACCCGCCGCTCTCCTCCCCCCCCCCACCTCCACCCATCCTGCAGGACTGGATGTGACTCGAGGCAGTCGGGGTCTGGGGGACAATGCTTCCACCATTTTTGTAGTTTTTTTTTTTTCTCTTTCTGTCTGGATTGCCTCAGCAGCTTCACCAGCCTGCAGAGAGAACTCACGTCTGGGCTTCACAGTTTGTATATTTTCCACTCGTTGTCCAAGTTGCCTCTTTGTATTTCACTTTCTATCATGAACTCCTGCTGTCCGCTCCCAGCCCGCCGATAGGCCACATGGAACACACCCACGCTACCTCTGGTTTCAGCTCCAACACAGCAAGCGATTCAACTGCTCCCCGGTTAGCATCATGGTTCCCGCAGCCTGATTGTTTTTACGGATCCGTCGAGCCAAAGTTCAGCCCTGGAGGTGAATTTGGGTTCGGTTTTAATCTCGTTTACTAACATCCTGCAGAGATTCATCCCTCTGAGCTTTTCCACATGTTCTCTGCTTACAACCACAAACCTCAGCGGGTTTTGATTGGATTTTATGTGATTGGCAGCAAAAAAAATATGCATGAAAAGAAAGAGGTTGAAAAAATGTGAATATAGTTATAAATAAAACTTCCAGAAACTTTGTACAAATAAAAACCCGAGTAGTGCGTCATGAATTCACAATCTATTCAGCCACCGATGTGTCAGCAGATCGGGGTGAGCAACCTTTATGACATTAAGACACATGAAGCTACACGACCCTTCAAAACAAAGTTACTATTTTTTATCATACCTTTATTTATGGTTTTATTTTTAATACAAAAAACACTGCAACTTACTTGAAAAGGATCAAATTTCAAAAAATTAATGGAACTTTCAAATTTTACAAAAATTCTTAAAGGGGCAGTGTTGTTTAAAATCAACACTGCCCCTGTTGAGATTTACATTGTGTTATATTGTCATCAAAAACACACCTGGAGTGTTGCTTTGACTCTTTCATGCTGGTTTGAGAAATCCTTTAATCTCCCTGGCAACCATTGAGCTGTTCAAAACAAGTGGGTGGACCTAGCTCCGCCTTCGAGATGCAGCTCCTCCTCAGAGCTGAAGTTTCCAAGCTACAAAGCTTCTGGCACACAAAGCACAACTCCCTGTCCCAGCTCCTCCAGACTAGCCAGCAGCAATTAGCACTTAGTGGATCTGAGTATTTGCTGAGCTTATCATTAATAGAGGAGCCATGTTGTGATGTTGTGTTGGTTTGTGGTTGTAAAATGACAAAATGTGAAAAAGTATAAATCATTTTGGAAGGCACTGTTTGTTGAGTCATGTAGTAAAATAAAAAAGTATTGCAGTATTTTTGTCTCTGCGATTAACGGACTGAAATGACACAAATTCAGACAAATGTCCAGCCGCATGCATATATATATAACAAATATAACAAATCCAGGAAATAAAAATGAAGCACAACGGCGCCTGCTGATTGGAGGATAGAAATAGGAGAGAATTTAACGCTAGACGTCAACACTCAGCACTACACATTCAGATATGGAAGCAAATCAGGCCAAAAACTGCTGGTAACCAAATCTGTTCTGCTGCATGTCCACACATGATCAGAGCTTCACCCTGAGAAAACACCGGACAGATTTTGTACCAAATATTGAGTAAAAAATCACCCACAACCCAGTAAAAAATCAAAAGCGGGAAGAATCAGGAATATTTGGCACAAATAAATTTCTTTTTTTTTCTTCTTCTTTGTAAAGAGTAAAGAGATACAACACTTACCAACGTGCGACCTTTTATTGTACGTGCGGAAACGCCTGTCATCTGAGCCGTACACGACTAGCCGATGAAAACACGAACACCACTTTGATACTAAAAACAATCGGTTGAGCGCCAGCAGGACCGGTGAGGGAGGGTCCTGTATTCAAAGCCAAACAGATGCAGTGTGAACAGAGAACCCAGAACCAAACGCACGCCAGTCCTCTGCCTCCGCTTCCTGGATGAATCGTCTGCGTCTCTTTGGTTTGTTTTGGTTCTCAGCTCCGTCTGCTCCGTCTGTACGTGAATCAGCCCAACAGCGTTCTGTGTACAGTATGTAGATATGCGCCTCTTTCACCTCTTTGGAAATGGATGGTTTTGTTCTGTTCTTGTGCACTCAGACCACAGACTGAAGCCTGCCGTCCTGACCCGCTTTTTAACAGACATTTTTGCTTTTTTTTTTTTTTTTTTTTAAAAACCCAACGGATCGTAAAATTCGGTCCCCCAGAAGACACAAAATGTTTTGTTTTTATTCTTATTTTCTAAAGATGTGTTTGTATTTATTACACTTGTTTGAAATCGTGGATTTCAGAGCTCCAGCGGTGGAGTCTTCACACCAAACCAACTCATTGGGATGACTGTGACCCACCCACCCACCCAACCCCCCTCTCACCTGCAGGGTGGGGGGGGGGGACAGAACCTGCCTCACTCATGTCTTCAGAAGGCATCGGACAGAACTGACAGCGCCGGCCATGCAAGGAAAACACAAGAATTGTTTTTTCTTCTTCTTTTTTTTTTTTTTTTTTTTTTATTCCCAAAGAAGGCGCAACACTTCTTTTCACATTTGCCTGTCAAATATTACCGAAGCTTCATGTGATGACGCTTTTTTTAGTTTTGGGATATGAAAGGTTAAAAAAAAAAAAAAAGAAGAAGAAGACATGGGAGGAGAAAGGAACAATTTGTAAAACATGAAATGTTTTATTTGTTGCATGTCTTTTTGTTCTTCAATAAAATAACGTACTGCAGTGTTTTGGATGTTATACCGTCTTTTTTTTTTAACGAGGATTTCAGAGTGAAACCGTGGAACCGTTTTCTTGACGGGTTTTATCTTTTAAGATCTCTGATTATGTAAAAAATAGAAAACGCAAGTATCAAATTGAGAAATATTGTCTTTTTAATCACAAATCAAACCTGTTTGTCTGTGGAGAACATTAGCTGGAAGGTGTGAGGGTGGGGTTTGCTCTTTATTTGTACTGGCAATGCGTACGCCAAATAAATCAGGGGGGTTTTGTTGTTTACATTGACGTTTCGTCGTTTTTATGTGCAGTTGGTACACTGTAAAAACTACTGGGTTACATCTTTAACCCTATTTTTTATGTGTCGTGTCTGGGAGGTTGGCACTCAGAACTCCTCTAGTGCCACATACAAACTCCAACAAATTTACTTTCACAACTGGAGTATTGCAACTTTCACTACAACCACACATGCTAGAACATCATCACTGAAAAGCAAGCAGTAGGCTACTAATTAATACAGGACGTATCCAGTGGCAACAGCAGTTCAGTGTGTGTGTTCAGTGTGTATCTGTAAACAGGCAATCAGATCATTTGTAAGGCAACATTTTAAAAAAATACAGCAAAAGACACTCGACACTCCGCCCTCCTGTCTGCAAGTGGCTTTTTAGACCTTTCACAATAAAAACATGGATAAGAATAATGAAGAACCAGCTAATATTTTAAGCTGTTATAGCAAATGCTGTTTTTAGAAGACTCATTTTACGGAATAATTTCTGTGAATTTCCACAACAGAATGGTAGTAAAAGTGCCACCAACATGTTTTAGATCCGTTTTTGATTTGTTTTGCAAAAATTTTCTGCTTTTCCATATTACAAACTCCAAAAATTTAAATAAAATGTGTTTTGTTTTTTGTTTTTAAGAATGACATCAATTGTGATTTTAATTGATGTCATTATTTTTTTTTAATTGTTTTTTTTTCTTTTTTCTAAAGGTCGTGGAATAGTTTTAACTTACTCCAAGAATAAAATGTATCTTTGATCTGTAAATGTTACAGATGCCTACACTATAGTTATTAACTATCATCCCAACATTTTAAAACATTACTTATGCAGAATTTCTTTTTTTTTGTTGTTGTTTTGTTTTTTTTTTGTAATAAATTTCTGCATTTATTGGATTCCACAATATAAACATAAAGAAAAACCTGAGGAGTGCCACCTCTTGGTTGCACTTTCATGGTCATATATAAATTAAACACATTGCTACTGATTATTTTAATAATAAAATTGTTAGGATATTCAAAAAGCTAAATATGATAAGACTCCGCCAGTCATAACTACTAGAATCTGTGTTTAGCCATTTATTTAAAACCCAATAATGGAGACTTTACATTCATCCATGTACTGTTATTTATTACATGGATGAATTTTTCCATATAAAATTCATCCATATTGTTGATGAACATGTCAGATCTGGATTATATTCATTCTGCACAGTTATGATGTGTTCATGATGTGACGAAATAACCGTTATGTAATCAATCATATGATTTTGAAAACATTAATAAATAAATCTCTGACATTTTTTCCTCCATCAAAGTGGCATGAAGCAAATAGAAATAATTGTGGTCATTCTAACTGACCTAAAATAGAAGTTGTTCAGACTGACAAAAATAAAAAATAAAACTAGGATTTTTTTATTTTGTTTTGTTGTGTATTTAAGCTTCTGGTACCAACTGTATTTTTTCAGTAGTTGCCAGTATGGCGGAAAGTGTCAGGATGTTTAGCATGTGGTGATAAACTTCAGTATATTGGCAAGTTATGACAGGTGTCGACATCGGTCACTTAAATATGTAACTTTTATAGAAATATATGCTTTTTACATATTTGCTAACCTATCACCATGTTGTGACTCGTGACAATATAAAATATTACAGATAATCTGTGAAATAATCGATCTGCTCCATCCTGAGTTATACTGCCCCCCTGGAGAAATACAACTCTGGTGATTGGTTGTCAAAAATAACCAATCAGAGTCAGGAGGAGGGGCTTAACGCTGTCACGCTTGTTTGCACTGCTAATGTCAAATCTTTATTAACCATAGTCACCACCAGTGGTGTATCTCGCCCTGTTTTAGGTATCTCAGCTGTATCTCAGCTCCCCTGAATAGCATTGCCACCCATCCCGTTAAATACGGAGTCGTCCCATATTATTAAAATCCAATTGGTGCTGACGGTCCCGCCCCTCTCTCTGGTTCTTATATATTACAACAAGCCTGAAGTTAGTGAAGTTAGTAGCACCGCCAAAGCTTCAACTCAGGGCGGGACAACGTTGCTGACGTCTCCAGTCGATGCAACTTCACATTTAGACGCTTGGTGTCGCTGTTTATTCTGGCAGAATAACAAACTGCGATTGCTTCCAATTTAAAAAAAAAGATTTCTTTGTTCGGTTTTGGTTTCCCATGCAAGCAAAAACATATAAATCTATATTCCTTGTGCGAGGGTTCCCATCAGAAGTTAAGGTAGAACATTTTAATAAATATTTAGTATTGTTTGAAACGGAAATTAAAATAAATATGACTGCAAAAAGGGAAAGAACGAGTGATTGAATCAATAAATAAATAACAAATTGACTTAAAGTTACTTAGCAGGCTATTCTGTAAAAGCAGTCAAACGCTGGATATAGTTTGTCCTTTGACCCAAAATCACAGCTTTTTTTATTATTATTTCAGGTTATCTAATCAAGATTAAATTTGTTGTCCCAACACATAAGAAAAATCAGAAACAATAAAAACCTTGGAAGCATTTTCAGGAGTAACATTTAGTTATCAAATATCTTTGTTGATAATTTCCGCTACATGTTTTTTGTTTGTTTGTTGTTGTTTTTTAGTTTGTGAGCCCCAACTATGTTTCCTGGAAATCTACTGCACCAACCAGCAGGCGTCTTTGGTTTAATGTTTATGTCAGCCTGTGCTGCAATGAACTTACATTCATCTCTAAAATTATATTAAGTTTTCTGATGTACAAAATATATTTGAACACTTTCTGGCAAGATCATTGATATTTAATTAAATATTGACTGGCTTATTTCATTTGTAAAAATAAAAATAAAAAAAGAAGTAGAAGAAAAAGAAGGAAAACATAATTAAGGATCAGAAAATATTTACCTGTAATAAAGTAGACCTATTCAGGAATTTGATTGACGTGAGAGTGAGACCTCTTGTTTGTACGCAATGTTTGTTATTTTAAGTTAAACTTTAAAATGATTTATTTATCCCAAAAGGAAGTTTAATGTTGCCATCTTTATTTGGGGATGGGCTACATCACACATTAATGACCAGAAGAATTTGTGTTCTGTTGTTGTTGCAGAAACATAACCAGTGTGATGGCGCCACTCTGATACAATAAAATATTATATCATTATACAGAGATAATTATATGATGACATAATATCTCATTATAACAAAATTATCTCATTATAATGAGATAATATTATATCTCATGACAATTATAATATTATAATGAGATACGTTACTATATCAATATAATGACATAGTAGGCCTATCTCATAGTATATAATTATATAGTATCTTAATATAATATATATTAAACTACTCATTATGATACTATTATCTCACTATAATAACATTATAAGACGTTATAATAATGTTATAATAACATTACGATGTTATTATAACGTTATTGCAATGTTATTATAATATAATGAGATAGTATCTCATTGTAATATTATTATAATAACATGATCATGTTATCATAATAACATTATCATAATGTTATCATAATGTTATTATGGTAACATTATGATAATGTTATTATAATACAATTATTATAATAATTAACTTCTTAACATGAAGTTCTTAACATGAACAAGTATAAAATGACCTAACTACGAACCAGTATAAAAAGAACAAACTACTTAACACGAACCAGTATAAAAAGAACAAACTACTTAACAAGAACCAGTATAAAAAGAACAAATTACTTAACAAGAACCAGTATAAAAAGAACAAACTACTTAACACAAACCAGTATAAAAAGAACAAACTACTTAAGAAGAACCAGTATAAAAAGAACAAACTACTTAACAAGAACCAGTATAAAAAGAACAAACTACTTAACAAGAACCAGTATAAAAAGAACAAACTACTTAACACGAACCAGTATAAAAAGAACAAACGACTTAACAAGAACCAGTATAAAAAGAACAAATTACTTAACAAGAACCAGTATAAAAAGAACAAACTAGTTAACACAAACCAGTATTTAAAATAATGTTCACCCTGTGCTGGTTTGCTCAGAGGAAAGCCTCGGCATCAGAACCTTCACCTGCAGATATTTTACCATCTTCAACCTGGGAAAAGGTTGGCTTGGAGAGCAGTGGTTTGAAGAGACCTCTGGATTTTCTTACACGTTCGCTGGAGTCACCCGAGCAGAGCGTTTGCGAGAAAACCTGACGAAAAAGTTCTTAATCCTCCCCATCAGGCTTTTGCATTTGGACTTTGGCTCAGAGGTTTTGTTCGTCATCTCGTTTGTACTGACTGCAAGTTCTGTCGACAACCCATCGACAACTTGGTTGTCTTGGTTGGACTCCTCCCTGGATGCACTCAGTCTATCCATGAGGTCCCTAATGATGGAGATGGCTTCCTCAACCATGTATCTGATGATGGAAACCGAAGGCGCCTGCTCGACGTGATTACTTGGAGTGTCATCCGCGTCCAGGCTGTGATAAATTTGATCTAACAGATATTTCACGATCAGCCGGTTCAAATACTCCGTGTGCTCGGTATCCTCTCCGTTGACGTCCATGATGACTGCAAAGGTTTGGGGAACTTTGTTCCCCACGGCTGCCTCCAAGCTCTCAATGGTGAACTTTTGTTTGTGGAGATTTTCCAGGACGTTGGTTGTAAAAATGTCCAAGATCTCTCCGCAAATCTCCCCCAGGGTGCAGGTGGTGCTGGGTGCTGGGTTTCCAGCCCCCAGCCTCAACCACTCCTCTGGGGTCATGTCGATGAACAATCGGTCGACCACTGCCTCCAAGGCTTCGATGGTTACGCTCCCTGCAGATTGAAAACTTCTGTGCATGATGGCTTCTGCTAAAATAGTGAGGGCAAGATAAGGTCTGGGCTCTGCGACCAACAAGTGCAAAGTGACGGTTAGAGAAGAAGAACGAACAAAAAAAGACCCTGACTATGACGTCCGTCTACACGTCATAGGCATCAAAGACATCAAACCCGCCCGAACAGCAGACTGTTATGCCCTCACGTAATAACTCACGTTGCGTCAGCAGCCGCTCTACTGCGCATGTCGCATTTAGACTACTATTTAACTATTTCAATTATTAACAATTATAATTATTAAATCATTTACATCCCGCAGATCGCCTCTCTTCGCTCAGCGCAACTTTTTTCATTTCTGAAGGCTCAGTTTGTCTTCATGGATGCAGCTCCATCTTCATTTTCTTCTTTTTGTGACCAAAGTAGGAAGAAATGATTTTATTTGTCCTTTGCAGGCTAAATATGAATTGCGGTTTATTGGTATTCGTGAAAACTTACACTCTGTTCTGGTGTCTTGATTGTTCACCATGTTCGTCTCATTTAGATCATTTTACCGTAAATAAATGCGCTTTATTGTCGCTATTAATATCCGATGTTTGGGGGATTTTTCTCTCATTTATTGGCTCCCCTGCATTTAATCATTCAGCTCATTCAGACAGTGATGTCTTTTTAGAATAGAAATCTACAAACGCAGCACATCATGCTTTCACATCAGGACGTGTTAATCTGGACTTTTCTCAACACGGACTGATTTTTTTTTATCTTATTCTGTGAACAGTTCATTCGAGGAACTGTGCATGATGGCTTCTGCCTTCTACCCCAAATAGTAGGGGTTTCAATTTTTCTTTTGTTAAAATCATCCAATATTTTTGTTAATAACAGGAAATGTTAAAGTGACATTTCTCTTATGAAACATACAGGCACTGCTTTTAAAAATAAATAAATAAATAAAAGTCACCTTCACCACAGTGAGAGCATTAACAAACGGGCCAGGGGGAGAAACTACTGTTTTATATATATATATATATATATATATATATATATATATATATCTATATATATATATATATATATATATATATATTATATATATGTGAGAGACACCGAATTTATTAGTTTATTTATTTATTTTACTGTTCATGTGTATTATAGTTCACAGGTACCCCACCCAATTTGCTTTGTTTATAATAAGTTCATTCATTGTTCATTGTAGCTTCTTAATTCCTTCTGAACTTGGTTTTGTGTCTGTCTCGTGCATTGATCTTTGGTACTCATATTTCCTTTATGTCAGTGAATGCGCCAGTGTGAGGTGGGTTCCTGGAACTCGCCCCTTGCTCGGCAATATACTGTTTTTCCCGTGCTGCTGGGGAGCTTTAGGCACCGAGTGTTGACAGGCTGATTTTTGTATAAAGGTAAATAAAACCCTTTTTGTAATTCGCAGACAACTTCCGGATGTCTTCTGTGTTTGAGCCCAGCAACATATAATGGCGAGCCAGCCAGGAGAGATGTTTTAAAAGGATTTTCGCCGCAAGAACGGAGACTTTTAGAACCGTTGGCAGGTAACGGCTGAACCGTTGGCAGGTAACGGCTGAACCGTTGGCAGGTAACGGCTGAACCGTTGGCAGGTAACGGTAGCGTTGTGCGCCGCTCAAGTAAAACTCTCTCCGACCATCGGGCCTGAAATCTAAAAGATTTAAGAACAGTTTTCTTCCAAGGGGTATGAGAACATTTTTATGAGTCCCCACAATGGAACTGGAACCTCTGCGAGACGAAGTCACAGACAGCCGCGCTTTGTCAGTTAAGCCGCGATCGACTGTTGGAAGTCAGTTATCAACTGAAATGCTTTGCTACAGAGGAGGAGCCCACGAAAGAAAGTACCAGACGCCAGCTGATGAGGGTTGTAGAAAATAAGCTGGATGAAGTTGAAAACAGCTATACGCCAAATGACGCTGTGCAGTTCGTAAAAGAGCTTTTATGGGCTCTGGGCCGACCAGAAGCTAAAGAGGAGCGTCGTGGGACTCTCCACTCGTTCGATACAAGTAGCAAATATGGAGCTCAAAGCCACAGCTGAGAAACTCAGACTAACGGAAGCCGCTGCCGGCTTCGGGTTGAGCTCATCAGCCAAAGTACCGGAGGTGACTATTCGCCGTGAGTTTCGCATCTGTGGTCAAATAGGAGGGAGCGGTCAGCGAGATCGGCTGTCCTACACCAGCCTGCTGCACCAGATAGAAAAAAGGCCACAGTGAGCCTGAAGTTATTGAAGCAGTGATAAGAGCAATCAGCCCTGGTCTTAAGCTGCGTGATATGCTGGAAATAAAGACCGATTTGACGCTCCCACAGTTAAAGACGATATTAAAAGGACATTACAGGGAAGATGACACATCTGACTTATACCAAAAACTGGTTAATCTTTCCCAGGACCCAAAAGAGTCAGCTCAAGATTTTTTATTCAGGGCCATGGAGCTTAAAGACGGGCTTTTATATGCATCCAAGAACGAAGAAGCAGAAGGCTACAGGGTGGACCTGGTGAAAAGAAAGTTTTGAAGATCAGTGGGTACAGGACTGCAAAATGATAACATCAAATTTCAGATCAAGACATTTCTTGACGACCCGGATGTGACTGATGAAATACTGATTGAGAAACTTAATGAAGCTGCAAATCTTGAGACAGAGCGGCTAAATAAGTTAAAGAGAAACAGCTCAAAAACCACCAGGATCAACCAGCTGCTCACTGAAGATGAACCACGCAGCAGATCTCAAACCAAGGACGACAAGACGACAGCTCCTGCTCCACCTGAAACGCACACCTTGGTGAACGAACTTAGAAACGAGGTTGCAGAGGTAAAGCAGATGTTCATCGCTTCCCTGAACACCAGTAAGTGGCATGCTGCAAAGAGGACATCGGACGCCAGAGGTACCCCGAGAAGGAGGGGCTGCAGAGCCTGCCAGAGCAATGGAAAAGGAGACGACTGCACCCATTGCTTCAAATGTGGCCAGCCGGGTCACATCTCCAGAGGATGCAGAGCTCCACGTCAGCAGCAGGAAAACATCGGAGGGCCACTGCCATGGGACCAGCAGTGACCCAGCCACCACATGTGAAGTCCCGCCGCTGCCTTTTCTGCCACCGGGAAGAAACAGTTGACGCTCCACTCCAGAGGTGTTCAGGTTGCTCAGCTGCCATGTATTGTTCCAAAGCATGGCAGACACAACACTGGCACAGACATAAGCACACATGTAAAGCTGTGAGACTAGCTGAACAATATCTGGGTGAAAAAAACGAAAAGAGTTGTTTCCCACTTGTAGAAAATTTTGACATTTCCTCAGATAAACAGGGGAAGAAACTAGTAAAGCTAATTGGTAGGCATAAAATGGTGAGCTGCACTTTTGACAATTCACCAGTTGTAGCGCTGTGGGACAGGGGTGCACAGGCTACAGTGATAAATGACAACTGGAGGGCAGAGCACTTTCCTCACACCACTATAAGGGAGATAGATGAGCTTTTGGGACCAGAACCATTAAATGGGCTCGCTGATCATCAAACGGAAATACCATTATAGGGTGGATTCCCATAGATTTTAAACTTACTGGGATTAAAACGTCCAGCTCCAGCCTATTAGTGCCCGTGCTCGTCTCTAGTGACCCAAATGTGGCTCAAGACCCTATAATAGGGCACAATGTGATAGAGGAAGTCATCAAAGAGCCATTGGAGCAACAGGGTAATAAAAATGATATTACTAACATAGTGAGCAGTGCTTTTGACATTGATATCGATTCTGCAAAGACTGTTATCCAGTTAATACAGACATCCCAGAGCCCTGGAAAGGAGATTCAAGTAAAAACAGGACGGAGTAAAGTTATCCTGGGCTCTGATGAAACTCTAACCATTCGCTGTCGAACCCACATACAGGCTGACGAGGACACTGTAATGTTATTTTGTCCTACTCTGAATACCAGCATTCCAGAAGGACTTCATATGCAAGAGGTACTGTTTAAAGTGAAGAGGGGCACCTCAGCCTTGGTCCCGGTGTCTGTCACCAACACCACAGGTCATAATGTAACTTTAAAACCACGCTTTATTCTAGGCCACATCGAGGCTGTAAAAGCAATATACCCAGCTGCTTTGCAACCAGTAGAGAACCAACAAACTAAGAACATGACAAGTGATGCAGATGTTAAAGTTTCATCACCTGCCAGCAGTGACATGAGTAACATTTGGGATCCTCCTTTACAGTTAGATCATTTAACTGGTGAGCAGCAGCTTGCAGTGAAAACAATGCTCAGAGAGGAGTGTAAAGCTTTTGCCAAAGACGAAAATGATGTTGGTTGTATTCCCAGTCTTCGCATGCACATTACTCTCAAAGATCAGACACCAGTTCAAAAGACCTACATTAGTGTGCCTAAACCACTGCACCAGGAAGTAAAAACCTACCTGCAGGATCTGATAAACAGAGGCTGGGTTACAAAATCAAAGTCATCCTATTCTTCGCCGATAGTCTGTGTGAGAAAAAAATCAGGCGAGCTCAGACTTTGTGTAGATTATCGAGAACTTAATCGCAAATCAGTACCTGATAGACATCCTATTCCCAGAATACAAGACATGCTGGACAGCCTTACAGGTAGCTCCTGGTTTATAGTATTGGACCAGGGAAAGGCTTATCATCAGGGGGTTTTAGATGAGGACAGCCAGCCACTCACTGCATTTATTACTCCATGGGGTTTATATCAATGGACTAGAATCCCATTTGGACTCAGTTCAGCACCAGCAGAATTTCAGAGGAGCATGGAAGAGTGTTTGTGGGGTTTGCGTGATGATGTCTGCCTACCTTATCTTGATGACAATTTGGTTCACAGTAAATCATTTGAGGACCATGTTGAACATGTAAGAGCAGTCTTACAAAGATACCAGAAACATGGGGTTAGTTAAACTTACTGCTAAGAAGTGTGAACTTTTTAAGCCAAAGGTTAGGTTCTTGGGTAGGATGGTGTCAAAAGAGGGTCATAGCATGGATCCAGCAGAGATCGCACCCGTTCTGGCACTCAGAGAAAAACAACCCAGCACAGTGGGAGAGGTGAGACAGATTCTGGGCTTTCTGTCTTATTACAGATCTTATATTCAAGACTTTTCATGCATCGCAAAACCCTTGTATGAACTGATTGCAACCCCAGCAGACGCTAAAAACTCCCTTAAAGGCTCAAAAAACTAGGAAAGTAGAAAACAGAGGAAAAACAAACTGAACAGGGGACAGCTGCCCTCATCATTCCCTGTTAAATGGACAGAAACTCATCATCAAGTTCTGTGCTGCCTAGTTGACAAATTGACAAACCCTCCTATTCTATGATACCCAGATCTAAACCAACCATTTGTGCTGCATACTGATGCTTCTCAAGCAGGATTAGGGGCAGTTCTCTATCAACGCGGATCGGCAAGTTACGAGTTATAGCTTATGGATCTAGAACTTTAACCCCGCCAGAGAAAAATTATCATATGCATGCAGGTAAACTTTTTAGCTTTAAAATGGTCTATCTGCGAGCGCTTCAGGGATTATTTGTTTCATGCCCCATCTTTTGTGGTTTACACTGACAATAACCCACTCACTTATGTTTTGACCACAGCCAAATTAAACGCGTCAGGTCAGCGATGGGTTGCGGAGTTAGCAGACTTCAATTTTACCATAAAATACAGACCTGGGAAAACAAATGCACATGCAGATGGGTTATCTCGAATGCCCCTTGATTTTGAAGACTATATGAAAAGCTGCACACAAACAATTAGCCAAGACGCTGTAGTAGCCACACAGCAGGGTATCTTAGTGCAGCAGGCAGAACCAGCACCAATGTTGAATGCAGTCTCCTTTGATGTCCTGCAGCAACAAACAGGAGCAGAAAGACTTTTGGAGACAATTCAACCAATACCAAGACAGGAAATCTGTGCAGCACAACGGCAAGACCCTGTAATAGGGAAACTGTATGAGTATAGGCTGCAAAACAAAAGACCTGCTGCGCATGAACTCCAAACTGAGAGTCCTGAGTTTAAAGCATTGGCTAGAGAGTGGAGCAAACTAAAAATCACAGAGGATGGAACGATGTTTAGAACAACCAAAACCAAAAAACAACTAGGTTCTTCCTTCAATGTACCATCCTTTGGTGCTAGAAGAATTACATAAACAAATGGGTCACTTGGGCTCAGAGCGGACACTCAATCTGATTAGGGATCGCTTCTTTTGGCCAAAGATGCAAAGGGACATTGAACATTTTGTCACCAATGTCTGTGAATGTCTAAAGAAAAGAAAACCTAATAGACAGGCACGCGCCCCTATGTTGAGCATAGAGACCACTCACCCATTTTAGCTAGTGTCAGTTTACTTTTTGCATTTGGAACAATGCAGAGGTGGTTTTGAGTACATTCTAGTATTTATGGACCACTACACCCGCTTTGCTCAGGCTTACGCAACTACAAATAAATCAGCAAAAACGGTGGCAGATAAACTGTTTAATGACTTTTGGCTCAGATTTGGCTTTCCAGAAAAATTGCATCATGATTTAGGACGAGAGTTTGAAAACAGGTTGATACATCACCTGAAAGAACTGCCTGGTGTTAAGGGGTCACACACCACCCCCTATCACCCACAAGCAAGGGAACGGACAAACAGAAAGATTTAACAGGACTCTTCTTTCTATGTTAAGAACGCTAACGGAGGAACAGAAAACAGACTGGAAAAACCACCTCCACAAAGTCGTACATGCATATAATTGCACTGTTAATGATGCCACTGGTTACTCTCCCTTCTTCTTGGTGTTTGGGAGGTCGCCACGGTTGCCAGCTGATCTTCTTTTTGGCCTTGAGTGAGAGCAAGGTTCGGGTTCCTACCAGGACTATGTGGACAGATGGGGACAAAGGGTGGCTGAAGCATACAGCATTGCCTCCAGGAATGCAGCCAAGTTTTCTGACCGAGGGAAAATACAGTACAACAAGAGAATATACGGTCCAGGACTGCGAGTCGGGAGCCGTGTACTTGTTAGAAATGTGGCTGAAAAGGGAGGGCCAGGCAAAATCCGCTCCTGTTGGGAATATAACATCTATGTGGTTAAGCGTCAAATGGGGGAGGAAAGTCCTGTGTTTGAATTGGAGGCAGAAAATGGGAAAGGCAGGACAAGAGTTTTGCACCGAAATATGTTGCTGCCCTGTGATTTCCTCCCTCTGTGTTCAGATGAGAACATGAATGCAACCTGTACGAATACAAAGAAGAGACATGACAACAAACGGAGGCGAACGTGTGTGGAACTGACACAATAAACAGGAAGTGAGGAGGAGATTCCAGATGAGGATTTCTCTGATGTGGTTTTTACGTGGCCTCTTCCAGAGCCGAGCAGTTCACCTGTACTGGACCCCATGGCTACAGAATTTGTGCCACAAATGGACAGTTGTGCCAACAAATCTCTGCACAGAGCAGAAGTTGGTCAGGGTGATTGTACAGAAACTACTGAGGAAAATATCAACATTGCCGATGTGGACATCATGGTCTCAGGGGATGTGGAAAGTGGTTCTGACAGTGAACAGGCCGTAGAGGCAAGACAGCCAAGTCCACGCCCCAGGAGAGAGCGAAGGAGACCACAGACTTTGACATATTTTGCACTTGGAGAACCAAGTTCCACAGACAGAACAGTAGTCACTAAATGTGTAAATGTACAAGGTTACTGGCGGCCTTGGTGAAGTAAACAAACAAACAAAAAAATAAATAAAAAATGAAAGAAGCTAAACTGATTACATCAGTGCCGCAGTGCACAATAGTCTGTGTAGCTTAAGAGAAGGTAGTAATGTAACCTGTACACTTGAATGTCGAGACGACATTTCTAAAGTGAGGGAGAGTGTGAGAGACACCGAATTTATTAGTTTATTTATTTATTTTACTGTTCATGTGTATTATAGTTCACAGGTACCCCACCCAATTTGCTTTGTTTATAATAAGTTCATTCATTGTTCATTGTAGCTTCTTAATTCCTTCTGAACTTGGTTTTGTGTCTGTCTCGTGCATTGATCTTTGGTACTCATATTTCCTTTATGTCAGTGAATGTGTCGGTGTGAGGTGGGTTCCTGGAACGTAGCCCTTGCTATAAAACCCTTTTTGTAATTCGCAGACAACTCTGGATGTCATCTGTGTTTGAGCCCAGCAACATATATATATATATATAAAAATTCCCTTCTCACCCACCGCGGGTGGTTCTTATCCTCTGAGCTCGGGTCCTCTACAAGAGGCCTGGGAGCTTGAGGGTTCTGCGCAGTATCTTTGCTGTGCCTAGAACTGCACATTTCTGGACTGAGATGTCTGATGTTGTTCCTGGGATCTGTTGTAGCCACTGCTCCAGTTTGGGGGTGACTGCCCCGAGGGCCCCGATGACCACAGGCACCACTGTGGTCTTCACCTTCCAGGCCCTCTCCAGTTCCTCCCTGAGGCCCTGGTATTTCTCCAGTTTCTCGTGCTCCTTTTTCCTGATGTTGCAGTCACTCGGTATTGCTACATCCACCACGACGGCTTTCCTCTGTTGTTTATCCACTACGACAATGTCCGGTTGGTTCTACCTTACCATTTTGTCTGTCTGGATCTGGAAGTCCCACAGGATCTTAGCTCGGCCATTCTCCACCACCTTTGGGGGTGTTTCCCACTATGATCTCGGGGCTTCCAGTCCATATTCTGCACAGATGTTTCTGTACACTATGCCTGCCACTTGGTTATGTCGTTCCATGTACTCTTTCCCTGCCAGTATCTTGCACCCTGTTGTTATGTGCTGGACTGTCTCAGGGGCCTCCTTGCACAACCTACACCTTGGGTCTTGTCTAGTCTGGTAGATCTGGGCCTCTATTGCTCTGGTGTTTATGGCCTGTTCCTGGGCGGCCAGGATGAGGGCCTCTGTGCTGTCCTTGAGTCCAGCTTTTTCCAGCCATTGGTAGGACTTTCTGATATCAGCCACTTCAGTTATTTGCCGGTGGTACATCCCATGTAGGGGTTTGTCCTCCCATGATGGTACCTCCAGCACCTCAACTTCTGTTCCCCATTGTCTGAGACATTCACTGAGCACATTGTCTGATGAGGCTTTGTCCCTGATGTATCTATGGATCTTGGATGTTTCGTCCTGGACAGTGGTTCTCACACTCACTAGTCCTCTGCCTCCTTCCTTGCGGCTCGTGTACAGTCTCAGGGTGCTGGATTTGGGGTGGAACCCTCCATGCATTGTTAGTAATTTTCGTGTCTTAACATCTGTGGCCTGTATCTCCTCCTTTGGCCAGCTAATTATTCCTGCAGGGTATCTGATTACTGGCAAGGCGTAGCTGTTTATTGCCTGGATCTTGTTCTTGCCATTGAGCTGGCTTCTCAGGACTTGCCTTATTCGTTGGAGGTATTTGGCTGTGGCTGTTTTCCTTGTGACCTCATCGAGGTTGCCATTTGCTTGTGGTATTCCACAAGCCATTTGCCTCTATGTCTGAACAATAGCAGACATAGAGGACATAACTGTCCTCTATGTCTGCTATTGTTCCTTCTGGGAGTGAGACCCCTTCCGTGCGAATGACCTTCCCCCTCTTTGTGACCATCCGACCACACTTCTCTAGTCCGAATGACATCCCAATGTCGGTGCTGTAGATCCTGGTGATGTGGATCAGTGAGTCGATATCTCACTCACTCTTGGCGTACAGCTCCTCTACATTGATGTCATCCATGTAGAGGAGGTGACTGATGTTGGCTCCATTCTTTAGTCGGTATCCGTAGCCAGTCTTGTTGATGATTTGGCTGAGGGGGTTCAGGCCTATGCAGAACAGCAGCGGGGACAGAGCATCTCCTTGGTATATGCCACATTTGATGGACACTTGTGCAAGTGGTTTGCAGTTGGCTTCAAGGGTGGTTTACCACAGCCCCATCGAGTTTGCAATGAAGGCTCTCGGGGTCCTGTTGATGTTGTACATCTCTAAGCATTCAATGATCCAAGTGTGTGGCATTGAGTCATAGGCTTTCTTGTAATCTATCCAAGCCGTGCACAGGTTGGTGTGTTGGGTTTTGCAGTCTCGGGCAACTGTGTGGTCTACAAGGAGTTGGTGTTTGGCTCCTCTGCTATTTACGCCGATGCCCTTCTGTGCCATGCTCATGTATTTATCCATGTGTCTGCTTATCTTAGCCGCTATGATGCCTGACATGAGCTTCCAGGTTGTGGAGAGACAGGTTATTGGTCGGTAGTTGGGTGGGACAGAGCCCTTTGATGGGTCCTTCTGGATCAGGATCGTGCGCCCTTCAGTTAACCATTCAGGGTGAGTCCCATTTTGTAACAGCTGGTTCATTTGGGCTGCCAGTCGCTCATGGAGGGCAGTGAGCGACTGCCCATATATATATATATATTTACTGAAGCTAAAATCTATTTTCTGGGTCTAAACCAGAACCTGCCTAGTCAGACCTGTAAGCTACACGCCAAGCAGCAAAATACCTACTGTCAATCATTACATGGATTCATTTTTCCATATAAAATTCATCCGTATTGTTGATGAACATGTCAGATCTGGATTATATTCATTCTGCACAGTTATGATGTGTTCATGATGTGAAGAAATAACCGTTATGTAATCAATCTTATGATTTTGAAAACATTAATAAATAAATCTCTGACATTTTTTCTTCCATCAAAGTGGCATGAAGCAAATAGAAATAATTGTGGTCATTCTAACTGACCTAAAATAGAAGTTGTTCAGACTGTGACAAAAATAAAAAATAAAACTAGGATTTTTTTTGTTTTGTTGTGTATTTAAGCTTCTGGTACCAACTGTATTTTTTCAGTAGTTGCCAGTATGGCGGAAAGTGTCAGGATGTTTAGCATGTGGTGATAAACTTCAGTATATTGGCAAGTTATGACAGGTGTCGACATCGGTCACTTAAATATGTAACTTTTATAGAAATATATGCTTTTTACATATTTGCTAACCTATCACCATGTTGTGACTCGTGACAATATAAAATATTACAGATGATCTGTGAAATAATCGATCTGCTCCATCCTGAGTTATACTGCCCCCCTGGATAAATACAACTCTGGTGATTGGTTGTCAAAAATAACCAATCAGAGTCAGGAGGAGGGGCTTAACGCTGTCACGCTTGTTTGCACTGCTAATGTCAAATCTTTATTAACCATAGTCACCACCAGTGGTGTATCTCGCCCTGTTTTAGGTATCTCAGCTGTATCTCAGCTCCCCTGAATAGCATTGCCACCCATCCCGTTAAATACGGAGTCGTCCCATATTATTAAAATCCAATTGGTGCTGACGGTCCCGCCCCTCTCTCTGGTTCTTATATATTACAACAAGCCTGAAGTTAGTGAAGTTAGTAGCACCGCCAAAGCTTCAACTCAGGGCGGGACAACGTTGCTGACGTCTCCAGTCGATGCAACTTCACATTTAGACGCTTGGTGTCGCTGTTTATTCTGGCAGAATAACAAACTGCGATTGCTTCCAATTTTAAAAAAAAGATTTCTTTGTTCGGTTTTGGTTTCCCATGCAAGCAAAAACATATAAATCTATATTCCTTGTGCGAGGGTTCCCATCAGAAGTTAAGGTAGAACATTTTAATAAATATTTAGTATTGTTTGAAACGGAAATTAAAATAAATATGACTGCAAAAAGGGAAAGAACGAGTGATTGAATCAATAAATAAATAACAAATTGACTTAAAGTTACTTAGCAGGCTATTCTGTAAAAGCAGTCAAACGCTGGATATAGTTTGTCCTTTGACCCAAAATCACAGCTTTTTTTATTATTATTTCAGGTTATCTAATCAAGATTAAATTTGTTGTCCCAACACATAAGAAAAATCAGAAACAATAAAAACCTTGGAAGCATTTTCAGGAGTAACATTTAGTTATCAAATATCTTTGTTGATAATTTCCGCTACATGTTTTTTGTTTGTTTGTTGTTGTTTTTTAGTTTGTGAGCCCCAACTATGTTTCCTGGAAATCTACTGCACCAACCAGCAGGCGTCTTTGGTTTAATGTTTATGTCAGCCTGTGCTGCAATGAACTTACATTCATCTCTAAAATTATATTAAGTTTTCTGATGTACAAAATATATTTGAACACTTTCTGGCAAGATCATTGATATTTAATTAAATATTGACTGGCTTATTTCATTTGTAAAAAATAAAAATAAAAAAAGAAGTAGAAGAAAAAGAAGGAAAACATAATTAAGGATCAGAAAATATTTACCTGTAATAAAGTAGACCTATTCAGGAATTTGATTGACGTGAGAGTGAGACCTCTTGTTTGTACGCAATGTTTGTTATTTTAAGTTAAACTTAAAAATGATTTATTTATCCCAAAAGGAAGTTTAATGTTGCCATCTTTATTTGGGGATGGGCTACATCACACATTAATGACCAGAAGAATTTGTGTTCTGTTGTTGTTGCAGAAACATAACCAGTGTGATGGCGCCACTCTGATACAATAAAATATTATATCATTATACAGAGATAATTATATGATGACATAATATCTCATTATAACAAAATTATCTCATTATAATGAGATAATATTATATCTCATGACAATTATAATATTATAATGAGATACGTTACTATATCAATATAATGACATAGTAGGCCTATCTCATAGTATATAATTATATAGTATCTTAATATAATATATATTAAACTACTCATTATGATACTATTATCTCACTATAATAACATTATAAGACGTTATAATAATGTTATAATAACATTACAATGTTATTATAACGTTATTGCAATGTTATTATAATATTATAATGAGATAGTATCTCATTGTAATATTATTATAATAACATAATCATAATGTTATCATAATAACATTATCATAATGTTATTATGATAACATGATAATGTTATCATAATAACATTATCATGTTATTATGATAACAGGATAATATCATGTTATTATGATATTATGTTATCATAATAACATTATCATGTTATTATGATAACATGATAATGTTATCATAATAACATTATGATAATGTTATTATAATAACATGATAATGTTATTATAATACAATTATTATAATAATTAACTTCTTAACATGAAGTTCTTAACATGAACAAGTATAAAATGACCTAACTACGAACCAGTATAAAAAGAACAAACTACTTAACACGAACCAGTATAAAAAGAACAAACTACTTAAGAAGAACCAGTATAAAAAGAACAAACTACTTAACAAGAACCAGTATAAAAAGAACAAACTACTTAAGAAGAACCAGTATAAAAAGAACAAACGACTTAACAAGAACCAGTATAAAAAGAACAAACTACTTAACACGAACCAGTATAAAAAGAACAAACGACTTAACAAGAACCAGTATAAAAAGAACAAACTACTTAACAAGAACCAGTATAAAAAGAACAAATTACTTAACAAGAACCAGTATAAAAAGAACAAACTACTTAACAAGAACCAGTATAAAAAGAACAAATTACTTAACAAGAACCAGTATAAAAAGAACAAACTAGTTAACACAAACCAGTATTTAAAAAAATGTTCACCCTGTGCTGGTTTGCTCAGAGGAAAGCCTCGGCATCAGAACCTTCACCTGCAGATATTTTACCATCTTCAACCTGGGAAAAGGTTGGCTTGGAGAGCAGTGGTTTGAAGAGACCTCTGGATTTTCTTACACGTTCGCTGGAGTCACCCGAGCAGAGCGTTTGCGAGAAAACCTGACGAAAAATTCTTAATCCTCCCCATCAGGCTTTTGCATTTGGACTTTGGCTCAGAGGTTTTGTTGTCATCTCGTTTGTACTGACTGCAAGTTCTGTCGACAACCCATCGACAACTTGGTTGTCTTGGTTGGACTCCTCCCTGGATGCACTCAGTCTATCCATGAGGTCCCTAATGATGGAGATGGCTTCCTCAACCATGTATCTGATGATGGAAACCGAAGGCGCCTGCTCGACGTGATTACTTGGAGTGTCATCCGCGTCCAGGCTGTGATAAATTTGATCTAACAGATATTTCACGATCAGCCGGTTCAAATACTCCGTGTGCTCGGTATCCTCTCCGTTGACGTCCATGATGACTGCAAAGGTTTGGGGAACTTTGTTCCCCACGGCTGCCTCCAAGCTCTCAATGGTGAACTTTTGTTTGTGGAGATTTTCCAGGACGTTGGTTGTAAAAATGTCCAAGATCTCTCCGCAAATCTCCCCCAGGGTGCAGGTGGTGCTGGGTGCTGGGTTTCCAGCCCCCAGCCTCAACCACTCCTCTGGGGTCATGTCGATGAACAATCGGTCGACCACTGCCTCCAAGGCTTCGATGGTTACGCTCCCTGCAGATTGAAAACTTCTGTGCATGATGGCTTCTGCTAAAATAGTGAGGGCAAGATAAGGTCTGGGCTCTGCGACCAACAAGTGCAAAGTGACGGTTAGAGAAGAAGAACGAACAAAAAAAGACCCTGACTATGACGTCCGTCTACACGTCATAGGCATCAAAGACATCAAACCCGCCCGAACAGCAGACTGTTATGCCCTCACGTAATAACTCACGTTGCGTCAGCAGCCGCTCTACTGCGCATGTCGCATTTAGACTACTATTTAACTATTTCAATTATTAACAATTATAATTATTAAATCATTTACATCCCGCAGATCGCCTCTCTTCGCTCAGCGCAACTTTTTTCATTTCTGAAGGCTCAGTTTGTCTTCATGGATGCAGCTCCATCTTCATTTTCTTCTTTTTGTGACCAAAGTAGGAAGAAATGATTTTATTTGTCCTTTGCAGGCTAAATATGAATTGCGGTTTATTGGTATTCGTGAAAACTTACACTCTGTTCTGGTGTCTTGATTGTTCACCATGTTCGTCTCATTTAGATCATTTTACCGTAAATAAATGCGCTTTATTGTCGCTATTAATATCCGATGTTTGGGGGATTTTTCTCTCATTTATTGGCTCCCCTGCATTTAATCATTCAGCTCATTCAGACAGTGATGTCTTTTTAGAATAGAAATCTACAAACGCAGCACATCATGCTTTCACATCAGGACGTGTTAATCTGGACTTTTCTCAACACGGACTGATTTTTTTTTTTGTCTTATTCTGTGAACAGTTCATTCGAGGAAGTGATCAGTCAGAGATATTGCACAGTGCACTTTCTATACCAAATATTAGGGGTTTCAATTTTTCTTTTGTTAAAAACATCCAATATTTTTGTTAATAACAGGAAATGTTAAAGTTTATATTTCCCTTTATTTTATAAAGGGAAGTATATTTCACTGTATATTGTGAAATATACAGGCACTGTTTAAAAAAAAAAAAAAAAGGTCACCTTCACCACAGTGAAGGTGACCTATATATATATATAATATATATATATATATATATATATATATATATTATATTATTTATAATATTATTTATATTTTTTTTTTTTTTTTAAGTTACATACTGGAGCTAAAATCTATTTTCTGGGTCTAAACCAGAACCTACCTAGTCAGACCTGTAAGCCACACGCCAAGCAGCAAAATACCTACAGACTGTTGCATTGTGGGTTTTCTCCCACAAACTTGTGTTCCTCGGTAACGCCTCTCCTCCGGACTTTAGTAACAGGGTCAGAAGTCACTGCAGGACATGAGTTAACACATTGCGGGCCTGTCAGTCCAACACCTCTGGATAACTTTGCACATCCGACTTCCAACTGCGCCACGACGCGGAGGCAGCCCGGCCCAACTGCCCAGGAGGGCATGTTTGCCTGTGTGTGTGTGTATATGTGTGTGTGTGCGTGTGTGTGTGTGATGGAGGACATTTTCACAGTTCCTGACTGAGTGAAAGCTGTGCAGCTCCTGGCCGACAGGCGCCCCTCCCCCTCCACCACCTTTCCCCACACCATGAACTCCCTCCCAGGCACAGCTAATGTTCATTCCCCGAGAGAGGCGGCATCCGCACTTATCTCTGTCCTCCAGATAAACCAGACAGGATGTCTGATTCTGAGCCTCCGATTCATCCCTCCTCTGGAAGGAGGAGAAGAAGAAGAAAAAAAATGCAGAGTGGAAGAGGTTTAAACATCAAATCAAATTGTGGATTAGGAAGAGGCTCCCGGGAGCGCTGGGAATCAGGGGCCGTGGGAGTGACATATGCAAACATGATCACATGTAATTACATGGATGGGCCTCCCAGTTTCCATCACACACCTTTTTCTTAGCCCCTGTTTGGAGCTGGAAGAGCTGGACGTGTTTCATTTATCCATGAGTTTCGGCGATGCAAAAAGCCTTTGTGAGGCTGATTCAGTCGCTGCGGTGAGAAAAAAGGTGCAAATCCTCTTCAGAGAACAACGGCTGGATGTTCTCTTTCATTCCTCGTCGCTTTAACAAACAAGCTGCAGCGTGACAAATGCGACACAGGTCTTTAACCATCATTACCCACTTTACATGGCAACAAGATGCAAATCCAGCCAGCTGCAATAACTGGTCTGTTCCAGAGGGGCTTCTATTGAATTTAAAAACAAACGCACCCTTAATGACTTCAAGGTGACACAAACTGGATTTTTATTCATTTTCCTTTCTGCAGAGTGTTGGTAAAAATGAAACTTTCAAGTTCTGGGAGTTGTGAGTGTAAATCTACATTTATGGCTACATTAAAAACAAAGAAAGCTCAACGCTGTCAGCAAGAACCTCAGAGAAACTGATCAAATTCCGTTCAAAAGGCAAAGAGGAGACGTTGTGTTCCTTTAAGACAGGGGAGACAGAGACAAAAAAGTGACTAGAGAGCAAATATTTCAATTTGGTTGGCTGGAGTATCGGAGGATGTTGCTCATCCCTCATCGTCTTCCATTCCACACGTGGTCAGATCAACCTCTGATGAATCCACTGTGTCTCTCTCATGTGACGCTGTGAGGAATCTTGTGAGACTCAGCCGTTTGTGATTTTGCTAGATTACAAACCGATCCACCATTTGGAAAAGTGAGGGACAAATGTCTGCTGACTCGTCACATGGCTTAAGAGACGGTTATCGCTGATCCAGACTCAGAGATCCTCTCAGTGTCCACCAACCTGGTCAGTGTTACAGGAGAAGAAGTGCTGTCCTTTGGTAAAAGGTGATCAGTGGTACAAAATGTCCAAGCAGCAGCGAAGTCAAATGAATCAGGAACGGGATGCAGTGAGGACTGGTGGGTGTGTTCCAACCAGTGGAAAACAGTTCAGCCTGGCAGCGTTCACGAAGCTCCTGCCACCCACAGACGTTCATCGTGTTCCTCTGATCCCAACTTTTCTATAAAATAAATGAACAATGAAGACGACGTTTGGAAAATCTGCAGGATGGCCCACATCATCAAATCCTCGCAGGCTGCCTGAAGAGCCCAGGATTTGGAGGAGAATCTGGAGCCTGTCTGAGTCACAGCTGGGTGTGGGAGTTTTGGCCTGAAGCCTCCGTAACAAGTGGGACGTGGACCTTATCGCGTTCTCCACCGCAGGACAAGCGGAATTCTCTCCAGTCATGCTGGAGCTCCTCTCATTGGAGGAAAGAACAAAGTTATCTCCGCGAAACATGAATGAGTGGAAAACAAAGACACATGATGCTGGAGTAACTGTCACGTTCATCCTTTTACTGCGGTGACGCGGTTGGTTTGTGTATTTTTTTTCCCCTGTTTTTGATGAAACATGTTGGTATGAGGGATTGCTGTAAAGTCAGTGGTTTTCTGCGTCCAGTGAGAGCTGCAGGTCAATAACTCCATGCCTTCTTCTCAGATAAAACCTTTTTAAACTACTTTGAATTATGAACCGAGCTTTATTGTACTGTTTGATTACTATTATCAATTGGAAAGTATGTATGATTGAACTGAAATGTGTTTTTTTTTTGTTGTTTTTTTAATAAAGTGTCTCGAGACATTTATTGTGAATTGGTGTTATATTAACAAAACTGAATTGAACTGAACTATAACCAGTGTTGTGTTTATAAGCCCTCCTTGTTATATTTATTATTACATCACATAAATTACTATTATGATCCAGCTTCTTCTTATGAATATCACTTCATTTAAGTGATATATATTTTTTATAAAGACTAAAAAAATGTTACAAGGTTCTTAACACATATTGTGGTCATACAGAAAACAGGTTTAAACTGGTTGTAGTTATATATATATGTATATGTATATATATATATACATATAGATATAAATATATGTATATATGTATATATATATATATATGTATATGTATATATGTATATATATATATATGTATATATGTATATATATATATATATATATATATATATATATATATATATATATATATATATATATATATATATATATATATATATAATGTGTTTCATTTAGTGATAAAGTTCCTAAATCAGACTTTAATGAATCTCGCAGATTTAATCTGTAGAAATCTCCATTTATTTCTAAAGTTTATGGCGGGACAAAGAGCCGCTCGCTGCCGTTTCTGCAGGATGTTCAGTGTTTGTAACCTGGCTCTCCGTCCCTCCGTGAACCAGAGTGTGACCTTGTGCAGCTTTGAGCCGTCTGTCTCAGCAGGGCGCCTGACGCAGCGAGACGGCGGCCTGTTTGCTCACACAGGGGGGGATGTAGGTCAGCCACGGGCCGCTGCGCTGGGTTCTGACCGGCAGGACGGGACGGGGATTGGAGGAGACAGGGAGAGGACCCCCCTCACACGTCAGCAGCAACACTTCCTTATTCCCCCCCTTAAACACTTTGACATTATCAGGCCACACAGAGCGACGTCCGGGCTTATTACTCTCACCTTTGCTGCGGCGAGAAAAGGAAAAAATACAAAAAATACAAAAAAAAAAAAAAGAACAAAGAAACGGAGTCCAAATTCAAGGCAGGAATCTGATGTGCGTTTTTGTTTGGTCCACAAAATACATGCGGACTGTGTTTATTTCTGTTTTAATCAAGTCACTGAACAACAAGGTGGTTGTATTTATTTATTTTAGAAAAATAAAATAAAATAAATACATGAACAGTGTAAAGATAGAAGTTGTTTGAGGCCTTTTAATGTTGATATAGTGCCATCTAGTGGCTACAAACAGAAAGTCTGGTTCCCAAACCTGACGAGCTCTGAATCGGGAATCTGCAACAGTTCAAATCCAGTTATTTCTGCCCTCAGTCCAACTGAATAAACCGGCTTAGAGCCAAATATTATATGATCCTTTAAAAAAAAAAAAATTAAATTAAATTTTAAAAATTCAAAAGGCATTTTATAATGTTTATAAATAGCTACAGCAGAAAATGTAATTTTTAAAGCACAACCTCAAGAATCCTGCTTTCAGGCTTTAATATACTTAAAAAAAAAAAAGCTTTTAAAAAAAATAATGGTTAAATTTTCTCAGTTTCCACCCTAAGAAGAGAAACAGTTCTAAATAAAAATGAACAGTACTTTTGTTATGCTGTTGTGGAAATTAACATGAAAAAAACTTGTATTTGTTGTTTCATTTTTAAAACCTCAGTTGTTTCTTCATCAAGCCAAAGTTAGTAAGAGCCACTGTGGCTCCGGAGCCACAGGCTGCGGGCCCCTGGTCTGGGGAAGCTTCACTGGCAGGAAGTGAAGCTACTTCTGCCAGTAGCTTCACTTCCTGCTACTGGCAGTAAGTGAAGCCAGTAGCACTTACGGCCGGATCGACAACCTGATCCGGCCGCCCCTCCGGCCCAGATGTTTCCATGAAGAGCTGAGCTGTTAGGAATGAAGCAGAAGGCTCATCGGTTGTAGGGATGCATGGAAGCAGATGCAGATTTTATGTTTGTCTTGATGCTGCTTGGCATTTTCCCTGGAGGACAAACAGAAAACAACTGTAAACGTTCACAAACCGTCACAAACAAATCAGAGGTTTACATCCACTCATCAAGACCAGGACATAAACAATATCTGTGTGGGATGACTATTCAATAAATTTTATTAATCTTATTGTTATTTCCCAATAATTAATCTAGAAGGGTGCAAATATATATATCCACCTCCAGTCATGTTACAGTCTGAGTTCTGTTTGTCAGATTAAAAGTGCCTTTGAAAAAAACCTTTAAGCAGGTATTAACCATACTTTGTTAAAGTCCACATATTTGTTTTTAAAACTGTTTTTTACTTGTCTGATGCACACAGTGGTGTATTAGAAAAAATTTCTGCCCAAAAACTCTGAAATTTTTAGATCTTGGAAATTATTCTGGAAAAAAAAATTGACATTCTGAGTATTAAAAGTCAGAAAATTTCCTAGTCAAAAATTTCCACTTTTGACTCTTTGGCAATTTTGACAATTTTTCTAGAAATTTTCTGAAGTCATAAATTTGCTAGAAAAAAAAACTCAAATTTTTTAGGATTTATTTTTCCTTGAGCTTCAAGTCGAGAGGGCAGATGTTCACCGCTCTTTGTTTCTATCTACAGTGGCCCCAATACGCCCTCATAGATATTATATTCTAATCTTAAATGTCATGTTTAAGCTGTTGCTGTTTAACCGTTTCATTGTAAACGTGTTAAAACATGATGAGCGCATGTAAACGTGATCACAATATCCAAATCTGGTAGTTAGATGAAAACAGCATCAGGCTGTGTGTGGGCTGAGTTCTGAATGCTCTCCAAACCAGGCCTCTTACCCGGCTGTCCTTGCTGCTGTGGAGCTACCGGTCCCCCCATACCTGCTTGCTGGCCTCCACCACCTCCGATAGTGACCTGCTGTAAGGTTGGCCCCCCGCTCATCATGGGCCCCTGCCCTGGATGTCCAGGAGCCATGGGACCCGGAGGCCTACACTTGGAAAGGCCTTTTCCAAATGCAACGGCTGCAACCAAGGCGTTGGTGTCTCCGGGGTTAAACGACGGTTTGTTCAGTCGGGATGCTGATGGGGAGACATGTTGAGGTTTTGATTTCAATCAGAATGCAGAAAGAAATGAACGGAGAGGAGTGGAGCGACCTACCAGCACTTTCTGCATCTCTGTCATCACGCGGGTTGTTCAGCTTCTCCAGCAGGTTGGAACACATTTTATTCAGCGCCTGGATCTGTTTCTGCTCGATGATCCGACGACGAGGGAGTTAATGTAAAACACACCAACTGTTCGATATGAAATACGAAAAATAAAGGGGTCAAGACGACATGCAACTGACCTGTGCTACATCCGGACCGATGCGCGCCGCCTCCGTGCTCAGCTGCTTCTCCTGCTCCTCCACTTCCGGGTCGGGTTTGGTCCGCAGGTAGTCTGGGACGATTTCATGGCTGAACACCGGGACACGCTGCTCTGTGAGGACCTGAGGGAGGGTGACAAGAGAGATGAGAGGCAGAAATCCAAAAACACAGGAGGACAACGGCGAGAACACACTCACCGTTAGGTCGTCGTCTGGCTTCTGGGACAGCACCAGAGGGATGATGACCTGGCTGCGGAACGACGGCGTCTTCTCATTCTTCAGCATCTTATTGATGGTGTTCAGCTGGCCAGACAGGAGACCGAAGTTATCCAGAACATTGGGCCTGAGAGAGAGAAACACACATGGCTGCTGTGGTAAAATGTTCCACAATTAAGCTAGAAAAAGACAAGGTTGTTCTTCATCCTATGAAGAGAAAGTAAGGTTTAATTTTATTGAAGGTACAATATGTGCATTATAAACACTTTCTGACTATCAACTCTCCATAGTTGATGTTGGCCCAGTAACATCCAGCAGGAAAAAATGATTTAAGAGGAACCAGAAAAATCAGACTCTGTTACTCCAGGAAGGAACTAAGCAGCTGCTGCAGTTTGGAGTCAAATATTTAGTCACCAAGTCAGTCGCTCATATTCGTTCTCCAGCTTGTAGATGAAACTTTGCAGAGCGTTTTTAGTGAGAGCCACCAGAGAGATGAGAGAATCCACAGAGGCTTCCAACTGCTTCTCCTCGCGTTGCTGAGAGAAAAACAAGCAACACAAATACAGAGAACGGTTAGCAACTTAGCCATGTAGCTATGAGCCGCAGAGCTTAGCCAGCTGGGCTAACTACTGTGTTTAAACGTGTGTTAATATGAGCACAATAAACCATAAGTTGTGCCAAACCAACATTTATCCTTCCGATGAATGGTGCATTTCTTTAAGGGTCCTATGAGAGTCAAACTTACCTGCATTGTTGAACTACAAGTTATCCTGTTAGGAGAAATGAAACGGCCGCGTTCTTCTTCTCTGGGATTCTATGGCAATTTGCATCCTGTTTGTTGCATTACTGCCATCTTCTGGAACAGTCGTTCATCGCACTTCTGTTAAATATGAACGCGCTGTGTAACTCCGACGATTTTATTTTACGACAAGCGTACAGGCTTTAGTGAAAAACCAAACTCCCCTCAGTTTTAGTCCGCTCGTAGATACAGTATTCAACCATATAGCACACCGTTACTTTAGCACTACAAGGAATTCAGTGTTTAGACGTAATTTGTTTTCAAACACTATCAGATGTTTTTCAAAACTATAAGTATCTGATCTTTTAAATACTAAAACTGGTATTCTACATTACTTGCAAAGACTAAAGTGTAAAATATTTCAATGAATTACTTTCTGAAGTAAAAAGAGATATTTGTCTCTGAAATGTTTTATTTTGTAAAAAGACAGACTTTCAGGTAAGCATACATCAACATGATCACCATTTGGCACAGGTTTTCTTCCAATACTGATGCACATTTATTAGGCCTCTTTCTTTGACACTAGATACCTATGCGGTCACATTTCAGTCAGTATAGTAGTTTAATCTTCAGGTGGAGTCACATTTTGTGGATAGAAAGTTCAGGTTGGTGCAGGAAATAAGCACTGCTAATCTACTGCTTCAGGTTTCACAAGGTAAGAATGCAGGTTTGTACTCTACAACTTTTCTGTGGCACATAATTGCAGAAAGCCCAAATATTCAGGCACAATTCTAGTGTTGCATGAAAACTTTCAGGGTTTAGAAGTGGTTCTCGACGTCTCCCAGTTCCACAACCACAGTCTTCAGCTGGGAGTAGTACTCGATGGTCACCTGGCCGTTCTCCCTGCCGAAGCCTGGGGAGATTCAACAGTTTGGGTTCATTCCGGTAACAAATCCCATGTTCTCGCAAAGTTAAATTGAAAGAATTGTTTATGAATGTAGAAACCTCCCAACAAGCTACCTGACATCTTGTATCCTCCAAATGGCATTTCTACAGGACTGTTGTTGTAGCTGTTGATGAAGCAGGTTCCCGCCTCCAGCCTCTCTGCCACACGGTGAGCTCGAGAAATATCCCTGCAGGTGGAGGGAGGAACTTATTTCATGTGGCAAAAGATCAAACCACTCACATCTGGACTTTAACTTCATTAACCTACTGCACTGAAAGAAAATACATGAATAGGCAGATATAAAATCCAACCTAGAGAAAGCAATAAACTCTTCTTCAAAGGGAATCAGCGGTAGATCTTTACTCATTGCTGGTCATAGATAATCCTGCCAACTCTGTTGCTCACCTGGTGAAGACTCCAGAGGCCAGTCCATAGGTGGTGTTGTTGGCCCTCTCGATCACCTCATCCTCAGAGTCAAAAGACAGGACGGACATGACCGGACCAAAGATCTCCTCCTTCACACAGGTCATGTCGTCTCTGCAGTTTTCTGTGAACAAAAGGTGTGTGAACCGGGATTTTGACAGAAACCAGTAATCGCTACGACAATGAGTGAGGGAGTCAAACATACCAAGGACACAAGGGGACATAAAATAACCCCCCTTCAGTTTTGGATCAGTGGGGACAAAAGGTTCTCCTCCACAAAGCACCGTGGCTCCCTGGTAGAACCACAAAGAGAACGATGAGATCTGGAGACTCAGGATCTAGGGCTACGTTCACACAGCAGGTCTGAATGCTCAATTCTGATTTTTTTTGCTGAAATGTGATTTTTATTTTGGTTGTTCATGCTACTAATTAAATGCAGCCACAATCAGACTTCTGTGTGAATGTTGTGATGGAAAATTTTAAGTTTCACAAGTAAATTAATGCATAACAGCATCAAGATTCTTCTGTGATGCACATGTTGATAGGAGAGTTTTCTGAAGCCGTCTCTCTGAACTTAGTATTGCAATAAAGTTGTTGAATTGTTTCTTGTTGGCCTGATAACCATCCTCATGACATCCTTGAATGTTTAACTTCTCTTATGAAAAAAAATGCATGTGCTTGCAATTTGTTTTGTAACCAAATAGATTGTCAAATTATGTGAATAGAATGAAACCCTTCTTAATAACCTAAATGCTGTGTTCTGCTCCAGGCTTTGAATTCTGACTGTGTTCAGTGAGCACAGTCTTTGCTTGTGTTCGAATGCTTTCTAGCATTTGACACATGTGCTGTAAAGCCTTCAAATAAATACTAAGAATAAATGTATTATTTTTCTGGTTTTTGAAACTGGTTTTTCTTACTCTTTGCTAAAGACAATTTTCAACAACAACTTAAGACGCCAAAGCGGCCCGCATGTGCAGAAGAAAAGCATAGACATCACAGTAGTACACCGTTTACAGAACTAATACATGATGGACTATAAAAGTTATTCAGCATTGGGAGCCGTGAGTAATATCACAAGATCTTAAGATGAAGGAAGCTGAAAAAAAAGAAAGCACAACTAATAGAAATGACCTTTAGTGGAGCATCAGCGGCAATTTCTTTGGAAAAGTGTGTTTGGATGTGTGGTTAGAACCAGGAGAGGTGGCCTTAGCATGTGATGTGCTTCACTCACAGATTTCATAATTCAGATTTTTTTCAGAATTGTTTGGGTGAATATGTTGGATTTGGATTGCAGTTGTCCGCTGTGTGAATGTAGCCTCATTTTTTAAGTCTCCCAATCCAACTCTGATAATGAACCAACCTCCTTCTTGGCTTGAGTGACAAACCCAAGAGCCTTGTCCAGCTGGGGCTTGCTGATGAGGGCCCCCATGCGGGTGCCGTTCAGCAGCGGGTCGCCCACAGAGATGGCCTTGGTCCTCTTCACCACTTCCTCCAGGAACTGTGGCATGATCTCCCTCTGTACAAACACCCTGGTTCCATTGCAGCAAACCTACACATTTCACACACACCTTGTAAGAGCTCACAGAGGTCGCCCTGGTTCAGACGGGCTGAATGACACGAGCCAGTAAGGATGGGATGCCCGTCAGTCTCACCTGGCCCTGGGTCAGGAAGTTGGCCATGAGCGCCCCCCTTATGGCGTTCTCCAGATCACTGTCTTTGAAGATGATGAGGGGAGATTTCCCTCCCAGCTCCAGGGTCACCTGCTTCACCCCCTTGGCAGACATCTCCATCACCTGAGAGGACATGCAGCAGGGATGGAGTCATTTTAACTCATTTAGGTAAATCGAGGTGTTGCTATTCAAAAGAATTGATTGTTTTGTCAACTAGAGCCTTGTTCACAAGGCAAGACTTTAATGCCAATTTTTGTCCAGATTCTCCCCCTTACAAATATCTATACCCTAGTTATCGTGATGGCTCAAAAAATGAGCTAAAGATATTCCCCTGTGTGTGGTGTAAATCACTTTGAACTGCCTCGTTGTTGAAATGTGCCATACAATTAAACTAGATTATTAAAAGTGACATGGTCCGCTCCGATATAAAGTCACGTTGGAATGTCTTAGGTTGATATTGCAGTGTGTGTGGTGTTCCTTGGGGACAAACAAGCATGGATCCTGTTGAATGTGACAGTTAGCCAATCAGAGGTGAAGGAAACATAAAGGGGAACCCTACATGAAGATGACAAAACTACTGCCATGAGTGATCAGGAGGCCTGGTAGACATCAGAAAGAGGTCTTTATATTTTGTCTCTGTTGCCTTGGCCCATAAACTATTACCATTGCTTCTTGCTAGTCGGCCATGTTTGTTTACTCTGAACTCTTATTTGATCTTGAGAAGCTTAGCAAGATTTCCCACCAGAATGTTGAGTGAAACATTCCAATGTTTCAGTCAAACATCAGAAACACCTGTTATTAAGCGATAACAGGTTTGGCTCAATACCAAACCTGTTAAAGCTATAATGTTTTATCGTGATGTGTGGATTCTCAAGGTTTTGAAAACAGGCTATGAGTTTTGCTGTGTGAACCAAATGTGCGCATATGACACATTTTTAGCATTTGTACCTTCTTGCCAGTTGGAACACTGCCTGTGAAGGAAACCTTAGCCACCTTGGGGTGGTGGCAAAGCAGAGTGCCAGTCTCTGCTCCACCTTGGACCACACAGAACAGGCCATCAGGTACTCCCGCCTCTTTGTAGATCTCAGCCATAACCAAAGCAGTCAAAGGAGTCATGGGAGACGGCTTGAACACCATGGCATTACCTAGAAAAACCATTGTTTTACTCCCATCTCTTTTATTCGTGACTTCATGTAAAAATGAGAGTTGAAAGTCGCTGCTGTTAACCGACCACAAGCCAGGGCCGGAGCCGACTTGGTGACAGAGATCTGGAAGGGGTAGTTGAATGCCCCGATCCCCACGCATACCCCAAGGGCCTCCCTCCTGGTGTAGGCGAAGGCTCCGCCAGGAAGCTGGATGTGCTGACCTGGAGTCACAGCACAAACCCGCATTCAGACAAACAGAAAGTACGCTTCAAAACACAAAGAGACATCGCCACACCCACCAGTGAGTGTCCCAGCCATGCCGGCGTAGAACTCCATGGTCTGCCAAGCGACGTCCACATCCACCAGGGCTTCGGTGATGCACTTGCCATTGTTGATCACTTCCAGCTTTGCAATTTTCTCCCTCCGTTCCTGTTTGATTGGGAGCAAAAAATGCAGAGTCATTATTGGAAAATAAACCGGGCTCCTTCATGCGCCTTAAAACGGGCCAACCAGACACAAAAGGCGGATTTTGCACAAATCCAAAGGAGGGAGGGCTTCCTGTTAATGAATAACTAGTGTTGCACTGCGAGCTTGCAATAGTCAGCTCCAATTTAAGTTGCACAATAAGGACAGTAAAAGTTGGACAGCTTCAAAGCCGTCTGACCGGCTTACCCTGATAATGCGGGCGGCCTCAAGCATGACCCGAGCCCTCTCCATGCCAGACATCTTGCTCCACTTCACGTAGGCAGAGTGGGCACTCTGGATGGCTTCGTCCACCTCCTCCGCCCCACAGGGCACCAGCTGGCACAGGACACGGCCTGAGCAAGCAGGAAGGCAAATAAGCTACATACAGCTGGGCTGTACTGATAGATCCCCCCCAAACAGTAGGGAGAAAATTCTAAAGTTGTCACACCCCACAGCTCTGAAGTTAGCATCTTATCTGTAGTTTCAGACTCTAAAGGACTATTTCACAACTTTTGAGTTTCAGATTGATTTTCTCTAGTTCAATGCCAGAAAGATCAGTCAAAAATGGAAAGAAAATTTCAACACTGAACAATAAAAAAAACATTCTTACATTTAAAAAACTGCACATTTCTAATTGTCCAAGTCCCTTTGGTTTCTTTACCATTTACTATGAGGAAAACTTAAATAAATGGTCAGTCTGGTCAATGATCGTCCCTAAACTAAATAAATCACCTTTATTAAATTTCCTTCGTGTGAACGTTCATTTTGTTTGCAAAGCTCCCGCTGTAAAATTTTTCTTATTTGGTACTTTGTCAAATAGAATAAAGGACTCACTGATTATAAACTGGATTTCTCATTTGTAAAGTTAAGATTTAGCCCATAGATCCAGTGAATGAAATTCAGAATTTCTAAACTGATTAAAGCCAAGGTAATGAAATGAAAAGGGACAGTCTAATTCTGTTGTCTGACAGAAAACAGAAGTGTTTGAACACCTGTTGCACTTAAAAAGTTGTCATAGAAATAATTTGATTCAGCATCATATTTCTCCCCATCCAAGGGGTTTGTATAGCGGGGAAATGTTAAGACAATTCTAAGAGCCCCTGACCAACAGGGGGCCCGGGGTCCTCCACAATTTATTGATTTATTTTTTTGTTCATAGAAATGATGTTGTGACAGTATGGCCTGGGAAATAATTTATGAAAAATCTATTTCCTCTGCTTTCTCCCAGTGCCATCTGGAAACAGTCAGTGGCAGGGGAGTTTTAGTGCTGTCAATCACAACCTCATCAGGTGCTGCTCATCCTCCTCCCCCTGGCTCTGTGCTATGCTGTAGCTAGCGCAGCCTGTTGTGGATGCTCAGTCTAGTTAACATAACTACCAATAACAGCAGATAAACTATTTTCCTGTAATTAAAAGTTTGTTTCTCCACCATTAGCACAGAAGAAGCCAACTTCGTCGCCGTCCCTCTCCGAAATTCAACTCCAGAGCGGAGTTACTTACAAACCAGACTAAACTTCTCTAGACTGTGCCATTGTTTTTACTATGCATTACCAGCAGAACAAACTTTTAACACGCATTACCGGTTGCAGGCTCGAAAACGGGCGCGGCGTTTTTCTCCTCTCTGGGCTTCACCCGTTTTCCAGCCCAGAAGTTCAGAGGCTCTGTAACCAGCAGGGTTCCGGTGGATGCTCCGGAGATCGTATCGAGGATTGACTGGGCCATTGTCACACAGGTTGCACCTGAAAGTTTCAGAAAAATATCTCCATTACGTAATATTAGCCTGAGAATGCAGAGAGCTAGCAGAGCATATAAGCTAGCTTAGTCAAAGAACGTGACAACAGGACAGAGTGCACGCGCTGTTGTTGTTGCTGATAAAAGTTCTCGGAACTTTTTGGAGAATAAAACTGTACCGTTTGTGTTCTGCAGAGAGGAGCTGCAAGATGGACGTCTGGTAAGACTGGACGGAGGATTTTACGCCCCTTTTAAGCAGCCAGGACACGCCTCTTCAGAGAAACAGCTCCTCACTTCTGTCAGGCTCATAAAACCGAGGCTGAGCCAAAACAGGCGGACTTTAAACAAATAACTGCGACAAAGATTAATAATTGTAGCTAAAACCGAGTCTGTCATTTCTGTTACATAACGCAGGCGAATAGACAGAAATGTGGTTTTACAAAGACACCTCACTTTAGTATAACACACTTTATAGACACCAGGGGGAAAAAATTGTATTTTAAAAAATATTTTTTCTAAACTGAGTGTAAAACAATACAATACAAATTAGTGAGGAGAATTTAGAAAGGACCCAGAGATAAACGACTTGGCAAATTATACAAGATTGTAAAACCAGCTGGTCTGTCTCCAAGAATACAGTATAAGAGCACAGTATGATTCATCAACTTTTAAGAAATCTAAGTATCTTTTTAATCGGAATGTACAGTATAATGTTGTGTTTTATAAAACCAAACAGCTATAATAAAAAAAGGCACTCCTTCTTTATTAGTAGGGTATTGCTAATCAGAGCACAATGAAAATGATATGATCCATATGTTGTTGTTTTTTATTAATTCAAAACACTCAGACACTACTGTCATTTTTAAAAAATTATTCAAAACAGAAAATGTGCATTATGAAATAAAACACATGACTTTGGGAACAATTCCCCTTTGACAGATGAGACTAAAGTAGAAATGTTTGGCCATTAATACACACAGTTCAAGCACAACATATCAGGACAAACATCACAGTAGGAAAGTGTATGGAGGAATTTAAAGGTGCCTAACTCATGGAATATACAATATAAATAAAGAAATACACAAGACTCGGAACTCCTTCTGCTCATAGTCGAACGGGAAGAGATTTTAATGCACACCCGCGGAACTCAAAACATCACATATCGTTACAGAAATCCAAAATCTCTTGGCTTCTGCTTCTAACATCAGTTTTTTAGATTCCCAGCTCTACTGGTGTGTATTGGGAAGCTTCAACCAATGGCGTTACTCCTATCCGTTTGCGCAGCACTTCTGGCTCCATCTTACGTTGGATGTGAATTGGAAGTTCTGAGAATTAGGAGTTGACCTCCTGGAATGATCAAAAACGTCTTGACCTCAACATCTTCTCCATTTCAAATGAACTACTAGTCAAATTGTTTGCTCCTGATCTGGCCAAACAGAGATTCTTTCCCAAGTCTTGGGCTCCAGCCCGGCTCCTTTGCAGGCCAGCTGGGGAAAGGAGCTGGCCTGCAAAGTTCTGTCAGGTGCCAGAACTTTCTCACACAACAGCTTAAACTAACAGTTTCCTCTCCTAGAGATTGTTATTCCATCTCTCCAAATCTGAAATCCTTCCTGACTTCTAGGTCAGACTGACCCATGCCAATTGACACAGTACCTTTATTTTAGGTTAAAACACATCTTGGTGTGAATCAACCAAACAACATAAAATTTTAACCATTAACTGTTATTTATATTCCTTTACAGGTGTACAATGTTTGTGTAACTAATGAGTGTGAGGTTTGTGTTGTGTTTTATGTTCTGTTAAGGAAAACACTGAACAGATGGAAGTAGTGCCTTCACTATCTTTCTTGCAGAACAGCAATTGATACAAGTTGCTGTATCAACATTTTCTTTATCAAGTTGCTGTGATAAAGGAAATGTAAGAACTTTTTTTCTGTCCTGGTTGCTTTAAAGAAATCATTTTATTTCAGGAGGAGCGTACTGGTCCAAATGAAAAATGATTTTCTTTGGATATGACTGTGAAAATTCCAAAGTCTGAAATAAAAGTTGAAAAAATATTTTGGACATATTTACTTTGTCATTCCCATCTAAACGGGTCGCAAAATAAAGAAAGCAGAGAAATCTGACATATAATCGTAAAAATTTTATTAATATGCACTTTACTCAAAATAGAGATGATGACATTCAATAATACTGAAAGGCGTTCAGATGTTATTGTGTCAATAAAAGATTAAAATCTCAGACCGGTCCGTGTTGTGAGGTGAACACGGTGAGACCTGAACGTTTCTATTTTCTCCTCTACTTTTAAGTTAAATATTACAAAACGCAACAAGAAATCAAACAACATCGTAGCTCCACCAGGCAAGACATTCGCTCCAGCACAAACAGTTCCATCAATGCTCTGTTGGGGTCGCCATGGTGACTTGACGACTAGGAAAACTTGGCCGCTTGGGGCGGAGGTCCCAGGAACCCCCCTGCCTGCTTGGTGGCGGCTCTGGAGGGGGCAAGTCCGAGCATTTTCTGAATGTTCTGGAAGGAGGACAGACAGAAAAATCAAGTTTTTCACAAGCTGGTAGAAAGTGAGGTTAATTGACCAGATTGTGGAATTTATAGTAATTTAACTAAACCACAAAAAATCTAATTTCACATTATTTGTCATAATAAATACTTGGCAGTAACTACTGGATATTTTAGCTGTAAGTTTATTCCTCTGACTCACTAATTTGATCAGGGACTCATGTCTGATGAACAGCTGTTTAATAGAGACTCCACTGACTGGAGAACGATGAGTACGGTTTGATGGTGCATTGAAATATACAACAAAATAAATAAACTAACTGCATAATATTCTATAACTGTCCATTTTTATTTCTCACTTCTTCTAAGCTGTAAATAAATCGACAAACATTTAAATTATTTTAATTTGATATTCAGAAACTGCAAAACATTCAAAGTTGGGTTATTCTTTATATGTATGCGTTTACAAATTGAAAGTCAGTTGTTATTTGAACAACTGACTTTTCCAATGGAAACCAAATCTTTCCCCTTGGTTAACAAAATCCTCATCAAGTGACCCAAAACTAACAATAAACATACATGATGAGAGTTACTGAAGCTTAGAAGTTGAGGAGTTTCTTTTCACTATCATAACTTCAGTGGTTTATTTAGGGTCAAAGGTTGAAATGAATGAATATTGGCTTGAAGATGGGGGTCAAAGGACGTATGAGGCTAATGTAGAGATGAACTCTGTTAAACTCACACCAGCTCCTTCTTGATGATGCAACACTGTCACTGACCCAAGTGTTTTCAGACAGTCTGCTGCTGAAAGCTGCACTTCATCCACAGTCCTCATGACCAAGTGTTTTCAACAATGAGACCAATCCCGTTCTGGATCAAACATTTTTAGATTTGGTTTTTATGTCTTGAAACATGATTTAGGGGTGAACTGATCACAGATTTCTTGCTGAACAATAATCTTTAAAAAGCCGATTTTGGCTGATGCCAATTCTATTCTTTTGAAATGTTTCTATTCTTTTGAAATGTCTCTAAATATAGCGACAAAGTTGGCAACAGTGGGGTGTTGTAAACATTGAAGCAATAGCAGTATTGGATATTGACATTGGGCCAGATTTTCACATCGGATTGTCCCTAGTGATTTGTGTTGTTTTGTCACACCTTTACCCGAGCTGATCCACTGACATAAAGTCACGGGATCAATTTGTTCCATGACAACCACTCAGTAAGCAACAGTATATCTTTAAAGGTAAGAAAGTGTTCTTCTGGATTATCTAAAACACAATAATTACCTGTCTGATAGACATGGTGCAGAGGATGTAGAGGAAGATAAAGGAGCAGTCCGTGTAGTCTTCGCCCAGTAGGTTGCGGTGCGACAGACCCTGAATGTAGGACAGTGGCACAAATGGCAGCTTGGCCACAACCCGTCCATCAAAACTGCCAAGAAGAAAAATAACAAGAAGTTTTAGTTTGTTTATTGCACTTAATTAGAAGACTTTTATATCGTTTCATTTCTAAGTAGTCACTTCTGTTTTGATCAAAAGTGGAACTTACATGGAGTTGAACATGCCCATCAAAGCTGTGAAGCAGAAGCCAATTGCGAACATGGACTTCATGCGCACCTAGGAACAAGCACTCCAATGAAAAACAGTATTTGACTAAAACTACATGTTGAAGTATTATTCAATAAGACAAGGACAGGTTGACTGTCACAGGCCTCACCATGGACAGGTCTCTGTTGTTGTTCTTCAGCTTCTCTTCCTGTCTTTCTGTAACACATCACGGTTTATTTTAGAGCTGCACAGCGCTCTGAGATACACCACCACATAATGTAATCACACAGAGCAAGGTAGAGTGTCCTAGGTTTTTCATATCATGTAAAGCACTTAAATTGCATGTACAAAGTGATGGGAAGATAATTGTAGTTACAGCAAACCGATGCCATTTGTGAGCTGGTTCCCATGACAACTCATTGGCTTCTTACCGATTTTCTTCTTCTGCTGGCGTCCCGCAGACTCAGTGATGGTTTCTTTTTTCTTTTCAACTGACAGCAGAAAAACAAGAGTAAACAACAGCAGTAAAGAACCATCTATAGATGCCAAACTTGTCAGATAATGGCGACCAGTCCTGGCGCACTTACGCTTTTTGCTTTGTTTTTCCACCTCAGCCTTTAGCCTCTTGTACTTTTCAGTTCGATATACTAAAACCCAGGTGATCCCTGCCAACAGAGCAGAATATGTACAAATGTCACAAACGTTTTTCTCTTTATCAAAATAAATGATCACTGTAGATATCTACTTTATCACATACATATTTATAAGGCTTCTTCTAGTGCACTAAGCCTTTGTCTGGTGTTTTGAACCGATCTCAATGTCTAACTAATCGATGTCTTGCGCAGATTTCTGGCTATTTCACAAAATATAAAATACTAATTTACATTTTATCCTGATGTTGATACACATATTATCAACATTGCACATTATGTTGATTTCCATTTTTTCCAGTTTTCAGTTTGATTTACTGTAGATTTTAATTTCATCTATTGGTCCTACACCTGGCGCGTGGTCACAGGTTCGAGTCCGGCCTCTTGACCTTTCCAGCATGTCCTGTTATTCCTGTGATGTTCCTGTTATTTTACTTTCAGACAAAGGCCAAACAACAACAAAGAACTATCACTCCTACTATTGTTTTTTGTGGGTATCTGAGTATTTCTAATTCTCACTCTTTTGCATCTTTGCACGGATAATAATTAATATCTATATGAACTATAATGTGGTTGTTAATCCGTCTTTACCCAGCAGGGTGTGCTGTGTCCACATAAATCCTCCGAAAAACCGGTTTGCGAGGCAAGCAGCTGAAAGGACTCTACAAAAGATGAATGGAATCATGCCTGCACTTATTGGTAAGCCATTAAAAACTGAGTAGAAGCAATATTGAACAAACTTTCAACACAGTGAAATGTTGAAGCATCAAAAAATTATATTCGCTTAAAGCTCTGTGAGACTTTTGTTTTGAAATACTAACCGGAACCACAGGATGTTAGCCATTAGCCTTGTCGGCTAGTTTAAATTCAAGCCTCATTACTGACTGTAGGTCCAGAGAACATTAGAAATGACTTTTCACACCAAGGCTGACATAATTTCTCCGCCCTGAATCTTACAGGAGCAACACATATTTGTACACGGCCGTGTTTCTGAACACCGTTAAACACGGCAGCTATCTTAATGAGGATTTCCACCCACCTTCCGCTAACAGCGCCGTACAGACAGAAATAAAGACGATCAGAATGGTGTCTGCAAACATGGTGCTCATAGTGGTTTTCCGGCTGACTGAGCCGCTTCACAGAACAAAGGCCAGACACAAGTCAAACCCTGAGCGGCTCCTTCTCTCCACGGAGCTTCATAGAGCTCTGTCAGCATTACACAGAGGTCATACAGCTGGGAAACACTTCCGGTTTATTCACGCTTATGAACACGCGCACAAACATCTTTTGACCAAGAACTTGTCTATTTTTAGTAATATTATGTTACAGATAAACACAAAGCAGTGCATAATTGTGAAATATAAAGACTATATATATATATATATATATATATATATATATATATATATATATATATAACACACTAACACACACACACACACAACATAGTGCAGGGAACTTTCACTCAGTTGCTAGTGATTGCTGTGTTTTGGCATAAGTCCATTAGTTTTGAGACAAACTAATTGACTTTCTCAGTCAGGGTTACTGCTTACTCCTTGTCAAGAATTTTAGTTGAATTCAATCTCTTTAAAAGCTTTATTTTGTCATGATAGACCCAATCATGTCTGATGATTATTGCATCTATTCCTTTGTGATGATGAAAAATACAAATATCTCTTCAGCTTCCTAGGAGAAAACTCAACATCAAAAGATCTGTATATATATATATATATATATATATATATATATATATATATATATATATATACTGCGCAGAACCCTCAAGCTCCCAGGCCTCTGGTAAAGGACCCGAGCTCAGAGGATAAGAACCACCCGCGGTGGGTGAGAAGGGAATTTATATATATATATATATATATATATATATATATATATATATATATATATAATTATAATGAAAATTTGCGGTCCGTCCATCTCTTTATAGAATTTACATCCGGTTTAGCTGCCTGGAGTGTTGTTGATACCAACAACTTACATTCTCCTTCTGTCTTACAGTCCTTAACTCTATATATCTCCTTGACAACACTGAGCTTGATTATTATTACTATAATAATAATAATAATAATAATAATAATAATAATGACATTGAGAGTACTTCTGGATCAGTGCTGATCAATGCTTATGTGTTTCCTCTTCTTTTTGAGTGCAGTCTTTATCTTGGCTGCTCACACTGAGCCTTGTTTTGCTGGAGCTTTCTTCCGGTTAAAGGGGAGTTTTCCTTTCAACTGTCGCCACATTCATTATTATCAATATGAGGGATTGCTGCAAAGTCAACGTCTCTGTGCGGTCTACTGGGTTTTCTATAACCATTTTAACAAACCAATTTGAAAATTAAACTGAACTTGTTGATAACAAGAAATCGTCTCGAGGCACTTTTGCTTTCGTAAAGTGTCTCGGTATAAACAAACTGAATTGAACTCCCTCTCATTTCCTGTGATCTGACGTCACTATCCGCCTCCTCACCGTCACCGTGATGAAATAGGAGGAGCGCGTGCACACACCGGCATGCACAGACCGCATCGGCCGGCAGATGAAGCATGCCGACAGACAGCGAGACAAAGCCGGGTGACCCGGGCCAGCGTGACTGGCACCGGCAACCGTTCCTGATCGGTGTGGCCGGCGGCACGGCCAGCGGCAAGGTTGGCATCTCAGTCACAACAGCCGAACGTGTTCTTTGTTGAAATCATTGTCTGACGCTGTGATCAATTCTTATTTTTTGTTTGCTTGGTTCCCTTAGTTATGTTTTTCTATCCTTTGCACCCTTATAGTGTTGCCTGACTTGTAACACAGAAGGGTAATTTGCTAGAATATATATTTATATAAAAAACATATGAACAAAGAGAATGAGCAGATTTCAGTTTATCAGCAGCAGCTGTGCAGAGGCTGCAGATTCAGTCAAATCAGAATAAACTACAACATATTTCTCTAGGGAGTAAAATGTGTTACTTTAGGATAAAATTGAGGAATTTTGTAGCAGTGTTTTATTATGGGATCATGTATTCCTTCTTCTTGTTTCTCATGTTTCTGTTCTTCCTCCATATATCATTGATAAGCTTTATTCCTAAAGTCTGCAGAATGTTGAAGCTTACAAATCTTTCAGTGTCCATTCTTCTAAAGAAAAGAAAAACAAAACCACCTTGGTGCATGGCTATGTTGCAGAAAAAAATATTGTGGATTTTATTTTATTGCCTTGTTATCTATGAACTCAGTAAGCCGAAGTTGAAGTTGATTCAATCGGCAGAATATTATGTGTTGTTGGTGGTGTTTCTGTTTCCTGATGTCATGCCCCACTGTCTGAAAGTAACCGTTCACAGAAACACCTGTTTTCCCAGCCATGTTATCCAAATGGGGGTTAAACTGTATCTCTTCTTATTGTGTTTGTCTGTGAGCTGCACAGACAGCTAAAGTCACATTTTATATCTAACAATGTCAACTGTGGATATATTTAATCCTTGTTTAGATACATTTATCTATTTTATGCACAAAACATAAGCAAAAAGTGTACCATTCTCCGCTCGCCCCCATCTTGCAATGTTACCAGATTTAAAATTGTTTTAAAGCTTTGTTGACATTAAGGGTATCAAAGAAAATGTTGGGTTTTTTTATAACCTGCGAATGTGTAAAGTGTCATAATTCTTGAGAGGGTGTAGTATAGACAGGGTTAGTGGGAAGCTTTGTTGTATTGCAATCTGAAAGTTGTGGGTTGGATTCCAGCGGTGTCCTTCTGTCGCATATGCCAATGTGCCCTTTGGCAAGGCACTGCTTCAGAAAACTCAGAATCCACTCTGTGACTCTGATAATTCTGCTTGGTGTTTATGTTCTCGTTTTGCCAGTCATCGGTGTGCAACAAAATCATGGAGCTGCTGGGCCAGAACGAGATCGACCACCACCAGCGCCAAGTGGCCATCCTCAGTCAGGACAGCTTCTACAAGGTCCTGACCCCAGAGCACAAGGCCAAGGCACTCAAGGGCCAGTTCAACTTTGACCACCCAGGTATTGCAGTGGTCTTCATTTAAAGGAAAGATTTGAAAGTTTTTCACCCTACTAGATGGCTTATTCAACTTCAACTGTGTTTGAGAAGTTATGTTTTTACTGTTTTGTTCTTTCTTTCGGTCTAGATGCATTTGATAATGACCTTATAATTGAGACCTTGTGGGACATCAAGGAAGGAAAAACTGTCCACATTCCTGTTTATGACTTTGTCTCTCATTCCAGGTGAGTCTTTTCTTGACCTTACTACTCTGAAGAACAATGATAGCTTGTATGAACTCGGGTATAGTGAGACATAACTATTTCCACATAAGGTCCATGTGAGACATAAGGACTTCATGTCCTATTTGGTCTCATATGGAGACCTTATGTCTCATATGAACATAGTGAGAAATAGCAGAAATGGCTTTAGTGCTTTGTGTTTGCTCTCTGTCCATCAGGAAGGAAGAGACGGTCACGGTGTACCCTGCTGATGTGGTGCTGTTTGAAGGCATCTTGATGTTCTACTCTCAGGAGATTCGAGACCTTTTCCAAATGAAGCTGTTTGTGGATACGGACGCAGACACACGTCTGTCGCGCAGAGGTGTTGTCATGTTCTTAAAGTGAAAAGATGCTTAACTGAAGGTGCTTGGGCTGTTTTTGTAATGTTTGGGGAGCCCCACAATTAGAAAGCAGAGGACACAGTGGCCTTATCCCAGAAAATACACTTACTGGCCCTCTAGTACTGATTTGAACAGCATTTGCTTTCAGAACTTCCTTAGTTCTTCTTGTTTAGGTTCAAGAATGCGTATCATACAGTTGCTGCAAAAATGTCTCAGTTTCCTGTTTGTAGCTGTTTGGCATGGCATCTGGAGAGGTCTTTTTTTAGACTTGAATGTGTTGTATTATCAGAAATGGTATTCTGCTCAACCAGTCTGCCTATTCTCCTCTGACATCAGCAATGCGTTTTCACCCACATATTTCCCTCTGGACATTTCCTATTTTCAAATTGGATCTTGGAAGTTTGGAGCAAAAACATTTCTTTTTTTTTTTTTCTTTGTTTCTCTTATTAAAAGTGTTACTCAGAGACTTTCTTGTCCAGACGGTTAGAAGCACTGGAATTGTGAACCGTTACCAGTGTTTGTAACAGAAAACACAACACTTGGTACATATATTTTGGTGCTTCTGGTTTTTGAAGTTTGTAGACACAAAGAAAATCCAGATTTAATTAGAAGTAACAGTTTGAAATGTGAACCGCAGTGTGTCCTGCAAGATTTAGTTATATCCCTGGAACATTCTCACATTGTGTCATGTTGTAGCTGTTTAGAAGTTTAAAAGTTGCGTAGGTTGTAGTTACTGGATTGTACAATGCTTTGCAGCAATCTGCAAGAGAAATCTTTCCAATAACATGTACTGGATGGATGTAGTTACTCACAGCGAGTGTATTTATGCTAATGTTTTGCTGGAAAATTACCTTTATTTCTAGAATTTCAAGCCCTAGAGGTTTATTTAAGCACAGCCATGACTGGTAGTGTGGATTTATAATGATTTCTTCAGTTTCTTAAATAGGCATTTTGGTGTTTTGCGCTGGACATTTTGTCAAGCTAAGTATTCCTGAAGGTAAATCTTCTGTCTGTGTTTTCTCTCAGTGCTGAGGGACATTAGTGAACGCGGCAGGGACCTGGAGAGCATTCTAGCCCAGTACATGAACTTTGTGAAGCCTGCTTTTGAGGAGTTCTGCCTGCCAGTGAGTGTGCATTCTGCTCCTGCCGTTTGCATTCTGACCATGAATATGGACTACAACCTTCCTCTCCTCCCTGTTTCTCCCCTTCCTGTTCAGACCAAGAAGTATGCTGATGTGATAATTCCTAGAGGAGTTGATAACACCGGTGAGTACTTTGCCTGTGTTTTACCAAGAACTTGGATTGGTAACACTTCACTAGACTCAACAGGGTTATCTGGAGGGATGCAGCTGTGTTTACTGTTTATCTCCGAGCTCACATTTTTTGTCTCTGGGAGCTAAAGAAGCAAGATTAGGGACAAAACAGCATTGTCTGGGCTGAGAAAAAGGGAATCTGAAACTCAACAGGTGAAGACAACATTATTTCTAACTTCCTGTCTAAATGAATTTGACCAACTTGAACCTGTTATTCTCCACGTACAACAGCTGTTTTGATGAAGAAATGCTGTACCTTCTAAAGTTTTCATAGACCTGAACACTTGTTCTCAATCCCTCAAGTTTCAACTGCAAACTTTAGTGGCGACAGTCAATGACTTGCGCCTCTTGTCTTTTTCTCTGACTACAGTTGCCATTAACCTGATTGTCCAGCACATCCAGGACATCCTGAACGGCGGCCTGACCAAACGACCCAATGGGTGGATCAATGGATACGGGTTTATGAAGCAGCAGCAGCCTGGCGTGGAGTCCAGCAGCCGGCCCCACTGACCTGAAATCCAGTCAGCCTCTAAGTGCTCTTCCTTCTTCAGTGTTGAGGATCACCAGTTAGAAACTGTAAACGTCTTCCAGCGGTCTGATTCTCCTCTGACTAAAGACATTTGTATATATAGAGAATTTGATTCAAGCTTCTTTTTTTCTGATTCCAGTTTCCTCCTTTAGGTTTGAACCTTAGGATCCAATTTCAGTTTGATTCAGGGCCAGAGCTGCTTGTCTTTACAACAGAAACGGACTTGAATGTGTTGTAAAATCAGAAATGGTATTCTGCTCAACCAGTCTGCCTATTCTTCTGATATCAGCAACACATTTTCACCCAAACATTGTCCTTTGAACATTTCCTTCTTGCATATTGGTTCTCGGATGTTTGGAGCAAACACTTTTTTTTTTTCTTCTTGTATTTCTTATTGTTGTCTTTCTTCACTTGACCCTTTCTGGGTAACAAATATGTCCACATATGCAAGTTAAAGTTGAAATAAGTTGGTTTTATTGTTGCGTTTGTTTTGCTCTATCTATTAAAATGAACTTTGAGATAAGCTTAAGGAACCAGTTTCCCCCTCAGGTCCTCTGATTTAACTGGGACCATTGTGTCAGAAACACAGATGGTTTTTGTCTTTACTTTATGAACCGGCTGCAGATGTTTAGTTCAAAATAATCTGGACTCATTCATAAACAATCGGAGCAATTCATTTGCTTCCATATTCTGATGCAGACAAATGAGTTTTTTCTTTTTTTTAATTAAAAGGTACACTCATTAACTCACAGTCATTAAGTTTAATATGTCTGATGTGGAAAGTTGCTGTAAATTTTCTTATACATTTTTGTACAGAACATATTCTAATCTTCTCAGGTACTCTGCTGTTCTTTCTCTTCAGGTTAACTTTGTTTTACTGTTGAACTGAGAGTGAAATGTCACCTGTTATTGAAGCTCTCACTTTTTCACAAACATTAGGGCTAAGTTGCAGTAGTCTGTCAAATTAAGTTACTTTTATTACTGAGAATGCTTAAACGCTGCTTGAAAAACTATGAAGCGTACAGAAAATGGGTTGACTCCAAGTCTCTTTTCTTTCTTTTTTTATAATTCTTGTTTGAATAACTAAAGGAAATGCTGTATGCTTTATGGGGGTAACTATTCCTGACAGAAATAGATTTCTGGCTTCTTTGAGGTCTGTACTGGAAAGTCTGATTTAGACCAACACTTCCTCTCCATTATTTTTTCTCTAATTTTTTGCACAAAAGTGAAATATATGCTGCAGGTTCTTTGAGTATGTTGGAGTTACAAGATTGTTTCAACATGTCAAATATTTATCTAATTTCTTTTATTATTTTATTGAACTAAAACAACCAGTGAAAAAGAGTTCTTCTGATTTACAACATTGTACTAGAGCCAGGTTAAGAGAAAAACCATATGAGAAAAAAAGTTCTGACAGTTGTAATAACAAGAATAAACTGTTATGAGAAGTTGTAACATTATCAGAATAGTGTCATAATATTAGAAGAGCTAAGTATTAATTTTCAGAACTCAACAAAAAAAATTAAGATGAGGAATGTTCAGTTTATTTTGGAAATTATTTAATCTTTTAACACATCAGCATCAAATGATCAGTAGCAGGACTTTGAAACAATTGTGCAAACGACAGCGTTGCCAAGCTGGTCACATCAGATCTTGATGACTTTTGAGTTTGTTTTTTTTTCTTAATAAAACAACTTTTTCTCACAATATTACAACTTTCTCTTGTAACATTGTGTCTTTATTCTGACTATTTTCACTGACTTTATTCTTACTATATTAAAAATAGGTAAGTTCGGCCCTAATACTCTGAGGTTTGAATTTGATTTGATTTGGCAACTAAGACAAAAATCAGCTGATTCCGATCTCTGTGTCTTTACAGATACATGTTTTTTATTTGTGTTGATACAATGGACGTATATTTTGATCTGAATATGTTGAAACAATTCACTTGTGATTACATCTTTACCAGATCATATAAAACAAAAGATTACAGAAGTTCCCACAGACATTTTACAGATCCATTGATGTGGTATTTTCTAAGCCTGTATCTTTGAAGGATGATGTGTTGATTTTTTTTAGAGACGGTAGCATATAAAAAGAGAAAATAACTAGTCAGATTCTTACAGAAAATGAAGGAAATTAAAGATGATGCATCAGAGTGTATGTTTGTAAACTTTCCCTGGTTTTTATGAACAAAAGGTGCAACAAAATAATGAGATATTAGTCGACCAAGAGAAAATCGACAGATTCTGGTCTCTAGCTGATTGGTGAGTGCATCGAGGTCCTCCTAAATGATTAAAATGCTAGAAAGAACTTAGCTTATCCTTTGAGCAGTTAACACTACCAAACTACAGCATCAGAAATGTCCACCAGGTCTGAAAAGTTCCTGCAGGTCATCGCTCCCCTTTCTGAAGCATCATTCCCTGACTGCCGTGTTCTGACCGAAGAGGCTGCGGTACAGTTCACTGCGGGCCTCGTCACTCATGGAGCTGTGATCCACAGGGGCCATGAAGTTCACCAGCTTGTTGTGGACGTGGAATCGCACCTTGCGTCCCTTGCTAGCTTTGGTGTCCACCTTCTTCTTGATCTTGCTGCGCAGCTTCTGGATGGCCAACCACTGCCTGCCCATGGCCACCTGGTCGTTGGGATCCGTGGTGCTCGTCCTGCGCTCGATGAGCTCCCTCAGGAGCTGGTGGTAGAAGTCGTCATCGTCGAATACGTCCTCGTCCAGGTCTTTCAGGTGCGTGTTTAGCTTCGGCTGATACTCGGCGACCTCTTCCTCCTCCGGGATGTTGTCGAGGATCTCAGCAGATGATTCTCTCTTGCCGAGGACTCTGTACTCGGAGCGCCTGGTCTGGGTGCGCCGCAGCAGCCTCTCTTTGTCCATCAGCACCTGCTCCACCTGGGCCAGAATGTTCCTTTCAAATGCTCCAAAACCTTTGTTGCTCTTGCCCGTGGTCAGGCGGGTTTTGTCGTGCCACTTCTGCAGAGTGGCGTTGCGGTATGGCTCGAAAGCTGCAAAACGTTTGGCCATGAAGTCGGGGTATTCCGCCATGTCCAGCTTCCTTTTGGGCGCTCTGACGTCCGCTGATGACCTCTCCTGCTCCTCTTCATCGCTGTTTATCTCCTTGTCATCCTCGCTCCCAGCTGGAGGCTTCCCCGTGGCGATGGGGCGTGTGTCTGGGCTCTGGTACAGGAGCTGGTCATGCAGCTCCAGTAGGGACCTCTGGAGAGCCTTCAGGGCCTTGTGGGTGTTCTTCAGAGCCCCGGCGTACTCAGGCCCACCTCTCCTCTTGAACTCTGGGAACGCAGGCGGCTGAGGCAGCTGGTTGGCCGTCACCAGGGCTTTCTGGAGTTTGATCCGGCCCTCAAGCAGCTGGTCCCAGAGAGCCAGCTGACTCTTCACTGCCCTGCCTTTCTCTACCTCCTCGTCCAGTTTGTCTCTAGAAAACGTGCGGACAGCGTCTCCTTCCTGCTCCTCTTCCATCTCATCGTCCTCAGAGCCTTCATCCTCATCACTGCCTTCAGACTCCTCACCACTGCCATCATCTTCACCATCTTCACTCATACCCAGGTCATCCATGCCCTCCGTCATTTTATAAAAGTCCACTTCTTCAGGAAAAGTGTTATCAGAGTCCTTTGCCTGTGGGGTCACTTTAGCATCTAGTTTTGAATATCTACTCAAGTATTCCAGCTCCTCTTCATCATCATCGTCGTCATCACCCTCCTCTTCCTCTATAGAACCCTCTTCATCATCTTCCTCTTCCTCATCTGATTCTCCAAGATCCATGAGCAGCTCTTTACGGGACACTTTCTTCCCCTCATACCTCCTGTCCGTGTCCAGCAGCAGGGAGGAGTTGCGTTTCCGGAGAGAACTGACCCCGACCTCAAGATCATCCTCGTCGTCCTCGCTGAACCTCTCGACCACACGGGCTTTAGTTGCCTCGTCTGCGTCGTCCTCCGGGTCCGCAAACTTAGGCAACGGATTCAACAGGTCCTCGAGCTCCTGGGAGAACGAGCCCGCCATGATACAAAGTTTATATGTTTGCACGTGCGGAGCGGATCCGGATGAGACCACAATGCGTTTGACGTTGGTAACATGCGACGAAACCGGAAGCAAACGTAAATAAACCCTGCGACTTGTCTCTCAGGGAACATTTGACCCGAGTTCAACGACCCCTTTTATTTTTTTATTATTTAGGTAACAATTGCCCTGAACATTTACTTATTTGGACAATATCGTATTTATACAATAAAACCAATGAAAATAGGGCACTTTTTATTACTTTTGTTAAAGTCAAAAGTTTACATACAGTAAGATTACTATGCCGTTAAACAATTTGGGACATTTGATATCACATCTTTGAAAGATGTGTCTTTTGTATTAGTATATGTAAACTTCTGGTTTAAACTGTATCAGCCAGTTAATTTAAGCGCAACCTTGCTAATATTATACGTTAGGAATCACCTTCAAGACAAAACTCCGGAGTTCTAATGCACCATAGAAACGTCTACACTGCGCATGTGTACGTTATCGTCGAAGCTTGCGGGTGCGAGCTACGCTTGCCAGCTAGTTTTGTTCCTGAATCTTCGCCATAAATAACATAATTTAGGGTTTAAATATGTCAACAAGTGACTTTTATTTGAGGTATTATGTGGGACACAAGGGGAAGTTTGGACACGAGTTTCTGGAATTTGAATTCAGACCTGACGGTGGGTGTTGTTTGGCGGTAAAACTGAGCGCTATAGTTCCCTCCGGTGAAGCTAACAGTGTTAGCAACAGGGTTTGAGCAGGCCGCAGCGGATATACAGCGAGCCGAGAGTGCAATATCTTTTCTGTAGATCAACATGTGACCACAAACCCTGCTAATCAGCATTTAGGGTGGTGTACTGACTCTGGAAATTTAAAATGAAATCAGTAATAATGAACTATTTTTATTTTAGAGCGTAAAGCCATGTGGCGTTTAGGTTCGTGGCTCGTCCTCATGTGCAGCTCATAGCTCATTCATTGTATGTTATTTTAATGGAAATCTTTTCTTAAAGGTAAGCTGAGGTACGCAAACAACAGCAACTACAAGAATGACGTCATGATCAGAAAAGAGGTAATTTATGGTCAATTTCTGCTGATTATTTTTTACGTAAAACTGCCTCCAAAGTGAATAACGTCTCATATTGTTTGTGGTGTTATGCTCCCTTTGGAATAAATATCTATGACAGAATAATTATTGGCCACATATTTTATTGATGAAGTGTTTTTGTTTTCCATCCATGAAGTGATATAATTAGGTAGATGTGAAATGTATTTGAGGTGAGATCAGCTTCATATTTGAATGATTTACACGTTACGATTCATTACTCTGTTTCTCCTCTCCACCAACCAGGCATATGTACACAAAAGTGTGATGGAGGAGCTGAAACGCATCATTGATGACAGCGAAATCACCAAGGAAGATGATGCACTCTGGCCGCCTCCTGACAGGGTTGGAAGGCAGGTTAGTAAGGATGTGATCCTCCCCACCTTGATCCACATCAGAACAAAAGTTTAATTTTTTTTTTTTTTTTAACATCTCTAAAATCTTACCTGAGTGAGATCTGACTTAATGTGATCTTATATGCGCTTCTTCGGAGTCGGAACATGGATTGTAGCTGTTGAGTGTTTATAGTTTTAGAGGAAATATCTCACAAAATGTTGTCAAATTTTCATAGGTGCTGCTTTGAGTGGTCAGATTGTCTTTTTAATTTTCAATAGATTATATGACATGTTTGAAAATGTTAAATGTTTTTTTTTTTTTTTTTGCATTACTTGCTTCTTTTTATTCCTACTCTTTGTTTGATAGTTGTTTAAAATTAAATAAGTAATTTAAGGTTAGTCTATTTTAATTGTTCCTTTATAATTTCTTAATATCAGGTGTTTGAAAAATTTGATTTATTATGTCTGGACATGTTTTTAACCTGCGATTGTGTTTGTTTTCAGGAGTTGGAGATCGTCATTGGAGACGAGCACATTTCATTCACAACTTCCAAAATTGGCTCTTTGATTGATGTCAACCAGTCAAAGTGAGTTCCACTCTTACTGTGTGTGTTACTGTTACATGTGTTACGGTCAGAAGTGGCTGAACTTGAACTATTCTGCTTCATTTCAGGGATCCTGAAGGACTCCGTGTGTTTTACTACCTGGTCCAGGATCTGAAATGTCTCGTCTTCAGTCTGATTGGGCTCCACTTCAAGATCAAGCCCATCTAGAATGTCCAATTGGAAGATTTTAGTTACGTTAACTGATGTTTTTGTTAAACGACCGCTTTTGTACATTTGCTTTTGGTGGAAGTTTTTATTTTGAATAAACAATGAAAATGGAAATGGTGTCCTTTTGATTAGTCAGTTGCCAAAGAGTTGCACTGAGCATCTGATTAGCAGAAGTGCAACTACTGGTGATTTGACTGGTTTAAATTATAGTAAATCATGATTCCTACACAGACTGGAGTCTGGATAAAATGCTAAAGTTAGAACTTAAGCTTGTATTTTTTTCTACTTTTATTCCTCAAAATACATGGACCAGTGTTTCGCAAACTGAACATTTACTAGAAAGTAACTTGTAAAGTTGTATTTGCTGTTTAATTTTATTGTATATTGATGTTTCTAAACTGTCAAATGACTGCAGATGTGAATTATGTTAAGGTATAATCTGGTACAGTGCTTCAAATGGAGATATGTTTGAGCTGTTCACTGTCCTTTTTTTAAATAGTTTATCTGCATTTTGTACAGGAAGACCAAATTTCAGTACTTATTTACAAGAGCTGACGTATATTGAAACACAGCTGATATATTCAAGTCCTGATGGGAAAAAACAGTAAAATTCACTAGTTTCACTAAAGTTTTTAGAAATCATTTACCAGACATGCTGTTGAAGATTAATCTCTTGTACTCAAATATCCAAAATAAAAAAAAAATCTAGATATTGAAGTCCAGAAAATTGTGGAATTATGAATTAAGACGGAATCCAAGATATTTACATTTTATTCCAAAAGACAATCACAATAAAGCTGTTTTATGAAACAGACAGTTAAATTATGTGAATTACAGTAAAGATTACTTCTGTTTTCTGTTCACATTTCAGTAAGGCACAGCTTCTTTCAGAGGACGACTCTGCAGCTGCCTGTTACTCTGTAGTTCCTTCCCAACATGTCAGGAGTTATAATTTTAATTATTCATCTACCTCCTAAAAATCCTGGTAATGCAAGTAAATCTTTCCTTGAATGTTAACGGATGGAATTAGCTACGCTAAAAGACAAAAACATTTTTGTGGCGATCAGGCACACTGTCATCTTTTAACTCAAAGGTTTTCCTTCCACAACACTGAAGATGTCCTCCAGAGACTTGTGGACGCACTGCAGAAACTCGTGGACGTTGCGAGCAGGATACGAGGACACGTTGCAGCCGATCCAGTTGTCATGGACACCGTAACCGACGCCGAACCCGTCGGGCACCACCGGAGCGAAGCCCCCGAGGTTGACGGCGGGGCTGGTGAGCGTGCTGGTGGACAGGATGTTGTGGTTTATGGCGCCGTAGGCTGCGTCCGTGTACAGGCTGGGCAGAGATTGACCCTTAGAGTTGGCAAGGTAACGCAGAGCAAACAGGTGGCGGTCAAACCCTTGACCTGCTCAGACAGGAGAAGAAAAAAAAAAGTGACATTGCTGTGAATATTTACAATTAAAGGTAGCCACGTGAAATAAACTGTTACACATTTAGTTTAACTGTCACGTGTTATAAGATCATAATAAAACTTCAATGTTTCCATCTTATTTTATTGACAAACATTTAACAAAACCATTGAAACAATATTAACTTGTTTTAGCTGCACATCAGGTAGAGTTCTCAAATATAAATAAAATGTTTAGATCACTGTCCAAACTATTAAATTAACTAAACCAAAAATAAGTTCCTTTAGTCCTTGAATTGTCACATTTTTTATTTTTTCTTCCCTTTCTCACAGTAAAGCAAAAAGAGACAGTGGTCTCTTTTTACGACAGACCTTTGTGAGGTAGATAAGAATGATTCACAAGAAAGTATCAGGCGATTGCAATAACCATATTATATTACGACCCCCTAATTTGAAAGCAGCGTATTGACAGCAGATACTTTATTAGAGACATTAGACTTGCCTAGCGCTTTTCAGGACACTCTAAAGACAGAAAATCAGTCATTTCCAGGTAGACCAGAGTTTGGATAGATGGAGGCTTAAAAGTGCCAAAATGTAATTAAAATTAATTAAATTATATACCCAATTAAATATGTGGTAAAATACATAGCAAAAGCAGAGTTATTTATCTGACCTTGAAAGTGTTTATTTAGCTACATTTTAATTTTGATAATCAAACTTAGAAGGTGGGGTCAAACCCACTACAGTCAAGTTGATTGATCTGAAATTAATTTGGCTTACAGGTTAACCTGAGTTTTAATTATTTCAGTGATATTATATAATGACATAGAACAGCTTCAATCAGTGGGTTATTTTTTTAAATGAATATTTTATGCCTTTTTAATTGTATGTTTTATGTGGTCTGCTCTTTATCAGGATTGCTGCTTTTAAGGTGTTTCAGAAATAAAGCGTTGTGGTTTTATTGATAACGTCGATATAAAAACTTGGCATCGATATCCAATATTATCTATCCTGTTACGGCTGATAGCCAATATCATATATATTTCTCTACCCTTTTGGAATGGTGAAAAAAAACAAAACAACCACACTGCTGACATTGCTCCAGTTAAACATCTCCCAATCCTAACATCACATGCTCCGCCCTCTCCCTCTCTACAAACACAAACCACGATAATATCGGCCCAGTTTTACTTATTGAACTGATACCGATATGAAACAACTGTCTTTGTCATATATCAAAGTCAATCCATATATATATAACGGAATAGAAAAGTTTACACACCCATAGCTGCCTCCTTGGTGAGCTGGCCGTGATATTTGGAGCATTCATTGAGCATCGCGCGCAGCTGCTCCACGTTGTGCTTGCCGGGCTCACGAACAAAGGCGTGTGAGCAGCGTTTGGTGTGGACGGTGGCCGGTCGGATGGTCTCTGTGCGGCCGTGCTTAAATGCTGCAGTGCTGCAGGACTCGTATGTGACCACCGTCTGGCCATACTGCCTCAGGAAGGCCATCTGAAAAGATAGCTGGGCTATGGCATCTGGACTCAACTTGCTCTTCTTCAGCTGCTCCTTCCCGCCTTTCTTGAACTCGATGGCGGCAATGGTAAGCTTCGATACGGCAGAGTCAAAGTTCTCTTTGGCTTTTTTGATACCGCTCTCCAGCTCTCTGTCCAAGTGGAACTGCAATCTGCGGACAGCAGAGGCTGAGTCCACGGCTGCCGGGGCAGAGCCTGGGTGCACCAGCGGCTTCTCAGTCGTGTCTTTGAACACCTCGTTCTGAAAGCGGAGGACGGCTACTCCGTCGCCCCAAGAATGCTCGAAGTTAATAGCTGCCTGACCGTCCTTGGCTATGATGATGCTGAAGGACTTGTCATACCAGCGGTTGCAGCCGTCGCCGTGCAGCATGTTGTGGGATATGTGAATGTGGTCCCGCATGCTCTCTTCATCCAGGCAGAGACAGAATAGGGCGCTGTCGACAAGCCCCAATGCCTCTGCGTTTCCAGTAGCTACCAGCTTCTCCCTTAGCCCCGCCCAGACATCCCTGTTCTCACTGGTCAGGATGCCCAGAGGCAAGGAGGGTGCCGGTGTCGAGTCAGACAAAATGTACTTCAAGTGGGAGTGGATTTCTGCTGGCTTCACCAAATTCCCATCTCTGTCCACAACGTCGAACACATACATGTTGCCTTTTCGCATGACTAGCAGATGTCTGCCCTTGTCATCAGTGAGGAGCTCGTCCCGACCGCGTTTCGGGATGCGCGTTGAGTTGAAAAGGCGGAAGTACTGAGACATGTCTAGAGGGTAGGCGTTCACCATGTAGGCTCCATACCACGACAGGGAAGACGGAACCCAGCGGATTAAGTTTTTGAAGCTAGCCGTGTCACTCTTGGCCGGGTTGAGGTGGAAAACCTCCGGCTCCAGTAGACCCGCTCGCAGCGTCTTCATAAAGCGCACGGCCGAGCACACCATGTTAGTTGATCGCACCAGCTGCTCATTGTACCCCATCTTTGGATCAGGATTGAAGGACATGAAGGGGTTGAAGTTCAGCACCACAGAGTCACGCGCAGACAGATACATGTCAAACCAGGGACCTGATGTTGAAACAGACTCATTAGATCTTGTTGTCATCTGTGAAGCCACTGAAGGGTAACACACCCACCTGAGATGTAGCTTGTGTGCTTATTGGCCTTGTCCTGAGCCACCAGTTCCTCATGGAGCTGTTTTCCCACTCCGTTCTGGAAATCCTGAGCAATTTTCTCCGTTATTCTGAAGACAAAAGATGGAGATGGCGACGTGTTCAGTTTCAAGCATCAAATTATAAAATGCATCGATAATCTTATTAGTAACTTACGCGAACTGGCCATCATCCAGCAAAGGTTTCTGGGCAGCTAAATACCTCCTGATGGTGTCCTCCAGCTTGGGTACGGGGAGTCTACATGACAACAAAGCAAAGTTAACTATGTCATCCAAAACATAAAACAGTCACTATTTATTATTCTACCTAAATAGTCTTGAAAGCTATGTACAGTTCTTCAAGCATGTGCCATCCCCTGGAGCTGTCTATTCACCCTGTTACAAATCAGAAAGGTTCTGGAATGAGTTAGAGGTACTGACTTGGCCTCCCAGCTCCCTAGATCTCAATCTCATTGAACCTCTGTGGAATGAGAAAAACTTTACCAAGAAAGACTAGCCTTGCAACTTACAGGATTTAAAGCATCTGTCAGCAACATCTTGGTGCCGGACACCACAGAACACTTACAGCAAAATTAATATCAGACATCAATATTGCCCCAATTTTTAATTTCAGTGGACCACTATTAATGAGCCTGACTTGCCAATTCTGATTTTGGCAGATATAATTTTTTTGTCAGAAAAGTTGCTAAATATAGCAACAAACGAGTGGTTATTGTTAATCGTACACATGCAGATGTAACCTGGTGTGCAGGTCTGTCAGTCAGCCATCTTTCATGGCAGAGTGAAATGTCAAGTCGACAATTTCCAGACCTTTGTGACCTTTCGTGCTCCTTTGGTTTTCTTTAGTGACCATGTATTTTGCAGGTAAAAATATTTCTAAATAGCCAAACCTGTCTTTGTAAGCAGAGGGAAAAATACAAAGTGGTAGCATTTATAAAAAAAAAACAAAAAACTGACCGGCAGTGTGCAGTCCAGCATTACTTTATGCCCCATCCAGTCAGAGAAAACTCAGGTTACGTACAACATAACTTTCTCTAGTTTCTCCGTAAAACAACTTGTATGATGGTAAATTTTCACAGTTTTGCTAGGTATACCTTTGTACCAGCATGCCTAATGACAAACAATGCCAGATTAAATAAAACTTGTTTCTTTTTTCTATTGTAATCCCAGGTCTCTCTCTGAAATACAATGGATTAATGAAAAACATTAGAAGTAACAAGAAGACATGTGATACATGTTTAGCTTTAAAAAAAAAAAAAAAAAAGTATTTTAAATTAAATACAAGTTCCAACATGTGGTTGTAATATTTGTTCTAATTAGTAATTTACAGTAAATATAGTTTATGGCAATTTAATTATTTCAGCAAGTAACCTAGGTTTGTGATGTTTATGTTTACATATTGAGTTCATAAGGGTTTATGTGCTGTCATATTGTTTGTTTTTAATTTTTGTGACATGTGGTTTATTAAATATCCTGACCTCGTGTCCCTGCCTTAATGAGGTGACCAGCATCACACCTGATCAGACACTCAAGTTAATTGAAAAGTGAAACATTTAATGACTGCGTTTTGTATCAGTCATTTTGTATTCTTTACCGCCACCTTGTGGTCGCCGAGCAGAAATCAAGCGTACCCTTTTACCTACATTCGTCCTTAACCTTCTTTCATTCGAAACACCTTCCACTAAAAGGTTCAATGTAGAGCCGACTAACATTAGAACAAGTCAATTACAGACTCACTCTTTAACAAGAGTCTTCTTTTCATTGGGTTTCCTACCTGGGCAAACTCTTCTGGTAATGCATGGATGGAACGACGCTTTCGTGTAGATAGTCCGCAGAAGAAGCCGTCCTGCTGCTGTAGCACCGAGCCGAGATCCTCGCTGCGGCTCTTCTTAACTGAAGCTGACTCCCGGGTTTCCTCAGGCAGACAGCGCATTGCGCTGACAGCAAGGAGGCCATGACGTTAGCAAACAATCTAAGAACAGGAACCGTTCACAGGGAGGTTTAGGGCTGTGGCCAAAGGTAAAATGCTGTCAGCAGGTAGATACCACAGCTAACTCCGGCGGCTAGCAGTAGCAAGCTGCCCTGGCTTAGCTTCTTTGGCTTCAGTTTGAAAAGTTTGAAAATGCGCGCTTCATAAATAACTTATTATAACCTCAAAACGATTAAATGACACGGTTTTCAGAAACAACCAAATAAATAAACAGGAATTGAATTAACAGGAAGTCTAACTGGTACAAGTCACGTGAGTTGTTCTATTTGGGCACCTTTTCCGGGTTATCTGGAGGTCACATTAAAAACAAGCAAAAAAATATATATATTTAATTAATATTTTAACAGATAATGCATATTACAATACAATATATCGTAAAGGTATAAGGAGCAGTGCAACAAGGGTAAGAAAAAAGAATACAGAGCAGTCAGGCAAATTAAAGGATATGGAGCAACTATTGAAAATATAATAAAAGTAAAGTAAGAAGTATATTTATATACTGGCATTTATTATTTATTTATTAAATAATATTTATTTATTATTTTTTAAAGAAAAATACAGATTTTTCTAAAAATCTGTATTTTTAGAAAATACAGATTTAAGACATTTCATCGAGGAGCGACAGAGTTTAATTTGGTTTAAAATGGATCAAAACAGGGGGTAGAACTTTTAATGATAAAATATTTACAATATCAGATATTTGACTATCATCAACATAATTTTCAGTGACAACCAACTCTTAAAGTCTCTCCGGAATTAACTGGAGAAAGGACATGTAAAAAAAGAGATGGTTAAGGGATTCTCCTCGACAATCACAAAAGGTCTGAACGTCAAATTTCAGTCTTTTCTGCAAAAACATCCACGACTGGGTGCATTTGATCACTGATCATACTGGCATAATGTTGAACACAATAACTTGCTTTTTGAAAAAAAAAAAAAAACAAAACAAAAACTATTATTTTTCATTAATTGCTGTATTTTAGCTTTAAATCTGAAATATGTCACTTCTGTTTTGATTGTCTTTTTTATCACAATGTGACTGTATTGACTCCAGTCTTCACCTTCTCTCACATTAACAGATTTTTGTGCCAACTGTCCCCACAAATCGCAGACTGATACATATGCTTCCTCACCAGGACTATGGGATAAAACCAGGCAGAAATTGTGTTGTTTTTGTTCCCAGCTTTTAGGGACTCTTCTGTGTTGTCAGCATGCTACACTTTTCAGATTTTTATTTGCCAAAAATAAAAAAAACATGTAATATATTATATCCGTTTTATATTAATGCACTGTATTGGTGTATTATTCCATACAATCTCAGTAAAATGCACTCAGGTTGGTGATGGTCCCAGGCCTGCACTTCCAGCATGTTGTTTGTGCTCATCTAACCAGCAGAGTGCGCAATTTCCCAACTCATTCGCTGAGACGTTTGAGCTTTTTGGGGAAAATAAAACAGTGGATTTTTACCAATAACAGATGAGCGTCTTTTGGTCTTGATTCAAACGTGGAAATGAGTCAAAGGGCTTTGAGTTGTTGGCTTTCAAGCCATTTCCACTCACCAAGCCCAGTAGACGTCTGCCCCCTCCTCCTCCTTTCATCTCTGCTCTGCAAGCACCGACTGAAAGAGAACTCTCCCGTTTCATGTTGTGAAAATGTCTTTTTTTTTTTTATTCACCATTCTTTGTGTATTCTCTCAATGCGAGGAGCATTATTAAATAGTTTTCAAAAGAAAAAGCTACTTTTGTGAAACATGTTGGCCTTAAGACTTAAACTCTACCGTCTAAAGATTTCAGATCTAAGCAAAGGTTGGACTTAGATAAACGTGTTGCAGTATGAAAACAGTTGTATGCAGAAACCACTCCCTTTTGATACATGGCAATGGAAGGCTGTTCAAAATTTTAGTCCCGGAGAGAATCATGCTTGGTTAAGGCTTTTATTTTGAAGGCCCCGAGGCTGTAAATAGAATGCATCAACCATCATGGTATTGTTCTGGCAGTCCTGCTAAGTGTGATCAGACTCTTGAGATAAAACGCTTGGGGTCAAACAACCATAAACACACACACCCGACTACATCAGTGGATGATCAAAGAACTTGACTTTTTAAAAGTGACTCCATTAATTGCAGTTTAAATGGTAATTTAATTTTCAAACTGAAATCCCGACAATGTATCATAACCATGGTCACTATCAGCTTAAATTAGTGCATGATGCATTGTTTTTTTGATATATATTTTCCCCCAATTCGTGTCAGTACATTGTTATGGTCCATGGGTGTTTGGACTTTTAGCTTTAGTTATTTTCCGTTTTGATCGTGTCCTTATTATTTATTTCTTGCTGTCTTAGTTTATTCTTTGTTTCAGTTCAGTTAGTCTCATTGTTTGTGTTTTTTCATTTGTTTCATTAGATTAGTATTTGTTTCTATTTACTGTTCAGGTTTCCTAGCCCCTTTCATTCCCTTTGTTTCTTTCCTCACCTCAGCCTATTGTTCTGCTCCCCGTCACAACTGTTAATTATTTCCTCATTTGCCCCTGCCTGCTCCCTTCCCCTGCTGCACCCACTTACCAGAATTGTCTTGTTAGAATTATCTCTTCTGGTTCTTTTATTTCCACTACCTCGTCAGTATGCTTAAGCTCTCTGGTTACTTTGTTCTCCACTCAGTCCTTCATTTGAAAGATGCTTCTTGTATTCATTAATTTGGGCATGAAACATTAAACCTGTTTCAAAAAAATTAGAGGTTAGTGGGGAATATTTTTTCACTGTGTCTTCAGTGGGTATAACAAGTACAAATAGTCCTTTTGATAACTTCTTTCTGTAGTTATCAGTTATCAGAAAGAAGTTATCGACTTCTCACTGCCTTTCTACTTCCAGGAACAGCAACAATCTACAGTCTACCAAGAAACCTTTGGAGGATATTTTGCTGTCAGTCACTTTTGTGAGTGAATTTGACTAATAGAGAATGAGAAATATGGAGCTCCTTTCAACACTCTGCTTTTCAACCCACTGAGGAATCCACTCAGGATAATTAATTACATTTTCTACAAGTTGAAGTAGTTTTGCAGAAATATTGCAAACTATTGAAAGATTCCACCACTAAACTACTAGAATCTTTTTTTTTTGTCTGCTGTTATTAAAGCACAAAACTTGGACTCTGAAAATCAAAGACTTAAAGAAAATACAATACATGACCAGGTGCTTTTAAAGTTCTTTTGGTTTCAATTTGTATGGATTGAAGTGCTGAAGTATTTTCTGCATCCTCTTCTGCTTTCAAAACATCTTGGTATGGATTGTGGGAATCAGCACACTTTTAATGCACAGTCAAACTTTAAGAACTTTTTAGTTCCATAGCCAAACACGGGGAACAAAGCAATCAGTGAAAAATGTCAGTAATTTTACTCTGAATAGATCAGATATATACTGTTTATCTTAGAGGATGCTTCAGTTAAAGCCGCCATGGTTTTACCGTTTGTTTGTCTCTATCTGCTTTGTACATCTGACCAAGTTCTTTTCTTGCAAAATAGCTCAGGTTCACTGGATGGATCGTGTCTGGAAGCATCAGACTTCAAGTCTAATAACAGATCCTCACTGGGATTTATGTTTGGTCTTGGACTAGGCCATTCTAACACAAAAATATTTTTTGATGTAAACCATCCAATTGTACCTTTACAGTCATTGTCCTGCTAGAAGAACAACGACCCCAGTATCAAACAATAATGATAATAATGATAAATAATAGTTTCATTTTTAAAAGGAAAAGTGAAATCCAACCTGCTTCTATGTAAAATAAAATAATTAAAATAATAAAATGCATTAAATTCCCCCTAATAACTGGTAACTTTTGGCAGCAAAAGTTAGACTCCAGGGTTTGCATTAACTGCCAACAAGTCTTTTTTCACAGTGGAGTTTATGCTAAAAAGTAGAATAAAATATATATATATATATATATTTTATTCTACTTTTTAGCTTGAACATCTTGATCAAAGTCACATTACTGGATTAAACTCCAGACTTTGAATAGACTTTTGCAAAACGTTCATTTAACATGTTCTAAGCCATTCAGAAGGGGACCTGCTGTTGTGCTTCGGGTCATTGCCTCGTTCGATCTTAATCCAAAAGCTCTTGAGCTCAAACTCTCAAATTCATGGTCACTCTGTTTTTTGGCGTTCTCTTCACAAGAAGAGAACTCATCATTTTTCAACCCCATACTATGGGTTAGAACTAGGTTTACTGTCTTGTTTTACACAGTAAAAAAGAATACATCAATAATTAGGGTTATTGAGGCTGTCAGAACAGAAAAAATGGGGATTCATTTTTCAAAGTCATTTGTAAAAAAAAATTAAATAATAATAATACACAAAAAATAACAAAAAAAAGTAAATGTCACAAGAAAGAAAAATGGTATTAATAAAATGTGTGTTACAGTCCCAAACATTTTTTTTACATATTGCATACGTAGTAACAATAAATAAACAATATAATATCATTATTATTTAATAATTAAATAATAATTTTATGCTCTGCGGCTGTTAAAATCATATTTTATGCACAAATTCAAGACCGTTCGCTGTTATCTGACATCGACAGATCGAGTCTGGCTATTCAAACAGACAGGGAGAAACCCGGAAGTGCTGCAGTTAGCTAACAGCAGGAGAAAGGAGAAAGTACAGCAGTTGATCTGCTTGTTTGTTTTAGCAGAAGCACTTTTTTTTTGGTTCCGTTCTCCTTACAGCAGAATGCCTGAAATTCACACACCAAGGTAAGGCGGGTTAAATTCCTACCGTTTGCATTTAGCATCGAGTCATTTCACAGGTTCACCATCATTGATCCTGTTTCTCCCGTTTCGCTCGGGCCTGGGACGAATGTCAAGGAAAAGCCGATAGTCAGGTTTATCATCGAAGCTTCAATTGACAGCTGCTCATGTTACGCAAAGACTATGATTGCCATAAACTGATGCTACACAGTTTAAATACCCCGCTGCTCAGTGAACAAAGTGAAGATTAGAGCCTCAATTGGCCGTAAGAAATGTGACAACAACTTTAACTAAAGTTCTCCAGGCTATGAGGTCAGTAACCTGCTGATGTCACCTTGTTCAGTTCAAATAAGGCATGATGCTTAAATTCCTTCTACAGATTAAACAGAGCTCCACCATCCTCTTCCTCACATCGTGGCTGATTTCCTTTGACTTTCCCACTGTGTCAAACAAGAAAGGTGTGACCTTGAAATTCATCCCCAGATGAGCCTCCAATTAACTCGGAGGTGTGCAAAGCCATGACGTCATCTGAGCTTTCCTTCATTACTCAAAGACTCCATTCACCCCCCCCCCCTCCTGATTTTGGAGCCATTAATCAATAGATCTGACATATTGTTTCAGTCATTATTATGACATTTATCAATTAGAGATAATTTAGGTAATCATAATTGACCTAAAACAAGAGAAGTTTGGTCTGATACAGTTTCAGACAGTGAGAGAAAAAAGGTGTGTGTCTTTTTATTGGGCGTGCTTACACTTTTGGTTTAAACTGTACACGTGTTAAACAGCAGACACACAGATTAAGTGATGCTGCTGTGCATGGTGCCATCGGTGCTGATCCCACCTGTTCCCAATACACAGCAGTCCATTTCAATTCAGGCACTCACCCCATCCAGGAGAACACACTTCAGGAAGTAAAGTTTAAATACACATTATTTAAAACATTTTTTAAAGAAAAAATGTCAAAATACAAATAAGAATTTCCATGCCAGCAGGCAAAGTGCACAAACATGAACCTCCCCTCATGTTTGTGCATTTTGCCATAAATGTCAGCAGAGGTAGACTTCTAGTCATCAGCCAGATCTCCTTCTGGTAAGTCGTCCCCAGGATTCAGGTGAGGAAGTGATGGAGTGTGTCACCTTGGGGGGTGTGGCCTAGAGGGCTGGGGGGAAGCAATCAGATCTGTGCCCTGAGCTTTCCTGATCCTCCAGTGACTCCAAAGATGAAAAAAAATCACGACGGACTAACGACGATGTTGTCTGTGTTCCTCTCCTGCTTGCCGTCTTCCTGGGAAGGATTCGAGCCGTTCGGACCAGCACTGGTACCGGACTGGAGGGCTTCAAGGCCCATGCTGTGTTCCAGGAGATCAACAAGAAGCTGCAGGAGGTGACTGCATTACACACACCAGCCAATTATTCTTACTTTAAACATGAACTCACAGAGAAGTTTTAACACGGTAGAACCTTATATGAAATACAGCAGCTTCATATTAAATAAAGCATGTCATTTGGACCTAAAACTGAAAAACAACAATTATTTCTACTGCTGGTAATGTACGGAAAATTCAACAACTGGATTCCACTAAGCAACAGGAAGGAGCTTCCGTAGGATAATTACTGCAGGACAATTATACATAAGTTATTGAACCCCAACTGATGCAATGAGAAACTCCTCCCTTCTTAAACGGGCAGTGTTATGTTTTGTCCAGGCACATAGATTAATCGAGTAACTATGTTACTGTCAGTTGTTACAAAAAAATTCCTCATATATCAAAAATTATTTAAAATGGTAACGATGTCTAAGGCAATACACATGTGATCAGTACTGGTAGAAAATATGTCTGATGAAATGTTAATTTCACTCAACATCCAGATACATCCAGAATCTAAAAAAAAAAGTGCAACAGCTCAAGAAGAAATTCTGGATAAAAGCTGAAAGGTTACGTAACCAGTTTGGCAGAATTCTGGAAGTTTAAGATAAAAACTAATCAGTTATTATCTATCAACCGATAAGAAAAGTTACTATCATTTTTCAGTCATATGGCCCAGCCCTAGAGGAAAGACACATGGTTGGTCATGGAAATGATGTTTAAGAAGTTTCAAATAATTGTCATAAAGCAGAGAAAATATCGAAGGGTAACACAGATATTCTAAGATGACACTGCCAGCTTTCAGCCAGCTGACTGGCAGCACACAGCAAGGCGTGGCTTTGTTATTCTGAGCTTTAAACAGCTGAAACTAGCTCTGGACTTCTCTGGCACTCCATTCTAATAGTAGGAACAGAATGACAGAACATCATGATAGGTTTTAAAACCTCAGCGTACATTGATACTGGTAACCAACCCACCACTTATGGGATGCTTCAGATTTTTTCTGCGTAAATAAAAAAAAAAAAAAAAAAAAAAATCATCAGTTTATTCAGTTGTTTGTGCTCACGTGTGCGTCTGCTGCAGCAGCTCCTGGTGGCACATTGGGACCGCCTCACCGCACACACATCACGTCAAGCTTATGCTGACTCAATCAGCAAATGGTTTCCTCATTGACTCTACTATCCTGAAGCACTTACCTCTGCCTGACCTCAGGGAAGGCAGGTTGATCTCCAGCTCTGCGTCAGGGCCGGCTGTGAAGATTTGTCTTAATTGACAGAAACATGGAGATAGAAGTGTCACTGTGTAAGTTAAAAAAAAACAACAAAAAAACCCCGAACAAGTCAGAACGGGTAGGTTGGGCTTTTTAAGGCTGGAAAAGAAATCTGCAAAACACAAAGAATGACGACAGCTGACAGGGTGTCATTTTTGTCAGACAACGCAGTCATTATGGACTTCTGTATGAGTTCAGTACCTGATCCATATTCAGGGTACGAGCCATTGTTTAGATGAATTCTTGAAAGTCCAAAAGAAAGCAGAGATTTGAATAAAAGCTGCTTTTCAAAAATGATTAATTCCTTCTGTTGACATCTTTAGCTCTGTTTGTAACTTTCTAAAGCTCTAATTGGAAACTTTTGATCAGCTGATCAGCATTAAATCTTGTTTTCAGACTTGACCTCTGTTTGTGTCTTCCTGGTGTTTTTCTCACCTTGAAGCCTGGTTACATAGAAAAGAGAAATGTCAGGCATTGTTTGTCCATCTTAAGGTTTTGAATGCATTGAAGCAACTCAGAGTCCATCTTACTGCCTCTGGTTGTCAAGTAAATTAAGTCTAACCATTCATCTGGTTCTCAAAATTAATACTCAAGGAAATACAACATCAGGAGTTCAACATTTTACATCAGACACTAGCAGGACCTTTGGTTCAGGAACATTCTGGGAAAATAAACTCCCAGTGAATTTCATAGACAGATGGAGATCGCCATGGAGACTCCCTTCACTTCTCTTTCCAGCTTCTATAATATTGTCCAACAAAAACAAACCGTCATCCTCCAACTACTTCCTGTCGTTTCTGTCTCTTTTTCGACAGTAGCAACATGTTGATTATGTGATTTGTGATGCCAAAAGTGTTTCCATTGTCGTTTCTGCAAAGTATATCTATTTTGATGAGACCAAAAACCACCTCATCCTGCTAGAAAAACATTTTTCCTTTAAGCAAATTTATTTTTGTAATTTCAATTCACGCAACTGTACATTTAAAGAAAACACAACTACATTTTTCAGCTGAAAATGTAACAAATGTTGCAATTTTGAATGGAACAGAGTCAACCAAACTGTCCCGTTCCTCCACACACAAAGTTATTGAAATTTGCACAAATTTCAATAACTTGTGCAGAATTATTGAAGGCTCAGAAATAACTTTGTGCGTGTGTCCGATTCTCTAAGTGTTCACGGTTTCTGCTCTTTCCAGGAAGGGGAGCAGTTTGTGAAGAAAATCGGAGGAGTTTTCGCCTTCAAAGTAAAAGACGGCCCAAACGGACAAGAAGCCACTTGGATCGTGGATGTGAAGAACGGCAGCGGCTGCGTTCACAACGACGCAGGTAGGAAAACGGATTCAGGTTGGAGTTGAAGGTCTGCTCACTTATCTGCTTTATCTCTGTGGATTACCTTTAACTCAGCAAATATATGTAATATTTAACTTCTTTATCTCCGCTCTGCAGACAAGAAAGCAGATTGCACCATTGCCATGTCCGACACGGACTTGTTGGCCTTGATGACCGGGAAAATGAACCCACAGACGGTGAGTATGCAAACCATATCGTATCCTAGAAGACATCTCACCAGAGGACAAGCCTTTCCCCTACTGAAGAGATGGAAATGTGGGAAGCGTAGAGAAAGACGGCAGGCACTTGAAGATTGCAAGCATTCCAGCTCATTAAATCACAGCATTGTTATGAAATATGTCTGAAACTGATGGAAGCAGGGGCAGCGAGGTTGAGCTCAGAATTACTGTGAACACTCTAAAAGTGTGTGTGAAACCCCCCCCCCCCCCAAAAACTGCCCATACCTTCATCATGTGTCAAGACGATAACCTTCAGGACGCAGCCTGTGTAAACACGACTTTTATCAGTGTCAAACAGCGAGTGCTGCTCACCGAGGAGGAAAGCTGCCGGAGCAGAACCAAGAAACCTTCAGTCGCAGACTTATTTGGAAAAAAAAAAAAAAAGAAAAAGTCTTTCCATGGGAATAATCCATGTTGGAGAGCATTCAGAGTGAACGCAGCAGATAAAAACTGCTCTGTTAGTTTAAGAAGTAACTTCAGGTAACTCATCTTCTAATGGACTGTGCTTTTATGTCCTGGACCAAACTGAACATTAAATTATTTAAGAACCTCTGCATCCATAACAGCTTTGTCTCATTTAACTGATTGTCCAAGAAATCTGCTGTCATGAAACAGTTTGTTTAAGGGACTTCCAGGTCGTTCACCTGCTAATAGGGTTTCTTCAGTTTTCTCCTTTGCTGTTTGCCTCCCCAGTTGATGCTCCTAAAGCCTGTTCCTGTTTAATGGGTATGACTTTAAACTGAGCATTCAGTTTAAAGAACTGAATGCTCTTTAAAAGGGCAGTATGATGTAAATTCTACTTTTTTATGCTTTGCATCATGTTAATGTTAAGCCCTCATCTAAAATATACCTGGAGTGTTACTTTGATTCTTTCATATGTTTGAGAAATCCTTTCATCTCCATGCCAACCATTCAGTTGTGCAAAAGTCCTGGGTGGATCTAGCTCTGCAGATCCTCCCCCTCTCAGAGCAGCCCTCCCCTACCGCTCCCTTCAGACTAGCCAGCAGCAATTAGCAAACACCTGGTGGAACTTTACATTTGCTGAACTCATTATAGGAGCTACTTAGTGAAAAGCCAGTAACAACTTTAACGCATTGATAGAGGAGCCATTTTGTGATGACTTCATGAAGGCAAATCCTCAAAAAGAGTTTCTTAAAGCGACGGAAGCCCAACTTCAAGGTATTAAAATAAATTAGATTTCATAATTTATATTGTGTTTGATATAACAACTGAAAGTAACATAGTTACTTGATTAAGCTATAAAACTGCACCGTGTGCATGGAAAAAACATAATTCTGGCCTTTAAAGACGTTTTAAAGAAAACACTTGAGGTTTGTGCAAAGTGTCAGTTTGGTTTTGTAAGACTTGCTCAGTTCACTGTGACATGTTGGAATCCTGACTGATAGGGAGCCGGTCTGGTCTTATCAGTGATTGGAGGTTATCACAGTTTTTGGTCTGCTCACTTTCTGAGGATTAGCTGTAGGTTCCTTATGAGGTTAAGACTTTCCCACAGAAGATACAGACTTCATATATAGAAGACTTTGTGGCACTTATTTCAATAAAAATAAAAGTCACTAAGGAAATAATTTTATTTCATAATCTGTTGGGGTGCATGTCTGCTGCTGCAAAAAGTCTTTCTAATTTCAGTAAAAAAAAAAAACAAAAAAAAAAAACCTAAAACAAAACATTATTGATTCCAAAGGAAAATCAAACGTCGTAACTCGTATTGATTCAAAATTCTTCAAATAGTTGTTGTAGATAGTGATGGCTATTGGCAGGAAAGCTTTCCTGTACCAGGCCGTATTGCAGCGAATCTGAAGAAGCCTCTTACTGAAGACTCGGTTTTTCTAAGACTCTCATAAAGTGGACGTTCAGGATTGTTCATCATTTTCTTGATTTTTATGCATCATACACGTCAAACTCAATCAAAGAGACAACTTCACCTATAGCATAAATTATTATAAACAATAAACAGAACACAGTGGTATGACATGCTGCTCCAATAAAGAAAACAACTGGTCAAACGGGGAACAAAAGTCAGCTTTTGGAGTTTGCTTGTCGCATCAATTTGCGTTTGAAATTATCATAAAAAAATAATTCCTCAGTAATAACAGATGATTAGTTAATTACTCATTGACTTAGTGTAACAGTGTCTTCACAGGTTCTAAAGTCCTTCCACTGACTCCTGCAGCTCAGAGATTAGACTTTAAAATCCTGATAGCTGATAAACCACTGAACGGTTTAGCACCACAACACATTGAAGATCTGCTGTAGTTGGATCAACCGGCCAGACCTCTCAGGTTCTGGTTCTGGTTCTGCAGACGGAGAAGCAGCATCCTATTTTTATGCTCCACTAATCTGGACCAAACTTCCAGAAAACCACAAAACTACTGATTCACTGATTTCCTGTGATATTTAAATAGAGGCCAGAAACCCACCTGTTTGCCTTTGACTGCCCCATTTACATGTGATTTCTTAGTTTTTTCTGTTTTTAATACAAAAGAGTCCAAAACTTTATTCCACATTGTCATATTGGAATATTTGTGTGGTGGGATTTTGATGAAAGAGATTTAACTAATTTAGGCAGGTGTAACATAAAAAGTGAAGCTCTGTGAATATTCAGTACAGGTTGTCTTTATTTTCCATCTATATCACTACATTTACTTGTGTTTATTAGTCTGTTTTCAGCAATAAAAAAAAAAGCACTTTATATTGCAACTTGTTCAGCCTTACTGTGCTGGCTTCTGGTTTTAATTAGTATCCCAGCTAAACTGACCAGTGTGTTGAAGCAGGACAGGGTCTGGTTTGAAAAGCCAAAAAGAAATGTCAAGCATTTGCAAAAGTGTTTGTTCCAAACTTAGTTTATTGATGCAATACTGGGAAATCCTTACATTTTCATTATTTATTGATAGTTTTTTTTTTTTGCTGCATTCATCTTTTCAGCTGCAAGAATTTGTAACTCCAATTTATTGTGTGTAATAGCAGTAACTCACAATACCAGCTTGAGCTGGAAAAATGACTCAATCAAACCATGTAGCGTCCGATTTGTAAAAGGCAGTTATTATTCGGTACAAAAAAGGCACAAAAGAACGTTTTAGTCTTTTGTCGATACGACCAACTTTTTTTTGTTTTTGCATTCAGAGAGCGGAGCCTGCATTTCAGTCGATGGCTCTATTCTGTTTTTCCAGATTAAGTTAGTCTTCCTAACATTCACTGCTCTGCTCAGAGCGCGCCTGCCGTGCTGTTTCCTGTCGTGTCATAAGCCTTTGTTGCCGTTGCCCCACTTTCTCCCCGGCTGAGTTAATCTCTCACGGTAACTCTTAAAACTGCCGCTGCGTAGTTCACTCTAACACCAATTCCAAGCTGTTCTGAAGCTGATTTATTTATTTCATTTCATTTCATATTTTTTTTTTTTTACCCCTCCCCACCTCCCCCTCCCCATCCGATTCCCAGGCATTTTTCCAGGGCAAGCTGAAGATCACGGGGAACATGGGTCTGGCCATGAAGCTCCAAAACCTGCAGCTGCAGCCGGGCAAAGCCAAGCTGTAAGAGACGCTGCATCAAGCCCTCACTAAAACACTCGACTGTGAAGAGATGAAGGTGTGGATGAAAGGTGGAGGACTGGAAGGAGAAATCGCTGTGGACAGACTGTACCACTTTTCCTCTCACTGACAGAGCTAGGGGTAGTGGGAGGGGGGATTAGTCAGAGCCCCCGCCTGTCTAACTGGGGAATAGGATAGATGGACAGATAATTAATTTCCTAATTGAGTTCCTGTCTGCACTCTCTGTCTTTTTAGCACCGCTCTGGAGTTCAGTCACTCTCTACTTTGGTACTAATTACGCTTCTGTCCAGACTTTCTAACCTTCACCAATAATGACACTTAACTTTGAGTGCACTGTAACTGCAGGTGTTTTTGAGAAGAACTGATCGATGATATGTTGCACAATCATGAATGCAGCTGTGTTAAGTGCCTCCCTCAGTACATCAAATCAACGCAGAGCGGGTTTGGACTGTGGCCACCCAACGTTTTCTCTCCCTGCCTCGTCATTTTCTGGAGTACCGTCTGTACGGTCTGGGTCTTTGTCGGATTTCTTTGAAATAAACTCGTCTTTGCTGAACAGTTCAGACTTTTCTTTTCCCTCCATTTGCTGTACTTAATTTGCACCCTTTGCTGCCTGGTGACCTCATGTTTTTCGTGCACACAGCGGCTCCCGTGAGAGTCCACAGAACAAGGCTTTATTTTCACTTGCATTTTTTCCAATACTACAGCGACCTGATTCTGCACACTGACATGCTGTACATGGAGGAGCACGACTCACACAAATCTTTTAACTAGCTCTGACCCAGATTCCTCTCCAGCTTTGGCTTGGGAGTTTTTCTGGCTCCTTCTCTGATGTCACAATGGGATTATTTTACGACAGATTTGAAAAAATAACTTAATCAATGTAATGCCTTTTTATATTTCAGTAGAACCCTTCACTATTTAACTTTATGTTGTGCATCTCTACTCCTTTTGATGAAAACAAGAGAGCAGAGTGCTTGAGAGAGTGAAGTAGTTGGCCAATAAAATCAGTTTCTAGTTTTGTTTCTGGGATTTAAAAAAAAAGCAGATTGGGGTTCATTTGAAACAAAGTCCTTGTAAAGATATGATGCTTAACCTTTATTACAACAAAAAAATCTCATTGAGATTAAACATCTTTTGCAAGAGAATCCTGGCAGCAGCACACAGGATGTGATCACAGAACATTCACAGCAAAACCAGAAAATAAATAAATTAAAGAATAAATCAGTTTAACAGATGTTACTTTCCCAGAATTAGTGTGTTTGAAATAAACCCAAACATAGACATGCATTACAAAAGATATCTTATTTTTTTGACAATTGACCTAAAGTCAGAATGTGTTTATCTAAACCAGATTAGAAAAGATCCTACTTGATAAAAGCAAGAATGCTTTCTTGCTAGCTTGCTTGCTATCTAACTAGTTAACTAGCTGGCTAAGATGTTTATCAATTTTTAAATACCCAGAATATGTCATGGTTTTGTAAGCTGCTGATTTGTTAACTTACATGGTTTGAGTTCAGTAAAGGGACGCATGTGGATGAATTTTAGGCAATAAGCACACTGCCATTCTTCACAGTGACTTGAATAGAATAGAAATACCCCTCATTGTCCCATACTGGGAAATTTGAGGTGAAGCAGCAGCAGCAGCATTGAGGTAAGTAGGCCCAAACCAAGATAAAAAAAAAAAAAAAATTAAAAATACATGAGCAACATCAAGGGTAATGCACTGTACTGTAAGAAGAAAATAAATAGTGTAATTATCAGAAATGGCATAGTCCAAATGTGCAACCTAGTAGGACCTTTTTTTTTTTTTAAATGCAAGTGCATTGGGCATTAAAAGACAAAGAGTTTACAATGTATGAAAAATTAAATCTATAAAAACAACTGAAATACCATCAGAAATGTTATTTAGAATGAGTAAAGAAGCAGAGAATGATTCTAGAGTCTGACAGTTGCCATAACACTCCTCTACACATTCATGATGTAACTGTCTGTATAATGTTATGTGAAAATGGCAGAGAATCGCTGAGGAGTGCTTTATTAAGTCATAACAAAGACATATTGATTTCCTATGATAGAGGGTGACCCAGTCCTTCCAGCATGTACTTTCTAGATTGGCTGGGTTGTGTTGACTCAAGTGATATGTCAAATTTGGCAGCAATTTTAACATGGTAAAGATCTGTGGTAGTTTAACGCATTTAGCTCTTCTAAACACACACATTCTTGTCATTTAGGCCAGATAGTTTAATATTTGTCTGTCCTGAGCATAAAAATTCTCCAGTTGGTCATTTATCTTGTCCACATGTTGCAAATAGTTTCTTTCTTGGATAGAGACAGTTGGAAAAACAACTGATCTCTTCAGTTCACACTGAGTTAGCAAATAACTGTCAACTCAAATATGGCTGAAGTTTATTGTTGAATGATGGTGCAGAGTCGGGCCAAGAGCAGCTCGCCTAAATGCTGCTTCAGAAGAAAAACACCAAAATGTCCTCTGGGCGTCCTCTCGCGTTTTAAACACTCGTTGTGTGTTTAAAACAAGCCTTTTAAACACACAACAAATGCAGCTTCTGACATTTGGGCCACATCTGTCCGGCGCAACATTTGCCAGTAATAAAAACAGAGCCATGTGAGGAAAAGGTGAGCCAGATAAGATGTAAAATTCTTCCTCTGCTTTTGTAAACACAGAGTTTTGTGAAGGAAAAACTGATGCAACACTTTGTATCTGAGGATTTTCTGGCATCAAGAGCAGCATGAGGCAATATGAACTTCATTCTTATTTTTCAGTTTGAAATCTTTTATGCACCATATATTAAACAATAAAATGTAACTGAAATGTTAGGGTTTTGTTCAGTAATTTAATTCAAAATTAAACTTATTTTAAAACAGGTTTGTTCTGGTGTACACAATTACAGCTGTCTAACAAATACTAAGAGGCTAAGTCACAAATGGCTATTATTAAACAGGCTGGCTGTTTACAAATTGCTGCATCCAAGCATTTTGATAAAAAAAAAAAAAAGTTGAGTGGAAGGAAAAAGTCTGATAGAAAAAATAACTGCAACTTATGGATTGTAAAGCAAATTACACTAAAGATTTTCAGGGCTACACTGCAACATTCTTTGTGTGACTTCGGCCAAGGAGAAAAAGGAAAAGTACCAATAGATGCTTTAATACCAAACTGACCCAACACAAACTCCACAGAGAATCCATATTCATATCTTAATATTTGGTTTCATTTTTTTATGAAATAGAATATTTAGCTTTAATTAGAATAGAATAGAACAGAATAGCGTTTTCTGTCCCATGTGAGGAAATATGAGTGCAACAGCAGCAGTAAATATATATAGGTTCACATAATTTGCTATTTTGTTTTGTTTTCTTCTTAATTATTTTATTTAATTTCTTATCTGGCATTTTACTTGTTCGAATTAAATAAAGATTTCATTTTATTTTGAATAGGAACACTGTATTTCATTCGGGGGTATCAAACTGAAGGGAGCTGAATATAAACAGGCACAAAACCTTTCTGATCTTAATTAAAACAAAAAAAATAAGTTAAAGCTATCCATTATTTACTTCCACATTACAATGTTTCTGTCTGTGTCAGCCATTATATAAATATTAAATACTGTGGTTAGCTGCATTTGCTGTTAACAACAGAGGATTCTGGGTCTTTCTGAATCAAGCTTCCAGCTTTACGTATCTGTAAAGTGAAATATATAAAGTGTCCTACCTCTCTTCCAATGACTGCTGCAGACAGGCACCAGCCCTGTCCACCTCATGGATGGACGGACGGATGGATGCAGTGCTGGTTTTAGCCTGAGAAGAAGAAGTCAGACCTGGGTTTCTGTCCCAGACTCCCTTTCCAAAGCTGCAGAAAAACACACTCATGTCCATGCTCTTTTTATTAGTCATCGTAGTATTTGGCAGTCTGTTTTTTCCCTTGGTGAGGCTCTGTTTGCTGCTTGGTAACTTTCCACTGTTCCAGATGCACAGACAGAGTCCTCACAATAACAGACCTTCCAGCGGATTGCTTGTTTCTGCCACTCAGGCTGCTTGAAGTCATTCTGCACAGAGCATCAGGCGTCATGTGCCACAGATCAGCACCATCTTTAATGTCTTTCTTATAGGAAATAATGAAACCACACCGTCCTCTCTAACTCCTGCTGTTTTAAATCACACACACAGTCAAACCCGCTCAGTGTGAAGTTTTATCATTTGCAGCCAGGCTTTCTCCTCCTCTCTTTGAACACACCAGAGGTCCCATCTGCATTCTCTCCATCTGCTGTTTTTCTCTGACTTGAGGGAACCAAACTCCTCTGGGCAAAGTAGTGTAAATGTTGACGCTCCTTCAAATGTGTCCCCAGAAACAAGGATTTCTTTGCTTCTCCAAGAATGTGTTTGTAAAGGAAACATTATAAACCCCAAACAGGACAGTTATTATCCAACATATTTTTGCAGGATTTATTTCCCCCACTCTGTTGCACAACCAGGGGAGCTGATTCCACAGAGCTATACTGTCTCTCCAAATCCCATCGCTGCACCAGTCTCATCCAAAAACAGATTTAAAAATATATCTGCAGAAGCATCTTGTGGCAGATAATTGTGTCCCAGTACAGGAGCTGAACCACCGCAGGAATGCGTTACTCCTACTGAGCAGGAAGCTGTTTCTTCAGGTCAGAGTCACGGCCACAGAGTAAGCAGGTGCGTCGTGGGAAGTAGAGTCTGGTTGAACTGTGAATGCTGGTTTGCTTCCTTTCATTCAGTGCTGGACTCTTTTATTTGGTTAATGCCAAAAGACAAAGAGAATTATCACGGCCAGGAGAAACCTTCTGCAGGTGGATCTACATATGTGACTCAGCAGCGCATGTTCTTAATTAGATGGAGATGGCAACGCTATCAAAGAGGTGGTCTTACTGCTAAATGTCCTGTAAATGTTGGGGTGGGATGTCTGTCAGGTGTACATGTGGTGTCCACTGCTTCACATGGAACATGGAAACACTGTGCTTGGAGTGTGATGGAATACAGATTTACTGTTGTTGACCATAATGTTCTATCAGTGTCCTGTCATTCACTTTATTTATCCAAAAGAAAAAATAAGTGTCCTTCCTCCTTTCTATCAAGTTTATTCAAAGTGTTGTTGTGATTGGTCATGCTGGGAATGAACTATCTCTGGCAGCGTTCAGAATTGTGACAAATCTGGTAGGTATTATGTATTTTCCACACACAGTGAGATTTTATAGTACAATCAAGAAACTCTGTTAACTTCTGTTGTTATAAAAATGCTACACATATCAAATTTGACTTCACAATATTACACCTTAATACTGGGCCTCTGTCTCTTTAAAAACTCCTGCTCTTTCTGTAGCTCTGCCTGCGGGAAATTATCACAGATTATCTATTAACCCCTGAACAACGTTTCAATGTTTCTCTGAGAAGTAGCTCCTGAATGAGCTCTGCAGACGCACAGTTTCACCAGGTGTTTGCTAAATGCTGCTGGCTAGTCTAAAGGGACTGAGTGGGGGAGGCATTGGGGAAGGCTGCTCTGTGAGGCGGAAGCTCAGAAGTTTGGAAACTCCTTGCAGGCAGCATTCAGTCCTCTAAGGCGTTTTGCACAGCTGGACTGTTGCCACGGGAGATTAAAGGATTCCTCAAACATGCACGAAAGAGTCAAGGCAACACTCCGGCTTTGTTTTTGATAAGAGAATAACATTATAACATATAATACAATAAAGTTGATTTTACGTAATACTGCCCCTTTAAATCTCTGTCTGACCGAACCTCTTCCTTCTTTTCTGCTCTCTGGTCTCGCTCTGCATCCACCAAGCCTCCATTTGAACTCGGTTGATGTAAATCTGTGAATCAACATAAAATAAGAAACACATCTTTACAGTGAGAGGTGAGTCACTGCTCATCATACATTCAACTCCAGCTATGCTGTATTACCAAGATGTAAAAACAAAAACTTTACTTTGTTAATCTGCTATTTGCTTGCCCACAGCTTTATATAATATAAAGACTCATTGATTGGGATTATCAAATAATTTGAATGTTTACTGGGTCTCGGTCATATATAACACGTCTCTAATCTACACATAAATTACTGTTATTGAATGCAGTCATGTCAGGTAAATGGTGGTTATGATGTTTTCTTTTAGGCCATTTCATCCTTTTGTGCCTTTTAAAATTCTAGTTCAAGGTTTGATATTGATGCTAACCGAGACTTGTTTATAATTTTTTTTGTGTGTAAAATTAGCTGAATAGAAATTCATTTCATCTCTCTTACTCACCACTGAGCCTTTGATTGTTGGAATAATAACAGGTGAAAATCACAGACCTTGTCTGATGTGTCACAAAACTCTTTATTAGTTCTGATTAAAGAAACAAATCAGAGAGTAATTTGAACATGCTACAGCAAAGCTGACTTCAAATTTTATTTAATGGTGTGCTTAGAAAAAATAAGACGAAACGGTTTGTGTGGTCTTCCAGAGTCTTGTTAATCAACATGGACTTGTGAATAATGCTCCTTTAATGCTTTAATGCAAAAATGGCAGAAAACAAGATGGTTATTAACTTGTATTATGGTTCTTAGTCGGGGCTCAGAGACATGAGAGGAGAAAGACTATGTTTCTCAGAAAGGTGTGATTATCTACAGCGGAGCAGGATTTAGTCTATCCGTTGAAGCCTGGACCTGCCTGAGAGCGCTGGAATAATTACAAAAACAACTTTATCTGTAAAATCTGATACTGTCACTACTGCTCCCCTTAATAGAAATCTGATACTAGGTTACAAAATCAAAGATGAACATTTTGCTGTCTTACTTCTATGAGCTGCAGGCTGGAGGTGACTCAGTGAACTGATGTGCTGCTTTGGTCTAATTTCTGGCGTGTGCAAAAACATTGGTGTGTACAGCAAAACAGCAAAACAGCAAAACGACGGCACTGTGTTTGCTGCCTGTCTATCTGTCTGTCTGACTGACTGTCTGTTGTTCACAGGACAGATTTATGAACCCAAATTAATTCCAAGAATTTTTAAAACAAAAACAAAATTGTAAGTAATAGATATTTTTATTGCATTGATATTGTACTGTCTGTTTGACTGCAGTGACTAAAAAGAGACGCAGCTCATGTAAAGTACGAGGCCAGTGAGGAGAGATGGTTCATTTATGGTTTCACCTACAAAAAAAACAAAACAAATAAAATGAGTATCTTTCATCAAACAAAGATACTCAACCTTTAAGCATTAACCTTTTCAACCTCTTCATCCAGCTGGTAATCAATCTGACTCTAGCATGCTCCATCTGTTTCAATTATGTTTGGCTTTCGGAAAAACGTTCATCGTTTCATAGTCCCCAGCACCGCCTTGTGAATGGGCGGATAGAATTATTCTCATTCGTTCTCTGCACAGATTAATCTGGGCACACACTGTTCAATTTTCAGGTGACTTTTGTGACCAGGCCGAGTTTGAGCTTAATAGTGTTTTGTGCATCATGTGAAATAAAAAAGGGTTACCAGCAGCGATTGGCACCTCACCACCAGCTTCTGGTCAACAGACAGGATGAAAATTGAAATTCTGGTTGTTCTTTGTGAAGCCATCTCACTTTTGAAGCAGAGACATCAGCTAAATTTACCTGAAACTCTCACAGGTCATTAACACCACTCAAGAAACTATACAAGTAACTTCGCTTACGGTAAGTAAGTACGAAAAGCAAAATAATAATTGAATACGCTAAACGGAAGTGTTTAGAGAATGTGACCACAACCAGGACACGGTCCGGTCTCGGCTGAAGGTCAAAGGACGCTGCGTTCAGGTTCAGTGGCAGACTGGCAGTAAAGGTGGCAAAGAGAAAGCTGCCTGCAAGGGGTGAAGAGGGCAAAACAGGCCGTCCAGAGGATCCAGATACACGTCACATCCAGCGATCCACAGAGTGGGGAGGGGTACAACATCCATCCCAGAGGATAACGTCAAGGATGCTCAATGTTCCACAGAGCTCTACCTGCCTGATGCTTTCAGGAAATTCTATATCTGATTTGAGGAACCAAACATCTCCCTCAGCACCAGACCTACTCCTCAACCAGGAGAAGAGACATGGGGAGCCCAGCAGAAGTGAACAGGACCCTGCAGAGGATCAATCCCTGCTAAGTTGCTGACCTTGACAACGTCTCTGGGCCGGTGCTGAGGGGTTGACGGACATTTTAAACACTCCTCTTCTTCAGACTTGAAGACCACAGTCATCCCCTTCCCCAAAACGTCCACATTGACAAACCTGAATGTGTACTGTCAGAGAAGCCTTCAGCCTGATAGTCATGAAGTGCTTTGAGAGACTGGCCATGACTATATTGACCGTACAATACATTTTGTTGTTTTCAAGTGGTCAGTATAAAAAAGGCTTTCCTGGAGTCAGCTTTAGCCTTTTTGAGCAAAACTAAAATCCTGTTGTCTTACCCAGGGGGTCTTAAGGTGAACAGGGATGTTTTGGGTATGATGGTTTGAACAAAACTATTATTTTATCTGTCATTTAGTCATTAAGACATATTTTTGGGGAAAAATGTTGCTCTACCCAGCTTTTTTAGCTACACCGAGGACAAACATATCTTTACATTGTGTCAGAGAGGCACTCCATTCTGCTCCACTGGCATAATGTAACAGCTTGAGGTGATGAGGAGTGTGGTGTTGAAAGCCATTTCCTAAATAAACAGAAAATAATTTGCAGAAGGCCTGGCTTGTTGTTCTAACTCAGGGTGAACTCCCCAGAGCAATAAGGAGTGAGATGACTTTCTCACTGCTGGATTTCAGCTCTTGTGCGTCTATACACTGATTTCTAATGGTGTGAAAGCCAAAGTTTGAAACCAGAGAAAACAACACATCTTCACCATCTCCAATCTCCAGCTCCTCTTGTCTATTTTCTGCCACCCCAACTTACCCCAGCGCTCTTTGTCTCTCTTGTGCACTGCTGGTTGCTTTAAGCTCACCGGCCTTCTGCATAGCAACTCCCTGCATCTCCACCAGCTGTGCATCACAAATATGCTCAAAACTTTGTCACTATTTCACTAATGTAAAAAGACAACAACAACAAGAACAAAAAAAAAAAAAACACCTCGTCCTAATCCTAGTTTACGATATCTATCTTTTATGGCTTTACTTGTTTACTTTGAATCCCAGGTTCCTCTTCCCCCATCATGGCATTTAATGTAAGAAACACATCTTTAAAGTGTATTCCCTTGTTTGTTTTTGCAACATGTCAAAAAAGAAAAACCAACCAATATCTCTTCCTTTTCAAACATTTGATTCTGTTTATTGTGAAGAAAAACATTGGCAAGAAATGAAGCACAGTGGTAACAACAATGAAATATTGGGTCTTCTAGGTTTCTATAATGACTTCTATAATGATTAATAATGATGAACAGTAGCATTACATGTTGGAACATTTTAAATAAACTATGTGAAACAACAGCCATTCCTATATGATTTGTTGAAGCTCTTCATTCTTCAGATGTTCTCTCACTCTTGAGTTAAACAATTAGTTGACCTTTCTCTTTGACCCCTCTGTCCCTTAGCAGGGTTTTATCTGGACCAATCATCTTTCCACTCTCCAGCCTCTGTGCTTCCTGATCCAGGCACTTCACTGTGATAACAGGATTTTAAATTTCTCACCTGCCCTGCAACCGCCTCCACATTTTGTCTGTAATTTTTAAAAGCACAAATGGTAAGTGTAGATATTTAGAGTTTTGGAGGCATTTCTTTGGGATTTTTTGGGGGATTTAATGAACTTTATGGTTATGGCTCTGAAAAGGATTTTTGTTTCTGAACTTCTGAACTTTTGTTTCAGTCTTTTCCCATTTGAACAAAGTGCAGTTTCAGGTTGCTTACAAAAGCACTCTTCAAAAGACAGTTTCCTTCAACGTACAAATAGTTTAGTTCTTCCTTGAACCTCATTGTTAAGTTATGAGTACTTCAGTATTTTTAGTGGGCATTTCTGAAACAAGTTTTTTTTTCTGATAATGGACTAGAATGAAAATAATCTACAGTTTTCAGCATCTCTAAAGTTTAATGTGTGTTTGTATTGACCCCAGTTATATAATAATTTAATAAATAATTAGGAAACAGTGTGTCATTTAATCTCAGGATAAATCCATTTGTTTTGTGAAGGGATCTGGTTTGTTAGAGGACATTGGGGAACTAATGGAGACCAAAGAGCAGCAGGTCGGTCAGAAAGGACGGCGGTGGTGAATCCTGGAGAAAAACCTGTAAAAAGCTCCAAAAGATTTGAGGCTGGAGAGAAAGATAGCCTTGCAACAAGAAAACTACTGCAAACATAAAACCAGAGTTAGAAATGGAATGGTCTGGATCCAACAATATTCCTTTCTTAAAATGGCCCAGTCAAAGCTCATACCTAAGTCAAGATATGATTCAATTCAGTTAGCAACACGTTTTCTCTTGAAGTAATTTACAAGTATGCCATTTAAATTTAGTCAGGAATAAACTTCAATTGACCCCGGTTATCAAAGTGTGCATTAAGTTCAGCTTATTTTTCAAATTAGTTTGAGAAATTATGAAACGCAGCAGATTGCACCGAGTCGCATTGTGACAAGATATGGAAAGGAAGGTTCTCAGACTCTTTTACTCCAATCTCATTTAGACTGAGCTATGTTGGAAGAAAAATGGGCAAACATTTCAGTTTCTAGATGCACAAAGGCGGAAGAGACAGAAATGGAGAAGAACGCCAGCAACGGCTGCAGCGAAACTAACGACTCAACAGGACTGAACATGAATAAACGCCACACCTTTCAGATAAAGACTTTTGCTTAGTTTGTTTTTAGTATCTTCCACAGTTATGAGCTTAGTTTTGTTGAAAAAGTGAACGTGCAATGAATATTTTTGCATAAGACTCTAAAAGAATGATGATTGATTTTGCTCCTCACTCCCTGCCTGCCGGCTCATTTGCTACATCCTGAGATCTCCTTCATTAACGTCTGGAAACCCCAAAGAACCTGAAACAGCATCCACTTGCACCACGCCCATTTTCCTTGGCGTCATCCTTGGATATTGTTTCAATTGTGATTTCTGCAAATAATCCAAATAAAAATGTCCCAATTTGTTGTATGGAGTTTAGTTTTAATGAGTCTAAGTTACATTTTTATTTCTTTTAATGTGTTTTGCTACATTTTACTTCTCTTTCTGTGTTTATTCTGTTGAGCATTTCTTTAAATTGTTTTTCAATGTGCTTAAATAAATGTAACATTAAGACTTGCTGCTCTTTTACTTTACTATTTTGTCTGGATGGTTTACCTTTTCACTTTCACATAATTCAAGCAGATTTTTCAGGAAATTGGTACAACAATGATTCATGGTCCTGAGAAAAGTGACTGCTTTTGAGTATCCTTTTTTTTTTTTTTTTTCAAGAGATCTGAGAACATTATGGTGAGGATATTTTTTAAAACCCAAATTCCACGGTTTCTTATTTCTTTTTAAAAGAGCAAAAACAAGGAAGAATTTGCGTTTTTGGCTGACCCTCCTCCAAACTCCCTTCCTTTTCACGTCTTCCTGCCTTCTTCTCTCTCTTTAACCTTCCCTCTCTCACTTCACATCTGGAGGGGGTTCTGCCACGGATCTGTGACTCCTTGCCTGCTATGGGACAGCCTCAGCTTGGACCAGATATCACACTTCGGTTCTTTTCAGCAAATGTTGTTCAGAGGGGGTAAAGTAGCGTAGTAACTCTGCTGCATGATTTGCGGTTGGCTGTTATGTTGGACAGAGCTCGCACTGAGTTTCCAGAGTCAAGGTAATTCATTTATGCATGACAGTTCTGCCTTCTGGTATGTGTTAAGACAATCCAGTCAGCTAAATATGAGCAGAGCCTCTTCACAACCTCTGCTCTGCTCAGAAACAGCATGAAAACAGAGCAAAGCCATAAAAGTACTGAGCATCTCTATTTTGTACTTTCAGCCCATAAATGACAATTTTTAGTGGGATATTGGTGTTCTCTTATAGATGGGTTTAAAATTCTCTATGACCCTTGGTTGCTATGATGTTTTTATGTGTGCACTAAGTGCTTGCTTCGCTGAGTCTACTCTAGCCCATGTTTTTAAGCTGTTTCTACTCGTTGTTGCCCTGCGACAGCTTGAAAAGGTTCCTTTGATGGACAGCTTTTAGAAGCTTGCCTTGAGAGCAGCTCTGAGTGCATAACAGTAGTATCTCTGTCAGAATCAGAGGACGTAATGAAGCAGTGTTTTTTTTTTTTTTTTTTTGGAATTGCTCAATAAAAAATAAATATGTTGCTGTAGAAGTTTGCACATACCTTGCTTAAGACTTGAAATCGCTGGTGCAATTAGGAAAAACAGCAAAAGCCCTAACATGTCATGCTTTTGTTTCTTTAAATTAGACTTTACACTTGGGAGTTGACCTTCTGCTACTGGTGGAAATGTGCTCATAATGTTTATTTTTATATGTTAATGATCGATATCCAGACAGATTTGAAGTGAAATATTTTAAATCAAACTGGTTTATATCCAGGCCGGATCTGTGAGAATTTGCTTCATTATAAATTTATTCTGCTTTTCCTGTGATGTCACACTTGAGTGTTTCAGGTAATCGAAACCATTTCAAATGATGATTTTGTCTCTTAAAATCCATCCAAATGAACCCGTCACTATGTGAGATGTATTCAGAATGCTTGCTGAATGAAGAATCAGCTGCATCTCTTTTTGAAACTGAGTTCAGTTTGACCAGCACCGCTAATGCTATAGAATCAAGGAATTATTTAAATAGAAACCAGCCTGATAACATGAAGTAGGTTTAACTGAAGCCAACAGTCGACACTCGGTCATGTAGTTGCTGGACGTTTGTAATCTTTCACACACGGCACAGATCGCCTTTGAACACCATTTGACCTTCAGTTTACGCCACACTGGCGTCTCCACTCTGTTCCTACCTCCTCCATTTTGCTTTAACTAAACAGCCACAACATTCTGCAGACTGGCTCCTCTGTGAACAACTGCCTTGGAATTTTCATCCAGGAGACTTTGGCCATTTATCAGTGATTATAGGAGGTATTTTGTGGCGACACAAAATACTGTGTTTGATAAATGCTCCTCAAAAGTATTAACATCAACTGTGGATAGAAAAACTGGATAGTGGAAGCAGACAAGTTGAAGTGAAATATCAACACTACCGTCCGAGCACATTTCTGCATAAATACAAACTTCTGACCAATCATGCAAAACATTGCACTGAGCTCTGTGAGAATGAGAGGAAGACTGCTCCCTGCAGGAAGATGCCATTTTTGTCATGCATCTACATTTTGAAGCTATGGATGAAGCATGTCAGAGTCTTTAACGTCTTTGCAAACTCTGCAAGACCAGAGACGTTTGTTTTCTCTCCCAGGGCTACAAATAAGAAACAGCGCTCTTCTATTACTGCAGCCCTGGTTTGGGCTGCAGGATCTCCTTCATCCAGTCTCGAACAAAGGCGATCTCAGAGGAGACTGTCACGTACTGGGGATAAGAGTCACGAGCTTCATAATTCTCTGAGTGCTATTGCAGCTTGTTCTTGACCCATCACCCCAACAGACCTTATTTTTTGTGTGGTCTCCAACAACTATGGCGTACTTTGTCAGAAATATCAAGTGGGTGTGGCAAGGACTTTTGTATACTTCCTGAAAGCTCTTCACTTGTTTCTTTTGAGGCATGAAATATCCCAATCAAAAAGATTTTTGGTATTTTTTTTTTGCCACCTCAAGTACAGCTGCCTTCTCCTTGACTAATAATAACATCATTTCAAACACGAGAACAGATTGGCTAGTTTGCTAGATTGTTAGGAAATGCAGACCTTTCACTGCTTCACTTTCATTTCTGTAGTCGGTACCTACAGACCCAAAGATGAACAATTTGGATTTCTTGCTGGAGCATCCATTTGAAAGTCCCAGCTCAAAGGAGAATTATTGAACTTAATGTTGTTTGAATGATTCCTGAGGGAATTCCAAGGAAAACTCTACTTTACACTTGGTAGAGCAGAGTCAAAAGAAAAACACAAAAGCTTTAATAACATTTACCAACCATCTTGAAGATCACTGACATTAGGAAAAAAATATTCTGCTGAGTAATAAGACAGGAATTAAACATTTTGGAATATGATAGAATCCTGTGAGAAAATTCTGAAGTTGAGTGTCCAGTTTGTGACCTTATACTCAAAAATCCACTGAGGTGCATATACTGCCTTGCTTCATAAAATATGCAGTCCAACTATGAATGAAGGGGAAAAAGTAGGTTCTGAAGTGATGTAGTCAAAGTTCAGAAGTAAAAATGTTTGATATCAGGCTGGTAACTCAAAAACACTCTGATCTTCCTTCCAATGTTGCTGAGTTAGCAGAGTGTTTCTAATTTCCTCCACAGTAATAAAAATACCAATTGTCAGCTTTTGTGAATGCTTGGTCAGAGTTGCTGCTGCCAAGAGTGGCACAAACAGATATTAGGTTTCGGGGGTCAATAATAGTCTCACATAGAGTCTGGTAGATTTTCCATTGAAGATGAAAAACATTTTGGACTGCTATTGTATTTACTCATATTATCTTTGTCTGATATTTCAGTTTCTTTAGTGAGCTGAAACAAAACAGAAAAACAGAAGATTGTTGCTTTTTTGTTGAACAGTGGAGTTAACTGTTGCTGTGTATTTGCTTGTGCAACAGGACAGATCAACAGTAGACATGGACTTTCCAAAGCGTTCCATCCTGCAGGCCTTCAGCGTGATGCTCTTGGCGTGGATGCTGGTACGTTGCCAGACACCAGTGGAACCTGAGGAAGAAGAAGAGGAAGAGGCGGCAAAGGAAGCTGACACTGCAATACTGATGTCAACTGAATGCCCTTCAGAATGCAGCTGCACAACAGACGGAACAGTGGACTGTGCAGGAGTTGACCTGACAGAGTTCCCCGAAGAGCTGCCTAATAAGATCCGCCAACTTTCTCTACAGGTCCCACACACACACAGTTGTGCTTTTGTGTCTTGTGGGGACTTTACATTAACTTCCATTCATTTTCTACAGCCTAACCCTTGCCCGACCCCTAACCCTACTATTAACCATAACCCTACCATATCTGTCTAACCCCTAACCCAAAAACACAATTTCCCCTCATGGGGACCAGGATTTGTCCCCACAAGAAGCAGTGGTCACCAGTCTACAGAAATATATAGATATTTCTGTAGTCATCTATATATCATATATATATCTATATGACTGGTAAGACAGAAATATATTCCCACAAGGATATAAAAATCTGGTTCACACGCACACACACAAATTTGTATTTCTACCCATATTAGAACTTTGCACTGACTTCCGTTTATTTCAGTAAGTATATTTATGCCTAATACAGGCAATTTCCCATGGCGCTAATCCTGACCTTAACCTAATTCACACCTTACTTCTAAACCCCGATGCTAAATGTAAACAAAAGGGTCCGTTGTATTAAGACCAGCATTTGGTCTTAAAACAATGTTTGGTCCCCATAAGGCATATCTGTCTTCAAAAGATCCAGAAATACAGTTAAACAAGTAGTCACACACACATGCGCACGCACACGCACACACACACACGGCTCAACAGTTTCAGCAGTACACCTACTTATTCATAATATGAAGTTATTGCTCAGAACACAAAGTGCTGAACTTTAGTCTGCCTTTGTAAATGTTGCATTTCTTTTTCCCTGATGGCAGAACAACAAAATCAAGGAAATAACAGTGGAGCACATTTCCCATCTGCATCAGCTCGAGACTCTCAACCTCCAAAACAACTGGCTCACCACAGAGGGTAAACACAGTAACCAAGTCTCAACACTATGCAGGATATCTGTGTTCGCTGGGGAGGGAAACTGCAGACATGGTTCCAAGGGCGTTTTAGAAGCAGAGTGGAAAGTTTTATCACTGCAGCTTTTTTTGTAGATTGACTGATTGAAGTAAATATCTTTAGTATGCACCTGTCAGTAGCAGAGGAATTGCTACTATTTCACTTGTTGCCTGGTTCAGCGGTCTGTCCCAATGTGTGTTTAATTCCAACAAATAGTCACATACAAGAAATAGATGGAAATGGATGGAGATGAAAGAATTAATTTTTATTTTTTGACAGAAAGGTTTCTGAAGTGTTGTTTAAATGACATGGATTTTTGAGTAGTCGGCAATACAGAAGTTAGAAGTCAAAAGGCTGCAGTGTGAAAAATGTCATGGTTGGGGTTATTTTGTATGCCTTGTTCTGGATCAGATGGAGACAGAAGCAGCTGATTTAACACAAAAGGTTGTTAATGAATGGCCTGTTTAACCTGGCCATTCTTTAAGATTTTTAACCCCAAAAATTGGCTAAGATTAATATTCAACATTAAGCTTACCTTGGAGTGTGTTAACCCAGATTTCTTCAATTTAGTTATTGGAATTAAAATGAAGGATTCGTTCATTTTAATTCAGGTTGTCAATCTGCTGAGTCAGCATGAGACAGGGCATGCCATAAACAAGCTGTCAGTTGGTTAATTGGTGAGACAAATTGCATTTCCATTAACTTAAAATTGCACAAATTGAAATTCCAGAGATAAATTTGCTAAATGGAAACATCCTAATTTAAAAAAAACAACAACAAAAAAACAAAAACGTCACGTTTTTCAATAAACGTTTTTTGTGCTAAGATGAGGTGTTTTTTTCAGCCATATCAAAATAGATTTATTTCACAAAACTGCAATGGAAACAATTTTCACTCAACACAAGTCAAATTATTAACAGCCGGATTTTACTTCTGGTGAAAATGACAAAGAAATAGCAGGAGGTGCTTTTTATTTTTATTTTTTTATTTTTTTTAAACTTTTTTGTGTGGGACAGAAAAACAAAAAGACACTGGCTCTCCACAGAGGGTAAACACAGTAACCAAGTCTCAACAGTCTGCAGGATCTGTGTTCTAACCTGCTTTAGAAACTCATGTAATGATCAAAAGTAGAAATAAAATAGAAGTAAAAGTACCAACAAAAACACAATATTTCATTTTAATAATGAAAATATTAAAATGTAATAGGACTTGCTGGTAACTGTTTTTCTCAGTGTAAAAAAATATAAAATATTGCTTGTAAAAGACATGAGAGCTCGTCCCTCAAGTGTTGTTGTTCAGGTCAAAGAAAAATGTTCTGCCAGACAGAAGCAATGGGTTTTATAGCCAAGGACAGAAGATTCACCTAAACATTGAGGAGTCAGTCAGACTTTACAAAACTATATGCTTTAAGAATAACCTTCAGGGATTACTCGGTAAAGTTTATTCAACGAAACAATAAACTTTTGTAGAAGGTTTTGAGAATTAAAACTTTCTACAAAACATAATTTAGGTTCATAATGTAATGTGAGAGGATTAATAAAATTTCTAACACTCAATCCACAGCAGATGGTTGACTGTGCCACTCGAGGGAGCACAAACTGCCATCAAGCCTTGGCGATAACATGGCACTGATTTTTTCAGATCACTGAGTTGACATCGACTCACTCTTCTCCGGATAATTGTATGAATTCAGCTGCACTAAAGGGTTTGAAGCATGGATGGTGTGTGTATGGTCATGTCACAGCAACTCCATTAGATTTAAGTCTTTTGACTTTGCCGCTCCAAATGATCTGATTTGATAACATTTGAAAAGCTCAGATCTGGACTTGTTGGTGTTCTTTGAATCACTGTCCTGCCGTAAAACCCAAGTGTCCTTGGATCGAGAGAGGAATATTCTCGTTCAGAGTTTTCTCACACAGAGAAAATGTCAGAATCCCATCAAAAGGTTAAAAAGAATGAAAGCAGCCACAGGCCATCCTATTACAGCTGCCATGTTTGACTCTCAGAACAATGTCCTTTTTCTATGATGTTGTGATAGCTTCACTCCAGATGTTACACAATGCTCACATTACAAAAATTGTGCATTGTTTGGCCATTCCACAGAATGGTTTCCCTAAAGTCTCTGGGCCCTTTGAAATGTGGTCTTGTGTTTGTTTTTGGTCAGCAGTGGGTTTGGCATTGGAACCCTCTCTAATAGAGGCCATTTTAACACAGTCTATTTCTTAGTGTTCAGTCATGAACATTAACCTGTGAGCCAAGCTTGCTGTACTTTAGATGTTCTTTTGAGACCTTGGAGTAATTGTGGTCTTCCAGACAATCCTGGGATGGTTCACCACTGTTCTGTGTTTCCTCTGTTGGTAGATAACGGCTCTCACTGTGGTTCACTGCAGTCTGAACGCTCTACAAACGGGGTTGTAACTCTTTCCGGTCAGGGACTTTGTTTCTCATTGGATATTAATTTTCTCTTAAATAGCATTTTAGGTATTGCTTTTTCAGATCTTTTGGCCTACTTCATGTTGTTAGGCAGGTTCTTTTGAAGGAACTTGTTAATTCCACTGACAGGAAGGCATGGCAAGGAAAATAGAATTAAATAAATGTGGTTAATCATAGTTAATTGGTTATTTAAAATTTACATCTTGTATTGTCAGGGTGGTGTGGATAAGATTTCTCCTCTACTGAATGAAATCATCTTGAATTTTCTATTTAGCTTCATCTGATTTTGAAATTTTGTGATCTGAAACATGGAGGTTTGACCGAAAAACTTGCATGCATGTGACATTATGATTTCATAGGCAAAACAGCTTTGATCTCCAGGTCTTTTTCTCTGTGGCCCAATTTCAAAATGCTAAATTAAAAAAGTAATTTTTTTTTTTTAAGTCATGTTGGATATATAATTTTTATAACAGTTGAAATTGATACAGTTACTTGGTTGTGATATAAAATGGCACCAGGTGCCTGGAAAGTACATACAACCGCCTCTTTGGGACAATGCGATAAATTTGTGGCAGACATATCTATATTAATTCACACTTTTGTCTATTTTTTCAGGCCTGGAAGATGAAGGTTTTGAAATGCTTGAAGAGCTGGCTTATTTGTACCTGGCTAACAACAAGGTGAGTCATACACAAGAATCTAAAATGTACAGAATTATCACACTGCACAATTGCACAATTGTTTCTTTGCCCTCAAAACATCTAGTCTATATTGTTGTGACAGACAGTAATGGCTCACGTTCTGTGTTTTAGCTGGTCAAAGCTAAAAATGCTACTGACCTTTCTGGACAAGGCAAGTGAGAGAGAAAGGATGGGCAGATTTGTGTGTCCAAAGGGACAAACAGGGAAAACAGAATGCAGGAAGAATAGAGGATTTTTAAGTGCTCACTAAGCCTCAAAGACATCCTGTGTTACTTTAATACATAAAGCATGTTATTAAGGAGAAAGCTCTAAATGAATGTGTAATCTCAAAAATGCTTCTCTGCTTTCTGTATTCATTTGACAGATTTTAGCATTTGAAAGCCTTATATTATTGAAGAGATACATTTTTTCTTTTTCACTACGATGACGTTCAGAAAGAAAAACTTGTATGTTATATAGATTTACTACACATAGAGTGAGATATGATAATCCTTTAATTCTTGGAATTTTGATACTTACAGGTTAGAAATAGTGTTAAACCAAGATTCAGTTTTTTTCTCAAACAATTTTAATATCTTCCAAAAAGTTAAATATTGGAAACTGTATCCAAGCAATTTATATGTATAAAAAAAATTGAGTGGAAGAAAAACACCTGCAAAGGTTTCCTGAGCCTCTAAATTGTCTCTCACTCTGGGTCAGTTGACTCCACAATCATGAATTAAACTGCTGACTGGACAGGTGTCCAGAAGACAGACATGGACACATTTCACAAGGAAAGCAAGGAAGGGAAGCCGCAAGAGGTTAATATTAATTATTCTGATTATTCACAAAGTGTTATATCCAAGCATTTTTCATAGAACTTTGAGTGGAAGAAAAAAATGTGGTAGAAAATGGTCCATCCATGAATTTCATCCAGGACCTTCATGATGTGTGATGTCATGGCAACAGACCTGTAGTTGTTAATGACTGATTGATGAGTTTTCTTTGGTACCTGAACCGGGCAGGATGTCTTCCACAACAACAGAACCTTCTGTTTGGTCAGGCTGAGGATGAGGAGATGTTGCAGAATCCCAAAGAGGCCTTCAGGACTCTGGGGCTCACACCATCCAGACCTGCAGCCTTGCTCCGTTCAGTCTCTCCAGATGCCTCTTCACCTGACTTCTAGATACAGAAAAGTGTGAGGGGAGGCAAGTTCCCTCACACTTTTCTCACACACAAATCAGCAGCTCCTGATTTGGTTGAAGACAAACTTGTGGAAGCAGAAGAGTCAATGACTGAGGTAGAAGACAAAACATCTCAGGTTTTACTGGAAAGCTGTGGGTCAGAGGAGGGGGGATGCCTGTCTGGTTGGGGACAGGAGAGGAGGATGCCATTTTTCAGAAACCTTACATTTCTGTTTTATAGATGGTATGTAATAATCTAACTTTCTATGCAGAAACTGAGAAAATTTAGACAAAACTGGAGTTTCTTTTGCTTGGAAAACTTGCTAAGTAAAACCATTTTACATATCACGTCCTTTGAGGCATACATCGTCTGGGTAATTAATCGCTTAAGGGCAACAACATTACGATTGTTGATATAATTTGATGAGAGGCCTTAGAGCTCAGAGGCTTCTGGGTAATCTGGGTTGTGATTTATATCAGAAAAATAGAAAAGGAGATGTGGAAAGAGACTTTTGGCCTCAGACATAAGACATTAGGGAAGGTGGAGAATGCATAAGTAGTTGGAGATTTAATGACATGGCAGAAATGAAACTAGAAGATTATGATGCATGCTGGAAATATGAAAGGACCAATGGAAGGGTCATTATATTGTGTAATATGCAACAGTTGTTTTCAGAAACTGCAGATCTCTTGTCATCATCAATCAGAATTTGATTCAGGATGACTTCGTGGAGAGTAAATGCACTCTGAATGGGACTGGAAGAATTTTCACCTCAATGTATGGATTAACCTTATATTTTAATTATGCTAATGTCTTTTCTTGTTGTTTTTCTTCTCCCTGTTCAAGTCTTGTTTGTTGCAGTTCTGTGTGTAGATTCATAAAGTCGCTCTCTACATTGAAACTGAGGCGACCTCTTTCAGTTTCAATGTAGAGAGAAACTGAAAGAGGTTCAGTGACCTCTTTCAGTCACTGAAAATGAAAAAGATTTCTCTTTCAGTTTCTCTCTCCATTGAAACTGAATGTAGTTTCAATGTAGTTTCAATGGAGAGGCCTCTACTAATGCCTCTGCTAGTATTAGTGGACTCTTGTACTTTTGGAAGGACGATCTAACAACAAACAACTTACATTTCTTTGTCTCCAGCAGCTTAGCCAGAATAAGGCAGCCTCTACACTAACCACTGAATTTCAGAAGCATTTCTTATTCAGTATTAAAAAAATAATCCTTTATCTGGTTCTGAATAAATTGTAAAGCAAGCAAAAATAAAAACAAAACAAAAATAAACCACACAGGTGGCTCAGAAAAAGTGGCTAATGGCCAGTGGTGACAATACATGTGAACCACATAGAAACAAATAAAAAGAAATCACAATATTTAATTGATTCTCTGATGTGCTTGTAGCTCTCCTCTGCACCAAGAGTCCTGCCGCCATCTTTGGTCAGCACTGATTTTGCTGCTAATCAGCTGTCCAGGATCTACCCATACACATTTGGTCATAAGCCAAAACTAAGGTACCGACATGTCTTATGTGTGATTATACCTCTTTTTATTTCAGGTAAAGTTAGTAAAACATGTCCTGTGTGTGTGTCATGACTCCATAGGTCTGTGTATCTCCATAACAACAAGTTGACAGATGAAGGACTTCCTGAAAACATGTTCAATGCTTCCGACACGCTGGAGATTCTCACCTTATCCAGCAACTTCCTGAGGGTCGTTCCCAGCAATCTGCCGTCCAGTCTTCTCCGACTTCATCTGAAGGTCTCGCACATGCAGCAACAACAATGATATTTGGACACAAGCGATTACAATAACACACTGGAGCACATTTCAGTTAAAACATGCATTTAATCTTAGGGTGCCTTTTCTCTGGCTGAATATAGATATACTGCAGTCAGGCTGAGCATGGATGGCCTTCTGGGGTGTAATTGAGAGAGCAGTGGGTAAACATGGTTTATTGACAGAAATGTTTTGTCTTACATGGCAGAGGGTTAAGCTTAAAAATGTGGCAGCAGTGACCACAAATCTAGAATTTCTATTAGGCAGATGATACAATTATCGGTTGATTATTTGAATTAGTAATAATGTATCATTTAGAATTTCTCACGTTTGCATTTCATATTTTGTTTTTGTTTATTTAGCACAGAATTAGCTGTTAGATGCAGACAACCCTCATCTTGACTTGGAAATATTTATCCAGGCTGATTTGCTTTGTGTGGACATCTCTTGTCCACAGATCTGAACTTGAATTTAAAACTTCTAAATAAACCATACTTTTCCTTAGCCTCAGGCTCACTGTGATGTTGAAAGTAAAATCCATCTTGCTCTGCAACTTTCTAGCATTTGTGAATGTTTTGGATCAAGAATAATTGACATTTAGCACTGTTCATGACTTCATCCACCTTGAAAAAACAAGTCTAGTTCATCTAAAACATAGGAGCCCCTCCCCCCCACAAACACGATGCTACTGCTATCACAATTTCACAATATTTATGGTGTTCTTTTAGGAATGTGCAGTGTCATTTTTTTTGTCAAGCTTAAAAATGTGGCTAAAAGTTCATTGGACCGTTATTTATTCTTCGGGTGGTTATCGAGAGGCTTGGATGTTTTTCCCTGGAAAAAAAATGGCTTCTGTGTTTCTACTTTACCTAAACATATGGAGAATCCAGCACATTGTTTTCACATGAGGGCTGTGGCCTGATTAATGGAAAATTTAAGGGCTAATGAGAATCGCTGAAGTAAGAGGAAAAGCTATTTCAACAGTGCGGTAGTGGTTTCATCATGTTGTGTTGGTGTTTTACTGCAGGAGGGACTGGTGCACTTCATTAAATAGCACTGTGAGAAAAGAACATTATGTAGAAAAAATGAAGCAGCCTTTCAAGATTTGAGCCAGGATGTTAAGCCTTGAGCACAAATGGGTCTTCCAGATGGGCAAAGTTCATCAAGGATAACAATGTTAATGTTTTGAACTGACCTTCAAAAACCTCTGATATTTGTTCCATTGAAGTTTACAAAACTAAAAGAGAGCAAACTTACAAGCCTGACTAAGATAAACCAGAAGAAATGGGTCAAAATTCAAAAATTGCTGTGAAAAGCTTGTAGTGGTAAACCCAAAGAGCATAAAAATAACTAAAAAAATTATATTTCTCATTATTTAGAACATTAGCAAATACAAATAATTTTGGCAATCTTAAGTGATGCTTACAGACAGATTTAATATGAGACAGTAAGAAAACTGCTTGTGTCTATTTATATTATGTATGTAGAAATATGTTCTTAGTGTGAGCCAGCTGGAGATCCTGTTTCTCTAGAGCAGCTGGATAAGGATATTCTATCACCAACACAGTGAATAAAATGCAGAAAAAGGCACATAAAAAAGGACTCTATCTCAGTCAAACCAGATCCTGAAGCCATGTCTGGAGCCACTACGCCGTCTCCTTCCATTACTGTTCTTCATCTTCTTGCTCTCTTCTTCTTTTTCTTGTTCCTTTCTGCTCATTTTCTTGTGTTGCGTGTTAGCAGATCATATTTCTTCCACTTCTCTTAAAATCTTGAACATCTTTCCCGATGAAGTTGCCAGGTGTTTCCCATCAGTGAATATTTAACACGGTTAATACGTCAGACTAAAGACGTATGATGACATATTTTAGTCTGTTTTGTTTCACATCCTAACAATCTGACAGTTTTATCTTGGTCCTGTAGACTTTTTACATCCAGAGTTATTCTGTGCTTGGACTTTTATGTAAACACCTGCTAGTAATCATTCGCTCTGACTGTGTTCTAGAAACATTTGTTAAACAAGCCAGAACGTAATTAGGGAAAAACACCTGTAAATATGCAGCAGATGTTTCCTGGAATAATAATAATAAAAAAAACAACAACAACAAAACCCCCAACAAAAAACAAAAAACAAAACTGAAATGTTTGGAGCTGGATATAAAGAGAAAGATTGAATAAATTCTGATGATTTGCTTTCATATTTTGCTTATTTATTGTTATTACTGTTTTATTTGTTGTACGTTCAAATGCTTTGGACTCTTTGAGACATTTTATCTGCTGGCCTGACGCTAAAGCTAATACAATGGTGTTAATGTGGAGGGAAATCGAGCCTGGCAGGATCATAACTGACTTCACACCAATAGAGTTTCATTGCCCCAATCCAGCCACTTTCTGCCAAAGGTTGTGGAGAGCATATAATTTTATTAATAAAAAATATTTCCTTTATGCCACAGAGTAACAGGCTGGAGAAAATCCCAACAGGGGCCTTTGAGGATTTACGAAACCTTCGAGAACTTTATCTCCAGAACAACCTCCTCACCAATGATGGGATGGACAACGAGACTTTCAGGTGCGCTTAACATTTTACTCACAAAACAAAACAATGTCACTCTGTATTTTCATAACTAAAACAAAGAACACAAAAGTGTCTCACATCACACAAATAGATCATACCTCAAAATTTACACAACCACAGCAAGTCCACAGCATTCTAAGACAGAGAATGGTTTGGTAACGTGATCAACAGATCTCAGATCTTCCTAAATGATCAGCACTGCTGGGCAAAAGACTTTATCTGATCAAAATGAACCAATCTGCTTGTAAAATCATAACCACCAGCTGCAGATATTTAACACTTTGGTCAACTTTTATCTATCTATAGAACAAGGATTTAACAAACTGTGCAGTTCTAACCCTAACCCCATGATCACGATAGAATCGAGGTATTCCACTTGAGCAGACTTACCACTTGGTCGTCTGAATGGTAGTTGGTAGTTAACTGCCAGTGCATCTATCTAATGCTGCAGTTTATTAGAAGTTTCCTGGAATGCATCATCTCTGGATCCGACTTGGGCAAAATGTTTTTTTATAACTATTTTTAACTCCTAATGTGCAGAAAACTTGTTTCAAGCATCTTTAAATGCAAACCTTGGAATTTACTCTGCAGCTCTTAAGCACCTAGAAGTCACAAAGAACATGAAGTGTTCAATTACAGAGTGCAGAATCGAAAACATGATTTCCCTCCTCTTCTGTTTCTGCAGCCAGCTGAGTAGCCTTGAGTATCTTGACTTGTCCAATAACAACCTGAGCGTTGTTCCGAAGGGTTTGCCTCGCAACCTGGTGCTGCTGCACCTGGAGAAGAATGCCATCCGCAGCATTCCTGGAGACGCTCTCATCTCTGTGCGGAACATTGAATACCTGCTACTTCACAATAACAAGCTGCGCTCCCGCTCTATACACCCAATGGCCTTCCAGGTACTTTAAGGACAAGTTGACATATATTAGCGCCTACTCACATATGTGTAATGGCAGTATACCCTCAAATGCACTGCATAGCAACAGTGCTCTGCATTCATTTGAATTGAATCTTTCTCCTAGGGCTTGAAGAAGCTCCACACTCTTCATTTGTATAATAACTTGCTGGAACGAGTTCCCAGAGGTTTACCTCGGCGAGCCAAGACTCTCATGCTGCTCCACAACTTTGTTGCTGAAATTGGCCGCAATGACCTGTCCTTGCTGTATACCCTGACTGAGCTCAATCTCAGCTACAACAAACTGACCAACACCAAGATTCACCGTGACGCCTTCAGAAAGCTGCGCATATTGGAAACTCTGGACCTGTCTGGAAATGCCCTTCATGCCATACCACTGGGCCTTCCGCACAGTCTGAAGGTTCTGGAGATCAAGAACAACCAGCTCAGTGCTATACCATTTGGAGCCCTGGCAGGAATGCAGAAGCTACAGAAGTTGATCCTGAGTGACAACAAACTAAAACTCAACTCGGCCTACCAAGGAGCTTGGATGGAGCTCAGTGCACTCACAGTGAGTGACCTGCAGGGATACTGCTCAGATTATGCTCAGTAGCAAGTCTTGTAACCCTGGTCTATTACCTTAACATAGAAGGTTAAAACTTGCAGGAGATTATTTTTTATTTACATTATTTGTTTTAAATGAGACTATGAAAAAAAAAAAAAAATCAGTGAAAAAATTGAGCTCCATTGCCTCCTTCCTGTGGTCAGATCTGCAGTGTACACACTACTCGCACCCTGCCCCTTGTTTTCTGTTACACTACAGCAAGTTGCCCTCACCAGAGCCTGCTGTGAATGCTAGGCTAGTCAGCATAGCCACTGATGATGGCAGAAAACTGTGTTTCAGTAACAGTGAGTTGCTTCTCTGTCATTAGCACACCGAGGAGCGCGTACACAAGCATAATTCACAGTACTAATACCTTCCTCCTGGCTCTTATTGGTTGTTTTTGACTTCAGTCAGCAGTAGGACCACAGGGACAAGGTAGAGGAACTTGATTTTTTTTTCACACATCATGTGTCTTATGATATACTGTCACAACATTCTAACAGGTGTACAAAAATATGCTAAAAACATTATTTTAAAAGTGTGAAAAAAATACAAAAAAATATTCTTTTTACGGATGCAGAAATTCCATCCATCCATCCATCCATCCATCCATCCATCCGAATGGTTACATATGTGATAGTGGTGTATGAGTAACATTAATTTCTTTTCCTATGTTCCTTTTTGATGATCTATGTATTATTATTATTATTTTAGACACTAGACCTTTCTGGTAACCAGTTAACGCACATCCCATCAGACCTTCCTGAGTCTCTGGAGTATCTGTACCTGCAAAGCAACCGGATCTCCAGTGTTCCTGCTTCAGCGTTTGAAGGCACTCCAAACATTAAAGGCATCTTCCTTCGGTAAGAGACGCACAAACATCCTTAACCTTTCTCACTCAAATCCATTGAGTTTTGTTATGTGTTGAACCTGAAATATGGCCACATCTGCATGCTTCAAAAAGTAATTAAAGACCTTTGATTATCTGCACTAACATTCTCATCCCCTGTGGATATGGATGTGTTTCTGCTGACAGGTCATTGGTGCTTTCTGCTTTGTGAATTATAAACTGAGATAGAGCAGATAGTGAATGCAATCCACTATCTACTTACAAATAAGTTATTTGTCAACTTACAAATAATTCGTCACTTATTTGTGAGATCTACAACATTCAGCATTTACACTTGGAACCATTTTCCTTTCTGGAGCTGTTTTTGGTTTTAATGTAAATGAAATGAGATGTTTCCTCACATGAACGACCTTCTGTGTGCGCCGTTCTGTTGCAAATCAAAAGAAAGCACTATCTGCTGCCCATTCAGACTTAGCTTCATTTTGTAGAGTACCGCAACACAGGACCTAATCTCTCCAACTCCACTAACTTGAGTGCATTCAGCAAATGTTCCACTTTGGTTTATTCCACGTACTGCGGGCTTACCGCCACAAGCCCTGCAGCTGACAGCAGCGGTCAGACAAGAGTTAAGAGGTTTTGAACATGTGCTTTCAAGGTATTTGTTCTGGTTTGGTTTCAGTGTGACCTTAACCCTGTTGCTTTATAGCTGTGCTTGCGAGCTTTGACCCCTTCTGGTATGCAGGTTTATCATTATTATCATATCAGCCGCTGCTCCAATTCTCTCCCTTTGCTTCCCTTCACTTACAGTACTAAACACATGGTTGTACCAACTGGAGTGTTTGCAGCAGGAGGGAAATGGAAATAAAGATTGTAATGTCACAGAAATCACTTGGTGGTGGATGATGAAACTCATTGATAGGCTGTGTAATCAGTTTCTACACATGCAAGTAAATAGAATGGATCTCATACATTCCTTAAAAATACTATGAGGTAACTAAAGTTAACACTAGTAAATAGTGCAGAACAACTACAACTAATTTTGTTCAACAGTTGTAAGAGATGCTCAACATTTGCACTCTTCTGAACTGATTCTGGACCAGCATCACCAGACAGATCTGTACATTTAAGTTCATCTGCTAAGTGAATCCTAAGGCTTTCAGCAGAGGAACGGCCGATTTCACAAATTAAACCATCCCTCCTGTTTTTCATTCCAAGGTTTAACCGGCTGTCTGTGGACTCTGTAGACGAGAGCTCTTTCGCCCACCTCGTCAACTTGCAGGTGCTGGACTTTGGGACGGGAAACACAGAGCTGTCCTCAAAACAAGATGAGAAAGAAGTTGGAGAGGTGATGGAGCAGGAAACATAGAGCATTGGACTGCATGTTTCAGAAAACAAAACAGGCTTTTAAATGGGACGGAACCTGTGAATGTTTTTTCTTTCTTTTCTTTTCTTTATATCTCCATCTTTAAATCATGCTGAGATGCAGAGCCACATATTTCTGGTGCAGGATACCAGATAGAAGTTCATTTTGTTCGAACTTTAAAATTTGCTTAAAAAAACTGAAAAAAAAAGAAAAAAGGAAAGGAGGTTCAGGGATCTGAACCTGGTGTTCAGATCTGAACACCAACCTGGGAAGAAACATGAAACAGGACAAAATCACTTCCTGTTTTTCTCTTCCTTTTTATGCCATTTTGAAAATGGCTGCCCCGTCAGCAATATTACCAATGCAATCTACTTGGATTTGTTAAAGCAAATACAGCAATCAAAGCACTCATTTTGTTATTCAAACCACAGAAAGTTCAATCAAACAGAAATCAGGGACATAATTCCATGTTATTGTTCCTGGATATTTTACATAGTTAATTACAGACCAACATAAGACAAACAAAATTTGTTTTGATGTTATTATTCAGTAATATAACAAAAGTCTAAAGATTTTAAGTTATTTTAAGCCAGAGTAGTAATAAAAAAAACAACTACAGAGTAAGATTTTTGCGGTTGAGCAGCAGCCTTTCATTGGACTGCTGACCTCAAATGGACTTATAGATTGATCTTTTTAAGACTGGTGGACTTTCTCGACTTTCTCTCAGTCAAAAGTTGTGTGATCATAAATTATAACAAATGTTCTCAGTATGTCCACGGGTTCAATTTTCCAATTTGTAAGCCAGAACATTTGATTTGCAAGACCCAGTGCATCAGGGATATAAGGCGACACACACTCTGCTTTGAAGTCCCAGTTTGATATGGGTTTGGTAAAAGAGGAAAAAATGACACCAAATGCTAGATTAAACTACACATAAGCACAAAGTAACCTTCGCAAACAGACATGGAGAGCCTACACTTCTAAGGAAAATGGTTTTGCTCAACAAGTAAAGATGATTGGACATATTGGATGTGTTCTGGCATCTTCATGCTCAACCTAAGCTGTGATTGTGAGTTTAGTTGTAATGTAATGCTGTGTAATCTATCCATCCATCTTTCCATTTTCTACTACCCTTGTCCCTGATGGGTTCGGGAGGTGCCGGTGCTTATCTCCAGCTAATGATTTGGGCGAGAGGCGGGTCACCCTGGACAGGTCGCCAGTCTGTCGCAGGGCAACACAGAGACAGACATGACAAACAACCACACACATACTCACACCTAACAATCATGTTTTTGGACTGTGGGAGGAAGCTGGAGTACCCAGAGAGAACAGAGAGAACCCACCATGCACAGGGAGAACATGCAAACTCCGTGCAGAAAGGAATCGAACCCAGGACCTTCTTGCTGCAAAGCAGCAGTGTTACCAATTGTGCCACTGTGCAGCCAAAGCTGTGTAGTCCTAACCAATCAAAGTTAGTTACATTTATCATTTTAATTGCAACTACAATTAAAATGATAAAATGTGCCTCATACATAACCTGGAAAACATTTCAATTTCATTACTGATCTGAAGCCAGATCCTCTTTAATGTTACACTAAATACAGCCAATAACTTACTTCTGTGTAGAAATAAATAATGAGCAATGCATGTTCTTATTATTTTCTGTACTATGCTGTATTTTTTGGATGAGATACTTCAATAAAAAAAAAAAAAAGCCCTTATTAATGTAGCTGAGGAAGAAGTTCCTGCTGCTCTTTTTTTATGCCCAGCCTGTTTTCCACCAAGATATCAAATATTTCCTATCAAATTACAATGCTTAACTAACATGTAACGTTGCTATGAACACAGTCACTTGCACATATCGTAGCCTTGTATCATCACATAGAGTATTACAGTCATTCAAAAAAGCAATAAATCATTGAAAACAATGAAAAAAAATTGCTGTTTGTTTCCTTAAAGTCAGCAGAATCTTCTGGATAACATTGCTGCAGCTTGTCTTACAAACTGGAAATTGTTTGACTTACAATCATTTGGTCTCAATATGCACCAAGTGCCACGATGCTCCACATTCGGGGGAGAGGCTGTGTATAGCTGAAAGAAAACACAGAGGAATGTCAACATCACAGAAGTTAGATGACTTGATGAGGAAAAGTGAAACTGTGAAATCTACTGCTGGTCATATGATTGAAACCTGAAAGCAGTTCGACCTTATGTGTGAGACAATCGCTCAAAGTAACTGGACTCTTTCATGTAGGAGAGTAATTTCCTGCTGTTTCAAGACAATCTTTTCAAGTATTCCCTTTAATAACCCCAGTCATCTCCAATAGATGATCTGGCATTTTGAACTAACAGCAGACGATGGAGAGTCGACTGATCCAGTCCATAAAATGAGTTGCAGTCGTCTAATCTACAGGTAACAAATTCATGTAAAAGAGTTTCAAGATTTTTAGGAAGAATGTAAGATTTATCTTTGGTAATTTGGTGATACAAGAAAATCCTGACTAGTGTGGACACTTTCTGAAATTTCAAGGAACTACCTAAAACCACTCAGAGACTCCTGACAGTGGTGGAGGGATGGACTGCCAATGGAGCCATGGAAATCAGTTTGCCTAGGAAGGTGCGATCATCAAACACAATAACTTTGGTTTTGTTGTCATACCTAATAAGGTAAAGACTGTGGTCCGTAAGCCTTTTGGGTTGTTTGAGTTTAACAGAGTGATATTTGGACTTCACAATGCCCCCAACACGTTTTAGCGACTAATGGAGCAAATGTTTGGGTTTCAAAATTGTCAGCCCCTGTTATACTCGGATGACCTTGAGGTTCTCTCTTCCTCAGTTGATGAACGTTTGCATCGTTTGGAAACTATGATGAAGCCACCTGAAACAAGAGGGTCTAAAGAAGAGGCTAAAAAAACATGGAATCTTCAGGAAAGACGTAAAATATCTAGTCTGTGTTTAGGAAGTGTCTGTGTTTAATTCAGTCCATGGACTCAATTAAAATCTCTACAGTAAAGAATTAGTCTTGTCCAACCAGTGTCCCAGAGCTGCAATCCTTTCTGGGGTTTGTCAGCTACAACAGAGGATTTATTGAAGGCTTTGCAAAATTGGCAGCCAACAGCTAATAGTTGATGAGATGCACAAGATTCAGGGTTGTCAGTGGCAACGGCAGTTAGGTAGCCATTGGTCAGATGATTGTGAACAAGGCTTTGAAGAGATGCAAGCCAGGCTGGCTGGCTGGCACACCTGTTCTAGCTTAAGCTAATTTCTCCAGGCCAGTTGCAGTGGCCTTGGAGCACCGCCCCTTTGCCTTTGGCCGCCATGGTCTCAGAACCGCAGAGAGGAACATGTCCAACTACTGTTTCATGAAAAGTGGGAAATGTATAATCAGATACATTTCAAGACTATTTACTGGGACAGCAATGGACTATATGGAGTGAAAATGAGATGGGCAGCATCTCATTCCCCTGCTGCTGCTTATCAGAAAGCCAGCAAAGTCCTCAGTCTTAGCCTTTCCTTCTTTTACATTAAAATATTTATTGTCTCTTATAAAGTTGTGACCAATTTTATCTTTATTTTTTTCTATAAATTGTAAAACAAATAAAATATCTGTTATTTCTTACAAGTTTCTTTGTGTGAAGGTCTGGTAAAATGAGAACTGGATATTCTCTTACCACAGACTACAGCTTGTGTTTGTACCACTGATCACTTGAAGTGTTTCTGTTTTTTATGTGAATTGGATATTAGCCATTAGCCATATGCACCACCCTGCTGTGCACATTCTGCCCTGATATGTATAAAATGTTCATGTTCGGACACAGCAGCTGAAACTATGAATGCCAGTCTGTTAAATATTGAGAGCATTTTTTTTTTCACCACTCTAGCAGATCCACTGATCAAAAGGAAAAGGGTGATCCTCTGATTGCCTTTTTCGTTTTTCCTTTATGAAACAGCATTGGCTGTGGACATAATCAATCTTTAATATTGATTATTAAACACAGGCAGCAACTCAAACAAACAGGCACAAAAATATATAGACAAGAGTTAGGAGTTTATTTGTGCTGTAAAAAGTCTTATATATCTTAACAGTTTTGAGATTTGGGCTGTTCATAAGACAAAACAAGTGAAAGGTTTACTTTTAGACTGAATGTAAATGTGTGTGTTTGTTTCAGATTAATCAATGAGATCAGCCAACACTTCAGCTCCTGTAAACAAAATGACTTTTCTGTCTCTATGATGTAAATAGCAAGCAAAAAAACCCCCAACTTTTTTTGTTAAGCTAGCATTTGATTGATGTTAGTCCCAAACCGTTGATTGCCATGGTTGGCTTCCCATCCAGTCGTGCACTCTTGACATTGTTCCTTTTTCACCACCTCATTTCTGGAAACATTTCTTTCTCCGAATTTTTTCATGCTTTACCTTCAGCAACTTCATTGGATGTTGTGTTGGTACAGGGAAGCTGGGTAATTGTGAAATCTGGCTGGAAATGTTCAATGTTAATAGTTTGTTGAAGAAATGTCACAAAGGTCAAATCCAAATAAAGTCCCAAGTCTTTTGATTTGATGAAGTTTAGCCGAAAGTTATTAAGTTTGTGACGTACGAGTGTCTTTTCTCTTCACATATTAGTTGAAACATAAAAAACAAAATCACTTCAGTTCCCATCCTTATCAGCCAAGGACCATAAAAAGGCAAACCCGGCTAAGTTTACCTTTTCATCACCAAGCTTGAATGTATGTTCTTTTGCATGGATGTGGTTCTGTAAAGCATTCGAGAAAGTCAGAGTTTTTCCTGCATCTGATAGAAGCAGACAAAGTGTGTAATCAATCTGACGGACGCTCAAGAAAAAACTGGTCAAGCATTAAGGTGCCACAGAAGATTAAAAGCTTGCTATGGAGGAAAACGTTGTCTTTTGAGAACTTGGTTTTGGATTCTAGTCGCAAGATGTCAGTACCATTTGCATGAAAAGTGAAAGTAACAGACTTTTGTATGTCACAGTATTTCTGACACAACATTATTCACTGCAGTACCAGTCTGATAACACTGATGAGGAACAACTTAACGTACACACACACATAGACTCTACAGAATCCTTCTCTTGGTGCATTTTTCAGACAAGTGACCGAACTATCTAATTGCGTCAGTCAATATCTGACTCCAGGGCAGAGACAATGTACCTCACAATGTGCTCCGACCAATCATTGTAATTTTCTTTACACGTCATTGTATTGTAAACATGTTTTCAACTGTGTGAGTGGGACCGTCTCGTCGCTCAGGACGCTGTAAATGGGAAGGAACAAAGAGCATGAAAACCAGTCCTGGATCAGAAAAACAATGTTCAAACATAGTGGCAACGGAGAGAAACGGCTTTGCAGTCCTCTTCTTCGCAATGAAGAAATACGAACAAGAAGTTTTTAAAACCCGACAGAATTAAAAAAAAAAAAAAAAAAAAGACCATCACAGCTGAAAAACAAACTCCATTCATCACACACAGCGTGCAGTTTATGTGAAACTCATGTCTCCAGTAAGCCGTATCGGTGCCGCTGGACTAGACCTTTCCTCCACATAAAAACTTTCCAGACAATTTTTCCATGTTTTCTAAGTTGTGACTCTGGCCAGAGTCTACTGCTCACAAATTCTGACCTTTAAATAAAAATACAACTTTTGTCATTTTTTTTGGCATGACCAGTGCTGCAGTACACAACGAGCTACGTAGCTGGTTAGACAGATTCTAACTAGCTGGATAGCCAGATAGATAGATAGATAGATTTTGGTACCACAGGACATAAAATGCAATATTGATGCCTTTACCAGTTTCCTTTGCTTCTGGGCATCCATCTGTCCAAATACACTAATATCAAATGAAATTGCACTCAGAGGCTATACATTGGTCTCAAGGCCATTCATGTCAATAGTGCAGTGTTCTTTGCTCTTTTTCAGATATCTTGGAGGAATTGGGGGTTTCTTTTTGTCTGAAATCTGATGAACACCTTCCTCAAGCTGCATTAGTCGAGCAACATCAGGTGGGATGAGCTTGTGTTTGACTCCTGAGGCAGGCGGTCGAACGTTCCCATTGTTGTTGTGGCAGTTCATTGTGGGTGGAGGGTTCACTGGGATTTTAGCCTCACAGACCAGAGGTACCTGTGGACACAACAGGGAAAAAGTACAGTACTTACAAATGGCAAAAAACAAACAAAAACTGTTTCTGGTTCTTTTCGTTTTGATTAAACTCCTCCAGATAAAAATCCAACTGAAAAGAGTAAAATATTAAGCTGAAACTTTAAAAGCAAATTCAGTCATTAATTCTCACTATAAATGTGATTACAAATGACCTCATGCATAAAGCGTGCGCACACACACAAAAAAAAAGTTCGGCGCCATATCTTACGCACAAATTGGCATGTATAAAAATTTACTTTACATCAAAGTTTGCGTGAAAGTGTTCGGCAGCCACGCAAACTTTTTCTGTGAACAATATAAAAATACAAATTGTCAAAACTCACCTAAATACAGTGAAATCTGACTACATTCAGTGTTATTTAGATCAAGAAGCATCGAACCCGATGTTTTTCATGATTTTAATATTTTATTTTTAACTCATTTATCCTCAGACAATAACCTAACACACACAAAATAAAGAAAGCAAAAATAAAAGGATGTGAAAACCTCACTACAATGTAAAAAATACATTTCCTCAGTTTTTGTCTCATTAAGATGTAACGCAGTGTTCTGTGAATGAATGAAATGCAGCTATGGGGTCATTTCATTCTCACTAATAAAATAAAATAAAACATGGTTGGATCAGCAGATTGACTCCAAACAAGTTTGATTATTTTTAAGGTGTTGGAGGTGATTGTGAAGACAATCACACATATTTGAGTAGCTGCATAAAGGTGAGCCGCTGACTGAGGAGCTTTGGCTCTGATGGAGAACACAGAGCCATTGATCAGAGATCATATTGCTCTACTGGGGAATGTTGATGATGGTTTATTACTGTTTAGATTAATCCAGACTGATAAACCTGGAGCTCTGAGCAGAATTTATAGAAGGAGCTGAGCAGAGCCGGTACCGGTCCAGCTGCAGTCATCCTTCAGTGGAGCTGTCCGCTTGTGAATGCGCCTTTATGGGCAGAAAGCATCTCTATTCTGTAAATGTACAACTTATGCACATGATTCCACTGTTTATAATAAACGTTTATTTTACCCTCTCAAATGAAATGACTCTCTGACTCTCTTTAAATCCCGACTGGACGCTCTGCTGTTTGCACAATCTTTTTATTGTCTTTTTTATTATTATTTGGATTTTTTTCTTTCTTTAAAATGTATTATTTTTATTTTTGTGAAGTTACCTTATGTTCCCTGAAAGCACCTTTTAAATAATACCAGTATATAAAATAATAATAATTTTGAATACTTGCACTGCTACAAACAAGGACGTTACCATGGTTATTGCTTCACATGGTGGCAGACTTCAGGGTATTTATACTAATTTACATATGTATTTATGGAGGCGACATGGTGGACCAGCAGCTGCTCTATTTCCCGCAAATTTTGATGCATAAAGGAAAAGTGCGCGGCCACATGCGTGTGCACGGCTTTCTACATCCGAAAATGTTTGTGTGCAAAGTTTCAGTGTGAAGACTGTGCACTCTTTAATGCATGAGGCCCCAGACTTTGACTGAATCATTGTTTTTTGAAGGATGTTTGACAAAGAATTATGTTTTGCAAATTTAAAAATATGAATTTGATCCACGCTTAAAAGAAAAAAAAAAGAATGTTTTTAATTTCAATGAAAGGTTTTAAACATAAGTTTAAGCAACCAATGAATTAGAACCAACCCCATCTCCCTCTTTCATGAAATCTTTCCTGCAGATGTGTGCCATGATGCCTGTGGCCAAAGCATCGCCCATTACATTTACCATCGTTCGGAATCTGTCCCTGCAAAGGAGACAACGGGAAACCGGATCAGAAATGCAGCAAAATGAAGCCAGTATGCTCAGCCTGATGAGTTTTTAGAGAACATTAGTAAAAAGAAGCATGACCTACAGTGCCCAGTCCACTGCAATGATGAGGGTGATGTCATCAGTGGGCAATCCAACAGATGTCAACACAATTACCATGGTGACCAGTCCAGCTTGTGGTATCCCTGCTGCGCCGATACTTGCTGCCGTCGCTGTGATGCTGGTAGAGATTTGGAAGATTAGCATTGTTCCAATGAAGGACTGAAATTAGTGACATCCTGTTTGTTTATGTTCTGCTACTTCACAACAAAAGTCATCTCAAGGTAGAAACACAAATTGATATTATTCACAGCTGGGTTGTTCAAAGTGTGGGGCGCAAAACAGACAAAGTAACTGCAAACATTTAGTCAACTTCACCAAGACTATCGCAGTGGCAGAATGAATAGATTTTTAGTACGTAAAGTGAATGTAATAATAGTAATAATAAAGAACAATGTAGCGTTATCTAATTAATGAATGGTGCTCTCTGGGGACAATAATCAAATATTCAGTTAAAGTGTGACAATTTTCAAAAAGTTTATTTCTTTAAGACACTGCGATTCTGACAGTTTCAATAGCTGTCTTCCTTCATTTGAATCAATGTAATAGGAAATACTATGAAATATGTTAATGATCTCTCCAAGTGAATAAAAATACAATATAGCAAATATATGATATATAGAAAAATACCCAGTAGAGTCTGACATGATATGGTTTATACAGACACTGAAGATCCAAACCCCTCCATTCAGAAATCTCCACCAAACTAAGAAGTGTGTTAAATAAGGTGATGCAAGCTACAATGTCAAATCCCTGTAAAATGTACAGGTATTTAGGAGAAGCAACATACTTTGTTTTATCAATTTTACTGGATTTGACAACAGCTCTGGAGTTGTTTCAAATATCGGATTCAAAGACTTTATAAGGGCTTTAAGGCGCAAAATGTGAACTTCCCAGAAGCTGTGAGTCTGGCCAAAGCTCTTTTTAAAACACCAGATATCAGATATCAGAGGACTATTCCTTTTCAGTTGAATAATGCAAAGATAAACTGCTACAGGATGAATATTAGAGTAAGCCTTAGAGAAGCACAGCTATAGTCACTCACAGAAATCTTTTCAAATGTATAAATGGTCGATGATTAATCCTAAAGAGAAGAGAAGATCAAATGTATGCCTCGTTATATTAGCGGCCACCATCTTGTTTTTTAAGTTAAAAGTGTCTGCAGCTTCATCGCAGGAGGGGGTAATCAATGAGGAAGTTGAAATCAGAAACAATTAAAACCTTCCATCTGATAATTAGTTTCTCTACACATTCAGGATGTAAAGGCTCAACCGGAGCAGGGGGTCAATAAATTACAACACTGTAAAATATATTTTTCATGCCTGCTTTGAAGACCTGGCATTCTCCATCTGATTACAACTTTAATTCTCTTTAAAGACCACAGCAGGACTTCCCTCATGACCTTGGCGGCCAACAATGGTAAAAACAGAGGAAATTAGAGGACATTTTTCATTAAAATCCAAAAAGAAAAAAAAAACAAAACAACTTTCCTACTGTTGTGATGTTTCAAATTTAAAATGATCCCAGATTAGAAGTTAAATTTGTCCGAAGCAGAATGGTAATTTAACAGAGCACATTGTACAGTATGTGTCTGGTCAGAGGTTCACCTGGCTGCTTGAGGACAGATCTTCAAATTCTGACAAATAAACTGCAATGCAGGAAGTTCCAGGTGTATAAGCATAAGATGTAGTTGTGAAGTAAAATGAGGAAGGCGCTGACTTTGGGACTCAGGGGTGGTACCTTCTATAAACCACCTAATAATGACTTTGAAACATCAGACATTTAAACTCCCTACCAACCAAATGATAAGAGGGACCGGATCTTGGTTGATTGGTTACAGAATTATCAAAACTTTGAAGCTTGGGAAACAGATTCAACCCTACTCTGGAATGGTTGGAAGGGGATGGAGGGTGTTTTGGAAGAGTTAAGAGCAACACAACTTCAATGTGGTAACAATCAAAAGTCCTCAAATTTCTGAAGACGTTCCATGACATCCAACTATCAGTGAGAACGTTTTAAAAAGTAAAGCCCATAAATAAAGTGTAAAATGAACCATATGTGGCCCTTTCACACTTTAAGGTAGGACTGAGTCGCTCTTTTGCTGTTTCCATATTTCAGGGGTGCTCAAGTCCAGTCCTCAAGAGCTCACCATCCTACAACTTTCAGATGTATCTCTGCTCCAACACACCCCAATCAAATGACTGGCTCATTACCAGTGGTGTTCAGAGCTGATCCCCGTCTGTTGGAGTAAGGATGCTTCTAAAAGTTGCAGGACGGTAGCTCTCAAGGACTGGACCTGAGCACCCCTGCCATATTTTGTGTGTATACGTGTGTGTGTGTGTGTTGTGAAAGACTGATGTGATGAGGGGGCTTAAATTCAGCCCACCTCTGTTACCTATGTTTTCAAAAGTGAATTCTGAATCAGCTGACTTCTGCAGGGGTGATCTGGCTCTGAGGGTGGAAGGAGTGATGTAGTTATGATTCATGGTGTGTGTGTGACCAGAGTGTGTGTGACCAGCAAACAGATTTACAAGGTGAGAAGATTACAGGTGCAGTGCTATGTATTTTCCAAGCATATAGTGCCATTTCCTAGAACAATTATCTAACTATGTTAACTTCAGTTGCTAGAAAAAAATGTTTTATAACATATATGGCTTCAAAGAAATTTGATTTCTTAATTTACGCCTTGAAATTGGGCCTCTGTCTCTTTAAAAACTTTTGCTCTTTCTGAAACTCCGCCTTCAGGAAGTCATCACAACATGACTCCTCTGTTAAGCCTTTAACAACAATTTCACCAGCGTTTCACTGAGAAGCTCTTATAATGAGCTCAACAGATGTGCAGTTAACTGCTGCTGGCTAGTCTGAAGGAGCAGAGCGGGGGAGTGAGGGCTGCTCTGTGAGCGAGAAGGCTGGGAACTGCAGCTTTGAGAAGGAGCTGAACCTTGAAGGTGGGGCTAGGTCCACCCAGGTGTCTTGCACAGCTTAATGGTTGCCATGGGAGATCATAGGATTTCTCAGACACATGAAAGAATAAAGGGAACATGTCAGGAATGTTTTTGATGAAGGAATTACATTATAACACAATGTAAAGCTGTCCCTTTAAGAATTTGAACTAAATTATACAAACTTGAAGCATTTACTTGGATAACAACAGAATTTCTATATTTGGTTTGTTCACCATGATTGTTGTGAAAAAGAACAATATGGAGAGATGTGCAGCTTTTAGGTATAACAACAGGATGTCAACACTGCATGAACCGTCTGAACTGCCAGCTAATATTTGTAAATTCAGAACTGTGGAGGATATCACTGTATTCACTTGTGATTAATGAGTGGTCAGAGGCAGTTTGCCTTTTGGGGTGCATGATAAGAGTATTGTGAAAGAGCCAAGCAGACAGGTCACCTCCCTCTGTTATCTCCTTGTCACATTTACCCATTTGTTCAAGGTGAACAGATCCTTGACTCTGAAAAATGTTTAGAAATGTGAAACTACTTATTTAAATACAAGTTCAGGCTCTAACGTTTCCCTCCCTCTTCTCGTCTGTTTTTACTAAGTCTTTTCTTCCAGACTCTTCCATCATCTTAGCTGCCCTGGAGGGCGGCGTGGTGGGAGGTTGTCTGAAACAAAGACCTGGCTCCAGTTGCTGGGAACTTTCCAGAGTTTTACCTTTCAAGAAGCCAATGTTCCAGCCACAGCAGCCATCTTGTTACAGGATCAGACTGACCACACAGTAATGACAGCAATTTTAGAAATCCTTTAATATTTTATTGCTCTTGTTTCACACCCAGACACACACACACACACGCAAACACGCACACCCCATACACATGCACACACAGTCTCACAATCTTACGATGGCTGCATTTCCATTAACCACAGACTTGTGCAAATTCAAAGCAGGAAAATAAATTTGATCAATGGAAACAAGAACATTTTGAAACAAACAAACAAAAAAAAAAAACCCTCACATTTTTAATTTAAAAGTTTGTGCAATAGAAAAAGGTGGTTTTTCAACCTTTATGGAAAACAAACTTTTACTGATGAGAATAAAATGTTCTGGAATAATAAGAGAATGTTCAGGAATCATGTTAGAATGTCTGATTATGCTCAAATGATCGTTTCTTAGAATTTATTAAGTTTTCTTAAAACCTTCATGATATCTAAGAGTTTTTGCTGAAAAGGGGGCTTGAAGTGAAATAGATGACATCATGAGAAAAGAAAGTTATCTGGAAATATAAAAGTACAACCTCAAGTCATCAACCAAGATGTTAAGGCCAGAGGAACAGATGGGTCTTTAAGTGGATAGTGACTAAACATACCATCAGAATCTATAGTTTATGGATCAAATCACTGACAAAATCAGTGGTTTGGACAGTCAGAAAAAGAGCCTTTTGTGTCAATACTGTATCTGGCTCTAAGTGTTTATTGCTTTTATAAAATCTACTGGTTGGATAACACTATTGATTCTATCTTTCTTTTTAATAAATTGAAAAAAGGGACATTTTAATTTATTAAAGCTTTATGAAAGATTTTGGGCTTTAGACCTACCATTGTTCTAAACTCCTAGCAATCACATGTAAATGATGTTATAAAGCTGGTACGATGTAACGTGACTGACCTGATAGTGATGATCTGGCCAAAATCCAGCTCATAATTATTAACTTGCGCAATGAAAATGGCCGCCACAGCTTCATAAAGGGCAGTGCCGTCCATGTTGATGGTGGCGCCCACTGGGAGCACAAATCGAATGATGCGCCGGTCAATGTGATTGTTCTCTAAGAGGCACTTGAAGGTTATAGGCAAAGTGGCAGAGCTGAAGAAGATAGAAAAGAGGTGTCACTAGAAAATTAAAAATCCAAAATCAGATGAAATCATTTTATAGAAAAGATCAAGAAGAAACTTTTTTAAAAGACGACCAGAAACAAACAGAGAACACATGTTTCTAACTGTGCTACTTATTTCTTTACCTGGAGGAAGTGGCCAGGGCTATAAGCAAGGCCTGCAGGATCCCCCGGATGTAAACGATGGGGCTCTTTTTGGTGATGAAGAAGTACATGGCAGGCAGGATGAACAGGCCGTGCAGCACCAAACCAAACACCACTGTGATGGCATAAAAACCCAGCTTCTTCCCCATCGCAGAGGGATCACTCATCTCCAGGATTTTACCAGCCACCAGGAAAACAATGCCAAATGGAAAATACCTGGCAGGACGAAGTGTACACCTTTAAAGTCAGCTAATACATTTATGAGTGCAAACATTAGGACAACTAATAAGTGAAGATACATAAATATTTATGACCCTTTCTCACAGGATAAGGACTATTTTACGGCCTCCACAGCCACACAGTGTTTAGGAAAGTGTCTGGATTAATGAGACCTTCAGTGTGAAGGTAATTACGATGTTTTAACTCTTATTACTTAGACACTTTGGTTGTTTTGCACAACTGTTTTCAATGCTGTTTCTCCATGATCTTGCACGTTTTTGCTTCATGTTGGGATGAAGCTACAAACTAAAGGTTGCAGCAGAACCCTGATGCCACTGCTGTGGGCGGGACATCTCATTTGTTGTTTCTAAGACCATTTTGTAATTTTCTTATTTTTCTCATTTACACACTCTAATGGCACTTTATTAGGTACACATGTTTATTTGATGATGGTAGCAATTCAAGGCATTTCGGGATCTACATGTGGTGATGTTGAAGTTTAAACCAATCATCAGAATCTGGAAGAATTGTGGCTTTTACCCTAATCATCATCAACCAGCCAATCAGAGAAAACATCTTATTCAGGCGTCCGAGCAACAAGCCCCGCCTACTTGCGGTGTTTTGGGGAAATTGTAGCCAGCAATTTTACAGAAGAGCTATGGATTCAACACGTTCAAATGACACACAACTTTTTATGACCTGTGTGAAGCCGTGAGATTTCTGGTGGAACCAGCTGCTCTATGTCTGAAAAAAACTGAACCAAACCATCATCGTCTTACTGCTTCCAGTCGTCTTCATCTTTTCTGCCAGTAGTAACATTCGGCTGTTTATCTTGTGACTCGTGTGATCAGAAAAGTTTTTCCATTGCGATTTTGTGAAATGCATTTATTTTGATACAGCTGTAAAACCACCTTATTGTAGCGCAAAAATCATTCCATTGGAAAGCTTCTTTTTTTAAAGTGCTGTTTCCAATAAGCAAATTTACTTTTGTACTTTCAGTTTCTGCAATTTTGTGGGAACTGGAAACGCAGCTGGTATGGATGAAAATCTCTCAGTAATCTTCCTGAATTCTTTCTGAATTTATGCCACAAAAAATTAAAAGCAGAATACCGGCATGCTAATGGCAACGTGTGCTTAATAAAGCAGTGAGCGAACCTATTATTAGGTTCAGCAATGCTGAAACTAATGATACCCGGCAAACTCAGCGCATTCATTTTAACAACCAAGGTTATGACTAACAAATTTAGTTCAACTGCAACATGAGAGGATACAGATGAAGGATTTTTTTTTTTTGCATTTTTTTTTTGCAAAGGCTCAACCACAACCAATTTTCTTTTTTCCTCTTACTGGGAAGAAATGCTTTTAGGTTCAACTAATAGAACAAATGAGTGTATAAAAAGTTGTTTGTTTTTTTTTGTCATATGTAGCTGAATCCTGAGCTGAATCCTCCAGCTGCATTTTGTTTTTAGTGAGTGCAGCGCTGAAACACAATGCAGAGCAGCTTTTCCAGCCCGTCCCACAATGCACTGCCAAGTCCCCAACACACTGCCACAACAGCAATCCCCCGTAAACCTTAGAAGACAAGGACACTCAGCAACCACTTGCAAAAGAAACATCGTCTTCCTTCTGTGTTGGCAATCTTTTGGTCACATAGTAACATCCATCCCTTTATTTCATCTTGTTCAAAGCTTGTGTTTTATTTGTTTGCATTTTCTGCACTGTGTTATGAAATATGAACAAATGTTTCACTGGTTCATTCACTGAGTCATTAAGTCCTTCAAGTACTGAAGAAAGCTTGATAGAGCAATTTTCTGTACCATTTATAAATGCATACAATGTAGCTATTCAACATGAAAAAGTTTTATAATGCAATGACTTCATGGATAATGAAAACCAGTAGAACATTTCCATTATTTCCATTCTATATACCTGAGGGGAATATTACCTTCTCTTCCTATTGGTCTCAGTTGTTGCTATTCAGTTTCCACTATGATGTCTATTATAGGTGGCTCTTTTCAATTCAGTTCATGTTCATTCATTATGAATAAAGTCCTTGAAGAATTATTCTACTGAATCCTTTTCTTTGAAATGTAAAGAAAATATGTTTCAATGTTCAGTTTTCTCTGTACTCCCTGTAACATGAAGCTTTAAAGCTGCAGTATGTAACTTTTATTAAAATTATTATTATTATTTTTTTTTTTTTCATATTTGTTAAAACTGTCATCTTGTCATGACAGATAGTCTGTGAAAATCAATCGAGCTCCTCTGCTTCCTCCCTGAGATACTATCGCTATCTGAAGAAATGCACCGTTTCAACCAATCAGAGGCAGGGGGAGGCTCTTATTGCTGTCAAAAACTCTAGTGGATGTGCTGCTAAATGTGCTTATAGTGGAGAGACAACTCACTATTACAGAAAAACTGTTTATCTGCTGTCATGCTAGCTAGTCTTGGCATTCACGGCACACTTTGATGACGGGCATAACTGGCAACACTAAGGAAGAACTGGGAGCACTGGGAGAAGGCAGAGGAGCGACATTTTTTCACAGATTATCTGTCCCATAATAAACTGTCACAACACAGTGACAGTTTCAACAAATATGTAACAAGCTTCAACAGAACTTATATGTATCTATAAGTATCATTAAAGGTTCTCACCATATGACAATGGCCACAATTCTAAGAACCGCTTCATTGAGACTTTGGCAGAAGTTGACCAAGGCGCTTCCATTGGGGCCCATTCTTCCTAACATGATGCCTGTCAAAACAACAGGATGTCAAAAGCACATCATTCTGAAATGGTTCCAAATCCCAAACTCAGTTGGAACACGCACCCATGGTGGCCGAGAAGATAACGATCCCGAGGACGTTCATTCCGTCACTCGTTCCTTCACGAGTGCGCACCAGCACGTCCGGAGGCGGGGTGAGGTCAAGAGCAAAGTTCTGGACATCACTGCCGTTGTCGTCCTGGATGCCGTAGATGAGCGGCCGCCGTGTGGTGGACTCTGACTGGGCCTGGCTCACCGTCGGCTTTGGCTTGACGATGAGCTGGCTCCGTGTTTGGTACTGTTGTCAGGGGAGACAGTGACACTTTTCATGAGGTTGAATAAATTGTGTTAAGATTTTTTTGAACCAGAACATACAAATGGATTTCCGGGAAATTTTCTGAAGCATTCCAACTGGAATGAACTGAAAACTAAGGTGATATTTTGACAAACAGCTGAATTAAAAACATTGCTTTTCAACAGAGGATGTAAGCAGAGCTTTAGTTTTAGCCCCTTCTTTAGAATTTTAGCAGATTTACTTCAAACCACCACAGGGCTCAAGGTAATGTAAGGGGCCTCCTCTGAAGGCTGGCAGATCCAATAATCCATAGTCAGCACATATTAAAGATTATTTTCGAAGCCCTTTGATGACATGTAGAAGTTAGCGTTACACCCAGTTTTGCAGGTTTTCTAACTAATAAACATGAATGTATTCCTATGATGTATACAATGATTACTAAAACAGAACACTAAAACTAATTCACCAAACAAGGAAATATTAGTTAGCAATAAAATCCTTCATTAAACAGCAAAAACATAAATATTGAATAAAATATTTGTCACTCCTTGACTTCAGTACTTAAATGGTGCTAGGTAAAGCTCTGGACAACCTGGACACGTTTTCATGTGATATTACTGTAATGGACTGATGATGTGCCTCTTGCTATTGACCTTTAAACTCAGGCATGTATGACTAAATTCGTTTTAGCTGAAGTTGCTGTTTTATCCCCATCAGTATTTAAAATCCCTGTTATAAGTCACCCTTCATTGTTTCATATTCCAGTTTTATTCCTTTTTAATCCCATATATTTCTATTAATTTTGGGAAACTCCTGTTCGTTTCTATGGTTTTATGTTTCCAACTTGGAAATGTCCTAAAATCTTCCACACTCTGGTTTTATTTGTTGTATTTCACCTCTTCTGTAATTATGTATTAAAGACATGTCCAGTCAGACTTTATCAGTTTCTCACACACTTATGAAGTTTTCTTTCCAATAGTTGGTTATTGTTAATGTATCTATTTAAACTAAAAAAATAAAATTAACAAAAAATCTACAATTGACAAAGGAACATTTGTATCTGTACTGTACCTTTAAAGGACTCTCTGTTGAATCTTACCTGCTGAAAAGTGGCCTGGACCAGATTTGATGGGAACATATTTCTGTAAAGAAAGAAAAAGAAAGAAAGTTGTAAAAAAAAAAAAAAAAAAAAAAAAAGTAACTTGGTTCTTTCTGTAGTGAAATCTGTTTTATTATGTTAATCTTTTTTACGGCTTACAATTATGTCTGCATTTTTGTGCTCCAAACTTTTATGCACATGAAACTTCAATGAGACATAGCAAGCAGATTTTTAAAGACTAGAGTCTTTCAGTGATTTGGACAAAATAAGACAACACCGTGTAAACAACTGTTAACTTGCTCCAAGGAGACTTAATTAATTTCACAGAAAACTGATTAAAATTAACTCATTTACAAAAGGTCTATTACTCCGTCTCCCTGGGCTAATAAAACTACACTCAGCTGGTGTCAGGAAATCCAAATCACTCTTCAATAAACATTTCCTTTGGTGTTTAGTTGCATGCTGCAGCTGAAGAACTAGACTTTAGCTTAGAACATCAGAGAAAGTCTCTCCTCAGCCCAGACTAAACTGAGCTGAGCTTAAAATATGAAGAAAACGTCTAGTTTTAATGGAAAACCTCATTTGTGCTCAGTAAAAAGACTCTGCACAGCTTATAAGGTCTGAAAAAAGATAGCAGTCAGTGCCAGTTCCAGAGCGGAGTCAGCAGCAGCATTGATCCTGCGTTTTATAGTTTAGTTTCCCTGAAAACCTCATTTAGAAACCAAGGACGTTCATTAAAAACAAGCTGGTGGAACATTATCTCCTCCTGCTATTCAACTGGTTCTGCGAGCGGAGATGAGATGTGTTTAATAAATGATAAACAGTCAGACATATACAGCGCTAAATTGGGGCCATAAGGTTTCTTAGAAAAATGGAAACTGAAACTGAACAAAAAGATTTGAAAGTTTAAAAAAAATACATATTTTTTTCAGTTTCAATTTCTTCCTGTTTTCATAAATATTTCAGTCTTCTGTCAGTTGTGTCAGCTGGACTTTAGAGCAGTGGAGACATCTGACCCATGTGGCAGACAGATGGACGAGTCTGTCTTAGCAGCAACTAGGGAACGGTATGGCTGAGTGTGTTGTGCCAAGTGTAAAGTTGGGTTCAGAGGGAGGATTATGAGCTTTTTAGATGTTTCGGGAAAAAGGAACCTTCAAAGCTTCAACATACTGAGACGTCTTGCTCTCAGCGTCATGGGAGCAGTTTAAGGACGGCCCCTTTCTGTCACAACGTGACCAAGTTCAATAAGGACTGACTGGACCTTACTCTGACAAATTACCTTCTGGAACATTTCAAATGGAGGCCTTCTCGTCCAGCATCAGTGTCTGATCTGACAGATCGGTCAGATATTCCCACGAACAAACTTCTAAACCTCAGGAATGGACGGGCCAACACCAAATTCAACACTAAATATTAAGAATGTCACTTAAGCTTGAGTGAGTTTGAAGGCAGAGAAGTGAATAATTTTGTCGCTGTAGTGAATATTTATTTCCTTTTATCAATTTTCGTAAATGAAACAGGTTGTTATAAGTGTTGCATTTATCAGTATTATCTACAAGGTGCTAATTTCCTTTAATTGTCATCATGTGTGCATCAAACATAACTACATGCATAGTGAGTGACCAGTATTTCTTCTGTTAATTCAAAAGAATCTTATGAGAAATAAGCTGGTTTTTACAGCCCAGAGTAACCCAAAATATGATCTCATGCCACATCAACATGCAGCTCCATCTGCCTTGCGGTTTATCCATGTGTTCTTAAGCACACTGCAGATGGACAGTAATGCCCTCATGGATTTCTCCTTACATGCCTCAGACAGCCGTCCTTAATCTTTAGTGCTGTATTGATGATGAGCTCACACAGATTAATGTAAGATAATAAAAAAAGATATTTATGGACAATCTCTGATGTGGCAACTGAAGCAAGAACACAAGCAAGTACTGGCAGGGATTTAGAGTGGTCAATGAGGCTCCCATGATCCTTTGGTAAGATGATCAAATCCATATAGCTAACTCTCCTGGGGGAAGGAAGCAACGGCCTCCATCTTCTCTGTTTCTGCCCAACACGGAAATAGTTAGAAATAGTTTGGCTGATAATGTCAGCTGAGGGGATTAAAAACTCAGTGGCCTTCCTGTTTTTTATGATGAACCATGAGTTTTTAACAAACTCGAGATGCTTTTTTGAAGGACACTAGCATGGTTTGTTATAGTTTTAGATGGTGAGTGGGGAGCAGAAGAGCTGACAGCATATCCATGAACTGGGCCGTGCAAATTGACATGTTGGTCGTCCTTGTCAGGCTGACAAAGAAACATGCCAGAGAAACAGTTTTAACAGCAGCTAATGCTAAGTGTTTTGTGAGTGGAGGCTCGTTCAGCTGATGCTCCTTGAATATATATATATATATATACATATATATATATATATATATAAATTAACTAAAAATTTTAATCCAAGTATCATTGCTGTAAGGATGCAGTGCAATGCATCCTTACAGCTCGTCTAAAAACCTGAGCTCAGACCCGTTCAGTCAGTGTCCACATTTCATCCCTTTAAACTCTCATTCTACAGGTTTTTTCCTCCACATAAGAAGTGGAGCCAGTCTTCCTGTCAATATCAATGTGAAGCTCACTGCAGCATCCTGCATGCTGCTTGTACTTAATAATTTTTGCTTTGAGAACACTGATTTGCCACAGCTCTAACAAGCATCACTTGTCCCCTGCTTTGTGTTCCTCCTGGTGCTGTGCATCACTCTCACACCACCAGCAGGGCCCGTCACCCCGTCGGAATAACGGAACAAAAAGCGCCTCTTCGGTTCTGATGCTGTCACGTCTGCGTCTCTGCTCTCCCATCGGCCCCGTGGCGTCATTCTGAAAGCTCAGACTGCTGGCGTCTTACCGGATTAGATCCAGCAGGGCGTCGGCAGAACTCATGATGTGCTTGCCGCTGTCCTCAGAGTCCTCCTTCTGGGCCGCTCCGCCCGGGTGGATGATGGACACCATCATGATCCCCACGATCACGGCCACAAACGTGGTCCAGAGATAATACGACACGGTGATCAGGCCGAGCCGGCTGGAGCACTTGGCATCGAGGGCCGCCAGTCCAGACATCAAGCTGCAAGAAAGAAGAGTCGGATGTTCTTTATTTGTTCATGTCACATAGAATCAAATGCCGTTTGCTGCTGTTCAGTCACATATTTTTTCTTGCTGATTTCAAGCAAATTAAGCTTTTATAAACGCTGAAGGTTTACAGGGCTTTGGCTGTTCACAGATAAATAGGATTTATCACAGTGCTGCTTTCATTTTGTATAACAGAACCATTTTATTTTTCAAGTCCACTTTTTAATTTAGCATTTTGTTACTTTTGTTTTCAGAAATACAGCCTCAATTTCATCCTTTTATTTGCCCCACACATAGATACAGTGTATGTCACTATATGTGGTGACATGCACTGTATCTATGTGTGGATACAGTGTATAAATACTATATAAATACTGGTGTATTCATATTTATCTAATACATTTTAAAAATTAATTATTTACTTGTGGATTTCAGTTGTGCAAAGCTCTATGTGTTGGAGTGTTTTATAAAACCTAATATTCATTATATAGAGTTGTTAATGGTTTTGTTTTGGGTCATAAATGGAGCAAACACAAGTTGCATTTTAAATGTCAAAATAAATAAATACAAGAAAAATGACACTGCTTTTAATGAACTACTTTGTCATGGTCAATCATTTTATGTGAGAAATTCTAACATTTCACTAAATCAAAGTGAGTTTGGTGTGGAGGTGGAGCGTAGGCCCTGCATCAAACCTCCGTCTGAGGTTTTATTCCTGACCTCTGCTGAACGTCTCGTCTCTCCATGTCTTGTAAAACAGGCAACTGGAGCCACAAACCTTTGAAAAACACAAAAATGTACTCCACAGCTGAGCTTAATCGTCTTCTAAATGATCGATTCAGGCAGTAAAGGCTCTTTCAGCTGCGTATCGCAGGATCATTTTTTGCTAAACACAAATGACATTTTCAATTAAGTCAGTCCTTTCTCAAGATGGATGTGTAAGGTCATGCTGTCCTTGTTGGCTAAAAAGTCATAAAAAATCAGAACCACTTGCTGATGAGTTTTTATAATGATGTTTCTTTTTGTGTCAGGGAGCAAATGACTTCTGGCTGATTAAAAATATCTGCAGAGTCAAAGGTGTTTGCAAGTCGTCTTCTGATTTCCTCATCAGGTTCTTTATGTTTTGGACAAAATGTTGACATGCATCGCAGCACCAGAGAGACGTAGCCATCTCTCAGATTTCTCCTGTCGTGATCCTGATAGACGGAGCTGGAATGAGTTTTTTTTTTTTTTTTCGATGTTGGTCAGCGGGATTCAGTGTTGGACTCAAACATGAAGTAGGAACCCCTGAGGACAACAGCTGATTTGTAAGGACAAGAGGTCAGCTAAGGTCGTTTAGTTCTCTGATTAAGGAAAGTAAAGTTTCCTACTGGCTTCATTCTGCGTCTTCATCAGTTTTATTGCTTTTGTTTGGGTGATGATTCACACATTTCACATTTTCACACTCCGGGACTCAGAACACATTTTCAGATTTAACACTACGAGGACCAGATCGTCCAATAGTGTTTATACTTCTGTTTGAACATCTATATGTGGAACCTCCAGTGGTACTGAAGGCTGAACCAGACAGTGAAGTCCATAATTCTTTACCAAACATCCTGTCTGATTTCTCTCGACATTTCCGTCAAACTGCAAACATTGCATGACACATGACCTTATCCTGTTAGCTTTACAACTTTGATTGGATAATCTAGAGCAGGTAAATCCTTCCATTTTTTTTTTCTCTGCCTAATTTTCCTTTTAATTCTGGCTCCAGTCACGTCAGATGAGTTTCCATTACAAAATGGGCTCAAATCTTTTTCTATATTCTGCTGATGTTAAAAAAAACGAGATTTTGCAATTGTAGATCTTCCTCAAGATGAATGAGGAATGAAATGAAAATTGCACATGAATAAGTCATTAAAATCATATCAGCAATAAACAGTTTTATAAGATATATTCATAATTCATCTCGCCCTCATCATCTATCAGCCAATCAGAGGAGCCGTTGGCCTCTTATTCAGAGGTTGGAGTGACAAGCCCCGCCTTCTTGGGAATGTATGTGGCGTTTGGGGAAAATTATAGTCAGTGATTTTACTGAAGAGTTCTGAATTTTTCAACTTTTTGTGTCTGGTGGAGCCAAATGCACATTGTCTGAAAAACAACAAACTGCAAACCGTGAAGAAGACGACTTCCTGTCGTCGTCTTCATCTTTTCCACCAGTAGTAACATCCAGCTGTTGATCATGTGACTCGTGTGACGTGGGAAATTTTTTTCCATTGCAGATTTGTGAAATACAACACATATTCTGATACGGCTAAAAAAAACCACTGCATCCTACTGCAAAAACATTTTATCAAAAAATTTGAGTTTGCATTGAGTGAATTTATTTTTCGTAATTTCAATTCGCACAAACCTACAGCGAAGTGTTAAGATTTCAGCCAGTGTGACTGAAATCGCTGCGTTCACCCACAGTGAAACAATAGGTTACTCATTCGGGACAAATTCACATATTAGCAGAAACCTAAAAAATAAATAAGCAGGTGTTTGTTTTGACATCTGAGTAACAGAAGAATGAGATTCCTGCTGTGTGGGTTCCCAACCTGAGCTGCTTCAACACCTGACTCAAAGAGAGACTTTAACGTTTCTTTAATGACTGAAGCGATTAGAACCATTTGTAGAATTTCCAGTGGATCTTTTTCTTGGGTTCTCTTTAGCGATTCTCTTTATGAACATCTGAAACAGCATCTGACTATTAGACGCCTTATAATGCAGACCTAGTGTTGTTACTTTGAAAAGATTTGAATGAGAGACATTTGAAGCATTGTTGTTAATAGTAATAATAATAACAGCACACACCTCCAGCTTTTATTACTGAATGCAAAAGCTAGATTTCCTTAGAGTCAAGTCTGTAATTAAGTATTTTTGCACTGAGGCATGAATCACATTTCTATCAACAGAAAGAAATTATAAACTGTGAACTTCGATTATCATAGAAAGGAGAAGGATGTTTGTTGTGTTTCACTAAGAAACAAAAGTGGTGAGTTCCTGCTTTGTTCTTGGTTTACATTATTTATTCTGTCACGATTAAGTGGAACGTGATTATTAACGCTGCTGTCGGTTCCTTTACTGGGATCAGACCACAGAACAACAGCAACATCTGTATTCAGCCAACCAGCTGCTCCTTCTGTAACATGCATTTGTAACATTCTTCTGTAAATAATAAAGCATTATGTTATCTGTGAAAAGAAAATGTTACATGAAGACATGCATATACGTGCCTTGTTGTAAAGTGGAGGTCATGCAAACGACTCATTCCAGCATTGAATTCAAATGCGATCTTTTCAATATATTAGTAAATATTTGAAAACATTTTATGAGTTTCTTTGCTTCAACATGTACAATATTGCAACTATATTAAATTATTACTAAGTTATGCACATAAACAGGAGCATTTCAGATTATAATAAAACATTCTGCTAATAAACCAAAAAGAAGCAGATAGCTGCATCTGTAGCCATCTGGTGACACTTTGAATAAAAAAAACACGTCAAACTGCTTTAAGCAGCTGGTCTCACTATTGGACTGCATGGTCACTACCTTAGTTAACGGAACGAGGAGGATTAGTCAGTGAAGCGGCCAAAAGGTGAAACTGGAGGAGCTACACAGAGACAAAGCTCAGGACAGGAGATTTATCGACAATAACTGAAAAACTGTAAAACATTTGAAGGTGGTTTAACTTGAAATAAAAAGTTCGTCTGCTGCCTTGAAAATGCAATTTAGTCAACAAGAAAACTGTTCATAAAGTTGATCTAACAACAACAGACCAGTTGTCTAAGCATTGTTTTTTAAGCTCATTAAACTTAATGCTGCAATTTAATCCAAGTAATTATTTCACAATATACAAGAAAAAAAAAACTGCCCTCACCTGGTTAATGGACACATTTCTCTATTATTTTTACTCACAAAAAAACACAGTAAAATAGCTACTTAGTTTACTTTAGGATTGTTAAAGTTCTTGTTAAAATTGCATGAAGAAATTTTGAGATCTGATAATGAATTTTACTAAACATCACAATGAATTCTGCTGTGAAATATTTAGTGTGAACAGGACATTTGTCCTCAAGCTTTGCATTTAAATGAACATTTTCCTTCATAACACACAAGAGTGAGATCAATGTAACACACGTCCATCTCCGGATACATTCTGCTAAGCATTCTGGGAAACAATCTCCACTGCTGTCTTTTTCTTCTTTCAGTTTTTTAAGTTCTAACCTAAAAACTCTGGTTTATTCAACTGTAGATTTGACAAAATGAATAACATTCTTACTAGTGTAAGTTTCTCTTTCACAAACTCACACATTTAGGTTCAAAATCTAAAACTTGCTAAATTTATTTGACAGAAGATAGTAGACACAACTAAATGTTTTACAGTGTATCCGGTCCTTAAGTCTTGATGTCAACTGGAACGGAACAGACAAAAGTCAGATGACGTTCTTAGTGCAGTTTTTTGAAATCCATGTCGGGGACGACTAATGTGGAAACAGGTTCTAAGGTCAGATTAGAACAAAACTGAACTTTTTAGCCTTCACTAAAAATGTCACATGGGGCATGAGATGAAAATCTGAGCCAGAATGAAACCATAGTGGAGCTTGGTGGTTTTATGTTTATCACACAAAATACATAGAAAATACATAAGAGTTCGTGATACAATGTGAAAAAGTTGCAGCCCAGAGGTTGTTGATTCTGCCCACTGGAGAATTGTGGACAGGTCTGGAGGGGGGTGAGTGCAGGTACCTGGACACGACAAGCGGCAAAATGAGCATCTTCAGCATCCTCATGAGGAGTTCACCAGGAAACTGGAAGTACTTCACCTCCTGCCAGGAGCAGAGCACAGGACACCGAAGGGAGAGGTTCATTAAAAAAAGATAAGAAAAGCAATTTAATGACATTTAAGAAAAGGTCACTATTAATAATACAGGATGGTAAAGTAACTTCTGAATAGTCTCTGAATGTTCCACCTTAGAAGCAACAAGAGGAATTAACAAAAATGAGGCTGGTGACAATTTGAAATGTCTTGCTGCGGAAATGTGCTATACAAATAAAATTTGATTGATTGATTGACATTGATTTTACTTTTGTAGTTAAAAAAACTGGTGCACATTACAGACATGGCAACCCATTAGTAAGTCTTTTGATTTTCTTATGGATCCCCTTTGCCCCAGAGTCGCCTTCCTTTTTGAAGACAGTTACAACCCCCCTCCCCAAAAAACAAGCTCCTTAATTGTCTTTATGGTAAATGGTTTGTGTTGGATAAGTACTTTATCAAATCAGATGATAATCAGGTGCCAAATGTAACTGTTTAACTCTCCCGCAGTCTCAGTGCGATGCTCAGGCAGAGCAGCAGATGTTGCAGTCGGCTCTCTGGGTAAACCATCATCTCTTCAGTTCACGAAACCACAAGAAGGCTGCTGGAAAATGGCAACCTGGGCAGAACTGCACATGCAGCAAAAAGGTTCAGGCTAACTGATGTGAACAGAGCAGACAAATACTTATAAAGTCTCTCTGAGAAGATCTGGCAAACAAGAACCACTTGTTAACTTACAAGATGTTTTGATTTCTACCCCAAAAGAAGATAAGCAGGGCATTCAAACTGATCTTTACCGACACAGAGGCAGATTTAATAGGTGAGGCAAATTAGAACTGACAGGTTAGTTGTTGCAGTTGCTAAAATATTATATCTGATAGAAATAATACCCAGTAGAAATCTTTATCATTCACCTCTAAACTGTGTCCTCTTCCTCAAGCACAGATTTATTGTGCTCATCTTTTAATAAAATGCTTTTCATCTAAGAAATCGTGATTGCAATTTTAAAGCATCCATCCAGTCATGTATAAACCTTTCAAGCATTTTAATCAGCTATTTTTTTTAATGCTCAATAGTTACTTTTTTTCATTTTAATTTCTTTATTTACTGATATGATAAATTTCTAATTAACCAAAAAACAAAACAAAAAAAAACCCTGACTTGCTCACTCTTTTCAGCAATTTTAAAGAGGTTCTGACTGGAAACTACAGGGCATTAAAGAAAACTTTCTGAAAGTAACTGGAAGAAACCAGCATCCTCAACAACTACATCAAAAGTTTTGAAATGAAGGTATGTGCAGGTTTTACCGCCGGCTCCCCGACCAGACAGTCTGTTCCGGGCTTTTGAGGATTCAGATTCTGGCTGCTTTCTATTTGCTGCTGTGGTTTGAGGTTTCAAGACTTTCTGTTCAAAGAAAAACATGAGCATTTCCAGAATATCATTTGCTATCAACTAAATAGTCTGATAACATTTTCAAAAGCCCATATGGAGTATTTGGAAGGTCAGCTGAATCATCTGACACTCAGAAACATGAGAAATATATTTTTCTTATTCTTACTTTATATTTTAACCAAAATGTTCATTTTGAAAATACTGTAATTAGAATGTGTTTAATTCAGGACAATCTTCTCTGTTGGAGTATTGAAATGAGTCAAATACAGTATGACTAATAGGGTATGAGTCATACATGACCTTTTTGCTGAATAAAAGAACAGTTACAGGTTAGTTAACTAACCAACTAATCAATGCAAACAAATCACAATTATAAGGTACTTAGAAAGCATCCCTACATGGACTCTTCTGTTTCTTTTTGTGTCTCTTCTCTGTCGTCTACAAGTCATACTGAACCAGGTTCTGGTTCTGCTGGAGGTTTCTTCCTGTTAAAGGGGAATTTTACTTTCCTCTGTGGCCACATGCATGCTCAGCATGAGGGATTGCTGTAAAATGCAGGAATTTTCTGTCGCCCCTGTTGGCCCAGGAGGAGAGAATGATCAGTGACTCGATGCAATCTGCTGAGTTTCCTTAGGTAGAAAAAAGAACTGAACTGAATGAACTGAACTGTTTGATTAGTTAGAATGTGCATGTGATGAGCTGAAATGACTTGTTTCTGAAGTGCCTCGAGTTTAGTCAACATCTAGTGTAAAATGGTGCTATATAATTAAACTGAATTCAATTGAAAGATGCTAAGCACAGTTAATTTTTGTAATAAAATATATATTTTTAAACGTACTAGGCCTGAGGACCGACACAGCCAGTCCCAGAAAGTTTAAAAAGTCAACATCAAATTATTTTGTATATTTATTTTAATGAATAAAAACCCTGTTTAATAGCTTCTGCTCTCTCCCTGTCTCTCCCCCTCTCTCTCTCTCACACACACACACACACACACACACACACACACACACCCGCACACACCCACACACAGTGATATCATCTTTTCTCCTCATATAAATACTGAATTACTGCTCACAGCAGGTAGGCCTCTATGTGTTACGACCTCCTGATCGTTCCCACTTAGAAAAGAAAAGGCACTTGGATGACTGCCAGAGGAAAAATCAATCAAACTGAGCATCGAGAGACCAGGGCTGACACATCTGAGCAGAATGCTGCATGACTGAGAAACGTCTGTTTCAACTGCAGAAAAAAAGCAGGCAGGAACTCTAACAGCCATGCTGTACGCTCTGATTATTGTTGACGCTGCTGTTAAAGGAGAGTTATCACGCAAAATCCATTTTCTTCAATTTAATGTAACGTTATAAACCTCCATCTAGCACATTTCCAGAGTGTTGCTTTGATTCTTGTCTGAGGAATCCTTGAGACTTCAGACACAAGAACTTCACCACCACCACCACCCTCTACCTCCCTCCACCTCCTGCTGGCTGTCCAGGACTTCACAGAGGATGGTCAATACTAAGAACTAAATGAACCCTGACTCAGTCCTCCCTTGATATTTAATTGGTTCATACATCCAAAACTCTACATGTTCAGAGTAAAGCAGGTTCTGGCTCTCAGAGAGCTTTTTAAATCCAGCTCATAATAGAAATACAGAAAAACTATAAAAATAGTGGTTAATATCAAATCTCAATATCTGCAGCATGCAGTTAAACTATATTAAGATAAGCTGAGGTAAATAAATAAAGCATGACTTGATATTTCCATTGATTTTTTTCCCCATTCAGTTCATTTAGATGGTGTCAACTGATAATATAGCTTTAAGACACAAAATAAGTTAATTTAATACAACCATACAGCCAAGTCAGTTTTAATAACTGGTTTATTTTTGCTCTCAATCCTAATGTTATGTTTCATGTCTCTTGCTCCATGGACCAAACTTCCAAGATAAAAGTAATCAGGGGTCACATGTATGTTTTGTTTCCAAATGAATTGCAATATTTCTGTTTCACGATCTTTAGACGTTTGGGATTTTATTTCTGTTTGGTTTTGATCATTGCCTTGCTGTTTATTTCTGTTCAATAGTTCATACTCAGATCGCTTGTCTGTGTTAATTATTATTAGTCAGGCACTACCACATTAGTTTATTCCTTGGTGTTTTGTTTCTTAATTTATTTTGTGTTTTGATCTTTCTCTTTGTTTACTTTTGAGTCTTGGGCTACATTCGCAAAGCAGGCAAAAGTTTTTATCATGTTTTTATCTACCCTTTGTGTCAGTCGGAACAGACAAAATCTAATCTTTCCACCCTCCTAAACAATCTGATTTGTATCATTTCCATATGGAATAGTTGTAATAAGAATAAACAATGGAGGATAAATTCCAAATGTGATTAAATGAAGTCTCTGTGTGCAGTTATAAATCATATTTCTTTAGCTAAGTGGCATCTTGAAGAAGCTTATTTGAAACATGCTTTTCAAATGATTATTTGTGTTTGTGAGGCTTTAAGCATCATAAAAAAGAGATGATGGTTTTTATCATTATCACAATATTACAGCAAAATATAGTAAGAAAAGTCGAAGTCCATATTGCAAGACATTAACCAACTCAAGAGCCTTTCCAAGAAAATATTTTCATCCAAAGCAGGTCCAAGTCTAGATACTGTATTTCAGCTTGTCTGAGCAAACAAATAAATTTATCCTATGTTTTGAATTTGTCATTGAACAGTTCTTCTCATTGTCACTGTTTGTTCAACCAATCAGGAAACTACATTCTTGAAACTGCAGATTTTCAGAGTGTATATTAATATGAGGGTTTGCAAATACGTCTTGTCATGGTTGTTTCATCAGTAAGAAAATACTTTTTGATCATTTGGGGCTGGTATGGGTTTCCACTGGTTGTGCTAAGATACAGAATCCGGGAAAATCAGATTTTAAGTGTGAAACCGACTTAAAGAAGACGGGGGTAGAGTTTCCTGGATGGGACATTTTTAACCCTTGACCTCTCAAAATGTGGTAGCAGTGACGCTCCAGTTGACTCTCCTGCATGGTGACTTACAGCCTCTAAAAGGCGAGACTGTCTGTTACCCATGGAGACACGGGGAGCATCGCTCTGACACCCACAGCTGGTAGGAACGAATGGATCATGACAAGAACTGTGGTGCTGCCCCATCAGTGATGAGCTAATCTGTGCAGCGCATTGTGAGAATGTCATGACCGTATGAGCTCAAACAGGAACATTTCTCTAACTTTTCTTGTTTGCTGTCAGCCACATGGAGATTGTTGCTATGCCGATCCTCCTGGCTGCAACTGTTGGACAGCAGGCCGTGCTTGTTATTATTGTCATTATTCATGCTGAATAATATTGCCAATATTTATAAAACCAGCGCATTTCAGCCTAGTTTGTCATTGTCAATACACACAATCAGACAAATCACACTAATTATCTCATCATCATGGCATACGATATATTTGGGGCAGTGATAATTTTGTCATCAAAGTTAATTTGTGAAAAGCTGGAAAAAAAAAAAAAGTAAAGGGAGGATTTAAGCCAAAATCAAAATTGGTCCAAGAAAGGAACAGAGATGTACTGCAGATGGTTAAATGCCTGGAGCGGCTTACCGATGCACATGGGATGCTGAATGCTGTTCCATGTGTTCAGATGAACCAGTGCAGCTCAAACTGCGGGTCCTGATAGAAAGGTGTCAGAATACAAAGAGGATTACAGTTTGGTGCGTTTGTGGCTTCAAAGCAGCAGACGGGTGAGGACGGAGACAGCCGCAGCATTAAAGCAGATAAACGCGTCCTATTATAAAGCAACAATGGTTCAGGAACAGTTTAGTGAACACAGAAAAGTTTGGATGTTAAATTGGCCTCCAAGTTCTCAAGTACTTAATCCAAATGAGACACGATGGGATGTTCTGGACAAACAGACCTGATCCATGGAGTCAGGTTTTCCATCCCTGCTGGTCAGCTGCCTTCTTGGCTGCTGATCTGATTAATGAAAGGCTGGCAGCGGCAACTTAACCACCAGCGCTGGAGAACGAGAAGATTACTTGTCTCAGCTTTGGAGATGCTAGTGACTAACATACCTGCTCTGCTGTCCACTGGTATGGACAAGTAGGTGCTAGTATTTAAAAAAAACAAAAACAAGCAGCATTCTAAGGCCGGTCACCCTCTGGATTAAACATGCTTTTTAAAACAAAATTTTATCAAGAAAAATGGCTTCAATAACCTTTAATGCATGTAATATTAAACACAAGACACATTTATACACAATGACATCATAAATAATCTGGCAAGCTTTACAATCACAGATATTGTATGTCAATCTTTTCTCATGATATTTTTTTCTGTGTTCACATGTATAATCCAGTGGTTGAGTAGCTTAGGCATGCTAGTTGTTAGCCTCTAAAATGCTAACGCGAGTAGTCTCCTTTTGGTGCCATTGTTAATCCGATCAGTAGCTGCTTTAAGAATGGACATATTGTCCTGTGACAGAGATGTTGCCATCGCTGGTTGTGCTGTGGCCTGAATTTTGGCCCTAATGCCATGCCGTATAAGAAGGTAGTGTTGATGTGAAGAAGCTTTGAGATCGTTCAGCTGCACCACATGCTGAGCCACCATCACCCTGCCGCCCCTCTGCTCAACTATATGATGTTTTTTTTTAAAATGCCTGGCTTTAGTTTTAGACATTTAGCCTAGCTCGTTAGCATAAGAGTTTATTCTAAAGCTCTGGTGGTAAACAGGCAGGGGAAATTTATTCCAGTGTTGCAAATAAATATAATTCATCATAGTAAATTGATGACCTAACAAGTGGAGTAATTATTCATTCACATAATTCCAGATTTGTTTCAAATATAATAAGTTAAATAATTATTTGGAAAATACCTTCTGTATTTCAGAAGGTCTGTCGAATTTAATATTACAAGAATGACAAAAAAGCCTCTTGTGATTTGCAGTATTTACCTGCATTGCACAATCAGGCATCAGTCACCTGAACAGGATTGAAAGTGAGGAAGGATGTAAGTTATGGAACTAAAGTCATTTGGAAGCTCCAGCTTTGCAGACAGGGGATGCCAGTGCAACCATTGTGACAGACTGAGCTTTTCCGCTCTTGTCCTCTGATACTTGAATAGGTAGATTTATTTCCAATTTAACACAATCCATAATTCACAGCAAAAAGCTCATCTGTATCCAGCAAACATGGCGCTTGTGTATTTTGTCTCGTCCTCTGGGCTGCTGCCTCTCTGCAGACCAATCTCATTTCTTCACTCTGTCAAAACAAACTTGGCCATGGATCAGGGTTTGAAAAAGCTTCTTAGGACGTTTTTTTCAAACCTGATGTCACAGCTGTAGCTCAGCAACAGATGTCTAATGAAACTGAACTCTGGTTTTTCACGTGACAACTTGCAAACACTATTGGTCTCTGGAGAAGTGATCAATCATCAATGTAGAATGAGTGCATTGGGATCATTTTCTGTTCAAGGTCATTAACGGCCATAACTTTTTATGAGGCCTTCTAGAGAGGAAAATAGAGTCGCCGAGGAAACAGAACAGTTAAATAAATATTGTTTCATCAATTAAACCAAAGCAGATTTGATCTGTTTTCTCCCAAATTAGATACATGTGAAAAGATTTTCAATACTGTTAAACTTTTAGAAGTTCTGACTGAATGCAGAGAGAATATTTTAGCAATTAACTGTGTAATTTTATCATTATATTTTGTTGCCCATGAGTACATTCATGGTCTTGATGTGGCCCCCGAGTCACTTCATCTCTTGCGTTACAGAATGTCGGCCCTCCAGCCACAGACTGGACCACAGTTTTATGAACATATTAACAGTTAAAGCACAAACAGGAAGCGTTTTGTTGCATGAATGTGACAATGTGACACTGACAACAGCAAACTGCCAGCTGAATTTGTGAATAATCAAAACGTTTCACTTCAGCCGTTGAGCGGTTTCTTAAAGAACATCAGAGATCAAACAGCGTCATAAAAACCTGAGAACAGCGGACACAGCAGGGAGGAAGTCATAAATAAAAATGGATAATTAGGTTCTAAACCCGTTAAAGTTTGAACATCTCACAAAGTATATAGTTCTAATATGACTATTCACCCAAATTGACAGGTTGAGCAAGGAGAGAGATAAGAAGTGTGGTTAAGGGTTAACTCAGTCATAATTTGTTGTGGGACACAAAGCCAGACAGGCGAATGTCAACCTGATGTTGTCGGTGATGATGATTTACTGAACTGGAAGCTGTTAGGCAGATGGAGACATGAGAGGAATGTTAAACACGAGCTGTGATGAATACAGACTGAACAAGGAGACAGGAGGAACAGTGTGGAAACAGACAATGGCAGAATCTCACAAAGAACTAATGACACTGACTGTTTCTGGGCTGAGTTACAAGTAAACCAGCAGAGACGAATCAGTGGAGTGCAAAGTTTGAGAAACCAAACAGAGAAGATCAAATGACTGTAAGACTTAGAAAGGAACAGAAAACAATCAAGCTATATCAAAGATAAAGGCTAAAAGCCAACACATAACCTCCATGAAAGCATAGAAATCTGTTCTTTTACTGGAGATATAATGTTGAACAAAGTTTGTTCTGGACAAGACATTTTATACTTCACAATAACATGTGTGCAGAACTCTTGGAAAGACCCACAGATTCTTCACACTGAAGTATTTCTATATAAGGGGCGTTGAGCGCCATGCAAGAAAAAAGTTCTGTCCAAATGATGCATCAAGAAGAAGTTCCAAACACAGCCGAAAGGGAATGACATCATTCACTATCAGCTTTGGGAGAAAGAAAAAAAATTGACAAAATGACAATCTCAAAACAAGAATAGAGTGACCGAAATCAAAGAACAACAAACCCAAATGAGCCATGAATGGAACCAACCCTTTCATGCACAGCGGTCACTGCAGTGGACAGCTACTATATCTAAAAGCCATTTTCTTGTGTTTCTTGTGGATTTTTATGTTATAAATGCACACAGACTACTGACGTGCACAGTAGTGCATCATACAATACACGATCAACTACTGACCATTCACTGCAAGTGCAGGAAAATGTCTGTTAAATCCAATATGGCAAACAGACGAAACAGCATGAAACAGTATGCTGACCAATTCAGGAATATTCAGTCCCTCCTTCTACTGTAGGGAGCTACAGTAGAAGATAAAAAATGTAATATATATATATATATATATATATATATATATATATATATATATATATATATATATATATATAAAAATTCCCTTCTCACCCACCGCGGGTGGTTCTTATCCTCTGAGCTCGGGTCCTCTACCAGAGGCCTGGGAGCTTGAGGGTTCTGCGCAGTATCTTTGCTGTGCCTAGAACTGCACATTTCTGGACTGAGATGTCTGATGTTGTTCCTGGGATCTGTTGTAGCCACTGCTCCAGTTTGGGGGTGACTGCCCCGAGGGCCCCGATGACCACAGGCACCACTGTGGTCTTCACCTTCCAGGCCCTCTCCAGTTCCTCCCTGAGGCCCTGGTATTTCTCCAGTTTCTCGTGCTCCTTTTTTCTGATGTTGCAGTCACTCGGTATTGCTACATCCACCACGACGGCTTTCCTCTGTTGTTTATCCACTACGACAATGTCCGGTTGGTTCTACCTTACCATTTTGTCTGTCTGGATCTGGAAGTCCCACAGGATCTTAGCTCGGCCATTCTCCACCACCTTTGGGGGTGTTTCCCACTTTGATCTCGGGGCTTCCAGTCCATATTCTGCACAGATGTTCTGTACACTATGCCTGCCACTTGGTTATGTCGTTCCATGTACTCTTTCCCTGCCAGTATCTTGCACCCTGTTGTTATGTGCTGGACTGTCTCAGGGGCCTCCTTGCACAACCTACACCTTGGATCTTGTCTGGTGTGGTAGATCTGGGCCTCTATTGCTCTGGTGTTTATGGCCTGTTCCTGGGCGGCCAGGATGAGGGCCTCTTGCTGTCCTTGAGTCCAGCTTTTTCCAGCCATTGGTAGGACTTTCTGATATCAGCCACTTCAGTTATTTGCCGGTGGTACATCCCATGTAGGGGTTTGTCCTCCCATGATGGTACCTCCAGCACCTCAACTTCTGTTCCCCATTGTCTGAGACATTCACTGAGCACATTGTCTGATGAGGCTTTGTCCCTGATGTATCTATGGATCTTGGATGTTTCGTCCTGGACAGTGGTTCTCACACTCACTAGTCCTCTGCCTCCTTCCTTGCGGCTCGTGTACAGTCTCAGGGTGCTGGATTTGGGGTGGAACCCTCCATGCATTGTTAGTAATATATATATATTACTAATATATATATATATATATATATATATATATATATATATATATATATATATATATATATATATTGTGACATCAAGCAATGCCAAAAGACTAATACTACTGATGTATTTTCCAAATAACATCCTTGTATTTGCAAGAAATTACACAACATAGGGATAAACCTAATGTTCATCCAAGAAAAAAAAAAACTACCTCTTGTTTATGCCTTTAGAAAATCAAAAATGCTTTGGAAAAAAAAAAAAAAAAAAAAACTGACCTAAAAGATCATAATTTATGCATAACAAGGCTAAAGCAAGAAACGTACAAAGGCTAAAAAGTGTCTGTCAAAAGCGTCTAGATTTCTAAACCTTTGTGCACAAACACCTGAGATCAACGTCTCCTCTAGAAATAACATCAATATCAATATTTATCCTCCAGGTTCTGCCTCATGTTGTGGCCTTGACACCCAACATCCAGCCATAAAAGGTCAATGCAAAAAACCTCATAAATGTGAAAGTGCATTTAAATGAGTCAGCTGATTAATGATTAACAAGAGCGCTCAGGAAGAAGAAACAAAAAAAAAAAAAAAAAAAACATAATATCTAAATGTATTTGATGAGGAATGACATTATAGCACAAATTAAAACAAAAAACTGTTGATTTTGCATAATACTCCATTTTAAAATAGGAAAGCTGATTTTAGAACAGTTTGGCTGCAGAGGTTCTGCTGCTGATAGGGGTATGAGAAACTAATGCTTTTTAAGAGTTAGGATGGTTCATTTCAAGGAGTTTAAAACTTGGCAATATATGCAAAGCCCTCTTCCCCATAACTTTTACTGTGTGCAATTATTTCATGGAACGATTTTCCCATTTCTGAAATTACTAGCATCATGGAGATTAGCCTTTCAGGCATCCTGCCAGGGAATGCTAACACCAAACAGAACCTTCAGAATATAAACACAGAAAGTGGAATTTATAATCAGGCCCACATCTCGAAAAATGTGAATATTGTAAAAAGAAAAAAAAAAAAGTTCAATCTGACCTCATATTGATTCATGTAACTGGGTCATTACATGTTCAGTGGAAAGAAAAACATTAGTAGGAAAATGTGAAGCAGCAACATGGATAACCACCGTGAGAGGAATGTCAAGCACAATGCATTCAAGAATTTTGGAGACTAGAGTCAGCACATCAAGAACCGCTCCACACACACGCACACACCCCCCACACACACACACACACACACAGACCAATTCTACACACACACCCCTTCTACACACACACACACACACACACAACAAACACACACTAGTCACAGTGTGTGACACCAGTCACAGTGTGTGTTTGTAGGAGGAACAAGTAACCCTGGAGGAAAACAGCTGGCTGCAACTTTGAATATTTTTTAAGAAGTCGTAGAGGAATGTACTCCCACACTGAGGAGTGACAAAGTAAGTCATATTTATAAAGCATTTAGCCTAAAGAGATATGTATATGAAACTTTCTCACTTGCTGTTAAAAATCTGTCATATTCAGCAGTTTGCAGCACTCATGAGAGCTGAGAGGTTACAGCTGAGGAAATCGCTCGTGATTAAGTTTCTGTGTTTACCACTTTTTTCAAATCTAGGTGACTTTAGAAAGCAAAAAGCAAAGTGGATTGTTTTCTCTGGAATGGTTAATGCCATCATAGATAGATGTGAACCAAACATTTCAGTATTTTATACCCCTTGCTTCTGTTGGGATTTCTAGTACTTTAAGGTACAATTTATCCACACATAAAACACCGTTTTCCTGTTTGAACGAATGGCCAATGTGACAAGAAATTGGCCATTGGCAGAAGAAAATCCATTCCTCCTGAAGTCTTTTCTCCCCAAATAAGGGAAGCTGTTACTTCTTTGATGGCTTCAGCATCTCCCTTCCACAAATCCCATTGATTTATTAAGATAACAGTTGTCCTTTAGCGGCTTATTCCCATGGCACTTTTTTTTTTTTTTTATCAACTTCACTGAGGTCTGAATTGCAATGAAACAGTCAGCAGCATTCAACAAACTGCTGCTGCAAGAAGGTAAGAAGGATACAGCACAGAAAAGGAATGTCAACCAAACAAGCCTCTGTTTTTTTTACAAAGGAGTTTGAAGTATTAGTTGTAACCCTCAGTGTTCTTTCTGCCTCATTGGCTTTTAAACAGTCCCAATAACGGTCTGGAAATGTTAAAAATCTTTGGCAGGATAAAGTGGAGTAGAAATCATCATCAAACAGTATTTATGATACTAAGAGCAGCTTGGAGTCTCAACTCCGCTGAGTCCTGACCACTAAATAGACTAAAAACTGTATAGAAAATATCAGAAAAATGAACACTTGTTCAACTGATCAAAACAACTAAATGAGGTTTTACTAAACATGGAATCTCTTCAAAGATTTTGGTAATAAAATAATTTGTTACAATCAGACTGATTTTTTTCTCCTCACAGAAGCCTGACTGACAGAAGCCGTATGAATTATCTTGATGTAAATCGACGTTAACCAGTAAATATATTTCACATTCCTCGAAATAATGGAAGAGGAAGAGGAGTGGGTACTAGACGTTAGACGTACTAGACGTCTTTTTAATAGACGTTACTGTCTATTAAAAAGATGTAATACATTAATACTAGCAATTACATTGTTACATTTTTTTTTGAATATCTACTCCTTAGTTTTTTTATCCCAGTTATAAAGTTTAAACTCTCAACTGTTTGCATGTCTGTATAGACCACAAAGCCTCTATTCTGATTTGACAGATTTTCATTTTTTAGATTTCTTATTTGGCTCAGTGTTAAGTACAGATAAAGTCATTACTGTGGTGGGATTTAACAGTCATATTGGTATCAATATTGCCCAGAATGTTTCCTCAGATTATATTGACTTTGCTCCAAACAATAGCAGACCTTCTCCCTCCTGTCCATAAAGCCTTGACCTTGATAGTGTGAATATTGAATTCCAATCCTGTCATATGTTTCCTCATAGCCTTTGAGTTTAGTACATTGCCTCTGCCAGAAATTTGAACTGTAGATCTTTAGACAATGCTTTAGCAACTTTTAAAACGATTGTCCCGTTTATAATTTCCTTTGTATTCCAGGAACACATGCCAGAGGGCAGCAAACTAATCTTTACTCCTTCACAAACTGATATGCGCTTTTATAGTCATGAAAGCCATTAGCTAATGGAGATTTACTTTGTTTGCACTTTCAAAATGTTTCCCAAAGTTAAATTAAGGCATGAACAATGTTGCCTTGGAGTTTTTAGATCAAAACGTTTCATTCTCCACTCATGAGTCTACTGTTGCCCGACCCAACATCTCATATTGCTCTTTGTATGAAAAGGAGAAGACCTCACTGCAGAGGTGGCGGCAAAGGAGACTGAAGATTGACCAGAACAAGAAGAAAAATAAAAGCTGTACAAGAGCATCAAGGCAAGCAACTTAAAACTCAAAGACATGTTGGAAGGGAGGTGAGGACAGCTTGGCCCAGATGTCAAGATTATAACGGAGACACAAGACAGACGGCTGATGCAGAGAGTAACCTGGTGGGTCATTTCAATCAGCTTTATCCAAACCAGTCAATATATCCTGGCTGAAGCTTTGCAGGATATAACAATAAACAGGCTTTCTATTCAATCCACTCAATGGAAAACATCCTTCATGACAACATTTCAACAGGGATGCAATCCTTTATCTGTACAAAAACCATGACTCTGAAATGACTCCAAGAAACTTTCTTCAAAAATGATGAATCAGCTGATCGGAATACCTGTAAGAAACCCGACCAGGTCTGAGGTCAAAGGTCCAAAAATAATAATAATAATAATAATAATAATAATAATAATAATAATAATAATAATAATAATAATAATAATAAAACGATTGTGGAGAAAATCAAAAGTGACACAAAAAACTATCAGACTCAACAGCTGCCAGAAAAAAATGATCAGGTTACAAAGGCTGTGATTCAAGAAAAAAGGAGTTTCCAATGATTAGTGAATTTGTAGAATTTCTCCTGTTTGAAGCTCATGTTGCCTGCAACACAATTACCTCCATCCATCCTCTCTGTGCTTCAGAGTCACCAGAGACAAGAGAACAGAAAAGAATGAAGGGAAGTGTGTCAAGAACAAAACGACAAATTCTGGACCTTTATGGATGACGAGACATACACAAAAGTTATAGAAGGAGTTAAGAAGTGTTAAGAAGTATAGAATATGTTAAGGCTGACTTAAAAAGAGTCACAGTTCAAGAGGTTGCAGTCAGAGCCTCACCTTTGAAATCTTGACATGAAAGCATCCGATCTGCCGTCATGCAACATCTGCAGAAAGTCAAGCGAACAGACCAAACCTGACACAAAGTGGCGCATCAGGCAGATGCTGCGCCACTTAACATTGTTAGAGAACAACAATGTCTTGTTTCAAAGATCGTATGGATGGAATCTGCTACAAACCCAGACACAAAATGTGAGTCCACCTTAAATGAAGAAGAGGAAAGTCATAACCTTCAAGTGAAAACGACTCCAGTGAGACTAAACGAGAATGATGGGAGAAAATGCAGGTGTGAACAGCGAGGCAGTAAAGGTCCCTGCATACTCAGGTGTACTTCTCCTCTGAGGTACAGAGGCGTCCAGTGGACATATTTACACAAAAACAAATCTTTATGACCGCGTACATGTACTCAGTGTTGCTGCTTGGTGGGACATAGTGTTGCATGTGAAACTGAACTGATAAGGTTGAGAATTAACAGACAGGTCTCAACAAACAGAAAGCATGTCAACAACTTCATCCATCTCGTATCTGGAAAAGAGATGCCACCAATAACTCCCTCTGATGCAGTTTGTGAATAACAGAGATTTCAAAGCAGATGAAATGAAAAGAAACAACCTTTCCCTCATATGTTGATGTCACTTTTCTCAAGAACCTTTGAGAATCCTTAAAAAGAAATGAACAAGAGTCATCATGAATTTACACTGTCTGTTAAGAAAAGGCTCCACATGTCAGAGGTCAGGTTTGCAGCTCAAAAATCGTTTTTCAAAAACTATTTTGAAAAACTATATACAATAAATACAAGGAAGATATATACTGCTCAAAAAAAAAAAAAGGGAATACTTAAACAACACAATATAACTCCAAGTAAATCAAACTTCTGTGAAATCAAACTGTCCATCTAGGATGTGTTATTTGAGTGTTCCCTTTATTTTTTTGAGCAGTGTATATAACAGGTACATGGCTGACATTTCTGAAAGGGGAGAAACAAAGAATAGAGAGTAATGCAGAGGTGATGTTTTGATTTGACTAAATTTCCAGAATGGGAATTATGGAAATTTTTTCCTTAATGGAAATTTAATGTTTGTTAAATCTAGAAAACAGTGTTCATGTTAACGTTTTATTGGTGCAATTTCAGATTACAAGTCTGCATAGATAGAAGCTCTTACATTTTATTTAAGGAGGCTTAACAGTACTGAAAAATTAATAGGACCCAATATTTCTCACGTCAGTCAACATTAAACAAGAGTTTGAGTTTATTTTTACGTTTTTCATAACAGGCCACGTTTTCATTGTTTCTCTTGGACCAGTTTGTTCGGACGCTGAGATCTGACGCTCCGTCATTCCAGACATCTGTCCTGCTTCACCGCATGCTTGAACACACATCAGTAAGTTCCTTTTTTTCCAGAACGTTGTCACACTGCTGGCCACTGATCAGTCAGAAGAGCGTGTCTGATTAAAAACATCTAACTGGTGATTTCACTCCCATAGATGCCCCAGAGTTAAACTCGGGTTTTCCCTGATGCTGTTTTGCAGTTTCAGAATGCAACACAAACCATTTAATCTTTCAGCTTTCAGAGCGATGAACAGGATTTTCACTGGCATGTTCAACTAAATGGATGACCTTCAGCGTGAGAGGCAAAGTGGCTTCTTCTTTTTGTGAACAAGGAAAAGACCTAAAACAAATCAAGTTCACTTTTAGACTGATTGATCCTGTCTGTTGATGAACACATGAACAAGTGCACTTTAAAAAACAAAACGTCTCTAATTTACAATAAAGTACCAGCAGCTGTGGTTGCCAGAATTTTACCATAAAAGTATAGAATTAAATTCTGCCAACCACAGCTGCTGGTAAATTAGACTTTTTTTTTTGTTGTTGTTTCAGGCACCTATTCTTTGTTTTATTGTCTTTTGAGAGATGAATATTCTTCTTTGGGAGAATTCCCAGCAGAAAACGTCTTCTTACAAAACAAAACAAAAAACAGACAAACATGAAAGAACAACAAAAATTTGCATGGCTACGGCTGAATGAGCCACAGCATGAAATGAAAATACTGTATTTCCACATCTGAGAGATGTGGACAATTTTGGCACTGATGCTCAATGTCACTTTTTGCTCCCAAGTCACCTCCCCCGGAGTTAAAAGCCGGTCAGTTTTTTTTACCTGCTCATCAGGTCTTTCCCTATACCGTTTTTTTTTTGTTCTCCTTTCACCATCACTTTGGAGTTTTTCACCAGGTTTCTGGTGAAAAACTCCAGTCCTCCTGAAGAGGAACTCTTCAGCCTGTTCTTTATTTTGCAATACTTACTTTTCAATTGCATCTATATTTATATGAAATGTAGAAATTCCATCTTCCTCTCTACATATGGATCTGGTTCCTCTGGTCACTGATGTGCAACTTTTTCATAAATATATGACATTTTTCAGATACAAACACTTTGTTTCTCACCATGAAGTTAAACGGTAGCACTAGAGTAATTAAGTGATATAATTATATAACTAAAACTCCTTTGTGCAAATCAGAATGTTTTGCAAATGTATTGTGCCATTAATTAAATTAGCAATCCCCATTGTTCTATACAAAGTGAAAAATGATTAAACACACCAAAAAAACAACACAAGAGTTAAAGCTAGTTCTTATTATAAATTAGAAACAATTAAACAAAGCCACCATATGAATGAAATCAAATATCCTAACATCAGACAGTGAGAGAAAATGTCTGTCCTAGAAAAATGTGGCTTCAATTGACCATTTCACTTTTAGACTGATTGTCTAAAAGTGAAACATGTGTTTACAGGCTCTGTAAATTAAACAGCTGCTTACATGTAGAGCTGCTAGAATTAAACTATTTTCATTTAAATTTGTTTAAATAGTACATCAAATGTTTGAAGGCACGAAATAAAAATATTGAAAATTCAGTCCCCAAACTTTGTTTTCAATGGTGCAGATCTGATTTCTGAAAGTTCTGCTTGCTCATTTGCAGAGAAAACTTCCACAAAGACCTTTTCCCTGCTTCATAAATGAACCTCTTTGCTTTGCATGTTGAAGAGCGTGCAAAGCAAAGGATGGCCGCAAACAGCAAACGCTTTTTACTGCTGCTTTACTGTGAATGTCAGGGTATGGCACACTTATAAAACACTTTTATCACAAATTGCCAAATGTGCAGACATCATAAGGGAGCACTGTGCTGCCAGAGAAATGGATATGTCCCTTGCTTATGTTGCCATGGGAACCAAAATAGCTACTCAGGATGGAGTAATTACAGATGTAATGATAGTAATGAGCAAGAACCAATCAGTAGTAACATCCAGTGGCGTTTAGAAGCCATTGTTTATTAAAAGTGTGCAGATTTTTGGGTAAAACTGACATATAAAACAATATTGATAAATGTGACAGTGATATAACTTGAAATAATTGATCGAATAACTAAATATTATTAAGTGATTTCTCCTTTGGGCCATAGCACACATGGATACCTGAGTAGACAAAGCTGCTTTTTTTCAGAATAAGTTTGAAAATGAGACTGAATTGTCTTTAAAACTAATTTAATGTGCTTCAGAAAAATGTTGTCAACTAATTACAGCACCAAAATATGTAAAATTAAAACATAAAAGAACTAATAGAATGACCTTGCTTCTTTTATTTGGATCTAATTGATCTCTGCTCTGACATTATTTTTTTTAAAGGCTCTTGTGGCCTTCCCCCTCGTTCTTGTTGAATGAGGGGGAAGACATGCAACAAATATCACCAAGCTGGGAGTCGAACCTGTGACCACCAGCACAAAGACTAAGGCCTTGATATGTGGGTTGTGAGTTACCCTACCTGTGAGTACTCTGAAATTCTAATTGTTCTTTTGAACTGGGAGATCTCCAGTGATCAGTGAGGCGTAGTGAGTGAGTGAAGGAAGGGAGTCGGTGGATGAGGAAAAAGTGGTTCCTTTTTTTTTTTTTTTTTTCACCTCTGGTGGTTGGGAACTTTCACAGCAGGTGAAGCATCGGCTCAGTTGATTCAGTGACAGGATCAGAGGCAGCGATTCTGTTTGGGGAACTTGCAATTCATAGATGCCTTCTGCAGAATTATAAATAAGCCAAGGTCAAGGTTTATTCCTTTGGTCAGAATACAGTCAGAGTACACTGAACATTTACTTCTTGGAAGAAGCAGTCCTCTGCTCCCAGTGAGGCTGGATCCCATGTGAGGTCATCTGTTACAGCTCCGTAAAAGGGAAGGACAGTGGTCAGCAGGCCAATTTTGTTAGGCCAGTGTGACTACATGGCCTAACCCTCTTCTTAGGTTAATGCAATGCATTCTGGGACAAATAGGTTTTATACCAGTTTCTTTGTTCCATGTGTATGGGTCAGTCCTTCATGGCTGGATTCTCATAGTCTCATCATCATCATCATTTAACTCTGATGAGGCCTGGAGATTGAGAAATTAATCTGATTGAGATATGTTGGAGGAGGGAGTTATCGAATAGTTGCAGGATATACTGGACTGAACTTCAACACCCTGGTATACATGTTAGATAAGTCTCTAGAGGTCTTTTTTATGTGTGTGTGTGTGTGTGTGTGTGTGGGTGTATGCCAAAAACAAAATTCTATTGTGTTACTCCAGGTTTGGCATAAGTGTTTAAAACTTTGAATTAAAACTAATCAGAGAAAGAAATCACACATCGTTGTCGCATGAAACTGTATGAAATTATGTATAGGATCACACACACTTGCATAACTGAAAACATTCATACAATATATGCTCAGAACAGATGATGGGACATCAGAGAGCAGAGAGAAGGTTAAAAATAATTGACTAAGTGGAAAAAATATTAATAGGTTTGTGGACCACCAAAACAGTAATTAGCTGCAGTCCTTTGGGCTAATCCTCAATATTCCAATTCAGCTCAAACATTTCTTAGGTCTTATCTCAGCTCACAGGAGTCTCTGTCTGTCTCTCTGTCTCTCTCACACACGCACACACTCACACACATCCTTGTACTTCCATCCACGTAAGGACTTTGCATTGACTTCCAGTCATTTTCTGATTTATTTCTACAGTCTTACCCTGACCCTAATCCTAAACCTAACCATTACCAGTACATGCCTAACCCTAACACTGACCTAAACTCACTTCACCCCATAGACCTAAATCTAAACACTAAACCTTAAGCAGCACCTCTTCTTGTGGGGCGTGAGTATAGGCCCCATACGGAGTCCTCATCCCCACATGGAGAGGTGGACAGATGAGTTGCCCCATCTCATAGAGGAGAGTCTGGGCTTCTACAGGCTGTCTGGAAACACACAGGTGTGTATCTCTGGTGTCCCCTGGGATGAATTCCACTGACAGGCACTTTTATTTGATGTACAGTTACAGAAAGCATTTGTTTGATTGGACTGTAATCCTCTATTGTGAGAGTAAAGGAGACATGGCCTATTTTTAGCAGTATTTGACAACAGGAGGCTTTAGCCTGTAGGGCTGATGTTTTTACTTCATGGAGCTCCTCTCTGGATGTGTTACAGTTAATGCATCAGTGGTACGAAATGTAAACCTGAGTGTATTTCTGTAATCTTGTCGTTGGGTTTTTCTGTGTTCTTTTCTGATTAAAAACCCTGAAGCGATTCTGACAGACACACAGAGAAGTGCGAGGATGGAAAGAATGGATTATACTGTTCACTAGTCGCCATTCTCTATACACCTGAGAGAAAAATCCCAGCATGCCAGACGTTTATAAAATAATCAGACCAGCTTGTCGAGAACCAATGACCATGCAGCATTTGAAGCCACTACAATGCCTCTTGCATCCTCTTTGTGATTCTTACATTAAATTTCAACAAGTTGTCTTCACAATGTCTAGATGTCCTTAACAGTGAGCTGCCGCCATGTTACTGACTGTTTACTATTTTTGTCAAGAAGCAGGTAATAGATGGTGACTTTTATTTCAGTCCTAGATGTTTTGGACTTTGCACCAATGACTTTTGTCAAACTCAAAGTCTTTACACTTACTTGTCATACTGAATAGGAAATATCTATCTATCTATCTATCTATCTATCTATCTATCTATCTATCTATCTATCTATCTATCTATCTATCTATCTATCTATCTATCTATCTATCTATCTATCTATCTATCTATCTATCTATCTATCTATCTATCTATCTATCTATCTATCTATCTATCTATCTATCTATCTAGTGAAGGTAAATATTTCTTCATAGAGCAAAACAGGAAGCAACAATTAAACAACAAAATGAAACAGAGAAATTAGTTGACACAGACCAATCATAGAAATAATGTACTAAATGTGTACAGTGGAATCTCACCTATTCACAGTAAAAAAAAATTTGTTTTTATTGTCATAAAGCAAAATAAAATGCAGTTATGTATATATGTGATACAGCGGTGTTCTCACCAGATTGCATAAAGTTGGTCCCGCAGAATTATAGCATAACAACAACAACAAAAAACATCCAATTTCCACAGGTTTGCAGAAAGCATTTCTTTTTCTATTATGCATGGTTTTTATTGTACATGAGAGAACAGGCCAGGGACCAACATGGTTTTCAGTGGAGAAGACTACAGACTTTAATTTAAATCATCATCTCATGAAAATGTGATACCTGCTTACCAGTTTATAAACTGGTGTTTGTATGAAGCACTCTGTGATGACTGATCCAGGATTTATTTGAACATGGTAGAAATCCCCCTTAGAACTGGAGTCTGTCTCTCCAGTTTTCCCAGCAGTATCCTGGGACTGTTTAATGAAGATATCATTTTTTTCGGTTTTTGGATAAATTAATCTTTTTTACAGAGGTTTTAAAAACCTCTATATAATTCATACTAACATACAGTGAAGTTATACATACCTGTGTTGGCATTAAGTTGAATGAGCACTGCATGAACACCATTTAGGTACACTTGTTATCACTAAGTGAAGCAGATAATAAAAGTTATTACCTTTAGTATAACACAGATGGATGCTTGAAAATTTGTCATTTTGTCATTCCAAATTTAAAAACTGTTTTAAAAACAGACATTTTGCCTTAATGAAAAGACTGTTTGATGTATACTTAAAGGTTATGTTAAATATAAGGGTTGTTGTTTTCCAAAGGTAATCTGATAAACAAGACTCATTGGGACATATATCTTAAGTAAATAAATAACACTATAACAGATTGTTTGAAGTCAATAATTCTTAAATATTGATTTAAAGTAGTAGTTTCATTGGCACGTTTTTTTTTTTTAACTTGTAACATGAAAATATGTCTTGTTTTCTTTATGTTTTACTTGCTTGGTGAAGGTTATGTTTTGCAGCGTAATCTTTAGAGTTTGACCAAAAAGTTTCTTTTGACAGAAAGTAAGATGGATGTATGTAGGACAGCAGCCAGAGTCCCAACTTGAATGTCATGGAGAATCTCTGGATGGAGCTTAAAGATTGGAGTATTGGCAGGGAGACCTTCTGAATGAGTTTGAGCTCATTACCAAAATAACTCATTAATACACCAATAAAAGCATGCAAAAGAAAAAATATATATATCAGCAAGTATATGTAAGAGGGTTTTACTGAAATGCTTAAAAGAAAAAAAAAATCTACAAATCATTTAGAAATATATAGTCATATTTAATAAAGTATGATATGTGTTTAGATTATATTTGTCTTTTAAAAATAATGTTTAAGTAAGTATTAAACATACATTTCATTAAGCCAAATTTCTGTCTTAAATATGGTTTTCTATTGGTCTGATGTGATATTGTAATTTTTTCATTATCTGTCTGTAATGAAAAATCATCATAATTAACAGAAATAACAGCTTTCAAACATCCATCTGTGTGTAACTAATCTATGTACTCAAGATTAGTTACACAGGAATAAAGTTCCTGAAATAAATAGACTTTTCAGTAATATTCTAGTTTATTAAATGGGTGTGTATGTGTATATATTTTTAAAAATAAAATGTATTTATCAATTTTTACCTGACGTTACTGTTAGTTGTTTCAGCTGTTGGCAGATGTGTGTCTCATTCCATATTAAACAAACTTCTGGGCTGAAAAAAATCATTCGAAATGTAAATCTATCAACAGGTATGAATAACTTCCCCTCAACACAGAGCTGCATCCGTTAGGAGAAGAGAAAGGTAACCTGGAAGCTGAGACTCAGAGCAGGACAGTACAGTGCATGTAAACATATGTCATTAGAATAATACTGTGCTGTGTGAAGGACAGGATGTTTCTGGATGACGTCACTGCGAGTCAAGGGGAGGAGACAGACTGACCTGCTCTGAGAGACGCCGTGTTCTCAGGAAGAACCCCAGAAGACACCCGATGACCACGGCCAACACGGACAGGATGAGGAGACCGTTCTGTTTGAGGACATTCTTGACTCTCACCCACACTGCGTCTAAAGCCACGGCCATCGTGAGCTGTGTGCCCCCTGTCCTCTCAGTAATCCATAAATGTGGCTCTTTCAAAACTTTGAGCTCCAGGTAAGACAGTGAAAGCAAAGCAAACAAAGAGAAACTCCAGGGGGCAAACGCAAGATATCCCAACCCTCTGTGATGTTCTAAAGGACCTTTGGGATCAGCATCCCTGTCGTCCTCACACTGCGTCCGTCCGCACTAAGCTCAAAGAATCCTCTCACTTTCCAGGCATCACCGCCCAGTCTGCTCCACCCATCGGCAGCCCTGCGTGCGCTCACCCACCGCCTGGGGGAGGGAGGAGCTGCTAAACCCTGTCCCGATGGGTTAACATCCACAATCCTGTTAGAGTGCCGCTGTATTAAACAGGTCCGAAGCTGGATTAAAGATCTGTGAGCGATTTGACAGAGGTTATCAGAGCAACCTCACAGGGGATTCTGAACCTGCGACACTGACTGGAGAATATTTGAGCTCTCTGGTGTGAGGACACACAACCTTCAGAAGTAAGGAAATCTTTTCACTGAGCAGCACAATGCACAAACTTCATATTCATATTGCACTGATAACAACAAAAGTATTAGCAAAGCATGTGTTATTGTCGCCGACAGCAAAAGGGATAAAACAGAATGTAAGAATGATTGTCAAACTATTGTGTTTTGTAATCTCCTACACATCATTGTTCAGGGTTCTGTGGGACTACTTCCATCTTTAACTTTTGCAGGTCTTAGAACTAAATTCCTCATCTGTCTGCAGTTGATTAACTTTCAAAACACCAACTGTGATCCTCTCTGTACCTAAATGAATGCAGAGAATGAAATATCCCACGCATGACCTCAAATGCCCTTCATTCAAGAAGCATTAGCAGGACTTCTACTGGTTCATTTAAAATGAGTTTAAACTGAGGGAGTCTGGAGTAGCACGAAATCTGAATCTTCCTGCTACTCCACCAACTGCCTGCTAAAGGACTTAATAGTTAATTATCAGTAGGTTTAATTTAGAATAGTGTGAGAACTTTCTATAATACTCTTATCAGATCAGTTGTTCAGAGTCTCAGAGTAGAGGAAAGGTTTCTGATCCAGATCTGATTTATTATCTGCTGCTGTAGTGAAACATAGCTATGCTTCAATGTCCGTACATAATGAGGCAAGACATTTCTTTGAAGGAGATTGACTCATAATTAGGAGCATGTTGGTGTGATTAGCTTGACATAATTAGGCTGAATCAAGAGACAAGTTGTGGCCCCCTTTGGCTCCCAACAATGTGTTGGGGACTACACACGGTCAAGAGGGCATCCATCCCTCTTGACCTCCAGGGGCTAGCTCATGTGAGCTAAACATTTCCCATCTCTGACCTTGCTAGAACCTACAATAGGTGCCCATTTGGCCTGAGCATATCCCCCAGATAGTCCATATATACATCTTGGCCTGCATGTACAGTGTGTTAAAGGCTGTGGGGGGTCTCCCCCTTATTGGGTGGTCTTGTTGCCTGGGGTTGATGGGGCAGAATCTTGTGTCTATATGTCTTGACCTGTTGCAGCCTTCCAAAGCCAAGTCCTCATGTCCTTTGCTGCTCATGTGTGCTGTGTGTTGCAGGCCTTCCACCCTTCTCACTAGGCATGGGGATCTTAGACTATCTCACCATTCAATTTCAATTTTTGGGTCCACAATTTAATTCAAAACTGATTCTTGCTTCAAAATTACCTTTTTTTGTCTCTTAAATGGTGGCACTTGTCTTAGTGAAACAGCTAAGGCTCTCCTATACTTCATCCAAAGCCAAACAATCTTGTTACTGCAGAAAGTTTGTATTTCCAAACACCTTTCATACGCTCATAAACCACGTGGGGGACAACCCTCCTGCTTCAGTACACGTTACGCCACTGCAGCATACAGGCACAGCTTTCCCACACACTCCCCGCACCCTCCATGTTGCTTTTATGAAACAGTCATGGAGAGAGCGCCACGCCTTTCTGCAGTCAGCCTCCTCCATGGATGACCATGTTGCAATTTCCATCCAAAGTAAGAAAAGACGTAATAACATGACAGGTTGCCATGGACTGACGACCCGTCCAGGTGTGTCCCGCCTCTCCCCCGTTGGAGATAGGCAGCAGGACCCCTCAGGACCCCAATGGGATAAGAATGGAAGACAATGAATGGATGGAGGATGATATTGCCAATGCAATTCAACAACTTCAAACAAACATTTAATGCGTGAAGGTAGATGTGAAAAATAATTTACATTACGCAATGCAAGTAAAATTATTGACAGAGCAATAATCACATTGTTTACATGCGATCCTGAAGGCTTCTGCTTCCTGCATCACAACACTGTAGTTCTGTTACACTTCAGTTACATAAAAGTCGAATGAAATGAGACACAACCGTTCAGATCGAGATTCCTTTGAACCACATCCACACATATCACATCCAATTTAGAATCACTTTTCACAACAGAAGAATTAAATGTGTTCTGCTCAGATGCTTATGAAAATGTAAACTTAAGATCAGAAAAGTTGGAGTTCAACCATTTTTGCCTAAAGTATTTTGTTCTAAGCTTTATGATCATGGGAAAAGGAAGAAAAAACAAATTCAGATAAAACAGAAAGGTGAAGTTTCTGTTCTACATTTTTATGTCTTCATAAGTCAGCAAAACATTTATCTTTGGTCAGGATGTGTCCTGTTCATGCACATTGTTGCTTCTTTCCAGTCATTTGTGGGTGTTATTTCTGAGACTTTGTGATAATTTGACCACTTTTGCAGTCTTGTCATGTTCATGTTGAATAACTATTTCAACAGGAAATGGTTTTTGCTCTACAATCCCACAGAATGTGAAGGAAGATGATAAAAATGACTTACTACCGTTGTGCAAAAAAACTCAGTAATGTTCGACAGATTACTTATTCCATTTACTCATTGGGATAATTCTTCTTTGGAGGTGTTTAACTGGTGAACAGGAGGCACAGTGAGGTTTTCACCAGACATTGATAGCTCATTTTGTTCTCTGAAAATTCACATAAATAGAAATGTTCACTTTGGCACAGAAGGCACATTCTGCCAACCCATTTAGGGTTATTAGGGGATTTTTACAGCAAGCCTTTCTCTGATTGTTCTTTAAAGAAAACAACATGATAGTTGATGTCCTTCAGGATCGGAAAAAATTTAAAACAGCACAATAAGTTCAAAACAAACAAACAAACAAAATAAATAAATAGAAAACACAGTTGTCTTCGTTCTTCTAGCTAAAGATGTGGTGGGACAGTGCTGCCTTACTCTGAAGAAAAGCAGCAGAATGTCAAAACATTCTCTGTGAGATAGATTAAAATCAGTTACTTCTAAATAAATAGACGCAGCCATGTAATTATCTGTTAAATTCTTATGTAGATAATTTGAGGGTGACTCTTGTTCTTCATCAGACAGAGTGAAAGTTTCCTGTAGAGGCCTAAGTACCCGCAGCTGGAGGGAATCAGGCCTCCGATCATTTCTGTTGGAAATTTGATGGGTTTTTTTTTTTTTTGTTTGGACATCTTCAGTTTTCCTTCTTCAAAAGAGTAACTCAATTAATTTTGTAATCACATCATCACTGAGACCAGAAGGAGCCAGGAATAGTCATCAAAGTTCAGGTAAAGAAAATACAAAAGACTGTTTTTGTTAGAAGAAGAGAAACTCAGAAACTGAAGCACGATTTCATATTCTGTACCTTCCAAAACTATAATTAAACCCTCGAACAGTTAGATGCTTCAGTACATGCAATGAATCTCTATAAAATGATATTTCACTTTCTGAGATCAATGGCAAAGCAGCCTATTTTTATTTTAGATATTCTAGTACATTCTCTGCTGCAGTAATTTAATATTCAATGTTAGCAATTTAAAAATGTATTACATTATTGCAAAGATGTTTGAAAGTCATGTGACTATGTTTAAAATGACCAAGAGCAGTTGGCTTTATTAGATTATTGGTTGCCACAATCGCAGCGTCAGCATTTCTCGTGTGGTCACTAACGGCGTAAACTATCAATGAATCATTTGAAATAACTCAGTTAAAAAATTAAACTGCTAAGATGATGTCAGTTTACTCTGATGGAGAACTTCTATATCTGGATGCAACCGATTTCTATCAGGCCATGTTTAAACATGTTCATATGCAAACGTCATAAACTCATCAAATAGATGAGATGGAATTCTGTCACATAGAGGAAAGCAGGACTGAGCTCAAGGCTCCTCATTGCTTTGTTTATCCGAGTCCTCATTCTAAAACATGTCCAGCCTGCCGGGTTCTCTCTCCCTTCCATCCCTGACCTGTTCTATCTGCAGCACAGATTTGATTGAATTGATTTATTTCATCCAGAAGGCAGAGATTAATCCTCCGTATGCTCAAGTGAGTCAAATCGATTTGAGCTTCACATTCTGTCCTCGCAGTGAGATCATGAAGCATGCTGCAGTCAGCTCACATTAAGAGGTTGTCCAATTAAACCCCTGGGTCTGTTTATGGCTGCAGACGATGCATCGTTGAACAAACTTTGAGCAGTTGCACATCCCAACCAGAGGATTGAAGCTCGGTGCTGCAGTGCCGCTCTGGTCCAGCAGACAGCTGCATAGATGTGAGTAAAGCATGTGCTCACGCTGGGATCACATGCTTTGGCAGACTCCATGATCGCTAATCCGTCTCTTTTGCCAATATTTCAACTGTGTCTGGTTTCATCAGGGAGGGATTACACAGGATTAGACAACCATGCCCAGGCCGACATGCAGTCATTCATTAAAAACCCATATGCAGTTGCTCACATGCCTCCAACGGAGCCAAAATTCACCCTCATGCCCAAATCAGATGCATATGTAGGCCACACTTTGACACGGGTTCTGGGCTTTTCCTTCAGACTCAGGACAGTGTGCTGCGTGATTACACAACACAGACCTGGTCGTCTTGCTCTCATATCATGAACATGGTGGGGGTGTCATGAAGCATGAGTGAAGGAACCATCTTTACCTCAGAGCTGAAGGTCGTCCGGCTGAAAAAGGAAAGCTGGGAAGGAAGCTGTCTTGTGATTTCACCTTTGTGCCAAACTACAACAAACCTTTTGTGCTCAGCAAATAAAATGGACTCTCTGAGGTCTCTACATTATCTTCAGCGAGATATTCTTGTGTTGTCCCCCGAAGCCCCAAGAATTTATTTTTGTGAAAGATGGAATAAAGAAATATCTCAAACAAAAAGGTGTCACGTTTGGAGGAAAAGAGGCAACAATATCCCTGTGACTACCTCCTGGATTTATGTGTCAAAATGTATGAATACTTTTGCCATGCAGAGCAGATGTGATTCTCTTCGGTCATTAGCTCCAATAATTTGAGAGGAAATGTAACATGGACACCACTGAAGAGACTCATCGGCTCATCAAGGACAGATCTTTGCAGTTTAACCATGAGAGAGACTGTCTAAAGAAGAGCAGCTTAGTGAAGGCAGAGGGGAGGAATGTGTGAGATGTGTGAAAGTCTGCAGAGGCTTTTAAATCTCTTCGCCAAATCTTTTCTTGGTGAGCCAGGAGAAAAATGACATTTCACATCTGATAGCTACCAGTTTTGAATGAAGACTTGGTGGGAAGGATATCGAGGTTTGAGGTCATCAGCACATCAGGCCATCCAAACCGCTGACTGAGGGGCATCATCATGTTTCTTTTTTTTTTTTTCGCCCTCTTGGTTTGGTGCCCCCATCAGGTTGACCTGCGTTACTGCAGAAAAGCAGCGTACTTATTTATTATTCATTCATTGTTCTGTCTGCTGAAGTGTGAAATAGTAGCTCTGAGAAGAACCTCTAAAATGTAGAGCAGGTGTCTCAGGAAGGCTTGAAAGCTTATACCCATAAGTTGACTTATTGCACACAACAAAGTAGAGGCTGGCAGAACATTTCTGACACAAGATTTTGTAAATGTAACATTTATGCCAGTAAAAATGTTTTGGCTTTTCTTTTTTTTTTTTTTCCCCTTCCTACCTGCCTGTCAGTAAGTCTAATTGACCTCTGTCTCTTTAAGAAGTTCCTACTCTTCCCTACACTCCACCTTGACCATGTATCATAGCAGTGCTGTTCATAACCGTTCTTCACAGTGCTGCAGCTAGTACGATAAGCTCACTGGGGGTCCAGTTCCACCAGGAGTTTAGTAATTGCTGCTGCCACTAGTCTGGAGGAGCTGAGTGGTGGGGGCAACTCGGCTTGGGGACTGGTGAGTGGAAGTTTGACTCTTTAGGCTGCCAAACGACTCTTAATTTGCAATACCATATATTAGCTTAAGTTGGCACTTAAGTTGACTTTTTTTTTTGTTAATAAATTCTTTTGTAGTTGGTGTTGTTCTGAGGAGTCTTATAATTGCATAATTTTATGAATTTACATAAGCAGGCACCCTGACTGAGCTCTGCTCTCTCAACGTTCAGCTCTGCCCAGGTGTCCTCCCGTCCTGCCCAGCCCCTCCAGCTCTCCTCCGCTCTGCTCCCCAGGAGCCCATCAAACACTGGACTTTATAAAATCTTCATAAGGTGTTATGGGCCTGGCTCCAGAGATTGAATTGGAGAAAGCAACTGGTCTCAGAACTCCTGCTCTCTTTATGTTTGTCTGAGTAATTAAGAAAACACTTAGATAGCTGTAACACAGCCGGGCAAAAGTCTGGAGTTGTTATCATTGATTCTTATTTGACGAGGGCCATTTGGCCAGCTGAGAAAAAAAGAGTCGTTTTTCATTTCTTGTGTAATGTTTATTCCTTTTTATTGATCTTTTTGTGAAATTGGTGTACTTCACAAAACAGATTTTTTTTCACTTCACACCAGTTTATATACAGAGTAAATCGCTCATGTTGCCTTGGACAATACACAGCCTGCTGTGACATCACACTTCATCACAAGTTGACTTTGTCATTCATGTAGAATACATAGTTCTGTAAAATCTGACACACAGTTTTCCATAAATTGGTGTTTTTTCAACTATTGAAAAAGTTTTCTGCACAAGATTTAGAACAAACTTAGACTCCAGAGAAAGTCCTCATTACCTTAGATCAGAATCTAGTTTTAAATTTTTAATATTGGAGCAAGATCTAGAGAAACTCCTGTTAGTTTACATTTCTAGAACTTAAGATGTATCATCTAGTTTTATCAGAACAAGTATACACTAGTTTATAAATTACAGACTATTTATTCTTAAACACAAGGAACCAATATTTAGTTTTAGACTTTTTTTTTTCTTTTGCTTTTGGCTTTGGTTTGTTGTTTTGTTTGTATTTCCTTCTAATTCATGTAAAGCACTTTGAACTGCCTTGTTGCTGAACATATGCTACATAAATAAAATTACCTTACCTTTGCAATGGGGATGAAAAAAAAAACTTTTATTAAAAATGATTAACAGAACTTCACTTTATTGTCTGATTTGTACTTAATTTCTGATTTGACCATCTACAGTGAGTGTTTTCTCTTGCCTGGGTCTAAAGCAGTCTTAATAATAATAATAATAAAATAAAAAAAACTATTTAAATTACTCTTTTAATTGCACTAATAGATGAAAGCATGTTAGATTTTGAAAAGACAAACTTTTTATTATTTTAGTAAATAAAAAACTGTTAAAATATCTTTGTGCTGAAGAAATGCTGAATTAAAGGATGTGAATTAGAAATCGACTTCTTTTATCAGATGAAGGATTCTTCATTATGCTGGGGTTTCACTTCGCTGAGGTTTGCAGTACTTTTCATTGAGCTCCCTGAACAACATCATTCCAGTCAGATTGAGGTCTGGACTTTAACTGGGCCACGTCAACACCGTAATCCTTGTTTTTCCTCTGCCGTTCTGTTGTAGATTTGCTGCCGTAATTGGGATCACTCTCTTGTTAATCACTAGTTTTGGAGCAAATGCTGCAGCTTTCAAATGGCCCCATGTTTGACTCAAAAATACCAGGAGTTTCTGTTCGACTCGGTGACTGACAGGAAAATCACACTAAATCATTAGACCTGTGAAATGGAACCACCGCTGTTTCTGCTTTTTGTGCTTCAACAATTCACAGTCGCAAACTACAAGTGGTAATCATGTTTTCAAGTTCACTCTGTGTGGTTAAAATGCATCACATTTGTATTGATACAAACAACTGTGACCGCTAAAAAGGCAGCAACAAAAGATTGATGTGAAATTTATGTCTTTTTCACCAGATCAGTTGAGAATGATAAAGCAGATAAACACAGGCTCACTGAAAACATTTTTTGTGGCGCAACAATAATAGTGAATCAATACCATCATTAATATCATTTGTTGTTGTAGTATTTTCTCTGCAACGCTCTTTTTATCATTATTGATCAAATCTGTTTAGTGAATTGTTGCTGGTTCTGCAGGAGTTGGGTACCTGTTATTTTCTGTTTTCTGAAGGCAGAACAAGGAATAGATCCATATGTTGTTCATCCCTTGTTTTCCGTGCTGGTGCCTTTATCTGCAGAGCAACATGAAGACACGGACGACCAGGCTCACACCCACTCACATAGAGAGCCAATTTGAAAATATCAATTAATCTGACAGTCGTGTTTCTGGACTGCAGGAGGAAGCCAGAGCGCCAGGAGAGAAGCAACGCACACAAGAAGAACATGAAAACGCACTGCAGAAAGACACCAGTTATTTTTAAATATGACAGAAATTATCATATTAATAAATTAGAAAACTACAAGCTATTGAAGCAGCAAAATAAAAAAAATCTAAAGCAAAACTGGGAAACTATTTTATGTGCACATGAGGTATTTCTTGACATATTTATGAAACCATATCACAAACACGGTCTAATCATAGTATACAATACACATCATGACAGCAAAATGCCTGCAAAAGTAAAATAACCTATATATATAAATATGTAAAATAAATGTTACAGTAACTTTTTTACTTTTTTGCAGTAAAAAGGTGCAGTAATTTGTTTTGTGCATATTTGAAGCATTGATAATATGCTTTATTTCTGCAAGCATACACTTAGGTATAAATTTAATAAGGATTAAAACTGTCTATTTGGTTTATATGGATTACATTTGATGGAAATATGCAAAGAATCCAGCAGAGAAGAAGTAAAATGATCAACACTTTACAGCTCCTAGTATAAATCTTTAACCTTCTGCTCTGTCACAGGTGGTGAAATTAGTTCCTGTTTGTTCTGTCAGTGCATGTGTGAACATGTGCGGTAGGACAAGTCTGTCTATGATTCAAGATGTTGATTTGGAACTGTTGAGGGACTAGAAACGTGACATTGAGACATTGAGACAGCAGCATTTATCCCTGCAACCGTCAGTACCTGTCCACCGCAGACGTTTACACGCTTCAAACACAGAGCAGGTGGAGGAAATGATGGGCTACATGATGAGAAGAAGAAAAACAACACTGTTGTGTGCAGAAATACTGCAGATTTTCCCATCTGGATAATTTAACTCTCAGTAGGACACAGACCTTCATTGGTTTCCCTGTGAGAAATCACTTTAGTTTTCTGTACTGTGGTGCTTCTCTAATCTGTGTAGACAGAGTCCAAACCAGCAGATTATCAATTCCCCCCCTGCCACCCTGCCTCCCCTTCAGGCTTAGTGAAAGCTGCATATCTCTGACTGGACCTCTGTGTTTCAACTGAACTAAGAATAAGGTGAATTCAGGCTCTTTCCTGTCCATATGGTGTAAGATCCCATTTGCACAGAGCAGGTTTTCAGTGGAACCATAACCTTTTTGCTTGTGATTCCTGCTCCTCGTTATAACACGTCTCCAGAGATCAGAGCCTCTCGCACTGATGCTTTTTGAAACCAGGTTTCAGAGTGAAACTTTGTGGAGACACGCCCCACAGTAGAGTGAAGTACTCAGAGCACATGTGCAGGATTTGTTTTAGCCATGCACGGTCAAGTAGCAGGAAAAAAACATGGTGGATAGCATTACAATGACTTAACCTGTTCAGCTTAACACATCTTCTAAAACAGGATATGTGTGTAACAGGGGCACTTGGTTCAACTCATCTTGCGTTTAATGTAGACACTCAACAGACTCATGAGGTGAAGAATAGTTAAAATGACAGCACCACATAGTGGCCTGGCATGGCAACTGCAGTACATTCGAAGTGACTGGTAGGTGCTGTCCAAACGTAGAACTTTTCTCTGATCAGCATTTAGAAATATCGACAGTTTCCAGACAGCAGTTTCATGTGAACACAACCTAAGTAGATGCATTTTCAATAAAAATATAATTGTGCAATTTGACATTTCAGAAATAATTTTGCTTAATAGAAACAGAGCAATTTCAAAACGTCTTGTTGTTCGATAAAACATTTTGGCATGAGGATGAGGAGGCAGAGTGGTTATTCATGTGTGATCTTAATTATGTGCTTTATTTAATGGAAACTGCGCAATTGCTAGTGTTGCACACATTTCTAGCAGAAATGCACCTGTTGTATGAAGGTAGGTCTAGCTGTGAGTGTTTTATGACAAGGGTTTCAGATTAGATGCACACTGGAGGATCCTGAAGTTTGTCCTGCAGTTGGTGAGTCTTTGGTGCCGATGGCGCGGTGTAACAGCTTGGTTTCTGTCAGGCTGCCACAGGGCAGCTGTGGCTACAATCTAGTAGCTTGCCACCATTGGTGAGTGAATGAAAATGACTGATTTCATGTAAAGTGCCTTGAGTGTCCTGAAAAGTGCTTTATAAGTCTGATGCCAGACGTATTTTATTCAAGCTGCGTGTAAATGAAGGCAGACCAGTCCTTCAGCTGATTTTCAACATTTTAATTAAAACATGTTGAAGTAATCTGCCTCTTCAGAGGATAAAAGATTATTAAAAGACTTTAAAAAAAAACAAACTTTATGAAAGTATATTATTTTAATTTTCTGTTATATTTGCCTCACCGTTTAAATGACTATCAATATTATTATTTTTTAACTTTTCAAGCCTCTGAAAAAACAACAATTATATGTAGTTATTTATTATCTGGGTCACCGCCTTCTTCATCAATAATGCATTTTTTTTTAGAAAACAGATTTAGAGTATTAGGTATTCTTACTTTACCTGGAAACTGTATGGAGATTTGATCTGTGTTCAGGTACAGTAACCTCGCTCCCCCTGCTGGGGTTTAACCACTTCAGCAGAAGCAGGCAGAAATGACTCAATCTGATCCCTTTAATTTAAAGTTTTCTAATATAACTTCGTCAGCCAGCAACTGGGAGCTACATTATGTGACTGTTTGACTTAAAAAAAAAAAAAAAACCCTAAAACTTACATAATGCCTATTTTTTGGGGGAATTTAGTTATTGCCTGAGTCAGCTCAGAGGTTGTACTGACCCCAATATATTTTGAAGCATCTATTTTCTCCCAAAAGAGGCTTCAACTGTTTGTTAAGGAAAGAAGACGTGCAACAAATAATCCATCTATTCCTTCTGCCAGACCTCCGATGGACAGCCTTTGTACTCCTCCAATTTATCTGAGGATGGCTTTCTAAATATTCAACTGGACCATTGATCCAGATGAGCATAGATCTGGTCAACTACTGTCAATACTGAAAAGTTACTTGTAAGTCAGTTTTGCCTTATTTCAAGTGATGTTTGCACTAGAAACCAGACGAAAATTACTTGGTAATATTTTGTGTTTTTGCAGTGAACTTTATCATTTTCTAATGTTTAAAAAATATGCCATACCAACTATTCAGTTTTTAAAGTATTTAATTACATTACAGAAAAGATCTTTTAACCTGAATTCAACGCAGTGTACTTGTTTGGTCTATTTAGAATGAATTGCATTGTGGGTAACCTGGGTTGGATGTTAAGAAAACTGGCAAGTGACAGAGTGTGTAAGTGAATAATGGGAGCAGAAACTGGAGAATATGTAAACATATTTTACTGGGCTGGAACCAAAGTCAAGGTCAATTGTTATTTGCCATGGCGCGGCCTGGGGAGTCTCATTAAATTCAGCCAGGTTGGTGCGATTGTTTAAACTGAGCTTTATTGAGTTTGAAACATTCTGCTTGTGCAGAACGTTTCCAATCATGCAGTCGGCCACTCCTGCGCTCTTTTCTTCCTGCTTGGTAATTACCCACATCTAAACAGAGAATCTTGCTGTGATTTTGCTGCTGGATCCTTGAAAATTGAAGTCTTGAGTTCAACAAAAAAACATTCTGTTCTATTCTTTAGATGAATGTTATCACAAAGGATCATTACCTGGCTGAACTCTGTTCAGTCCATCATCTAAAAGTTGAAAGAGCGCTGCAAAACCACAAAAACATCTAAACTACTAAACTACTTAAAGAGCATTCATCAGAATCCCCTTTCATAACACAGTTCCTCAAAAGACAAAAAAAATATACAACCATTACAAATTAATTATATGATGCTCTGCAGGGTTGCTTTATCATATTTGTAATTTAGGGATTGCTTGTATTCATTGATTAATATTGGTAACCCATTAGATGATCATCATCCCTAATAATTTCACAAAGTGCCTGTGCCCTTTTTCTGTTTTTCTCTTTGCACCTGCATGGTTGCTATGGTGAAGTGAAACCTTTCAGTATATCTTTAAACCTCTTAGGAATCCATAAAGCCAAAGCGCATTTCCTTTCATTAGATGACTCTCAAGAACTACTTGAGACATGCAAGTGGAACCTTTTTTGTATTTTTAGTTTGCAGTTCCTGTTCAATCAGCCTATTGGACCCGTTTGTCTCAAGCCGTTCATTGGGCTGCAGTTCAACATTAATCTGGATAAGAGATCAGATGGATTCAGAGTAGAACCAGAGAGCAGAGAGAGAAGTAGGAAGTTTAAAACCATCATGTCCTGGATTATAACTTCTCTCTCCCAGACTTTCTAACCTCACAGAGATTTAGAAAGGAGAGGAGAGGCAAAAGCAAACGAGGTGGATTAGCAGTGCTTGCCAATAACCGATGATGTCGTCCAAGACGTGTTGAACATTGTCTCCCTGCTGTCGAGGAACTGAGCTGTTATATTATGATCGTCACTGGACTCATATAGGAATAATGTTTTGTCAGAGGCTTCTTCAGATCCATTTCTTCCTGCCCACAGAATCACAACCCACAACCAGTCTTTGAAAATACTGAGATGATTATGAGTTATGGCAACATTTATTTCCCCTTTTGGGGAAATAACAAAGAGCTGTTTAAAGACTTTGATGAATGTAACTTGTTGCAAGCGCATTTGATTTCACATCAATAACATCTTTCAGATATGTTACATTATATTTTTTTAAAAATATGTTTTCATATATTTTCTATTGACAAATGCCTCCATATTGACAAATGTGAACATCTTTTGTGTTTATTGTACACAAAAGGCGTACAATAAGCCTTTTGTATCTGTATAAAGCCGTCTGTTTTACAGTGAGGCTCCACACATGAAAAGCTTCTCTCAGTGTATTTCTATCAGACTTCTGTATGATGCAAGAATTTAGCTGACTTCTGTCAGAACAAAATCACAGAACAATTATATCAGTCCATTTGATTTTCATCCATAATACTGACTTTATGTTTATTAAACACAAACTGAAGAATTTCACAAGCATATTTCTATAGCATTGCTTTTATACAATGTTTTCTTATTTTCCATTTTCTCTCTAAATTATCTGGGGAGGAAAACCTATTTGTTGGCTGCCTTATTGATATTGCTGTTAAATTTAAATTCTATACAAGTTTACATCATCAAAAATTTCAGATTTTCATTTCCACACTTTTGCAGTTCACCCTGCGGTTCATCACTCTGACAGCTCTGCAACATTTTTACAACACAGGGAAACAGTTTGTTGAAACCGTTCCCATGTCGTGACAGAATAGATGAGACTATATTGTCTCATAGCCAGTTCTGTGAAAAAAATCAACATTTTCTGTCTTCTTCCAGATCTAATTAACGGCCACAGATGATGGCAGATTATATTTTTCCTGTAATGGTAGGTTGTTTCTCCGCCTTTAGCGCATTTAGCAACAGTACACGAGGATGATTGACAGCGCTAAATCCTCCTGATTGGTTGTTATTGATCCTCAGGGAGGAGGAGGAAGAGACTGATCTGCTCACAGATTATCTGTCTCTTTTGAAATTTTTTTCCACCCAACTTTAGTCCATGATATCTAAATGAGAGTGGGAGCTTTTGGAGCAGGTGATGGAGAGAGGAGGAGGTGCAGCTCCTGGGTCTCTCTCTCTTTCTCTCTCCCTCTCTTTCTCTCTCTCTCTCTTTCCCAGCAGCAGCAGCAGCTGGATCAGGGCGGAATGAGCGCAGTCTGTTCCCGCTGGCTGGTTGCGCGTCCTGTGCGCCTGACATGAGCGCGGTGTGCGAGAGTTACCACTCCAGGGAAAAGGTGTTCGTGGACAGCTTCACGTGTCCGAAGGCGGGGGGCGAGTCCACGGCGGTGTTCTGCTGCGGCTTTAGTGACTTGAAGTACTGCTGCGATGACCCGAACAGCTTCTTCCCCTACGAGTATGGATACATGTGGTGGCTGAGGTGAGGCGTCACTGTGACTGGACTGTGCGCTGAGCTGGAGCTCAGTTTGTGATCAAACTGCCTGTTGCTCAGTCTGCCCTCTGAACACCTGGTTCGCTCAGGAGGCTGTTGCTGACATTTAACCTGCAAAGTTTCCGCGCAGTGAGGAATTTGCATGTTTTGTTGTTTCGTGTCAGATAGTAACAGCGGAACCGCTTCTGATTAAAAACCTTCAAACAATGAAGCGCAAAATCAACGAGGCGCAGCTGAATGTCAGATGAGTTTATGAAAGCTTTAATAATGAACTGAAAAAAGAGCAGCTATTCAACAAGTATTTAAATGAACAGTGTGTATCTCAGAGTGTCCAAGGGCGTAAATCCCATCTCATTATTGGGGGGCCATACACAGGGACATTTTTTTAAAAGTAGTCTTGGAGGTGTGGGCAAAGTTACAGTCAAATGTAAAATGAGGGTTTTATTTTATTTTGTATTGTGTTCTAGCTGCACCACCAAAAATGACTTGAAAGTAGCAATGAATAACAGAAGTGTTTTTCTCGGTAAACAAACTGTTGAAACCCATAGAAGTCAAACTAAGATTCAAATTTTTAGACATAATTTTGGTTCAGCTTCACAGATCTAACCTCTGCTAAACCTTTACCAAAACCTAAGGCTCTGACTGAAAAGTTTTAATAAATAACTCCACTTAATAAAATTCCTCATAAATATTGATTTATTGCAGTAGTTCTCAATACAAATGATGTGTTATTTAAATTATAACATAAGTTACTCTAAACAATTATTTAGTTATTCTTATTTTTGGGAGTTTGGGGGTGGGGGGGTGGGGGGGGATTCGTGTCCTTGGATGGCTGAGAACTTATGAATATGTAGAAATTGAATATATATCATAACTTAAACTTAAGGGTCAGCACCAGAATTTTCTAGAAAAAATATTCAGATTTTATTTTGTGGTTTTAAAGGCTCTATGTTAAAGATGATAATAAATGAAGGCATACTTTATTTTGTCTTACTATCAGCTGCTGTGCCTCCTCTGCTCTCGGCTTCCATACAGAGCTGTCGGCTAGAGCTAACGCTCAGCCGCTTCCTCCAGTTTCAAACTCTTCTTATTTCAGTAAGACTTAAAGAGCTAACCCTAACCCAGTGCTGACAAACTGGTAAAAAAAAAAACGGAATCTCGTTAACACTGGAGTTTGATTTAGTGGTGAGACTCCATTTAAATGTTTAATTATAGTTAATTGCAGCGTCTGTAATTAATAAATTGCAACTAATAGCTATTCAGGCGCTAATAAATAAAAGAATAGCTAAAATGCTTATTTTAGAAAAAAGGTCAGTGTTGGTGCACAAACGCTCAATTTAAAAGCCTCCTTGCTGCTAAATTATTGAATAAATAGCAACTAGAGTTCAACAAGAGAGATGTGTTTTGTTTTTAGTCTGTTATACCAACCATCAGATTGGATCAAAGTTCTGTTCTGTCGCTTCATCTTTCCAGAGTTTCAGGAACTCCTGATCATTCATGAACTTCTTCAAAAATGTCGACCTTAATGTTAGAGACTCTGTGCTGCTGCTACATGAGATGCTAATTTAGGCTTGAATAGCTTCAATGATAGGCTAACTGCTTTTAGCACAACTTGAACACAATAGTCTTTTCCAGCAGATGGTTTTTGAGGCAGACGTTGACGTCCAGTGGACCAAGAGAAGTAAATGCCTGTCCTTGTATAGAGTTTTGTCAACTCCAGAGGATCATAAAGAGCTTCACAGTCCATTCATCCATTCACACACTGATGGCGGCAAGCTACCTGATAGTAGCCACAGCTGCCCCGAGCAGTCTGACAGAGGAGAGGCTGCCAGGCCCTCTGACCAACACCAGCACTGCAAATATGGACGACAAAACCAGAAGTGATTTTATGGGATCAGTGTATCTCTCACACTCTACATGTATTAAATCAACTCTTAAACTTTCAATAGTTTAATAGTTGTTGCAATTTCTTGTCATAAACCAGAAAAACAAGAGGAGTACACTGATCTCGTAATGAAGCTGCAGAGTCTTTCTTGTGGTCTTTTTTTTTTTTTTTATAACTCTGAAGACGTTTCAGGGCCAAATCCATTAAATCCATTGCATTAAAGTTTTCTGTGCCTTAAGAGCCACGTAATTCTTCAAAATCAACACGTTAAAGTCACGGTTGTCGTTAGAAATAAGTCCTGGAAGGTTAGACTTCTGCTGCCAGACGGACTCCATGAAAGGTCATGATTATTGCCAGATTGTGAAAACATTCCTAAAGACGTGTTATTTATTTAAGAAGTAATTCATGTTGCTATTTCATTCCACACCTGCAGCCCACGCGGACGGAAGCAGCCTTGGATCAATCCAGGTGTCTACATCTGCTCTGATGGAGGTGGAGCTGAGCTGCGTGTCGCTCTGCAGCTAAAACATATTTGCCGAAAATAGTATATGAGCTGAGCAGACACTGAGTACATTTGCTTTTATATGTTTATGAAATGAATATGCTGTTTTAGTCCCAGCCTGCCTGTGCAACAGCTCTGAGGTCCAGGAGAATTGCTACCTCTGGTCTGTGTAACCTGGCCACTACGCATCGTTATGTGGCATTATGTGTAATGAGCTCGATGCTGCGCTGTAGCCTCTAATGCTGCATAATGTATGTCCTGGGAAGCACACCAGAATCTTAATATTTTCTTACCAGAGCAGATATTTCAGCTCTGTTTTTACTGAATGACTGTTGCTCTCAGCTGGTCGCTATGCGAGTGCGTGTGTGTGCGTGTGTGTGCGTGCATGTGTGTGTGTGCGCGCGGGTGTGCATGTGTGGGTGTGTCCAGACTGTGAAACCAACAGAACCCGCACGTTCGGTCCAAATTATCCAACATGTTTTTAATGGACACACTAATCATCCAGCTCTGAGTCTCTGCGTGGAAACTGGACCGCGTTTCCACGTTGGCTGATTTACTTGACTTAATTTTCATTCTTGCTTTTGCAGAATATAAAGGTAATCACGTGAAATGATCTAATAAAAGATAAGCAGGCTTTATTTTTCTCATCACAGAACAGATTCTGTCTTATCACGGCTACGCAGACAAAAAAGTTGTCAGCTTTAATTGCTCGACACACCTGCAGTTTTTATTTTGCAAAATTGGAAAACAGGTGCAATACTATCTTTCCTGCAGGAAGCCAAAGTGCTGCAGCTGCGAACGGAGATAAAGAAACCTTCTAGTCCCGCTCTGTTGTTCTCTGCTCTAAGCTTCCTTCTGCTGTGCCCTGCAGCCTCGGAGCTCTCGTGGGTCTCTCCGTTGCAGCTGTGGTCCTGCTTGCTTTCGTCATCACTCTGTGCGTCCTCTGCTACCTGTTTGTCACCACCAAACCCAGAGGTCTGGACAGCGGACTGCCCCTTCGAGCACCAGGTACTGTCTTCAGATGCAGCGTCTGTGTGGGACCCAGACTACTAAAGCATTGATATGCTTTAAATTATTCAGTAGTCCACTCATAATAGTGTTGGGGGGCGAAAAAAAGATGGACTGGGCTGTAAATGTATTTTCAACGTCTTAAACTTAATATACAGAATAATGTCAATAGTTTTAGCCTGTCTGACTTCACACACTTGACATTAAGTGTTACCCCGCTGTGTTCATCCCTCTGGGGTTTGAATAATCTCGGGAAGAATTCAGTGGAGTTTATAGAGCTGTAGAGGATCATCTCTGTGTGATAGCCCTCTTACTGGTGGAATGTGCTTCAAATGATGTTTCAAACTAAATTTACCTAAGTTCCACAAGTAAAATGCTTTAAACATGTTTTCAGTTTAGAATTGGTGAGTGGGAAGTGATTAAAATTCTAGCAATAAGCCCATTGTGACAAAGTCAAATTAAATCCAGGCAGCATCAACCAAGTAGGAGAAATATTCCAAGTTTGAGTCTCACTTGAGGCATTACTGCCCGCAAGGCTTTTCTCTGGTCTCCTTCTTTTCCAAACTCACATGCATGACAGGTTTAGTGGTTGGTGTGCACGACCACGACAATATACTGTATCATGGTGTTCGCATTAGTTCTGTAACCTCTTTGACCCTGGAAAGAATGAAGCAGGAACAGGAAGTAAATGACCTGCTGCTGGGTCCAGATTTACAAGAATCAATCAAACTAAGAATTTTTGAGTATGAATGTTGTCAACCAGCTTTATATAAAAATTTGCTGAATTTGCTGCAGCATCAGTTAAGAAAAAAAAACAGCAATCAGCAGCGGATAAAGATGAATTACTAGAGCATTAAAGGAAACAGTTATTGGACTCTTCACTCAGAGGTAGTTACCTTTTGTCTGTATCTAATAAACGTCCCGCTGCCTCAATATAACAAAAGAGAGAGGGCAATGCATCAAAATGGACACGTTCAAAGTATGAAACTCAGCTCAGGAAATGAGCATCGTAACTATATGCATTGTGTAATGAGGATACAACACAATGCCTTCCATCTTAGCAAACGGAGTGGTTGACTTTATCTTCTGGAAGTGAGGTCTGATGGGCCTCACTTCCAGAAGAGACAGCCCATCAGTCTCTCAATCCTGAAAGCAAAAACATTATTTAGCTGAAAATTGCCCATGCTTCCATGGAACGAGTTTTCTCACAGCCTCCAATAAAAGGAGGCTGTGAGTGCTTCAGAATCACAGCTGTTTCCTTAGAGGATGCTCCAGTGAAATGGAAGCAATTCATTACCTGGATGAGTTGGACATCACTGATAGAGGAGAGCAGTCACCACAAAGGTGCTCTACAAAGTGTAGGAGAAATTTCAAAGCTTTATTCTCTCTTTATTGAGAGAAAATGATCCTAACTTTCCCTTATTTGGAAACGCCAACAACGCTCCCTTATCAAACATAAATAAATGTGTGAAGGAGCAGAGATCACAACCTCATTTTAGTCAAAGGGAACTACAGATGCTACAGACGTCACTTTATTGGAATAGAAAGAACAAAACGTGAACGTGAAAGAGGCAATTCCGACAGCACAAAGTGTCTTTGTTGTGGAGGAGTCGATGTGTTGGAACAAAAGGTCCACTGAGAGAAGATTGGCTTCTTGAAGGAGAATGGCATTTGTTTGTGTACTGGATACATCAGTGATGATTGAAGAAAATGGATTCCCATTGAAAAACCTGGTTCTCAACACCCAACTGTGTTACTCTTTCATCCAGAGGGAAACAAAGACAGCTATGAGTTTATGGATATGGACACAAAGACTGTAGAAAACAACACGTCTGTGTCAAGCGGCTTAAATGTAAAATCCATTTTTTAAGCTTTATATCATGTTATGTTATTCCCTCATCAAAAACATTCTGCATCAGCATCAGCATTCAGAAGCATCCAAAGCAGGAAAGCTCTCAGTCCGAATGGCCTTGTTATTGTCAGTGTGACCTCAATGGCAGTTTTCAACCATCAAGCAGTTTTATCTTTATTGTTCAAAAAAGGCAAAGATTTGCTTAGATGCAGTTTTTAATCGCCCTACCTCTCTTCTTAACACCGACACAAACATTCTTGTTAAGGTATTGGCATGTCATCTTCAGAAGGTAATCCCAATGATTATGTTCCCTGATCAGACAGTATTTAGAAAAGATGAATATTCTTTTAACATCAGACACCAGCATGACATTTATACCTCTACATCCAGAGACAAAAACCTTGGAGGTAATAATGTCATTTGATTGGTTGGAGTGAGACCATCTTTTCAAATCTTTAGTCTTGTGAGGAACAAGACTTCAGGTTTTTCTCTGAAGAGGAAAACCTGGGAAACCACCTGCTGGATAAAACATAACATTTTTTAGCATTCTGTCCTGGTTGTGTTACTAGTCAGTCACCATCCTGTCTCTTTTACAGAGTCTGACCTGAAAAAGAAAAAGGGTTTGGGTTCTTTTCCTGCTTTCACCTTTTATTATTATTTCAATAAAACAAATTGTGCCTCTATGCAATAAAATCTTGAAGTTGATTTTGTCATTAGACACTCAAATTACCTGACATTTCGACTGTATGCTTCCGTCTTCATCAGAGGTGTGACAGCTGTTGTTCCTAAGCCTAGCAACCACCCGGAAAAAAACAGGCACAGCAATGAAACTTGAAATCACTTAAAGCGAACCCCGGTAGATGGAAAAGTCACATCACTGATTGGGAAAGGGCCAAGATCATCTTAAGGGTGGGGGTTAGGAAGCAATAGTGATGTCGTCATAGTGATGGGTTGATGTTGCCTCTGGAAACCTCTATGACACCTCTTCAAGTTTTCTTTTTTCTGGTTTTTCAGACTGAGGAGCATAACACGGACACATGTCAGACATGCCTGAAGAGACAAAATAATCTGAGTGTCCAATAGCAAAAGAAACCTTAAGACATTGTTGATAAAAACTGTTTAACCTTTATTGCTGCCTCTGTCTTGGGCGCAAAATGTCACCTTGGTCTCAGTTGGGTTTTAAGAAAATTATTTTATTTTGTGAAACACAGCTTGAACGTATGTGGGTCCCACTTTTTCAGTATCACAACAAGACTACTGGCTTTGAGCCATTTGTGTCATGGACAAGCCTACCTCTTCCTCATTATGAGTCGTGTCTCGGTGCATGTTGCTCACAGTAGGCCATTCAAGCTTAAATGGGTTGAGTTGCTTTGATAAATCTGCTGGAAAAGCAGCAATATGTCTTTCGTGCTGAATCCAGGCTCCAGTTTTCTTTTTTTCATTTTTTCAGACGCCATCATCAGTCAACAAGGAGCCGGAGTCGGCCACAGCAGCGCCCCTGTTGGCCCACAAGGCCTCAGGAAACACTTTGTAAGAGGCAAGCTGGACTGTGACAACCAGCAACCAGACCCCGACCGCCTTTTCCAGCGCTGTTTCATGGCCACTGTCACATCCATCAACGTGGAGAACCCGACATAGGACAACGATTTTTTCAAAATTTTGGATTTGAGTTAATGTCTTTTTTCTTCTCTGCCCCTATAGTTTAATCTGAGTTGTCGTTTTTATCTTATCAACAAATACATTATTATTATGTAATTCAACAGAACAAAATTGCCAGTGCAAAAACCTCATTGTGGCCCCCATCTGTGGGAAAACCTGAATTGCAAGTCAGATTTTTGACAGGTAACATTTAGTATTTGAGCTTTAGTTTTGTAGCTGTTTAATTAGTTAACATTCAAGTAAGTGTTTCCATTATATCTGTCTTGATAAAAATTTAAAAAAAGGAAGTTATATTGCCCATAACAATGAAGAAGAATAACTGAAATTCCGATGGAGATTTATTCTTGTTTAACAGCTCAGTTTATCAGAACTAAACAGGCAGATGGAAAGCTGGTTCTCTAACAGGAGAAAAGTGAACACTTGCTTTTCTGGGATTGCTGTTTTCAAGCCCTTATTTGGAACATGATTTACTTCATGTCCTTAATTACTTGTACTTTTATTTAGAAAAAACAATGTGAGAAGTGAAGTCTGTTTCATTTTGCACATTCTGCTCTTGAAATCGAGATTCAATTCCCTAAAAGCTGTCAGTATTATTTGAGATCTGAATAGATTTTATAACCCGTCCATTAGCACATCATGCTCATCTTTTCTCTTGTATCATTTAAACAGCTGCACATATTTAGCTCAACAGCACCCACATCAACACCATACTAATGTCGTGTGTATTTTTAGCTCTGTTTTTAAGGATTCAGGGATAATAGTGTTTGACTGTACAGCCCTGCTGTCAAAGGAGGAAAACCTTTACAACCTGAAGATGTCAAAATTAGTTTTTTGGTCATATTAAAAGGAAAATGAGGACTGAAAGCATATATTTTGGTGATTAAAGTGCCTAATATCTCTAAGGCTCTAGAAAAAACACAACATGCAGTTTGTTAGGGTACCTTGGGTTTCAAAAATACACTCATAAGGGTTCAGCACACAAATAGCTTGGTGGAATGAAATGGGCGAAACAATATTTGACTGTTGTGAGGATTATTAATATTAGATGAAATAATTAATAGGTGGCACCACCTCCACGTTGGATACAGGGGATGATGTTACCATTCTATCCTTTTCTACACTATGTTGGCACAGCTGTTGTCACTGTGTGCCAGATTATCACAAACTCTAATCCAAGTCTAAGTCAATTTCTATATGTTCCCTAGTGGAATGATTTATACGGTTCTCTATTTTAACAATATTGGCGGGACTGATCCTCTTTTGCATCTTTGCATGTTGCATCCACAGCCTGCAAATCACACTTTTTGAAGGCAGTCTGACCAGCCCATTTCTGATCTTTTCACCCCTTAAAAAATCTGCGTATGTATTACATGTAGAACACAAATAAAACACAGATACACTTTGAAAATACGCATCCATATTTTCATGGCATCTGCAGCCTGAACTGTTTTTAATCCCACTTTTACTTCATTAACATGAGACATTCTGAATAAGCCAGACGCTGTAAATCTGGACCTTAGCAATGTTTAAACTTATGTCTAAATGTATCTGTATCAAGTTTTTGCAAGTATTTCTGCTTTAGTCAGTCAAACTTTTAACTAATTTATTCAGTTGTACTAGATATATAGTTTAATGATATGTGGTAAAGACCCTCCCTTATGAGTTTTTGTTAAATGTTAAGCATTTGTCACTCTCTCAGCTCAGACGGTCAGTGCCAAGCAGACCATTTTTTTATTCTGCTAATATTAAATGGTTGCTGAAAAGTGAAGGAAAAATATGAAGCAAACATTCCATTGCCAGTTCTTAGAAGCATCACTAATCCTGCTGAAAAGTTCTGCTGAGAAAACCCACTCACACACTCCAATCATGTTATAAATGGTCATAATGGACCATTATGACCAGTTCCAGTTAAAATAGAACTGGTACGTGAGGCACCTGGAAAGCCCACAATGTTCACTTGCAGAAAAAAAAAAAAAAAAAAAAAAAAAAAAAAACACAAAGTATTTAAAGAATTAAGTTTTATTTAAGTTTTGGCATTGCATCTGTCCCAGTTCTAAATGTGGACTTAATCAGAATTCGACATATGAGTATCATTTGAGTATCTTCACTGCTCATTGGCATTTCACCAAGGATATTAGAAAATATGGTAAGCACATTACAGCAAACTGATTTAATCTGGGCTCTCAAAAATGAACAAACTACGGATAAATTGAGCAACACAGAATTGCAGGGATTTGATCCTTTTTGAACTGGCTGTTTTCCCAAACGTTACCAGTTCACATCATTCATGCAAATGTGGCTCTTCTTTATAGACCAATAGCAGCTGTCTAAGATTCAACTCACGCTGAGGAAAATGTAAATATTAATATTATGGCTGCTAAATATTTATCTGTGTGGCGTCTTGTTGAACAAGCTTATCACTGTTGCTTTTGTTCAGATAGGAGAATGTTTTTCGCACCTTTTTAAATCTGAATGTACTTTCACATTGTAGATTTTGGCTGTTGAATCAAGCATAGAAAACTACTCACCAATAGAAGAATATAGTGGAATAAAGTTAAGTGCCTCAATGCATTCTCTACATCTCTTCGCTGAGGATGCACATGGTTTTCAGCCATGTAAACTCATGGCTGAAAACAGAAATTTGGTTCGTTGTTGTTGGCTTTTTGACCAAAGAATGTCAGGTGTCTATTCAGATCTCAGGAACTTGCGTCAAACCTAAAAATGAGCAGAAAATGTCTCCTGAACTTTGGCGATTGTTTTTAGCGGCATAGAAAAAGACCTTAGTTGTGACATAAATTATACAGTGAAGCTAAACATATGAGCTGTAACACATGCTAGCAAAGTACTTTTGTGTCTTGGGCTAATAAGCAAACAGGATAGTTCTGCTTTGTGAGCCTCCGACCATCCTGTTAGCATTTGGCTCAAAGAATAATTGCTCCTATGAACAGAAATAGTACAAATCACTTCCAAATTAGGTTTTGTCTTTTAAACAAACATCCATCCATCCATTATCTGTTCACCCTTGTCACTTGTGGGGTCGGGAGGTGCTGGTGCCTATCTCCAGCTACGAGAGGCGGGGTCACCCTGGACAGGTCGCCAGCCTGTCACAGTTATACAAACATTTTAAGTAGTAATTATTACAATTTTATCAGCAACTAGAACTTATTTGCAACATAAAGCAAATAAGTTCTGCTTTATGTTGCACTTTGTTCTGAGCCTCAGAACCAATATCAATATAAGATATTCAGAACTCTAGGCAACCTCACAGAACCACATTTCCTCCCAGAATACTATGAGTAGAATATAGAAAGCGACCTGAATAACTTTTTGCCAAATAGCAGATAGGAAATGTTCCACCAGTGGGTACAAACTGATATGGTTGGTAAAACTCATCTCCTGGTTTACAAAATGATTTTGGATTTGAAAATACGGGAACAGGAAAACCAAAACCTCAGTGTGATTAAGGTGCAGGTGAGGCTGTGCTTCGTTTTATGCCTGTAATTTCTAAACATAAACACTACACCGGCTTTTATCTGATGAAAGGTCTGCATAAAATCTAATAAAAATTGAGTACTGAAGATGTTAGGTACATGTTATGCAAAGCTGAGATCCTTCAGTAACTACAACCTGTCACACGAACATGGGCCATGAAACATGTCACTGTAATATGAATCCTTTTTGCCAAATGAGTTAAAATAGTCAATGTCAAAGTACTCAAGGGCGACCAAAATTCAATCTGCAAATGTATTCTTTTCAGGCATTTTTTGGTAACACTTTATTTGAAGGGGTGTGCATGAGACTGACATGACACTGTGATAAATATGACATAACACCTGTTATGAACATGGAGTCTTTATGAATGTTTGTTACCAATGCTTTTTTTTTGTTTTTTTTTATTTGTTTTATTTTAACAACTTAAACTATCCACTAATCATGCATCATTTTTATTTAAGCTTTAAATTTGGCCCTTGATATTGATCAGTGGCTGCACAGTCACAGTTGGTCGCACTGTTGCCTTGCAGCAAGAAGGAGCCGGGGTCTTTCTGCATGGAGTTTGCATGTTCTCCCTGTGTATAGTGAGTTCTCTCCAGGTACTCCGGCTTCCTCCCACAGTCCAAAAACATGACTGTCAGGTCAGGTAAATTGGTCTCTCCAAATTCTCCCTAGGTGTGAGTGTGTGTGTGTGTGAATGCTTGTTTGTCCCGTCTGTCTGTCTCTGTGTTGCCCTGCGACAGACTGGCAACCTGTCCAGCTTGTATCTCGACTCTCGTCTGGAACGTTAGCTGCAGTTAGGCACCAGCACCTCCCGACCTCTTTGGACAAGGGTGTTAGAAAATGGATGGATATTGATCAGTAAATGCAAAAACTAAAAATTACTCTACAATCCAGCTTTTATTAATCCTGCAAGGTGTTTAAATGAACCACACAATGCACCATGCTGCTACATTGTGTGGTGCCACACTGTTTGGATTAGAGTTCACCTGCTTTAACCTTGTTGAGTCGTTGTGTTGTGCAGTCAGAAAGACACAAATCTTGTGACGCAGGGATTCACCCGTTTTCTACTCCGATATGATGGCTGTGGAAAGGATCTGGGTGAATTTCAGAGCCAGCTGTCAATCTGATGCTCACCTCTGGGAACAACTCAACAAATGCAGCTTTTAAGAACATTCATGAATGTAATCATCTTTCAAGATAGTTAATGTTTACACAAATGTTTATGTTTGATATTAATGTACTGGATATTTGCTACTGTACCTCTTGCTTTTATGTGTGTATTTTCCATTCTGAGGACATTTTGTGTGTTTTCATTAAATCTTAAATTGTTTAATCTTTTTTTCCTCTTGAACAGTTTCTTTTTGCCGTATCGGTATGAGAAAACAGTTTGTTTTTCTGTTCCACATTAGGGGGGAAAATGTGCGACTTCTTGCTGTTGCCTTGTTACTCTAAAGTTATTTTAGTGGGATTTGTGAAGATCGAAAAGCCTTTCTACTCCTTTTTCTGCCTTCTGCATCCCTTTTGAGTTTCATTTATTCTTATCCTCTGTGGAAGCTAAAACTTGAGATCAGTATGACAAAGCAAGACATATCTTTTATCATCATAGCAGTAATGCATGGCACAATCGTTGCTATGACAGCATAAAAAAGTAAGTGCTTTATTGTAGACAGAAGAGGTTAGAAAGGCACTAACAGAATGCCTCAGTTCATCTGCCTTCAGTCAGCACAGTGCTGGGAGCTGATATTAACAAACAGAGAGCGTTTATATTCTATTCAACGCATACAGCCATAGTAAGTTTGGTCTGAATCAACTCAGATGTAGTTCAGTTTTAAACCATGAGACACCTTGGGATACAAATGTGTTTCCGTTTTGCTTCTTTTTTTGCTAGACTGCCAATTTATTGGTCATTTTAAAAGCTAATTTTATGAAACTTGAAACAATTATTGGTTATCTTGGTGATTTTAAGGGCTGGACGAGGCTTATTATGCCTTCATAGAAGAATTAGATCATGAAGACCTGAGTGCATAATGCATAATAATATGCCGTATACATACATACATTATTGCTGATGTGGACGATAACTTCCCTTTCAACACCTTGGGAAAAATGACCACACTGCTATCTTCTCTGCTTCAGTTAAACTTCTCACAATCTTGTGACGCCATCACTGTCATACGACCAAACAGACCACATGACCGTCCTCCTCCTGTCTCCAGAAGAAAATGGTAACATGACGGCCTGGTAGAGCCAGCACATGGCAGCTTCACTTCTCTCAGATCACCCCAAGGCAACTGTCGCTATAATATGAATGTGTGTGTGAACTGGTGAATGTCTGAATGTAGTGTGAAGCCCTTTGGGGTCCTCTGGATTTGATAAAGTGCTATCAAATCCAAGCACAGGCCATTAACCAACTCCCGTCCCCCAAAGCACACACACCTTGGGAGAAGTTGATGATACAATGAAAAACTGTAAAAGAGAAATAAAACTACCTGTAAAGGCCTCGGCCATTAGTGCAGAAAAGCATAAAGTCTTAAAAACCTAGTTATGTTTAAGTGAAGCCTGGTGAGGTTCTAATGGAGAACAGAACAGCAAGCGGACTGGAGACCAGCTGGAAGTAGACGATAGTGCAGGGCATTCTGGGTAAATAGAACCAAACAAGTCACGCGTATCTGGCGAAAGAGAAATGTCAGTGGCACTCAAAGGAATCATCATTCTAGAAATGCTAAAATTTGAAGTAACTCAATTTGTTTGCATTTTGTGAAGAAGGAAGTTGCCCACAGTGTCTTCTGCAGAGGTTCTTGTGTTACTTCCTTCAGTGGTTCTTGGTGCAGTGCCACCCATAGGTGAGGGGGGAATCAAATTTTTCAAAGGATTTGGATCATTTGACATAGTGAAAGCCAGCTGAAAATGTAACAAATGTAATTTTGGTTCCCTGAACTGAGTCTATTGGATTATCAGGGGTGAAAACATCCTTAAATGCATTGCTTAGCAACGGCTGGATGGAAATGTTGAGTTGCTTCAGAATCAAAGCTCTGTGGAGCCCAATTTTACTGCTCAAATGATGAATTTCAAGTAACTGAATTCTCAAGCAGCGAAGTTTGAGTCCTCAGAGAAAATGAAGGATCTGAAAGATGATATAAGCCTGAGGGACAATGTGTCAAACATGGATAGAAAAAGTTGATTAAGATTAAGAAAACCAAAGGAACAACTCAATCTAAAGGAGGAGGTTGAAGCTCATGTGGACAAAGTAGATGTAATACAATCACAAAACTCCATAAGTGGAAAAAAAATCCAATATGAAAAAAACTTCAGATGTGGAGGTCAGGCTTGTTCCCCTTGTGTTGATACAACATCATTTGTTCCATAACAATAAAACTGAGAGATATGGAAAAGGAAATATTCTGATCCAGCTGCAAGGCCAAAACATCCAGCATCTTAACAGTTACATTGTATGCTTGTAACTAATTAACATCATGTCATCAATGCACCAAAAGAGAACACAGCAAAACAAGAAAATGTTCAAAATATGAATCACAGCTCATAAACCTTAGGACAGCTATATCTATATTGAAGTTGCTGCAACACCAGACAGGGATTTCATCACCAATGTTCTGTAAGAAAGAATCAATCTTTGTACATTTTACATTGAGATATCAATTTCAAGAGCTTTCGGATAATGGGACAAACCTCCTTGGATCAGAGCAAAAGTTAAGAAAATCTCTCTTTCCCACCTGGAAACTTCTAGCATGTGTACGCTCAATGGCAACAAAAACAAGTTCAGCACATATTTGACTTGTTCTGGAAGACAGGTTAACGGATACTTACCTCAGTTGTTTTAGAGTAAAATGCATTGTGTTGTAGAGCCCTCATAGCGCTCCATGATGAGCACTATGAGGACCTCATAAGTATCATAATTCTGGCTGAATGTGAAGAGTTTTGGAAGCTTTCCCAGACAGAAGAGGTATTTTGCTCAGGTATATAAAAAAAAGAAAAAAGAAAAGAGAATATATATATAAATATATTTAAAAAAAATTTATATACTGATACTGTAATGTCCAGCAGCCTGGATCATTTATACCTAAACTCTGTCTGCTTCAAGGCTGAAGATGAAAGAGTCTCATTCAGCAGATCAGCATCTGCTGAATGAGACTCATAAACTTACATCGCCAAACTGAACTCTGAGTTAATCCTGACCAGACTGTGAACAAAAGAGATCATGTGGAAAAACAATCTGAGTCTTAACAAGCTCAACCTCCTAAGAATGTAATTATCATGGTGAGTCTACTCCCATTGTTATCCTAGTAGCAGTGATGCTGATGTTGCACTTTGCTTACTTCCAGTGCTAGCTAGAAATAACCAATCAGTTGCAGAAGAGTTTTAGTGCTGTCAATCATAATCTCGCGGTGCTGCTCATCCTTCCTCCCCCTTATTCTGCGCTATGCTGCAGCTAGCATACCTTGTTGTTAATGCTTAGTCTAGCTAGCATGACAGCAGATAAACGATTTTCCTGTAATGATAAGTTGTTTCTCCACCATTAGCACATTTAGCAGTGAGTGAATGAGGATGATTGACAGCGCGAAGACCCTCCTCCTGGTTCTGATTGGTCGTTTTGGCCGAAATGTTGCATTACTTTAGCCATCAATAGTTGGTCAGGGAGCAGGTGGAGGAGATCGATTGTTTTCACAGATTATCTGTCTCATAACAAACTGTCACAACATGGTGACAGCTTTAACAAATATGGAGAAAACATATTTTTTATTAAAGTTATATACCGCAAGAATCACACCACACAGATCAATAAATTAACCTGAAGAACAAACCAATCTGTTCTAGAGAAAATTGAAAGAAGAAAAAAAGGATTCTGGTAACATAGCTTTGCTGACTCTAAACAAACTAACTTTGTCGAAGCGTCTTTTGATTAGTATTTGTTCATTCTGCCTTACAGATGTAGATGTTCTGGTCCATATTGATCTTGTCCACAGATGATTCCTTTGAGTGCCTCTGACTCTTGGCCAGATTTAGCTTTGGACTCTGACTATGCCATGCCAGTCTTCTGCTTTCTAGCAGAGACTTAAAGGTTTTAGTCAATGGTCTGATTGGTATTTGGAACCATTAATAACTGCCTTCACCTTGACAAATCCCCAGATTTATCTAAAGCAAACTTACTTATTCATTTGGCTAAAAGAGGTAGAATAATCTCCAGGAAAAAGGCAGCCAGTCTTGCACTATGCCAGAGATTTTTCTTAAAGTCAGTACTGTGCACTGAGAAGTCAAAGGTGGCAACAGAACTAAAGCAATATTTTTGCACCTTTAAAAAGATTATTCATAAAAATGAGAGTGGGCACTCAGCAGCCAGGGTTATTTATCTGCTTGGAGCATCTTGGTCAGAATGGGGCCAGTCTCCTGGTGAGTTGCTCTCAAATATGAAATTGTTTGCATACAAATCTGATGACTCACAATACCCAAAATGTTGTCTTTCAACAAATGTTTGTGAACACATAAAACCTAACTTTATTCTTAGTTATTCTGTGCTTAGCAGAATGAATAAAAGTATGATTTTAATGCAAAGACAAGTATCAAAGTCTAATTTTGTCTGCTTGTTTTGCCAGTGATGTTACAAACGTTTTTTTGAGGACATGATAGATAATCAACATCTGTGATTCTGTCAGACTTCTGCTAGAATTACTTTCCAAGCAAAACCTCTCCCTAATTGGAGCTACCATTCACCTACACATGAGGACATCTGTCATAAAATCCTGTGATGAAGAGGACTAAAAATAAAAAAAGTCAGTTTTTGTCCCTCTGGTGTTACAGTGAAATCTCTTCAACACAATGAACACAGAGGGCTTCTGAAAAGTGCAGAATGGTGTTCATATTAATATGAGGATTCAAATGATTTGACTGATTTTTTTTTTCCAGGCCTTGCATCACAGGATGTTCAAAAACAAGAATTTGGAAAACCAGCCTGAACTTATTGTGGATTTTCTCTAATACACAAAAGAGCAAAATTACAAACAGAGGCTCCAGTATGACTACATGCTCATTTGAAATCTGCTCCTCCACCACTGAGGTGATACCGCTGACATCTGACCCCTTTGATTGGTGTTCATTATTAAAGTAGTTGAATTCCTGCATGGATTCAGCTTTTCAGAATAGTCCAGGCTCAGGGCTTTATGGACTATTCCAGAACTTCAATGGCACAGTCATAGTTTCTTTTTGAGCATTCAGAGTCCTGCATGGTAGCTTTTTCTGATAATAAAGGGTTTGTCAGACCACATACCCCTCTAATGTGTCTGTTTGTGTTTCATCTTCTGTGAGCCACCCTGGGGTTTGGGGTGTTGAGTTTATTTCAAATACACAGCAATGGAAAGGGAACGAAACGGAAACATTTAAAATGGGGGAGATAAGAATAGAGGTGAGAAAGAAGGATGAAGAGAATAAGGAAACCTTAGAAGTCTGCTTCCAGACCTGCAGAAAAACAGCAAAAACAGAACTGAGAAACCAAAGAGATGAACAACATGTCAACAAGCATAGGACAACGTGACAGCCTTTACTGCTCACTGCTAAAAATCTCTGGTAGTATACAGTGAAGGGTTATTTTACAGTTTTTATTGTTTTTAGTACTTTTGTTGATATTAGGATCTTCACTGATTGAGAAAAGCAGCAACTTCAAAATAAGAGAGAACACTAAATCTTCTTTTGCCTCAAGATTAAACAGAAATCAGTGGGCTTGACCTTTAGTCCTATACTAAATATGTATGATAGTGACCCTGTGTGGGTTAGAAAAAAAAATCTACAATCACTTCACACTTTTATAGTTATATGTTTTGTTGAACTATTCCACTAGGAGGGGAGAAAATACAGAAAAGTAACTTTTACCAATAACTTTCATGCTTACGAATGTTTAAAGATTCCAGCCATGTTGTGGCTGTTGAGTGTTGGGAGTATAAGTTTGGTTATATTAATTTTAGAAACAGTTAACCTTTGTGCATACAAAATATTAGATGTAGCATGAATATTTTGAGTAGATTTTAAGTTAGGTAGATTTGGATAACGATTCAAACTAAAACAACTGCTGACTTTCTGAACTTACATAAATTACTAAAGAGGGCCTTCAGAAAGGGAGTGTGTTGTACCAGCAGACAGAAAGCAGAGGTTGAGGGGGTCTGCCTGTTCACAAGGTGAGTCAAATTCTTTGGTGTTTGTTTATGAGTTCAGTAAAACACTAAAACCTTTAGAAAACAATTCTTCTAGAAGTATAATCAAATATATTAAGATATTTCTCTTAAGCATTAACAGCATGTTCTGAACTAGTTAGTGTCTAACCATACTAATTTGCATGCATCTTAGATTACTAAAATAGAATAGAATTATGAAACTAAAGCTTTAGAAGTAAAATATTTCAGGCATTCTAAGAGTTTTTTCTAAAAGAAGATAATCCTGCAATTTTTAGATCCAAACTCACAGTTATTATCTGACACCAGATTTCTGTGTCAGAGTGTGTTTATAACAGGAATCAGTTTCTTGATGAATCGTTGAGGCAGAAAAACCACCAGGTTTAACTGAACCATAAATTTTTGTCTGGAATGTTAAAAGCAAGGGACTGGTACGAGAAGACTCTGTTTGAGAATGAGAATGGAACCTTTGTTCTCTCCATATATTTGCTTTTGGGTTTGAACGGTTCTCAAAGAAGGTAATAAAATTAACTTTAAACAGCCCTACAAGGAGGAGAACACGCCTTCAAATGCATATATTTAAATTAAGGGATACACCTCCTGATAAAAGTGTATGTTTTACAGCAGAAAAACGAATTGCTTTGTTTGCAGCCGTGAGAGCAATTCCCAAGAATGCATTCTTGTGTCTCTCCTATTGTGTCGTCCCTATTGTGTTTCCTTTTCCAACTCGTCGCAGGTAATTTGATGTCTTGTTATGTGTTTTGGACTTCTTGATAATCTGGGTGTAATGCTGATGTGTCATTCTATATGCATTGAATTCTCTGAATAAAACTCTAGATGTGTCTGAAGTTGGATGGTGAATGGTTGTTCTCTGTGCTTTCCACTGTGCATGCGGAGTCCCTGGATCCGGGAGACAAGAGGAAAATTAACGAGCCAAGTAAATTTTATTCCTCTAATTTCAACATGAGCTTTAGTGAAACCCAAATCTTTCTAACACTGAGCTGTACCTGCAGCAGAGCGTCAGGATGGAAACTGTACTAACCCAACAGGTTCTGTTTCTCCTGAAAAGAAATGAGGCTAATAGACAATCTATGAATGAGTTGAAAGTAAATGATGACAATTTAATCTCAGATTGCTTCCAGCGTTTTCCTGGGGTCCTGTGCTTTATTGGGTTTTAAATTAGAATGTCTATTTTTAATATGGCAAAAGAATGTATAAATAAAATATAGTTTGTATACTATTTCTGTTTCATCATTTTAACCCAGACCTACCTGGGTACTTTTAATTGGGAGACCCTAGGCCACTTGATATCATTTGAGGGGTCTACCGGTTGGCTTTAGGGCCTCTGTCACAATCCGGGTTCTTCTCCCGTGTTACACACAGATCACACAGAACAAGGAGTATTCCAGTAAAACAACATTACACCTGTCTTTTTCTCCCTGTCCCTGTTTTCTCCCTTTCTTACTACAAGGCCATTAAAAAAAGGATTTACTTCACTATGTCAGCAGATGCACTCCCTCACTGACTTGCTGCATTTGCTGGATGTTTTTCAAGGCCTCCTTCACTAAAACCTAACATTGCAACTTAAAGTTCTTAGTGACTTTGTCAACAAGAACTTTCCTTCATGTGAGGCCATTTTGATATCATGTGACAATAACACAGTTCTTTTTTAGAGGGAACCTTTGCTAAACCTTATGTAATTCTTTTTCTAGACTAATATCGGCCGATATTAGTCTTTTTTTACTTATTGTATTGGTCAAATGAATAAAACTAGGTCAATGGTAATGGTATTCATTTCCATCTTGTTACCATTTTCTTCTGGAGACAGGAGGAGGTCGGTCATGTGGTCTGTTTGGTCATGTGACAGTGATTGCATATGATTTCCACAACAGAATGGCAGGAATCAGACAAACATCAGTTTTATGACTAGGCTGCGACTGAATGTTTTTAGTCTTGATTTGGCATATTTGCAGGTTTCATTCAAGAAGACATTTTGTGACATTTTTCTTTATATCAAAACTTAGAATTGCCTCCAAAAAGCAACTGCTTCTCATTAGCTAATCAGGGTTAGACCCTCTGTTAAAGGAGATGCATGAAAGACTGGCTGATTCATGCAATACGACGTTCAAACTGTAAACAAATGGAATGACTTCAGTAGGTGGCGCTACTCATCTGATTTCGTCCTACGTTCGATATCAAGAAGAAGAACAGAAGCTCTTCCATGGAAACAAGGGACGCCAGTCTGCTGGTATGAGTGCGTGAACAGTTAAAACAAGATGAAACCGGATATATTGTGCTGTTTGGTAGATGATGAGTTGTTCAGAGGTTTCCGAATGAATCCAAAGAAAGCGCAATGTGCAGCTAAAACTAGCTGCTACCGGTTTAGCTGCAAGCTAGCTTAGAATGTTTCTCCTGTGTGGTAAAAACCAAAGGAGAGGAACATGTAAGGGGGGAAAAAACGACTGACGACGTAACGGACAGCTCATGAGAACCAGCTGAAACATGTGGAAGGTAAGAGGTCGGAATTCGGCTCTGGACCGGGCCGAGGCGCTGCTGTCAGCCAAGAGGAGCAGCACAGGAGTCGGAAGAGGCTCCACACAGGACTCACCCACCAAAACACAGGTGTGCACTCACAGTCAGGAACGTTTTGAAAATGTGTTTTCATCGAAATCATGGCGCTTAGAAAATAATATAGATTTTTATATTAGAAAGATATGGGTTGTGAATTATGCAGTCATACTAATAATTATTTGTAAACATATCCTTAATAATTGTTTGCCTCTGAATATTATCATGGCTACTTCACTTTAGACATATCTAAGGGAACTTAAGAAGCAATATCACACACACACACAACTGTTGGGTCTCAAGGTCTTGGATTACTACAGGTAGATTGTTCTGTGTGTAAAGTATCAGCTGAGCTGAAAGTAGAACGACTAGTGGGATCAGATCGTGACATGACTGTAATGATGATGTAAGAATCATCATTACTATGAGGTGTTTAAATGTACTTTTAAGAGCAAACAAAATGAACCACATTACAGTTTATAGGAATTAATTCCTACAAATTGAAGACTTTGGTGACATCCTGTCACCAATAACAGAAAAAAAACGTCACTGTTCACTTTTATAAAATAAAAAAAAGAAAAAGAAATGTGACCAAATATGCCAACAAAGTTGCAGTGCTCATCTGGGTTATTATTAGAAAATGATGAGTTCTTATGACATGGAACATAATAAAACCAGTGCAGTCAGAATTCTTGTTCAGCTCTACTATTGTTAGCAGCACATCTGCTAGGAATCAACTGATGCCATTTTCAACTCATTGAACTTTTTTTTAAATGGGCAGAAACTGGAAGCTAGTGCTATTAATTGAAGGTCATCTTGTCAATCCACTGATCTAACTGTAAAATGTTAATATTTTATTTATGACAGTAAAAATGAAACAAAAATGTAAATATTTCATTCTACCGCTGTGCTGTAAAACTGCTTATTGCCAGAGATTAGTACACAGACAAATTTGTTGCATCTCTCCTTATGTTAAGGAAACCTCCTTCAGAACTGGACCTGTTCCTCCAAACAGCCACAACTTGTTCTCTGGCCTCAGTGACCTCTCCTCAGAGACCTCTGCTTCTGAAAAGGGTGCTGCATCTGCCAGACTTGCTAGTACACAAGAAAAACCTGAGAAAAAGGGAGATTCAGCCCAGGTAAGTTATAGTGATGTCATCATTAAATACAGTTGGATGTAACGGGAAATAGAAAGAGACATTTTTGGTTCTCCTTGTGAAGATGTGTATAAATTTACCTCTTCAAATCTTCTAGATTTGAAGATTTACCTCTTCAAATCACAGGTTTACTCAGAGAACCTGTGTAAATCAGGTTCTCTCCTGGTCACCAGGTATCCATAACAATCATTATATTCTATCTGAATGCTAATTTTCTTTTATTTTTTTTCGATTGATTGATACAAGAATTAAGGATTTCTTTTGTCTATTACAAACATTAGCATGTTAAGTTTTCTTTGGACAGATGAAATTAAGCTTTAGGGTGTAAACTCTCCATGTGGGTGATCAAGCTCACTGCTGAGCTCAGTGAAGGATCTATGATTTTCTCCTCCCGAGACCATGGAAAGAGTGCCTTTCAGTCTATTTACCATTTAACCGAGTCTGATTTTTTTGCTTTAGGATCTCAGGCCTCAGAGTTCACTGGGAGAAGGGAGCAGGTTCCTAAAGAAGGCTCCCAAACCAGCTAACAGCAGCCACTCGCCGGTCAGCAGGCACCGAGCACAGGCTGTGGTACAACCAAGGTGAACTCCTGTTACTATAAAAGAAGTGGGTCTAAATAGATTGTCAATTGATCTATTTTTGGTGTTTCTTTGGTCAGATGTGTGCCATCCTCCCAGTATGGCTCTCAGGCTCCAGCCTTGCGTAGGCTAGCTGAAATCGAGAGTCATGTCCGGAGCCGCAAGCAGGAGCTAGAACAGGCTAAGAAGGCCTCAGCAGCTGTCCTCAGTCCAACCTCGGACATGGAAATGTCACCGGCAGCAGCCGTCCAGACCAGGAAGGCCTCTGCGGCGCTGTCAGCGCGGTTCGACACTGACCAGAGCCAGACGGAGAACTGTTTCCTCAAAAAGAAAAACCACAGCAGCTCAGCTCCCCCCAAGGCAACAAAACATGCTGCTGCTGGCGTCAGGTTCAGATCACAAGCCGGGGATGCTGTTAAACGTTCTGGAGGGGTGCAGAGGAAGCCAAGGAGACCAGTGAGTGGTGTGAGTCTGGAAAGTGATGAAGAAGACATGAGGAAACTGCTTGGAGACTCAGCAGAATCGATCAGCATGTCCGGACCCGGGAAATCTTCATCTGTGAAAAGCCCACACAGGGTAGGTTTGCTTTCACTTTGTCTAATTTAATTTCTTTGAGATACTTAAAACTATAAAACTCTCTGGAAAAAATCTGTCTGTATTTGTTTATGGTCAAACAAGAAATTCCACTTTAAATATGTGACTGTTTGCAAAGGTCAGTGTTAGCGCCGCCTACAGCCCTGCCTCTTGACTTTATTGGATGATTTGATGGACAATATTATTTCGTGGTGATTCTGCAGCAACAGGAATCATGAAATATTTAATTATATTTAATAAATTAAACAAATTTCTTTATTTCTTGGTAGATTTAAATAATGATTTAAGGATGTATTTATTTGATAATTTTGTCCCCTTTGGCCCTCCATACGGCTGCTCTCTTATGGAAAGAAAATCATGATCATTTTGGTCAATATTAAAAATATTCAAAATGTTTGAATTTTACTTAAAAAACAGTAAAATGAATATGTAATTAAACATTACATGTTCTCTGAGACGTTCTTGTTTCATCCATCCATCCATCCATCCATCCATCTTCTTCCGCTTATCCGGGGTTGGGTCGCGGGGGTAGCAGCTTAAGAAGGGAGGCCCAGACCTCCCTCTCCCCGGCCACTTCTTTCAGCTCCTCCGGGGGAATCCCAAGGCGTTCCCAGGCCAGCCGAGAGACATAGTCCCTCCAGCGTGTCCTGGGTCTTCCTCGGGGCCTCCTCCCAGTGGGACATGCCCGAAACACCTCACCAGGGAGGCGTCCAGGAGGCATCCTGACCAGATGCCCGAGCCACCTCAACTGGTTCCTCTCGATGTGGAGGAGCAGCGGCTCTACTCTGAGTCCCTCCCACCCTATATCTAAGGGAGAGCTCAGCCACCCTACGGAGGAAACCCATTTCGGCCGCTTGTATCCGAGACCTCGTTCTTTCGGTCATGACCCAAAGCTCATGACCATAGATCAGGGTAGGAACGTAGATCGACTGGTAAATCGAGAGCTTCGCTGCTTGCCTCAGCTCCCTCTTCACCACGTCGGACCGGTACAGCGCCCGCTTCACAGCAGACGCTGCGCCAATCCGCCTGTCGATCTCCCGCTCCCTTCTTCCCTCATTCGTGAACAAGATCCCGAGATACTTGAACTCCTCCACTTGAGGCAGGACACCCTCCTCGACCCGGAGAAGGCACTCTACCCTTTTCCGGCTCAAGACCATGTTCTTGTTTCATGTAGTATTTATTCAAATGTAGAGTTTTATGTAAATATTAATCAGATCCTCTTCCCACTACTCAGTCTTGATGTGGAACATGCCAAACTAATAATAATAATAGAAAGATACTTTTTCATTTGATTTTGTGATCATTTGGACCAAAATTGAACAATTCATTTGATTAATTAAGCTCTATTATTTAGCATTTGCCAAAGAATTAGAAGTCATCTATTCTTCAATGATTTTTTTTATATGTACAAGGAAAATCTTTTCCAAGAGTGAATGACTCAGTGGGTTTACCAGTCTGTGAAATGATAAAAGTCTGATGCTGAGCACAGCAGCAAACTTCCATGAGAACAGAATAAAACAGATGGATGAGATTGCTGAATAGCCGGCCGAGGTCTGGACCCCAACCTTACTGAATCAGTGGAGGGGGACCTGGAGACGCCGCCGCCACAGTAATGTCGCAGAGTCAAACAGTCACAACAAAGACAATGAAAATTACACATTTATGGAGTTCGTTATTTTCTTTGAGATGGCAACATTTTAAAACTAGTGATTTTTAAACCAAAAATATTGGATTTTTTATTTATTTTTTTAACTGGATTGTTTCACTGAATCCAGCAGGGGATTTTGGTGAAACTGTACTGCTCTGAAAACGTGAGCGGATTTAAAAGCCTGGCTGTTCGTTCCTCTCATGCAGACACTCAGCAGTCCCAGTGAGGAGGTTGAAAGGCCAGCTGCTGCCCTCCCTTCACCGCCCTCTCCTTCCTGTCACAGCTCTCCGTTCCGATTCACCGGCCAGGCCCAGGCCCAGTTCAGTCCTTCGGCGCTGTCCCCGTCGCCCCCTTCACCTCGCCGCCCCTCCACCACCCCAGAGAGGGAGGGCTCCTCTCAGAAGGCAGAGGGTCCTCAGGGCTGCCACTCATCCTTGTCAAGCCATGCTGAAGTGCTTTCTCTGGAGGAGCTGATCCCTGTGAGGCTGAGATCTGAGCATCCACACAGTCACATGAGTTCAGCTTCTTCAGAAGGTGAGAGAGAGGGGCCCATCAGGGGAGGAGAACAGCTTTACTCCTTAGATTGTTTGAAAGCAGAGAAGATCAGAGATCAATAGGCTTTAACATTATTCTTGTCCCTCTTCCTCTCATACATCCTATAAGGCCCAGGAGGTACATCCATTTTTCCTCTGCAGAACAAACACAGTGTGGCTGGTAGATTATTAGTGTTTTGGAAAAGTTTTGTTCTTCGAGAACAGCTGGATTTGTTCTCAAAATAAAACAAACCCTTTTAATTATTTTGACTTCTGAGCTCAAGTGATTGGACTGGATTTTATTTAGAAGTATCATAGTAAAAGGGAGCTGAATCAAGTCTATACAAAATATCATGATTATAATGTTTTCACAGTGAGAGTGTGTACAATTGTTTAGGATGCAATAATTGTTGGCCAAAATACCATTTGTGATCAATAGGATTATTTAATCAGTTTGGCAATGCTGAGAAATTCAAGTTATATAAATGAACAACACTCACGTCCCTGTTTTGGTCCAAAGATAATAATTTCAGTTTTGTTTCTGTTCAGCTAAGAACATAGCAGTAATACCAGTACTGTGGTTGAACTGTCCTCAGATCAGTCTCAGAGAACGGCTGCAAGAAGCATCTCACTAAAGTTACTTCAACCAAAGAGGTTAAAACTGCTGCCATTATTAATAAAGAAAGATTACACTGAATGTTGGGAACAGAGAAGAGAAAGTAAAATGTGGATTTATGGTATCCAATACAAGCATAGCAGTCTATGCTAGTCCGCCAATAGCATAGACTGAATTCAGATCGCACAACATGCATCTCAGATTTTTATCTATCACATAACATCCTTCTAGAGATACATTAAAGTCGGTGGTTGGAACATGACAAAATGTGAAAGGTTTAAGGGATGTGAATACTTTTACAAAACACTAAGCTCTCAAAACAGAGTTACTAAAACTGCAAAGATGTTACATCCATCTGAGACATCAGCATGCGTCAACATCTGTGGCCTCATTTATTAAGAGAAGACTATTTTCTGTTCCCTTTCTGTAGAGATCAGGGTCAATGTGATGACTCTTGATGACCTGACTCCCTCTGAAACGCCAGGAAAACAGGTGGGAACAAAACATATGATAGGAAATCAGTATAATGATGTCAACTTAAAAAAAAGAAAAAAAATGCTTTGATATTAACCCATGTTAACCTTTGTTTCAGAACTCATCAAAATACCAAAAGACTAATTTTACTGATTTGGTCTTGGTGCCAGTGCAGAATCAAAACAAAATGGCCGACGCTGTCCCTGAATCCCAAAGTAGACACCAGCTGTCACCATGGGAGGAGGGGGAAGAGGAGGCAGTGGACTATCACAGCGACTTTGACACTGATTCTAGCGCCGGGCAGATTTCAGAGTACCTAGGAGGAGGTGATGATGAGGAAGCAGAGGTCAGATCAGAGGTGAGCTCAGAGGTCAGATCAAAGGTCACACAGGCGGTTTCCAAGACAGACGAGTCTCTCAGGAAGAAGGAAGATGATTATTCCGGTACTTTCTTCAGTGTGAGATCAGAATCGTTAAGCAGAAGCAGACAGAGCTTCTCTCAGCATTCAGGAAAGCATGCTTCAGTCAGGAGGAGTTTCAAAGACGCAGCAGCACAGACGTGGCCTGATCCGCCAGGTTACTCCTGGTCAGCAGGTCAGTCTGTGTTCTTATTGATATTTGTCAGACTGAGTTCTGATCATGTTCATGAAGCTTTGTTTGACTCTGGGCTCTTGTTCTGGAGGTATGGCTCCGCTGGACCCCATGGTTAGCAGGATCTACATGGGGCCCACACATGTGGCCCCCCATGCCTTCAGTGCAGACAGGTTAGAAGGTAGGTCCACTGGCCCCGGGCCAGATTGAGATGCACAACCTCACCTTTGGTGCTGAATTAAAGGGAGCTTATGGTTATTGGGTGGGGCCGGGAATCACAAACCACAGAGATTTCTTTTCTTGTGAGGTTCGACTAGATCTTTTGAAATCATCACTAACACAGAGAGGATCAGTTTTCAAAAAGATGGGAGAAAGGGTAGTTCATTTCTGCTGGCTGACTGTCTTTCTGAAACTAAAGATGTGCTGCATTGCCATCTATGGGTGGAATGCTGCGTTTGCAGTATTCCACCCATCCAACCAAACAGCCAAAAACGTTAGCATTTAGCATCACCCAAGCTTCAAGTGTCTTGTAGATTTGGCTTTCAAGAGCTGTAGTAAAACAGGAAGTTAAATTAGAATGGGGCAACGGCGATTGGTTAAAATTCAGCCGAGTTGCAGTAATTGGTCAGATTTGCGGAAAACTTCCAATGACTCGTAAAAATTCTACATCTGTGCAAAATTTACAAATGATGAGTAAATTTGCATTAATAGTTGTAATCTCAACATCCTGGAGGGACTGATATATCACTATATATGTACTCTATAAGCACTACAAACATCAGGGCTTTTGCTATAGCCGGTCTTAATATTGAACTAATGATAGGCTGTTTTCTGGCTGATCACAGATCTGAGCTGCAGATTCGTTTAGGCTTATACTGTTTTGTTATGTAAAAAATTAAGTTGGTAACAGTAGGGTGACTATTGTTAACCACACACGTGCAGATGTGACCCGGTGGGCGGCTCTTATTAGTCAGCCCTCTCTCTGGGCAGAGCAGAACAGTGGCTGATATTCAGTCCTGTGGAGGTCGACACAAAAAAACTAAGGAAAATCAGCTTGGATTTGTTGGTGCACGTCATGAGTTCTGCAGAAGCAGTACTGACCAGATTTCTTTTTCACTTCATCAGCTGTGAGCATGTTGGACCCATCTGGATTTGCTCTGAATGAAATGCTGAAGCAGCAGCTGGCCATGACCAAGCAGTTCATGGAGCGCAATGAACACCTCCATGCCTGCCTGATGCAAAGCCTGGAGCCCCCCAACTACAGATACACCACGCTGGAGGAAACCATGCAGGTCAGCCTTACACACTTGTTTCTTTAAAGAATTTGAATTAACATGAGTTACAACAATGTTTAATTTACCTTTGGGGTCAATAAAGCATTTATGAATTTACCTTATTAAGGTCTTTATTTGCAATTTGTGTCTTGTCTTCAAATAATTTTTACTGTTAAGACGAAAGAGCTTTTCCAAATGTGATTTTGTTTCCTTCATATCTCCTGATGTTTGAGAAGTTGCTGTTACAGATTAGTTTCAAAGTTACTTGGGAAGTTTGAGTCTAAAACTGATTATGAGTTGAATTCAATGGGGTATCTAGAACTGCACCAGCATCGGAGTATAAATACTGCAGGTTATTGGTCTAACAAATTTACCATTCCATCTTCTTGATATATTCATGCCTCTGCATTATAACACATTTGTTTGCTTGAAGCTGCAGTATGTAACTGTTATAGAAAATGTTTACATATTTGTTAAAACTGTTGCCATGACAGTTTAAACCACAGATAATCTGTGAAAAGATTCATCTTCTCCACTAGCTCCTTGAGCTTCTACTGCTTTCTGAAGAAATGCACCGCTCCCTGACCAACAACCAATCAGAGCCAGCAGGGGCTTAGCTCTTCCAATCAAGCTCATTTATTTGCTGCCAAATGTGCTAAGGGTAGAAAACGGCCCAGCATTCACAATAGGCTATGCTAGTTGCAACATAGCAGAAAGTCAGGGGTGGGGTGATTGACAGTACCAAGATCCGCCTCCTAGCTTTGATTGTGTGTTTCTAGTTAGCACTGGGAGCAGGAAGGATCTTGATTATTTTTTTTTTCAGTTTATGTCTTATACCGTACAGACAGTTTCAACAAATATGTAAAAAATAGTTTTTTACAAGTTATATACTGCAGCTTTTGGACTGTAATTCTTAGTTAAACATCAGAACTTGTGAATTTTCAAAGCAGATTGATGATTAAACTTTGTTTTTCACAGAGCATCTGCAGGCGCAGACGTCCCAAAACTCACAGGCAGAAAACGTAGAGGAGGTTCTACAGGAAATGGAGGCTGAGGGAGCTGCTTCAGAAACATCCTGACCACTTTCTGTACATCCACTAAAACATTTTAATAATGGATTGTTATAGCAAAGACAAAAAAAAAACAAAAAACAGTCAGCGTTAATAAAGTACTGTTTTGCTTCATGATTTTCCATGGTCAGCTGTGGAAACACTCCACCAGACAACATAACAAAATGTTTATTTAAAAAAAGAACAGGTGTGCATTCAGTTACAGTAATTCCTTTCCAGTCTCAGACTGTCACCTTGATGCATTCAAACGACAAGTGCAGAATCTAACAGAGTGAACACGGATGGCACAACTACACTGGTGAGCGATGTGAGGTTAAAGTTGAAGGCACAAATTGAGGCTATAGTGTTGGTCATCAGTAGGGGTCATTGAAGGGGTAGTGGGGATGTCCTGCATCCCTGGGAACTTGCTTCCCCTCCACCTGAAACAGTTAAAGCCAAAGTCAGTGTTTGTCTCTAGTCTGGGAGGACTTTTTATGACATCTAGGTCATGTTTTTGCTTCAACCGGCTGCAGAGGAACTAAGAATCATGTTGACATGCTGCCTACTCACCTCAATCATTGGTACGATGTAGCGCCAGCCTCTGTTTAGTGCTGTGATGCTTTTCATTTCTTCTGCTTCAAGGGTAAAATCAAACACCTGATGAAAAAAAAAAAAGAGTTTATTCAGCAAATAAAAACTAAAGCACAGGAAACATCTGAGCTCATTGTTGTGGAAGAAAACTAGTGTGATGGACAGATTACCTGGATGTTCTCCTTGATGCGCGACTCTGTCACACTCTTAGGAATTGTTACTATGCCTCGTTGTGTCTGCCATCTGAAAGGACCAGAGTTTAACAGACTTGGAGAAACTGTGTTTATGGCTAAATAAATACAGATATGGCAAAAAAAAAGGCATGTGGATCAATATCCTTAACCACAAAAGAAAACTAATTGACATTTATATTTAAAGATCTAATTCAAATACATGCTTACATGGTAGGAAAGAGGTTATATCTGTTATATCTTCATGAATTACAGATTTGTTTTTAAAGGGGCAGTATGTATTTTCCAGGCTCATGGTACCATTTCATAGCATTATCAAGTAACTATGTCAACCTCAGTTGTTATAAAAATGCTATATCGATCAAATATGACTTAAAAGATATTTTTTACTTTCTAATTTAACATGGTGAAATTGGGCCTCTGTCTCTTTAAAAACTCCTGCTCTGAAACTCTGCCTTCAGAAAGTCATCACAACATGGCTCCTCTATTAACCCTTTAACAATGTTTTTACCAGCACTGATAAGTAGCTCCTATAATAATTTCATCAGACGAGCTGCTGACTAGTCTAAAGAGCTGAGTGGGAGAGCTGTGGAGGAGGATTTCTCAAACATGCATGACAGAATCAGAGCAACACTGCAGATATGTTTATGGTGAGGAAATAATTTATAACATGATGTAACGCTCAAAAACATTTGTTTTACATAACATTACCTCTTTAAAGTCCAGTTTTCATTTCTCCTATTGTTGCCAAATGACACTAAATGTCATTTAATCAGACAATGTTACGTCTACATTTTGGCTCAGGAGATGTAACGCTTCTCCATGGGGCTGAAAAGTTTCCAGCTAAAGACTTGCTGCAAGATGTGCATTACTGGAACCTATCAGCAGGAAACCAGTGACATGTTTCATTTCCTTTTACTTCCACTAAATCAGTGGGTTTTTTGCTAACTCACTGACTTTTTTTCCAGGGTTAGCTCATGGTGCTTCCCTTTTTTTCTTTCACAACCAAGTAAATTTGCAATAGTTTTAAAAGCTGCAGCATATTCTTGTTTTAAAAATTTAGTTGTCTGTTTATAGGGTCACTGTGAAGACAGTAAGTCTGTAGACAAAAAAATGTATGTAGTTTCATATTGGAATGAGTAGTGACATCCTTTGTCACTGTTGAAAAACACAGCTAAATAGCAGGAATTGGCCCTACTCATATTTTTTTTTTATTATGCCACATTTTCCTTCCACTAGACTTTCCAATCTTATGCATGGATACAACCCTCTGAAGATCTTGCTTGTTACCTGGGCTAGATACGGGTGTTACAGTGTCAACAACTGTCATCTATAACTCTCTCTATGAGATGTAAAATCTCTTATTGATTTTATGCAATATAATAATTTAACAAGAAGCTGAATTTAGAATTTATATTAGCAGTAGTTACATAAATTGACTCAAAATATATCCCCCATGAGCAACAAAACCACTTTAAATTGAATTAATAAAATTACCGTTCATATTAATCTGAGATGCAACTGCAGTATTTTCCTCCATTCTGATGCTTCAGAAAGGAGAATAAAATAAATATAGGCTAGTTAATATTTCAAAACATATATTGTTACTAGGCCTGTCTCAATGAGCAAAAAATAAATTAATCAATAATAAATTAAAACAAAATCAATCATTTCCATTTGCATGATTTATCATTTTTCTCTTTCTACCAAAAACTGGATGATAAAATTCTTCAGTCTGTTGATTTGGTCTTGTTTTTACAGAGACTTCATAATTCATTTTATTTGTTGTTTCTGTTTTAGTTATATTTGAATATTTTAAATGTCTTTCATTCCAATGCTAAATGTTAAAAAAAGAAAATTTAAGTATTGATTTTTGAGAATGTATTGTTGCATCAGTGAGCCATTATTTTATTACTTGGAAATATTATTTATTGCAATAACCTCTCGGGCAATCGATCGTGCAGCAACAGTTATTATGGTGACAGTGCTCCTTGACAAGTGCTATTGTAAAGTCAATCTGACCACAGTAAGAACCACAGCAGTGCATTACTCCACAATATGTGATACAGTTTGATACAGGAGGACAAAGTCAGCTCACCATACATGTGGTGTATATACGCTGTTATCAGTAAAATCACCTGAGGATGATCTGAGCAGGAGACTTGTTGTACTTCTCTGCCAGTGACAGAACTGCAGGCTCCTGCAGCAGGACGGGTTCATCTGGATGTTTCCAAGCTCGGTCTGGAGACCCCAGGGGGCTGTAGGCGGTCAGCACCAGACCCCGGTCCCGACAGTGTGCCAGCAGGTCTACCTGGGCCAGGTATGGGTGGCTCTCTACCTGCCAGACAGACGCACAGAAGCCCCCTCAGCTGATTGTTCTCTGTTCCACAACCTTTGAAGCGACGTCATGTACCTGAAGAACGGTGGGCTTAATGCTGGCCACAGACAGGATGTCGTCAATCTGCCTGCTGTTGAAGTTGGACAGGCCGATGGATCGGACCAGGCCCTTCTCCACCAGCTTCTCCATGGCTGCCCAGGTCACCTTGTAGTCTGTGTCATCGTACAGCAGGGAGCCGTCCTCCTTCCTGGGGAACGGAGCGTCTCCTCGTCTGGCACACGGAGAGGGGAGTCAGGTCTGAGTGCTGCACACAGTTTGACTCCCAACCTTACAGTATCTCTGCCCCCTTTCCTGTATGATCACTGAATAAAGGCACTAGTACTATAAAATTGTTGAGGATGAGGGGGGAGTGATAATAGCTTTGCATAATTATTATCATTATGTAGTCGGTGATCATTTCAGTCATTATCACCGACTGAAATGATCAGTCAAATTATTATTTGACTGAAATTAAATCTGGCAAATCTACAACACCATGGCTGAAAATGAAAGTAATCTAGGCTAGGTGTACCAATGACCCAGTCAAAGTCCAGACTTTAACATGATTAAAAAGCTTTAGTAGGTCCTTCAGGCTAGCAGTGCATTAATGTATCTCAGCAGACCTCAATGAACAGGAGTAAAACTGCATTTCCATTACTAATGTCAACAACTTTGTCAATATTCCACTGATGTAAAAAAAAAAAAAAACACAATTCGCAATTTCTGTGCTTCCATTAAATAAGAAACACAATTAAAGTCACATGTGAATAAGTTTCCTCATGTGATAAGTCATTAAAAAAAACATGTCACATCTCCAACTACTTCCTGTACTTCTTTGTAGTTTGTGCCAGTGACAATATTTGGTTGTTGGTCAAGTGTGATTCCATTCCAGTTTTACGAAATAAAGACATTTTGATGATTTTTTTTATCAAAATCCAAAGCTTTTAGTGAAATAGGCGGGTTCCTATTAGCCAGATTTATTTTCAAAATGTCAAACTACAAAATTGTAGTTTGAAATGCAGCTAGTGATGAGGCTGATAAAGTTAGATAACAGCCACAGAGTTATCGTTCCTACAGGCGGTTCTATAAGGCGCCGAGCCACAGTGAGGACAGTTTTAACATCACTACGTTGAGCTAAAAAAGCTGCTGAACTTACTGGAATGCGTAGGGCCAGTGAATGAGGTACAGGTCCAGGTACTCCAGCTTCAGGTCCTTTAATGTTTTCAGGAGGGAGGGCTCCACATCCTCTGGGTGATGGCGGGTGTTCCACAGCTTAGATGTGATGAAGACATCCTCTCGTCTCAGAGACTGAAGAACGAGACAAAAGATCTTAGGAAAAAAAACCACTTTAAATAACTTTGAATGTGTGACATAAAAGGAGGGAATCGGTAAAAAAGAAGAAAAAAAGTTTTACAATGATTATTATGCTAAGAAAACTGGAAACATAATATTTCAACATCCATGTAAGTGGAACATTTATGATCACTGAATAAAATAAAAAATGATAAAGAGTACAACATCAGCTCAGGGCTCAGTCTGATGAGACAGGCTGCTTCACCTTGTCTGGGCCCAGAATCTCCTGCAGAGCTTCTCCAATCTCAACTTCATTCCCATAGATAGCTGCACAGTCAATGTGACGATAGCCAGCCTCCAGGGCCCACAGAACGGCTTGTTTCACCTGTCAGTTCAGATGAGCAGAGACCTGAGCAGTTATGAAAACTCACATGAAGGGCTGGAGAATGAAGAACTTGCTAAGAATGATGGAATTGTCTGTCCCACTTTAAAACTCGCACACACAAAAAATGATAAAATCACATCAGTTGTTAAAATCAGACTTTTGTCCAGTATGGACAGTGAAATACATTCAAAACATTCTTAGTTGGTAATGTAATGTGGATGAGCTAAATAGTTACATTCTCTAGATTTGCAGATGGAAGTTCACAACCGTTACAATCCATATCCAGAAATGTAAATTCAACTCAATCCAATCAAAACAGGCAGATTCACATTTAATCTCAATTAAATGTGAATCTTTTGTTATTTTTCAAAGAAGTCCAGAAAAATAACATTAAGTTGCTAGTTTGGCATTATAGTCAGGCCAGTGCAGTGGTTACCAGTTGTCCTGGTAACCACCAGACTCATCCACTGAATTGTCAGAAGGAGATAATTAATCGTACATTTCAACAATACTTCATTTCTCCAGAGTCCAGTGGTGTTCTGATCGCCTCGTAGCTCATGACTGAAAATGCATCTCACTTCCACTTTGTCATAATAACACCAACAGTTGACTGTGTAATATTTAGCAGCAATAAATCTGTGTCAACAAAATTCTTGTGGTATCTGTTGTGAATTCACTGAGCTCCTGAGTGAACTTCTATGTGCTGGATTTTATCCATCTGGACCACCTGAATAGAACAATGTATACCTTTTTGAGAATAGAGCTTCTCTTAAAAAGGTGAAAAACATAAAATATCCTATTTTTACCTTTCCAGGCTCACTCTTCCATGTGCCCAGTCCAATAAGGGGCATCTTCCGCCCAGTGTTGAGAACTGCAAAGTCATTCATGCCTCTCCAAAACACCTTACACAGAAAAGATGAGAGAAAGTAGTTTACCTGGAGGTTCAAAGCTTTAAGAAATACACTAAACTAACCTCGGACACGTCTGGTCTAATTTAACGAACCTTTTTTCTACCCTGACTAGCATGGTTGGGGATGAGGGGGTTTTGAGGTGACATAAAACTGAACTAAATCTATCCAAACGGCAATGAGGATGCTAGGATACAACATAATGGGTGAAAGCTGACTTCATAGTTTTAAATATGCAGATGTGACAGCAGAATAAATGCAGGAAATTTTTTATCTTGAACTTAGGTATTACTGATACTACTTGGGCCAGTACCACGCTCCAAATGGAAAGCTAAAGATTCAACTAACTGAAGTCTGCACACATAAACCATGCCCAGATAAGAATTGACCAAACAAAACTTTCTTCATCAAAGATCAGACAAGTGAATTAGCCTTCATTTAGTCGTTTTTTCTGCCACAATTATTTATAAGTTAGGCTCAAGTTTAACAAAAATTTGAAAACTTAGCCCAAAACGACGCAGTCCATAATATTTCACATTAGGTCGTTTGAATGTCACGTGACTTTCAGGCGCTAGAAACCAGCTATGCGCGTGACCAAAGTGAATTTATCTTGTAGTAACTGGCTGCTTCATCTGTTAGCTGCTGCAATCACAGCTCTCGCGTTTATTGGATTTAAAGTACTCGGGTTGGATATTTGAAAATCAACCAATAACCAAGTGCTAAAAGTCATACCTCACCGTCTTCTATTTATTATACAGTTCAAATTGTAAAACCAAATCGCTGCTGTCTGCAGCTCCTTTAATAAAGGCAGCTAGCCAGCAGAACGGTGCTCCAGATTAGAACTCCGTAAATGAGCAGGCATATTCCCCGTTTTCTGTTCCGTTTTCACGGCTAAAAATTACACGCAGACCAGAAAGGCAGCATTTATCTAACTCACCCTTTTAGCGGCCTCGCACAATAAACGAGGTAACGCTCGCTTTAGGATTTGACTCCTGAATAAGAGCATGGCTGCTTGTTATCAGCAGTGAAATAAATGACAGAACAACCAACATGGCGCTGCGCGTCGCTTAACTCACCGAAGAGCTGTTCTAAAAGCTGCACCGCCACCTGCTACTTCAACAACTCCTTTTCTTTTAGCTTCCCCAGGACAGAGTTGCCACTTTCTGTTCAAACTGTTCAAAAACACCACCCTGATTTTGCTGACGCTTCCTTTTCCCGGAAGAGTACATTCCTCGATTTCCGGCGAAAATACCATGCATTAGCTCTTTTTTAAAATTAAAGGAAAAATGGTCAATTAAAGGGAAATTTTAAAATGCACTGAAATCTTTAATGTCAGTATATATTAAACAAAAATTAATTCAAAATGTGAAACCAGCGTATGAAAACAGTGATAAAATCCAGCTGTTTTCACAAGGAGGTTATGTGGGAATTCAACCAGATGCTTCTAATGGGCTGTTTGCTGGTCTGAACATCACGGGTGTGTTGTTAACATAATACCGAGTTTTAAAGAAATCATAGATGTCTTGAGATAAATAGTTATTGTTGCCCAACAACTGGGAATTCAATAGCAAAACATAAACACTTGGATTTGGCCATTTCCAAACAGGCTCTTGAAGTCCATCCAGTGGACATCCAGACATTCCAACAAATCTTTTGACTCCAAGCTCATGAAACTAAAGAATGATAGGAAAACAACAACCCTTCTCTTAGCATGCTCAATAACAAGATTAACAGATCCAGATCCAAAGTCATTCATCCATCTCCAAAACTCTGCCAAGCTTGTTCTGGGGATCACCAGGTGTTCCAGAGTCAGTAGAAATATATTCTCTCCAAGAAATTCTGAGTTTGGATTTAGGATCTCATTATTTTGGTCAGATTATTTAAATCCACTTTTTCTTTACCATGACAGACTGACCAGAGACACGATCTTGTGGAATCCAAATACCAGGATGCAGAACTTCTCTACTGAGCCCCTAGGGTAGCAGTCCACCTTTATTGATGTATTTATTTTTGGTATGAACAGTTTTAGAGTCTCATTATTTTTGGGGTTCAATAACAAGACCGTTTTATGAAAAAAACATATTTTTTTTATTCCTGCTGTGTTATAAAAATGACATAGTGAATATGTTATTAACGTTTAAGGTTTTCAAACGCAAAAACACTAAGTATGAGCACCCTCCTTACCGAGAGGGGGCAGACGTTTCGTTTGAGAAGACGGAAATGGACCCAGCAGAAACGGAAGTTAGTTAAGTGTCAACAACCTGAATTTACAACTTCAGCGAAACTTTGCAGTGGTCTGAAACACTAGTTTTTGTGTAATTTATATACAACACTGGCCGCATTAGAAGTTATTGGTGCATTATGGAGGAATTTATCTCCCATCCGCCGTGGAAGTGGTGTGTTTTTGCCCTTAAAGTCGGTGGCTAGTTAAACTGTTTGTGGAAGCTAAGTTGGCTAACTTTATTTGTCAGCTGACTCGTTTTGACAGAGAACCTTGCCCTAATATGCTCCGACGTTACGCTGTGCTCGCTTTAAACAGGCTTGTTGATGTAACCACGCTGTGTGTTATCTGGCGTTGACTCGTCCAGGTGTTTAATTAGCAGCGCCTATACGGTGACCATAGAACTTGGCTCGCAATGTTCCCGCAGCTGCTTCCACCTTTCAACTAGCTGCCTCTCCTCCTCTGCTTTTCTCTCCTCCGTCGCCCTCCGATGGCTCACTGCGTCCCGTCCGAGCCAACCTCTAAGGTTCAGGCTCCAGAAGGTATCCCGTCCCAGGTTAGCGTGGACCAGAGCATGAGGCCGGTGCTGTTTGAGATTTTCGGCGAGATCTGGACCGTTCAGTCCCGGCTCGGTCAAGGAGTGTCGGCCTCGGTTTACCAAGTCAGCTCCGGCAGAGCCGCCACAGCCGCAGTGAAGGAGTTCCAGGGCGACTCACAGGGAGGGGACTACGGCTATCACAAAGAGAGGGCCGTGCTGGAGGACATCCAGGGGCATAAGAACATTGGTAAGAGCAATATTCCACGTCTTCAGTGTGTGCTTGGTTGCAGAGGTGACTTTGCTTCCTGTGTTTAGTTGCTTACTTTTTGGAGAAGTGTTGCCTGAGTTGTGGGTTTCTGCAACTGTGGCTAGTAATTAGCCACATTCTGCAAATATCCCAAAGGTATTATTGTTTTTCCTTAAAGAGTGATTCTCCTTCCAATAGTTAATCTGCAGAGTGAGTCAAAATCATTCACACCCTTTAAATGTATTCAGATTATGTCATGTTGAAACCCAAACTTCAGTCTCCTCTTTGGGAGTTTGTGAGATAGATCTAAAAATGAAGTGAAAGATAATTATTACACTGTTTTCAAAACTTGTCTGGAGAAAAATCTAAAAAATGTGGTGTGCAGTTGCATTTAGTCCCTCCAAGTTAGCACTGCAACACCAGGGCCGCACAGTACCTGTTTTGCAGGTAATTTGCTAAACATTCTCCAAGTCCCTGAACATCCTCTGGAGTTCAGTTAAATCCACCATCAAGAGATGGAAGGAATTGTCAGATGTTTATATGTAACAAAATCTTTAATTTTTTGCTTTCATTCCCAGTTATACTCTACTTTGTGTTGGCCTACTGCATGCACTTTCTTTAAAATATGTTGAAGTCTGTGTTTGTAAGTTGACCAGGACTGAAAAAGTGTTGATTGCTTTCCTTATGATGCATGATGTGTCCTCCTGTTTCTCAGTTACACTGTATGGCGTGTTCACCAACCACAACTGTGTGGGCGTGGCTACTCGCTGCCTCCTGCTGGAGCTCCTGGATGTCAGCGTATCAGAGCTGCTGGTGAGGCGCAGCAATGGTGTCAAGGGTGTAAGGTAAGCAGCGCCATGTGCTGCTGATCGCACCGTCACTCATGGTCTCTGGTTGGAGTAGACAGGTTACACCTCTCAGCTCCTGTCTTACTGCTGGAATACTTGCAGACAGGAAAGTCAGGGAGTTTCTTTAGCTTCTAGAACCAGCTGTTATTTGCCACTTGATTTATTTCTTTAGACACATTTTACCAAATTCTTGCATTTAAAAAGCATTTTTTGTCATTGAATCATGACAAAAAGTCATGTCACCATGGAAAACAAGAATGGATTAAATTGATTAAAATCAAGGCCGTTGGCTCTGCTACTATTATTTGTCATTTTATAGTTGCAAATAAAGCCAATAACTTGAGAAATGAATGGCCGTCCCCCTGTGTTTGATGCCTTGCAGCAGACCCCAGAAGGGCCACTCCATGTGGCTGGTGCAGCACTGTGCCAGAGACATCCTGGAGGCTCTAGCATTCCTTCACAGGGAAGGTTACGTCCACGCTGACCTCAAACCACGCAACATCCTGTGGAGCGCCGACGACGAGTGCTTCAAGCTCATCGACTTCGGACTGAGTTTCAAACAGGGAAACCAGGTTTGTGTGTATGTTGGGCTGTGAGAAAATAGAAGGTGGCTGGCAGGGATTCTTAAAATGATCCATTTGTTTTGTTAGGATGTGAAGTACATCCAGACGGATGGATATCGAGCCCCGGAAGCTGAGCTCCAGAACAGCCTGGCCCAGGCTGGGATGGAGGGAGACTCCGGCTGCACAGCCGCCATCGACCTGTGGAGCCTGGGCGTCATACTGCTGGAGATGTTCTCAGGAATCAAACTGAAAGACACCGTCCGCTCACAGGAATGGAAGGTACAGCCAAACTCTCCACAGAACCAGGACGACTGGATTTATTAAGGAAAATATTGAGTTTCAACCATTTTTTAATCTTGTTAAAACTAGAAATGCTAACATTTTAATATTCTTATTTTATTAAATCTGTTTCTGGTCATAATAAAATGCTGCTGCCGAGCTAATTTTTATGCTCTAGTAGAATGCTTCTGTATTTTTCTACGCCTAAAACAAGAACATGTTTAATAATGCAGATCTGTTGGATAATGAAATCAGATCACACTGCCTCTGTTTCTGGGCTGCAGGACAACAGCGTTGCCGTCGTCAACCGCATCTTTGCCAGTAATGGCGTGATGTGCCCTGCCATCCCAGTCTATCACCTCAGAGACCTTATTAAAAGGTAAGCATTGGCTCCTGGACTCTGCCTGTGTTTCTTGATGTAGTCTGCAGTGAAGTCGGCTGTTTGCTCTGTGTGCAGCATGCTGCTCAACAACCCAAAGCAGAGATGCACAGCTGAAGCTGCCCTGCTCAGCCCGTTTTTCAGTATCCCCTTCGGTAGGTGGACATTCTTTGCATGTCTGCAGTCATCACTGAAGCTCCTTCTCTGCTATATTTACCAATGTGTGTGTGTATGTGTGTGTCAGCCCCTCACATAGAGGATCTAGTTCTACTGCCTTCTCCTGTTCTGCGTCTGCTTAACCTGATTGACGACAGCCACCTACACAACGACGAAGAGTATGAAGGTATTGTGTGTTTCTATTGTATTTTTTCATTTTTCTTTATTACAATAAAAATCTTCTGTAGGCCAGTGTTTTTCAAACTGGCCTACAGTTTGAGAAACTGGTCCATTGTTTAAACCAGTTTTTCCATCATTATTTTTAACAAAATCCTTTGGTAAGCTAACTGTAGCGTCCCACTTTAAGCTATTGTCACAGCAAATGAAAGGTCATTTACATGCAGTAACACAAATGTTGCCCCCTAGTGGTCAACATTCTTGACTGGGGTCACCTGCAGTCCACCAGTGGTCCAGTGACCACTGGTGGTTTGAGAAAGATTAATGTAGGCATATAAAACATTTTTGTGAGAACATTAGAGAATTGCACGAACTTTTAAGGTCTGAACGTGCTGCACAAGAGCCAAGAAATTTCTTCTCTCTCCCATTTTCAAAAAGTAAAGACAAGAGGGCCATCGGTTGATCCAAGTCTTAGTTAAACGTTCTGGTGCCAATGTTGGCATTTCTGTGAGCTTCCCAGAATTCCTTCACTTCAGTGAAACATGATACATCCCAGAGTAAACAATCTTGAGCACAAATGGATGAATTAATTGAGACATAACAATGAGAGAAACCAGCTGGTGACTGGAATTAATACAGAAGAATGTATAGATGGTACATGTCAATGTAATTAGAGGTTAATATCAGGAAAAAAAAAAAAAAAAAAGAATCTTAACGTATAAAAAATATTCCCACTGTGAATGCAAGCAGAAGCTCAACAGTCTGTGTTGATTATTGTTCCCAGACATACTGGAGGACATGAAGGAGGAGTGCCAGAAGTACGGCTCAGTGGTTTCTCTGCTCATTCCTAAGGAGAATCCTGGAAAAGGGCAGGTGAGAGGATTTAGCTAATAAGGTTACATTCACATAGCAGTCAAATGTTCACATTTAAGTCTGATTTGAGTTGCATTCAATCAGTTGTATGAATGACCACGCAAAAGAAATCAGATTTCAGGCAAAATTTGGGATTGAGGATCATCATCTGCTCTGTGAACAGATTGAATCAGTGCTCAATGTTCTGACTATTTCTACAACATTCAGTGTTTCTTTCACTTGTCCTTTAACCCATTCGTTCCCACCAGGTGTTTGTGGAGTACGCCAACTCCAGCGACTCCAAAGAAGCCCAGCGGCTGCTGACTGGCCGAACCTTCGACGGGAGGTTTGTGGTGGCCACCTTCTACCCGCTGAGCGCCTACAAGAGAGGTTACCTGTATCAGACGGTGCAGTGAGGATCAGTCTGCTCCTCCATCCGCCTCATTTAAAGAACAGCGCTGTGTTGTGGCCTCCAACCCCTATACTGATACTTTCAACACCTGGAAGCAGATGCAGACATTAGATTATCAAGCCTCTCCTGTAGGGGAGTTGCTATATTAATTCTACTCTTAAGTTAAAGTTGGAGTGCTTCTGACAACTCATTTACATTTCTGAGATGAGTTTACAATCATCTTTATGCAGTAATTAGAAGCAAAAATCGAGACTTTATTTCCGTCTAACACCACTGCGATGCTTACAGGTTTAATCTGCATGTCTTGACAAGTTTTACAAAGCGCACAAGAGATGAGTTGTTTAAAATGCAGCAACTGCTTTGCCAAAATGCATGTTGCTCAGCAATGTTTCCATGCAGAGCAGCAGCTGAAACTGGCTGTGATGTTTGGTGACGCCCTCCCAGTGCTTCACTGTGAAAACATCCGATTTGTCTGATGACTCTGCTGGAACATTAACAGTCTGCTGCTGTGCTCTGTGGCCTTTGAATAGTGCAGTATGAGTGGCTAATGAAAACCCATTTGATGCCGTGTGTCAGGGAGGTCATTTGTTCTGTGTATCATGTGATTTAGATATTTTAGACCTTCAAACTATATAATCCTAAAGAGAAGCTGAAGGTTCACTGTGGTGGAAGCTAACATGTGGTACTGTTACAGCAGTTTATTATTTTTATCTATTTATTTTGGGCTATGTTGCGTATTTTAAGGTGGAGGTGTGGTACTGAGGGATATACTGCCCCCCTGTGGCTGCTCTCCTGTCTGAGCACATGCAGGGCTACAGGAAGCTGCGCTGTAGCTGTAGATGGAATGTTTCCTCTGACCGAGCTTCCATCCAGGAAAACTTCATGTTTTCACTGTAGCACTGAAAACACAAGAACTTTTATATATCCTCAATCCAGAGTTTATAAGGATGCCGTTTGATTCCTCTACACTGTATAAGTGTAGAAAACTGTATGGAAAATAATTTAGTTTTTTTCCTTCCATCAAATTTTTTTCTCACGGTCATCCTTCCTGTCGTCTTCCTCTCTGGGCTGTCTTCCTATGTCCTTTTTGACAGTGATTCTTTCACTCTGTTTCTTTCTTTCCCATTTCTTCTTTGTGTCTTTATTTCCTTCCTTTCATCCTGCCTTCAGTCCTTTCATCCTCTTAGTTTTTTGTTGCTGCAGTAGCAATATGAAAAACATGCCCACTTTAGAAACATTCACCCATTTTCCATACCAGCAGTGAGGGAAAGGAGAGAGACATCCTGGGCAGGCTTCCTATTCATACTGCAAAAAAGAAAACTTTAAATTTAAATTTTTAAATGAGCACAAGGAACAAAGAAGTTTTGGAGTCTGAGAATGTATGTAATGTTTACACAAAGATCAGGTAGGAACCCTGTAAAACATTTAAGTTAGAAATGTGTTTTTTTTCTAGTTCAGAAAATTTTCTGACCAGAAGTAGAAAACGACTCATAACAGCAAACGGGATTAATGCCAGTTGGAAACGAAGCGTTGCTCCAGATGCAGATTTAAAGGGAACACAAAGAACCATATGTAGCTCTCTTCAGACATTGCTGTGTCTATGGAATGACACAACAATGCCATTCCATAGACATTGCTTTGGGATGATGGAGTATTTCTTGTCACCACTTTTTTATTTTCTTCACTTTGTGGCATCTTTAAATGTTCCTACAGAGGCTGTTGAAGTGACTGCGAGGAAGACAAGGAATGTCTGACAATCTCCTGGTATGTTTGGTTAGTTGGTGCAAGAAGCAGTGGGTTGATTTTCAACCCAGCATTGTAGCAGTACTGTTCTGAAGAAATGCATTTGAAATCGCAATAGAAAGTTTGGATTTTTTTCAAGCTGGCAAATGGAAATTTTTTTTCTTCTGTGTTTTCTATCTTGACTGCTTCAAGCAGATCACTCTGGATAACAGAAAGCTGGATGTTTTTGCAATGTTATGGACTTACTGTTGTAGAATAAGCAGTTATGAAACTCCTGGTTAATCTTCTGATTTATGACAAGATGTAGAGGTTCAGTACCCAAAAATTGTACTCAAGTAAAAGTTATCCAAAAGATATCCATCCAAGAAACTAATCAACATGATTAGTAATATAAAGGTATTTTGTTAAAAAGGCGACAGGTACTCACTAACTGTTGAGAACATTAATATTTTTAAATGACAAAACATAAAGTTATGTGCATTTTCTAGTATTTTGACAAACCAAAATGAAAATAATTAATGCAAAATAATTACAAAATAACAATTTAAGAACAAATGCTTTTCCAAATACTTTTTTTTTTAAATAACAGAGTAATACAGCAAGATATCTCTCTTTATATATGTTAGAACAGGGTAAAGTACTTCCAGTACAATATATAGTGTTTACTGTCTTTTTAAACCTATAATTATCTGATCAGATAAAAAAATATCAGAACAAAGCTGGTGTTCAAACAAGAGGTCTCACTTCAACATAAACTGTAGCTCTGCATGTCTCTATCAGATATTTTTTTGGTTAAAACATGTTTGTTCTTCATTCAGCAAATTTACTCGCAGTGGGTTGAATACCCAGTTTTATTTAAGTAAGAGCAGTGACACCTCATAGTATCAACACTCAAGTAAAAAATGTGGTGTACTAAAACTACTACTAAAAGCACATTGGTTTCCAAAAAGTTACTCAAGTAAATCTGAGTAAGTAGTTACTACTATCCAGTTTTCATAGGGTTATGTTATGCACTATTATACTATCACAAGTGCCGAATGACATTTAAAATGCTGCTGTAACGACAGGAAATGGGTAGAGTACGATTGTCTCTTAAACTACACATTCTAATTGAATAATTAGTTTGATTAAAGACAAAAACAATCTGTAGAATGTTGAACTGAATGAATCTACTCCATTACCACTCCTGTGTCCTTTGCCTTAAAGACAAACATTTAACCTCCATTATTGCTGCTAGACAATAATTTATTGCAACCTATTTTATAAAAACACATTCACTCTTCACATGCTAAGAAAGACAATTAGTTGATAAGGTTTATTTAAATGTTATATAAACAAATGGAGATGTGATATTTCAGTCAGAACAGATCCACGTTTCGTATGTAACTTAAGTGATGTTTGATGGCTTCTCCAGTTGTTTCTGCTAGAAATGGGCTGAAAAGCCAAAGCACTGATTATGCTTAATTAAATCTTCCCTGGTTAGCACTGCTAACAAATAGCCACTGTTCGCTATCCTGTTAAGAATCGAACGATTGTGCCAAAGTCAGAAAACAACCGTTTTGTTACCAAGAGACACTTCACCTGTAAATCGACTAACAGAAAGAATGTGGGTTTGAACCCACCGATTACAGGATGAACCCCTTCCTCCTGAGCCACCGCCGCCCCTAAATAAGCTGTGATGCAATGAGTTAGAGAGTTCTCCACAAGTTTGGAGGAAAATGCTTCCAAAAGGGTGCAAGTATTTTCAAAGCAGTAATTTTTTCCCCTGAGAATAGAATCATGTCTGTAGTGTTTAAGTATCAGAAGTTCAAAATGGAAAAAGTTTATACCTGTACTGCAAAACACTTTATATATAAAAAAAACAAAAAAAAAAACTTATGCACTTCCTTAGATTGAAAATAAATTGTTGATTTTGTTCGACAGAAGACCTTGAAGTCTATATGTGATGGGAAAAAGTGCAGTTTTGGTGTCAAGAAGGTTCCTCTCAAATATTGCTATTTTTCTATAAACCATATAGCTATGTGCCTGAAGAAGAGCTAATACCTGTTTCCTCACAAAGTAGTGTTTAGACTAAAAATCTTTGTGTAGCTTGAAATTAATTTTCAGTGAAGAACGATTTGAACCAGCCTGAAAACTGCAACCTCATGGAACATTTTCTTTCCTTCTGTTCCTCGTATTTTGGCAATTACCTGATACAGAACAGTTTTTCCCCCTTTTTTAAATCTTATAGTCTTCCATTGAAAGTAGTGGTGCAGTCAGTCCTGAAGAGCTGGTATCCTGCCAGTCTTAGTTGTTTCCCTGGTTCAACACACCTGAATCAGATGATGGATCATTAGCAGAACATTGTCACGCGGATGAGTTAGTTGGACTATTTGAATCAGCTGTTTTGGAATGGAGACACATCTAAGACCGGCAGGATACTGGACCTTAATTACTGGAACTGGACACCCAAGACTTTAAAATACTTGAACTAATTTAGGATAATTGTAGTTCTGAAACATCAGAATTTTTCCCTTAGAAAATCATGCAATTATGTACAAATAGAAATACTTTTAGATCAGTATGATCAATTTAGCTCTACAATAAATGTTTCAAATTCATTATTCCAATTCATTTAATTTCAAAAATACTTTATTAATCACAAAAGGGAACTTTAGCGTTTTAACTCATTATCTTAGTTTCTTCAGAGTTGATGTAGATGCTGATGGTTGTGGGTAGTATGGATTTCCTGTAGCTATCTGCGTCATAGTAGCTTACTGATTGAAGACACCTTGTGGTTGCATAATAGTCCCACATTAAAAGCAGAGGCAATGTCACATGGTGTGTGTGACAGTGCATTCATAGTAAAACAGGGTTATGCTATTTTAAAAGGTCAAAAATGATTACAGAGCTTCCATTTAAACTTTCTGTAATATTTTATATTAGCAACTAGCATGGCTAACATTAAATAACAGCACTGATGGGTTGTATTATCTAGAGAATGTAGATCTTTACCTTGCCTCATAGATTTCTAAGAAGTATTTTTGCTTCTTGTTGTTGAACGCCTGACTTTCTCTCTGTCTTGCAGCCTTAATGAGTGGCAGACATGTAGCGACATGTTTTAGCCGATAGCTTCCTGCATTTTCCTCACCTGCAAATGGCAAAACTTTGAGTCTCCTTCACTTAATAACAGCATCCCCACTAAAGAGTGGTGGTGCCAGCAGGACTTGGTCATGAAAATATTATAGGGAGAGAACAAAGTGATCAGCCTCGTCATTTTCTTCATTAGAAGAGCTGACTGCTATATGGGAATGTGAAGAATTGCATAACGCTTTAAGGAAGGTTTAGACTGTGTGAGCATCTTCTGTGCTCAGATATGTGTGTTATAATGGTGACTAGACTGAGTATGTTTTATTGTCTCAGTGTCTAAGAACTGTGCTGATTCAGGGATGTATTTGAACATATGACTTGCTGCCATGTGAGGGCTTTAGCAAAGCATGTTGCAGTTTGGTTGTTTTTAGACTAAATTTAGTGTGAAACATATTATCTGAAAATTTAACACATTTTCTGAAAACCAAAGTCTAAAAAGGTCATTTGCTCCCAAGGGAGCACTATGGGTTGTTCATACAGAGTGGCTGAAAAGGATATTGGAATTATGCAGAATTGCCTCATTGCCTTTTCTGTTGTGCCTGGTTCACAGGTCAGGACTTTTAAGTTGTCGACCAATTTTCAAAACTTGAATAATAATAAAATCTTAAAACGATCTCCATGGCAGTCGCAACACACCACATAAGAACCAATTTCACTCACCAACATTCAGATGTCGGAAATCTCACAAAACATCTCGAGATCAAACGTAAGTCCAGAGCATGACTGACAAGGAAGAAGCAATGGGGATAGTTTGTGGACTCTTTTTAATGTAGAAAATAACAATGTGAAAAGATATCGCCAACATCGATTGGACTGTCTGGTGTGCCATGACAGTTTTGTCTTCTGTGTATTTTATATTCCTCTCTGTTTCCGTCAACTCGCTTTCTGATTGGCTAAATGTCGCATTCATCAGGCTGGTTTCTCGTGTGGGGAAGACCACACACACTGCGATATCGGACCAAGACAATCCAGTGTGCTGAATATATCGATATCGAAGGTCATGAAGTCCTTCTGACTCTTAAAACACCACACATGATAGGAACGTCTCTTCTGATCATAACAGATATCGGGTAGTCGGGTGTCCTTAAGATTGTCGAAAGGGAAAGCAGGTACAAAAATCGGCATAAAAATTTTGCCATGTGAACTAGGCATTCGTTGACAGAGCAAACACAAGAGCTTTTCCATCACAGGAAGTATCCAGTCCTTATATTGATGTTGTGCCCTAACTTTGGAGAAAGGTTTTGGCTCTCATCTGGAGATACTGGGATTCAAAATTTCCAGGTCTAGCTGAGGCTAAGTGTTGCAAGTTTGCAGATATGGTGCCAAGAATTGCTCAAACCCTTAGAAGTTTTGAAAGTTCACGTACATTCAAGTTTGAGGAGCCTTGAGCAATTGCTCATGCTGCCCATTTCCCTAGTTTACAGTTTTCCAGGTGTTAGTTGACGTCCCACCCCGCAGGCTTTGAATGCGTTTAAAGTCGTTAGCAGGTTTGCACACAAACACTAAGCCATGGTAATTCAGTGGCACAGCACTGAAGCAAAGGGATAAAATCACTCAAAAAAAAAAAACAACCTAACCCTTAATGTGAAGCTTTTGAGTATGAGAACTAGGGACATCTAGTGGTTTAATTTTTATATTGCAGCAAATGCTGGATGCTTCCTACTCCTTGTATGTGTGGGAAATGTTCTTTTTTTGGGTTTTTTTTTGTCATTGTTGTTGAAAGAAAATGCAAAATGTTGACAAGTTTGTCTTGGGCCTCTGTAAAAATGGCAGCCCAGTCACTATGCATTAAAAACAATATAATAGTGAGTATTATAAGATTCTTCTGCTCATTTAACAGCAGTCTAAAAGGATGGATCTGGTAGACCTGGTAGCTTTAGGCATGTCTTTATATTTCTCCTCCTATGCATGATGTGTTTTTATTAATAATGTCAAAATCCAACTTCACAAGTTCTGGTGTTTTACACCCTAAAAACAACAAAAGACGCTACATTAGTCTTTCCACATGGAGATCCCTCCTCCACAGTTTTCAGACTGTCTGGAATGAGATCTCTTCTTATATCCTTTCTTTGTGAAAGGCAAAAATATTCTCTATAATATTTACTGTTTTCTACTCAGAAACTCCCCCCCCCCCAAAAAAAAACAGTCTGGTTCAGACATCAACATGTCTGTGTCTTCCAGGCTCTAACCCAGCACTGCATCATTTAGTTTACCTCTATGTACTGCCAACACTGGACATGTGGCAGGCAAAGACGTAGTGAATACAGGCTGTGAAATCTTTGTCCATTAGTTGGACTGTGTGTTGCAAAAAGATTTTCGGGAGCCGTTTCACATTTTTGCACTTTGTTCCGACTTTATGTGAAATCCCAACACAAAGTAGTGTATAACTATGAAGAACTACTTTGTGCTTTTACTTACCTTGGCCATTGCCTTCCCGTGCAATCCCGCACTGAAGGGATATTTTCGTCTCCTTTCAATGCTCCACCTGGGATTTCTCTGGTTGAAATTTAACCGAACCGATCAGCAAACAGAAGGAGAAGTTGTGAACGATGATATAGATTTTTAGTATAGTTGTCTGGCAACATAGGGTTGTAGTTTGACAATGTTGGAGCAGTAAAGTGAATGAAGCTGCTCAGTTTGTGTTGGCCATATATTGAGCAACTGAAGTCGGAGCAAGAGAGAGTTGAAGACATCTTATTTTATAGCCAAAAGTGTAGAACAAGAGGCTGGTTTAATACAGCCTGCCTTTTACTTCCCTTCAGCTGGGAACCTTTCAGGGTGTGTCTCAAGCCTGGCCACCAATGCTTAGTTGATTGGATTTCTAAGACTGCACTTTAACTTGGCCATTCTGCTTTGATCTAAACCAGGAATGAACAATCCTACTCTCCAAGGACCAGGAGAAAATTTTCTGATTTCAGATCACAGGAACATCTACAGGAGCTTCCTGTAGATGAGAAGTCAGCTGTTTGCTTGGCTGGTGGAGGAGGGACTCTGAGTTACACCATAGGCACTGGTTTGTGTTGATCTGTCACATAAAACCTCAATCCCTCATTAAGTTTGTGCAGAGATGGTTTTCTGTAGCATTTTCTAGAAACAGCTTTTCCAGGTTTCAGTTGCAGAGTTGTGTATGGTATTTCTTTGTCAGCAGATACAAAGTGAATATTGTGTGTGTCAAGTGGAGAATGCTGCAAACCTTTTACTTCTAGCATCCAGGCTTATCTCCTACACGCACAATAACTGGAACTCGATGAGAATCCGAGCTCATCTTGGACAGTTTTTATTTTGGTTCTTAACATGTCACACAGGAAGAAAGTTGTGCTCAGTCAAGAATGCTGCTGAGACCGATCGATCAGCAGAAGATGAAGTAGAGCAGTCTGGTTGTAGCTGGAGTTGTCCAATTCCATCTTAGGTCTCAACTCTTTTTTTCTTTTTCTTTTTTGAATTTGGATGTGAAGCATATCTGTGAAATGAGAAAAAAGAAACATGCAGTGTTGCATGGAAAATGTTTCTCTCTTGTTTTCAACATGGTTTAATTATTTTTTTATTTTTGTCAGACACAAACCAAAGGAATTGTAGTCTAAATTTTTAGGGAAGCAGAATTGGTGACAATGTCTTTAAAGGTCATTTACAATCCTGCTTTGCACAGCCCTAAAATGCCTTAAAATGTCAGTATTAAACCAAACCCGAAGGCCCTGTTCTACAATGTGTCTGTTTTATCTCGCTTCTTACAAACTAATATGTGAGAGAAAAATAAAAGGCAGCAAAGCTCTAAGGGTCAACAAAGTTCTTAGCTGGATCAAACCAAAACATTTAGAATTAAAGGAGAAATTGCACATTATTGATAGGGACTGTTAGCAATTGAAAAATGTCTGAACCATTCTGGACAGTCAGAAGACAATCTGTGGCCTTGGAAGTCTTCCTCACAGCCCCTGTTTTGATGAGAGGAGTAGGAGCCATTTTGGCTCTTTCATTTTCCTGAAATGTCCTGCAGGTGAAATGATTGTTTCTTCAGGTTCTGCAACTTAAACAGAAGCACAGTGGACAAAATTCACTTTGTGAATTTATCCATGTTTTCCTGCCCTCCATTTGTGTGAATTGTTGCACTCATGCTGTTTGAGAAAATCACAATAAAACTTTTAATGTGAACTGATTGTGGATGGTTGTTTATTGTATTAGCTCCTCCTTTGGTTTTTTTTATTTATAATCTTGCATATTTTCAAACATCTCCCTCATAAAATGATCTGACCAGCATGTCAGTAGTTCTTCATGGAATAGTGTAGTGACTTGGGGTTACTTTTGCCACCTGTCTCAATGTAACTTTAAAACTCTTGATGATCCTAAAAATTCTTCTTTTAGTCATGATAGCTTGGAAACTTCATCTTGAGGGAACAGCTCTGAGGAGGAGCTGCGCCTCGAAGGCGGGGCGAGATCCACCCAGACATTTTGCACAGCTGAATTGTTGCCATGGAGATTTAAGGATTCCTCAAACATGCATGGAAGAATCAAAGCAACACTCTAGGTATGTTTTTCATAAGGGAATAACATAACACAAGGCTCAGATTTTATATCATACTGCCTCTTTAAAGATATCCATAAATCCCTTTTGGATCAATGTCCCACCAGCTTCAGTGATTCTTGACTCATTAATGGGTCAGAATAGTCAGTAAGAGTTATACTGAAGTGTTGTCTCCATGACGACAGGCAAGCTAGAGGGATGATGAAAAAGTCAAAGACAACTGGTGTCATATTTTATTGGAGAGTCTGGTCAGTCTGGTCACTGACCGCTTTCTGTTCTTGGCCATCATGGAGCAGATAAAGGAGAAGGTGAGTCTGTGGCTGGATGCTCCTGGGGGAGAAGACATTGTTCTCACATTAAACAACTCAATGGATCAGAAGAGACAAAGCACAATACATCTTGAACTGCAGCGGTATAGCGCCTTATTAAAGTATTCACAACCCTTGAATTTGTTTTTACATTTTGTCACAATATATCACAAACATCAGTGGATTTTATTAGCAGTTTGTGATCTGATAGAGCAATGCAACTAGAGCATAGTTTTAATAAGGAAGGAAAGAATACAACAATTGCCCATTTGGGACACAAATAAATTAATCTAATCTACAAGGTTTGGCTGAAATAAAGTCTATAATATGCTACAAACAGATTTATGTCCAAGATTCATCAGTGGTATTTTTGAAAAATGGCATAACTGAGAGGAAAAACATGCTGAATATTTGTTAACCAGAGAAATTCTGGCAAATTTTTGAATTCTGACCTTTTTTTCAGAATTATGACCTGAATCTCAAAATTCAGACTTTTTTCTGCATAATTATTCCTTTAATTTTCTAATTCTGACCTTTTTCCTTAAAAATTCTCACTTTAATTTTTGAATTGTCAACTTTGCTGTGGAATTCTAACCTTAATTTTAGAATTCTGACATTTGTCCTCAGAAGTTTAGCTTGAATCTTTAAATTCATATTTTTTTCCCTTCATAATTCTGACTTTAATTCTCACCTTTTTCAAATAGAATTTTGACTTATTAGAATGACAGAGAGAAACCTCCATGTGACGGACTCTCCTCCCTCACCCCCTCGACAACCAGCTGGGGCTTCTGGGTCACGCTCAGGGTGATGGTGTGCAGCTCCCAGGAGCCCATCACTCCTCCTGTGAAGGAAGCAGAACAAACACTCAGAAGATGATTCTCTGCATCAGCTGCATTTGCATTTAAATGTGACTAAGTTTAGTTCTGAGAGCATTAATGGGTTTACCACAAGGTGGCACCAGAGTCCCATATTTTTGAATCATACGCTTTCTGCTCAGTACAGGTTCATGTAGGTTAAAATGAATTATTTCTCACCTGAAATGTTCTTGAATATTTTGAGTTTTCCGCTGGGGCTGGCTGGGTCATACTCTCTGAGCCATATGTTCAGAACATCGTCAGCTGTCCGAGTGTTATAGAGGAAGAACTGAGACACTGAGCTCCAGGTTTGGGGTAAAACCAACGACTCTCCAGGGAAGCGCTCTCCCCCAGTTCAGCAGATTCATGAAGTAGCCATTTCCTGTGCAGGGACAGCCAAAAAACAAAACAAAACAAAAACTTAGTCCACAACTAGCTTTATATCATTATATTTCAAAATCAGAATACCTTACAAGTAAAATAAATCTGTCTGGTTGTCTTAGATCAGAGGTCTCCAAACCTTTTGTCACGTGGTTCAGAAAATATATGAGAGAATAAGTAGATAAAATCACAAAAATATATATTGTGATTTTTCCTTTTATGCAATGTTTTAACTAGACAATTATTAAGAAAAAGGCATCAAGGCCTGCAAATTCCTCTGGGATCAATTGAACAAAAAAAAAAAAAAGAAAACACTTGTGTCAGTTCTTAGTAATTGCTTCTTTGAGAACTCTTCCAGTTTTCATCCAAGTTTATTAAATGAATTAAAAGCAAATTTATTTGCAAAAATGTATTTATCTTGAAAAGCAAATTTGGTAAAAGCAAATTTTTGCTTTCCTGAATCTTCTTTTAGTCTCATGAAGTAAACTGGCCGGGCTGGGTGGGTAAACATGAACAAGACTGTAATGCATGTCGAGTCAATTTTCTGCACCTCCTAACATGAATCTTTCTGTTTATAGGGTTCATTTTCCACAGCACATTTTTCACCTGTTAACATGAAAGGCTGTGAATTCTGGCTTATCTGCAGTTCAAGATAAAGAACGGTAAGATACAGCCTCAGATGGCATTCATCAACAATCTACATCAATTTATCAACAGTCCATAAACTACACTTGTTATGTAAGTGAATTGAATGAGGCACCTTTGATCTGCTATGTTGCCAGATCTCTTTTACCAGATTTCTTCACGGAAGGGTTGGCTTCATTAAGAGGCTATAACCTGATCTCATGAATGAGGGCAACATTTAATTGCAATAGATTTTTATGATCAGCTCAACTAAAATCTGCTGAGATACATTTGAGCCCAAAGGACAAAAAGTAAAACTGAAGAGAGCAGAAAACAAATAAGCAGAGGGCCTGGATAAATTTCTGAGTGTGAGCGATGCTAATCTCCTTAATAAAGTGGGATAGAATACCTATTGTCATCTCCAGTTTCTGCATGCTTGTGTTGCAGCTAAGATATTCACAACTCCCTGACAGCTGAGGTCTGAGATTATCATAGCATGTCATACTAGTAGCACACGTGCGTCAATAAGGTATCTATGTTGAACCTCCACTAACTATGTGATACCATAGTGGTCTGAGTTGGTAAACGACTTTTAAGGCACAATTCATATGACACCATAACTTGTACCATACTTTGCTGCTATGCATCTGTGATGTATCTATTTAGGGCAGGAAGCGGCTATGGAGCGACAGCATCAGTTTAATCTCATTTGTCGTCTTTCTAAGCTCCAGTGTCCTGCCAGTTTTAGACGAGTCTCTGCTCCAACACAACTGATTCAAACAGCCCAACTTCCTCTGCAGCATGTCAACATTCTGCACAGGTGCTGTTTGAGTCAGGTGTGCTGAACTAGGGAAAGAAAAGAGAATTGACGGCTCTTGAGAGCTGACCTTAAACACCACAGCAAAGATACTGAGGAGGAGAATAATAGATGAAATAAGAGAGCTAAGGAAGTTAGAGGCTAATGCTGGCAATTAGCTTTCTTTTCTAAATATATGTTTAACCAAATTAATATTTCTCATTTTCTTACAAAATGTGTGTGACAGTCAGACAGGTAGCAAGGGAGCCTGTCATGATTCCCTATGCGATAGTTTTGGATTTCATGCCCTGCCCCTGGTTTTGACTAACCCATTAAGCAGAAAAGAAACAGAAATTTGAAGTAAAGACAACAGTCAGGCTCTAGTCACCCACTGCCTTTAAACACAGAGATGCAGTTCTCCTCCCCCTTCCATTGTGTAAAGTCAATGCAAGTCTTTAGTCTGTACTGATCAAATGCCTTCAGTATTACTCCCTTAGCATTGATGTCTATATGTCACAAAGAGCAGGAGGCATTTAAAGCAGCGTGTTTTAATGAGTTTATGGTGTAACATGTCACTTTTCAGTACATCTTACCTAAACTGTCTTCCAGGTAGTAGGGAACGGTTGTTGGCCAGCGATACTCATCCCCTATGCTGTTCAAAGAAATTTTCATTTGACGTGCGTCTTTCTCGTGCCTGTTAGCATAGCAGTGCACTATGCATGGCCTGTGTTGCTACAATAAATTCAATTTACTCCACCTGCACATCTTTGAATAAGAGTGGAAATTAATTGTGGCTAATATATTTTTGTCTGGTTAATTGCACTTTAAAGAGGTCTGTCCTACAAACATGCAACTTTCCTCTTGTTTGATTAGGAGTGTGATTATGTGATGATTTATTTGCAGCCCTCACATCCACAAGGTGTAGCTTAGACAGTGACTGTGAGTAAATGAGTAATGCATTTAAATACTCGTTTTATTTAACGGCACCCACAATTTCCAATACTAAACAATTCATTCACATGTACATTGTACATAGTAGGGAGACATCTTCATAATGTTAGCTAAAATATTTAATATGCATGTCTGTAAATAACAGGGAAGAAGGACAATATTTCAAGTGCCGTGTCTACAAAAGAGGCCATTACAAGATCTGTTGAAATTCAACTACAGTTAATGAGCTGCACTCACCATCTGCACTCACTGGTTGTGAATTTGAAAGAAAACTTCAAAAACCAAATATATACGACATAGAAGCAGCTTTGTCCATAAGGAATACCTATATTTGAGATAGACTTAATTCCAAAAGTGTGTCTGCTTCTTCTGTAGGTTGCATGGAGGTTGTAAGACATGAATGTCTTTAGTTCACGAAACAGCAGTAGACAGTCAACTTCTTCCCTTATTTTATTATGGGGGAAAAAAAACAAACAAAAAAAACCCCTCAATTTGTTTTTGACCTTCCATTTGTTAGATTCCCTTCACCTTTTGATGCGGCTGAGTCTCTCGCACATGATGGAGAGATACTGGGTCAGCTTCACCATGGCAATGATGACGGTTCCTCCGATCAAAGAGCAGGTTGGCCAGAATAAAGAGTGGAAGATGGCAATTCGACCATAAATCTGGGTCATGATGGCGCTGTCTGTCTTCTCTGTTGGGTCGACATAACACTGAATTGTGAGCTGAGTCCTGAGTCTCTGAGAAATGTCCTGAATCACGGCATGTGTGGCAGCATAGTCTCTATGACACTTCGGAATGTAGAAACACTGAAAAAAAAAAGAAAAGAAATGCAATTATTGTGATTTGTCTGGTAAAAGACAGATTTATATTTCACACATTTTTCTTTTAGGCTTGCCTAATACTTAGATATTATGGTAATAGTTACTGGTTAATGAATCAACACTTTATAGTTTGAACACTATATAACTGACCATGTACTTTAACTTATTAAAAGGAACAAAAGGAACTGTTCCTACAATCATATTCTTTGGTTTGTTTACATTTAAGATGAAATAATTGTTCCCACAACATGACACAAAACCGTCTACCAAAGCAGATGACAGTGGGTTTGTTGAAGCAGGTGTTTGATGGCGTCTTCAACTCCAACTCTATGGCGATAAGCAAACTGCAGAAAGTTCTGATATGTCCTTGTCTGATTATTCAGGTGGGCCAACAAGAGTCTCTCCAGGACCTTCATGATGTGTGATGTCATGGCGACAGGCCTGTAGTTGTTAATGACTGATTGATGAGTTTTCTTTGGAACCTGAACCGGGCAGGATGTCTTCCACAACAACAGAACCTTCTGTTTGGTCAGGCTGAGGATGAGGAGATGTTGCAGAATCCCACAGAGGACTTCAGGACCCCCCCCCCCCCCCCCCCCCCTTTGTAACAGTTCCTTCAGATCACTGATGATTTATGGTTTGTTATTTGGGAACATCTCACTGTTCTGGTGGGGAGTTTGTTCAGTCAGTCAGTCAGTCAGTCAGTAACATCATCTCTGTCCTTCCTAGTGCATAGACACATAACAACACAGAAGGCCGCCTTTAACTTCCTGTGATCATTTTTCACAGTTATCTTTTTATGTCTTTTAACAAGGAGTTTGTATTCTGAGCAGAGAAAGACTAGATTGTGATCTGATTTGCCAAGTAGAACTTCTCTGTGTGGAGTTGTAAGAATCACTGACGCATGCATACATGCATTTTACCTTCTCTGGTACAACGGCTAGCAAACACATTGGCGTGTTGTGTCTGTAGCTTAGCAACAAGTGATAAGATGACATCACATGCAATGTCAGCAACAGCTGATTGATTACCGAAATAACACTCTTGGTAAATGGCACAGATAAAACTTTCTAAGAGTTCAATATCCAGGCTGCAGAGACTACGCCTGTCAGCAGCGTGTTCTGGGTGACACCATTTGTTGTTCAAACCAGACTTGTCCTACATGAATCACAGGAAGCCACGGCTGCAGCATCTGTGGTTGCATACCTCAGGATTGCTGTCGTGTGTCTCCTCGTTGTGCAGCAATCGGACCAGCCGTCCTGACGAGTTCAGGCTGACAAACACTTGGAGACAGGGGTAACGGGAACTCTTCCAGCACTCTACTCCACAGCTGTACGAACAGTTTACATCCCACACTATGGTGGAGTTCACAATGGTGCAGCTATCCTCGTCTGTCCACACACTGGAGAGACAACGGCAGTCACTCTTTAATACCGCGTCTTGGAAAAAGTATTCACATTTCTTGATCGTTTCCACATTATGTAAGTGATCCAACATAAAACTGCAATGTATTTCATTGGGATTTTATGGGATAGGGAAAGACCACAAGACAAAGTAAGACATGATGAGTAAGCGAAAAGAAATTGATATTTAGCGTGAGAAATAAAAATGAAATTCAGTGTAATCAAACATCACCAAGACTACATTAACTGTGTTTGTTCACTTTCTGGAAGTAAGTTAATGGCGAAAAGCACACCATGAAAAGTCAAGTTTCATGTTTGCACTGCATACAGTAGACGTGTGGTAGATGATCCCACATCCACTACATGTGGTACCATCAGAGCGCTACTGGCTCTGTGAATTTACTGGTCTGGATGCTAAACACCAACAGCCCAAATAGCACTGAACACATCAACAGTGACAACAGCATCCTGCTGCGAAGATGCTTTTCTTCAACAAGGACAAGAAAAATTAAGCAAAACATTCTTTACATTTCTGCAAAAGTCTCGACACCACAGCCGAGGTCTAGAATGGTCTAGTCGAAGTTCAGACCCAGCTTCGAACGAGAATATATTGCAAGACTCATTAGTTGCTGTTTTCCATCATTCTGAGCTTGGAAAGAAAGTCCCATGTGTGCAAAGCTGGTGGAGACGAACCCCTAAAGATCTGCAGCTGTAATCACAGTGGAAGGTGGTTCTACTCGACTCATGTGTAAAATAATACATTTTAGATTTTTTTTTAATGTTTATCTTCATTTTGAGAATCATTTAGCATTTTAGAGTTAAAGTACTTTTTTAAAGCTGCTTTTTGGTTGGGGCAGTGCATTCATAAACACAGTAATAAAAAACAGGGCTAATTCACAGATTATCTGTCACATCCTGTCACAACACGGGTGACATCTTTAACACATATGAAAAAAACATATTTTTTTTAAGTAAAAAAATTACATACTACACCTTTAAGGGACCGTAGATGTGATCACCTTTCCAGAAGTTGGTCCAGTATAAAACAGGACAGTACCTGTCAGAGTAAGAGCGCAGGATGGTGATGCCCAGTACGAAGTACATCATGACAGAGAAGAAGACCATGCTGAGGCCCAGCAGGATGGCTCTGTCCTCGCCCGCCCTCAGAGCCGTCACCGTCTTCCTCCTGTCCAGCACCTCGTGGTCCCGAATCCTCTGGTAAATAGAACTGAACAGGATTAAAATGATGTGAGCTTCTTGTCAAATGTGTTTTCTGTCTACTTCAGTGGGAATGAATTCATCTAACAAACCCAAAACCAAGCTGGGTCAGAGTAAAGGTGGTACCTGCGGTCATCCCTCCTCTCTGTGACTTTAGTTCCCACAAAGAGAAACATTGTTTCTGAGAAGTCTGCAAATGGGAGTCCACCGCTGCTGCTGGAGGGTGTGATCCACCTGCAACAAAGAACCAGGTTTCAAACAACCTGGATTCACTGGGGCTGAATCAGGAAGGATCAACGAGATGTTTTGTGAATTCTGATTGACTTTCATTTTCTCAGAGGAGAACTTTTGTTTCAGCATGCTCTAACCTTGCAAATACAAAGTGACTTCAAGGATCACATTTCTCCTTTAACATATGAGCTGATGAACAGACCGCAGTGCACAACAAGTGTTCAGAATACACTACATTTAAATATGTCATCATGAGTGGGGTGATCCATCATGGCTCCCACTTATTCACATCCTAAATTTAACAAGCCTAATTCATCAATCAGCAAAAGCAGCTGATGTTCTAACTATGACTGCAAGTTGGCACAATCAGGGTTTATTTTCAGCCCTACATACAATAAAGTTGATATGTTCAGAATCTTATTTTATTGCCAGTAGCTAATAAAAATATGATGTCAGTAATATTCACCAAGGAAAGTTGTATTTTGAGTGTTAATTTAGTTCTCGGGTATCTGTGCTTCATGCTAACTGGCTATTTTGCAGCAGCGTTTTTTTCTATTGTTGTTGTCTTTTTTTTTTTTTTTCAATTATTTTATAAACTTGTTTTTATATTCTCTTCATGCCATCATTAAAATGTCTTACTCCATTGGTGAGAAATGCAGACTGCTTCTTTTTTTTCTCCCGTTGCCATGGTGAATAGCGTTTATCCAGAGTATCTGCCTTCCGCTCCTGGTTTGTTCACTCTGCTTTCTGAAACACTGAGGTTTGGATTTAGTTGTTTTCAGATCTCACTGAATACTTCTTGTTAATTAGTACTGTGTGCTTTTCAGTGATGTTGTTTTCATAAATCTACATGTTTTTGGTTACTATGGTTTATTGCTTTTTTTCTTTTTCTGCAGGTGTAGGAGCAGACTTTTAGGGTGTTTTCTTGGATTCTCTATTCTTCCTCTTTTTAAGTCTTACCTCCCTCTTTCCCCTCTAACTTTCTCCCCCGCCTCTTTTCCTCTCTTTTCCCCTTTCTTCTCTGTGTTCACTGCATTTGAAATAAACCCAAAGCAACATGGTAAACATCAGGAACTGAAAATAAAGTTTCTCCAAACTAAAAGAGAATCTGGACCCAATCTGCAATCAACTTCTGTCAAATGAAAGTACAATGAAATAACTAAAAAAAAACAAAAAAAAAAAACAATAAAAACACGGAGATCTTAACCCAAAGCACCTCATCTTTGGTTGCAGCTCAGGCGTGGCTGGATGCCAATATGACTGTAATAGTGGCCTTTGCTGTTGAATTCATTGCTGACAGGTGATGGATAGGACTCAACACATGGAAAGGATGCAACACATGCCATTCAGCAAGACAATGATTTGAACGTTTGGTTGTGGCAATCCAAAAGATATTTAGGGTGAAGAGGTGGAAACTGATGAAAGACAGAGCTGGAGCGCTGACACGAACCCAGCTGAGCACCAACGACACCAGGCAGCAAAACACCGAACATGGCAGAGGATAGCTGGAATAACGTCACTGAAGAATTACAATCACTACTGAAAATTTAACCGCTTAAATTCTCACTCACCTCTTAGCCAGTGACTTTAAGCTGGGTGGATAGAATTGCTACTTTTTTTCCCCCATCTAAGGTGTAAAGGAAATTCTATCTTCCTGCCAAAATCTGCAGAACATATTGAAAATAAAACAGTCTTGTATTTTCCAGGTCAGGTAAGAAGTGATAATGAAGCAGAACTCTCCTGGTTTCTGGTGGCTCAGTCAGACAAAGATCAACTGTTAACATGTAGGAGCATTTCTCTCCTAACATGGCACCAGTCACCTCACAGCTCGTCCATCCATAGACTTATCCTGACTTTCCTTTTGCTGCCTTTTGATACACTTATTGCCTGTGACTGTTAAGTAAAATTTGCCTGACACAAAACTCTTAAAATAGAGCACAGCTACAGAAGAGAGGCAATCATGTCTTGTCCCCTTGAAAAAAAACAAAAAAACATCTTTTTTTCTAACTTAGAAGTCATAAATCTAAAACTCAACATTCTTCTTGGGGGGGGAGAAAGAAACTGAGACGTCACAGAGCTGATCACTTCTGATCAACGGTCCAGATCCAAGCTATCATTCCAGACAATGTGTCTTTGTGGCAGAGGTGAAACGTGTAACTGATCTGTGTTTGGCTGGTCTTCTTGTCTGACAGGTTGGGTAATTGTAACTGAGAGAACATCAGCATCTGTCAGCGTAGATGTTGGAGGCATCTGCAATGTGTAGAAATAGAATGGAAGAGCGTGGAGTAAGAGGAGAGGTGGGAGCTCATAGGTCAGGGATCAGCTCTGAGTCTTCTCTCGTTTGCAGAACAGACTGACTGATAAACTTTTGGTGCAGTCTGAGCAGAATATGTGATTTTTAGCTAAAGTAGAAAGGAACTGGAAGACAGTGTGAAGACATGAAACCCTGCTCTGCAGCTGGACCAAGCAGAGCTTGAGACAGAAGGCTGAACCAAAGAGGGAGCAGAGATTCAGAAAGTAGATATGTTTGGGTGTCCAGAGCCTGGGAGTAGTAACATTTAATTTTCCTGCTTTAAACAATTTTTAAAAACACTATATGATTAATTTTGCAATTCACAGGGTATCAATTTTTTTCTATTTCTATGAACAAAAGAATATATATATTCTTTCTAAATATATATATATATATATATATATATATATATATATATATATATTTTTTTTTTTTTTTTTTTTTTTTTTTTTTTTTGTGGGGATTCCCCCTGTTGGTCAGGGGGCCTTGAAATTATCCTAACTTTCCAGAGGTCATCAGTTCAAATCAGCAGACAGTCACTGGGGTGAATGAAAACTGAATTAGTGCTGCGAACGATTAAACTTATCCCTTTCCTGTTATTAACTTTTTACTTTAACATAGAACGCACTCCGTCACCAGATCTTCTGTTTCTTCTTGGGCGTTCTGCTCTTCTCGACCCTCGGTCGGTCGTAACAGACTCAGGTTCTGGTTCTGGTTCTGCTGGATGTTTCTTCCTGCTAAATGGGAGTTTTTCCCCTTCTTTGTGTTCTCAACATGAGAAATTGTTGTAAATTACTCAATGCAAGTGATTGACTTCGTCACTATGTGCTGGTCCGGGACAGGGAATGTTGCAAATCAATGACTCAATCCAACTTGTTGGGTTTCCTTAAATAGAAACTTTTTTTTTTTTAATCTAATTTGAATAATACACTACGCTTACTGTGTAGTTTGATGACCAGGCTTGGAATAAATGTGTGATTAAATGGAAGTGAGTTGGATTTTTGTTTTGCTAATTTGTTGTGAATTTACACCATGTACAGTTGTGTAAAAAATTGTTTGCCTCCTGTCTGATTTCCTATGGGGTTCTTAACGTATTTATCACACTTCAGTGTTTCAGAACATCAAACCAACAGAACCATTTTTCAAAGACAACAAAAGTAAAAATTAAACGCAGTTTTTAAATGGAGGAGTTTGTTTTCAACACCGGAATAAGTAAACCTACATGGCCCTACGTAAAAAGAAATACAAAAAAAAAGCCCACACCAATGCACCACCAAGATGTCCCTTCCTTCATCCTTTGATGCTTACATAAACACATGCCACACCAGCCCATGCATTCAGTCACATGCACATGCTGGCTTCATCTGCAGCAGATCATAAGATGCATGTCTCTTTCTGACGCAGTGAGTGTTCCTCTTCCTGGAAGGCTGGACTGGCAGGTGGCATGGCGTTACGCTGGCACTGCTGCCTCTGAGTGACATGGTTGGGCTTGCTGGCATACATGCATGCTTTTACATGGAAACTCATGCTCACATAACTCTACGCTTGAATACCCTTTTGGATCCCCTAACCGAACTTTAAATTGCACCATCAGTCTAATGTCATGACTTTGGTTCGGGAGAAACCAGATATTTGAACCTCCAACATTTGTAACATAGGCAGACATAGTTTTAGTAAAATTATGATTCTGTTACAGAAAGGTTAATTGCATGTTTTGTTGTTTTATTGTGTTAGGATTGCAACAGCTTGTCTATTAAAGTTAAACATGTTTTGTGTAAACCTCAAATCCAGACTGAATGTCATTGCAAAATTGACCTTGATATAACTTTCCTACACTGTTCTATTTCAATGAATTGTGTGTTTTTAAGTGATGTCATGAGGACTTTAGTCAGCTTGTTTTTTTGTTTGTTTGGGTTTTTTTTTCTTACCATAACTGTTGTGAAATCAGTTCAAATTAAAAAGTGTAAAACCTGCTGAGTTCCATGAAACAAGGTGACTTAAACCACTGCCTGGTCCAATGATGGGAAGGTAACCAAATTCTCAGTATCCATTCAAAGAACTGTTCAAATGGTCCATTTCTGGAAATATGCTTTTATTTCTAAATACCAACAATTTATCTTTAATACAGTTTTATATTAATTGTTTTTGAATCATCAATATGAAAAAGGAAAATGTAACCAAGAACAGAGGAATAAACTGGTCTTGTGTTGTTTTGGCTGAAACGCGATTCCTCTTCTAGGCCATTTAATATAAGAATTAAGGCAATGAACCAATGGTAACACTCAACTGGGAACTTTAACCAAGAAGCAACAACCAAGAGGAAACCATGGAGAACGGACCGCACCGTGACCATCAATGGAGCAGACAGGTGGCGCACAGAGCCGCCATGACACGTGACGAAAACAAACAGTAGGCAGAGAGAATGATGTATGTTCAGACAGCTGGCTCTGTTTTGGTAAAAAAAAAAAAAAAAAAAATTAATTAAACAATTATCCATCCATCCATCCATCCATCCATCCATCCATTTTCTTACACCCTTATCCCATTGGTGTCAGGAGGAGCTGATGCCAACCTCCAGCTGTCAACAGGAGAGAGGCGGAGTTCAGCCTGGACGGGTCACCAGTCCATCACAGTAATTCAACAATTAAATAAATATAATTTTTTTTTAAATATCGTAATAGCTGCTGCAGCATGTGCAGAGCATTGTAAGTTAGCAACGTCTGACAAAAAAAACAAAAAAAACAACAAAAAATAAGAACATCTGTCCCTACCTGAGCAACAAGTCCTATCATTGAGAGTAAAGAGCTGCTCCAAAGAGTCGGGTCATTTGTGCAGGTCACATCACTTGCACAGCCAGGAGGTAAACTGTCTAAATGTCTGACAGAGGGCTGCACATGGGACAGACAGCAGCCCTGTTGTCTTTCATCAACACGGCATTGGGTTTGAGTCCTGGCCTGGAGCCTTTGTCCATGGAATAAAACAGGTCCAAAAACCACCACTGTCTGGTTTATTAGCCTCTCTAAGGTGCCCCATCGATGTGTGTGCACAGTGGCATTGTCTGTGTGTCTCTGGTGAATCCCGTCTTTTTCCCAAAGAACACTGAAGATAGGCACCAGCCCCCCCATGGCCATGCAGGGATGAGCTGATGTAGACAATAGACGGATGGTTTGATAGATTATTTAGGAATATGCTGCTTTACCTCTGGGACCAAACTTGGATCTATGAAAGATGATTTTCCTAACATCCTAACATTTCTGGTGCAATATGGGAAACCACAGAGGTTTGTTTTATGCTCAGTTCTCTACAGATAGCAGCACAAGCTGATGAAGTCTTTTTCAGCATTTCATGTTCAAACACTTTCAAACTGTGGGTGAACTATGTAGATGGAGATCCAACCTTTTGCAAACAGAAAATTAAAAGAACAAAATAAGCCAGTCCAGAGTTCTGGTCTCCAGTCAGCATGGAGTTGGACACCTCTAGGAGGCAGAGGACACATATTTAACTGGCTAACTAAATATTTAGGTCCCTACAGACACGCTTACAGAGAATCTGCAAGGAGTGAGAAGTTGTAGAAGTCCTGGGAGAGAGAACACTGGAATAACGGGACGGGGCTGATTAACCGATTGCAGGTTTGAGGGAGAGAGAGAAAGTAGCACAGTGGCTGAGGGAGAGCAGACAGCGAACTAGAGAATGAATCTGACAATAAAGCAAAACTAAAGACAGAAAACGTAACTGAACTAGACTGACTATGAACTATTGGACACAAGAAATAAACATAGTACAGAAGAATCACTAAGAAAGGACTGAACTAAAGAAAAACAGGAACATATACTCAGCTTAGACCTGAATATTTTTGTTACAAGCTTAATATTTAGCAACCCAATATTTAATTAACGATTTAAACGTCCAGCTAACTTGCAAAATATGTTAGCAAGCTATATATTTAGGTCTGACGTCAATATTTTGTTTAGAAAATTAGTATTTTTAAAAAAAATAAAATGTTTACTTTGGAAAATAAATGTTTAATTTGGAGCTAAATATTTAGCTTCCCTCCCCCAACAGAGAGGAGGAAGTGAAGGACAGTGAGATTCAGACTGGCTCCTCTGTCACTCTGTAGTGATTGTTAGAATGAGTAATAGTAGAGCAGCAGGGACAGCTGGTGTTAACAGTCAAGATCAGACTCTGTGTCTCCTCACAGCAATGTAGCATTAATGAAATAATCCAGATTACTAAAGCGTCATTCTGGTACATGTAATTAAATTACTAAAGAAAGCCTCAGAACAGTAGCTATAGTTTCAACACTCAAAGTGTCTCAAGACACCAAACAATGTTACTGTCATTAAACACCAACAGTAGAAACAACCCAGACCTAAATGATCACATGGACTAAGAAAGAAATATCAGCCTGAAAAATAAATAAATAAAAACTGGAAATTTAGAAATGTATCATTTAAAAATATGGATTTTATTCAAAACTTTATAAAACACGAGGAAGTAAATACAGAACGATAGCTAACGGAAATCCAACTTATAACCATCAAAATTTGAAGAATCACAAAGATGAGAAATGTGTTACATTGAACTTCTCATAATGTTACCTCATAATGTAGTAAACTGTTCAATCATACAGCTGCTTCTCAGGTGGATGCACCAATATTGTGTGTTATTTCATTCAAGTAGCCAATTAAATGACTTGGATCAATATTTCCTATGAAGTATGAACATTAAATTGAAAAGCCTGAGTTGAGCAAACATTTTAAATCTGGCAACAGGAATGCAGAAATGAAATTTAAGCACAAAATTTGAACTTTTATTTTATAACAAGTGAACTTCCACAACAGTGACAACGGGTGACAACACTGGTGCACACATATCTTAGAAACAGCAGCAGTTATGAAAAGCAACTTATCCTAGTTTCACTGGCAGATTCATTTACTTTTGACAAGATATTTTTCCCATGTTAAAAGTGAAATAATCTGCCAGTGGAACTTATCCTTATTCATCAATATTAAGGAATTATTGACTTCAAACAAGTTACTTGTAAGTTAATATTGTATTGTTTCATGTTTTCTAAGGTATTTGCAATAGAAACTAGACAAAAACAAAAACTATTGGTAAGATTTTGTTTTTGCAGTGAAGCTCATGTTGAGATAAGCATTTTTAAAAAAAAATCAAACTGAATTAAAAATGTTAATTGGATCAATTTTAGTTGGGTATTTCCACAACCACATCTTCACGAGATGCAACAACTTTCTAAACGTCACATTAGAAACTTCCAGTCAGTTATGATATTCCTGGCCTGCAACACACTTATCTAAACTGCTGTACAGAACCTAAGATTCTCAACTTACCCTAAAATGGAGACGTCACCAAAACGTTTCCTTGCTCTAGGTTTTCATTGAGGCTGTATCCTGCTGTGTCCTGTAGGATGTGCATCATGTTGTGAAGGTTTCATGAACTGAGCTGCACTGGCAGTCTTCAGCATGTCTATAGACTGTAGAGCGAGCAGCAGTCATTGGCCCTCACTGTGTATTGTGATATGTAAGTGATATTGTGTCAGAGGGATTGAGGGGCAAGTATTTCAACAAACAGGTAAAGCAATGAGAGACTGTAAAAGTCAATGTACTGTTTCTAAAATTTTAAAATATTGTTCTGTTCACAGTGTTGGTTTTAACAGACGATTATCCAGGAGAATGTGAAAACATTTTTTTTAAATAAAAATGTTTATAAAATTACATAAGATTACATTAGATCGTCCACAATAAAGTAAAGATTTTAAGAATATAGAGCGATTTCATAAAAAATGTAAACCTGGGTTCAAAGAGTGTATTTCTGATCTCCAATCCCTCTCATTAGTCACTGATTCATTGCTACCAGAACCCCAAGGACGGGGGGATTACTTACAAAATCTTTGTGGAGCACAAGTCACATTAACACATGCTGCTGTAAACTTTCCTGTGTAATAAATAGATTGGCATGTTAACCGGAATCCCAAAAGCTCACAGGCGTTTCAAAATGGAACATCACAGAGTGTAAGCATGGCTTTTAAACACAGGAAAAAATCTTCAGGATTTCTGTTTTTGTTCAGTTCTTGTGAGAACACTCGACCCTGTGTGTACTGACGCAAAGAGGTAGAAAAGAAACGGCCCATAGGAAGTCCAGGTTTTCTCAACAAGTGACTGCAAAATGCCATTCTACCTAATCCAAATACATGGAATACTGAAGATATTTCAGATCCTGCCTGCCAGTCCAGACTTGTCTCTGGTAGAGAATGTGTGTAGAGACAAAAAAGTGACAAGTTGGATCAAGGGCAAATCTGGACGAATCAACGAGTAACTTTTCTGTCATGCCTCAAATGTTTTATGTTAAAACTCAGTCATGAGTCAGTCTACTACTGCAAGTTTATCTTCAACCAAATCAGAAGATGCTGTTGCTCCCTTTGCTTCCCCGCCCCACTAGACGTCAGGTGACCCGCATCTGGTTCAGGCTCAACAACCCGGTAGGCTGGTTCTGATCCAAAGACTGCTCTGAAATTTCTGGACATGAAATTCCAAAGCAGTGTGACGGTGTAAAGACAGATCCTTAAACATCTTGTTCCTGAGACGGTCAGACAACAGCAGAGTGTTTTCAGTCAGAGGCTTCTTTAGACCTGCTGTAACACTGACCACTACAAGCTTCCAGCCTGAGGATCTAGAAGGGATTTTTCTGCAAGCTCAGCAAAACCTCAAGCATTATAGTAAATGGTTTAAAGAAAAGAATAAGATGGGAAAACAATCTTTGATGTGATAAAACATGTCTTTCCAAAATGTATTCATGCTTTTATAAAAGCCGTTTAGTTTTGCAAAACATCTGGTATTATTGACTCTTTTAGGATGTAATAATAACTGAGTGAAGTGCATAAACAAATTAGTGTTTTTCAAAATCATAACAAAGAGTTCAGACAAACCATAAAACAGTTTAATAGTGACAAGAGAGGGACAACCTCCATTTATATCACATACAATATACAAGTATATGTGTCACAGCATAAGGAGAGTAAAACAAAGACAGCGAGGATAGAATGAAAACAAAAACTTACTGTAAGTCTAACCCTCAGCTTCGGAGGATGATGGTGAGCCTGAAGCTCCTCTGGTGCTGGAGTAACAGGTTGTTACTGTTTGTATCAGCTGGCCGGAGACTGAGAGGACTGCCAACGGTCAGGCCCACAGGATGGACTGGAATCCCATAAGCAAACAGATGGAGAATAGGAGGAAGTGGAGACTGTTCTTACCTTCCTGATGGCGGGAGACCAGAACTGCACACACGTCCCATTCATTTGATGAAGCCAGTGGTCAAAGATTTTCCTTGCTCTATTATTTCATTCCTTTACTCAAATCATTGATGGGTATTCAACAGCATTCATTGAACTGTGTGTTTTTGAACTGCCAAATGTCAGCTCCAGTTCATTCTGCAAAGACAATAGGGAATGGGGAAAAGTCAAAACTTGCTCTATAGTGACAAAGAGTAAGAAGTGTATGCGAGCATGTGTGTGGGTGGGTGTGTGTGCACTTGTTTAACTATCTCATTTAGGACAATTTCTACCTGAAGACTGAAAAGGTTTATGGGGACTGAAGCCCTCTTCTTTAGAGTCAGGGGTAATAGGTAAGGTGTGAATTAAGACTTGGTTAAGATTAGGGTTAGTTAGGGCTAGGGTTGGGTAAAATCCCTAGGGGAGGCATAAATGTGGTTACTAAAATAAATGAAAGTCAAGATAAAGGTCTCATATTGGCAGTACTTTGTGTGGGGAGGTGGCCAAGGATGGAGGCAGGGAGGAGAGGAAGGAAGTGAAGGGAAAAAACAAGCAGTCAACACTGCAGAATAACAAGCAGGAATAACTTTCCTCTCTAACTATGCTCCAGTTGAAACATGGACAACCAATTGTTAAATGTTAAGGTGATGAGGCTAACAACAATCAGCTGTAAAATCAATATGGTATTTTTCTGTTCCTGAAACATGCTGGTCATTTCGCCCCTTCACTGTTATCTTTGGTTGTCTTCCAACCTGATCATTCTGGGTCAGAAATGGAGGCGTACTCATTGTCTATTATCAGGAAATTATTCCAATAATATCTCCCAGCAAGAGACCATTTATTGTCTTTAACTGGAATCAGAATATGAATCAAAATCAGTGAATAATTAAATTAAACTAAATTAAATGGAAATCAAGTAAAATACAATGTTTTCATTAAAAAAATGTCCAATTCATTATGTTGCATATGAGACTTTCTTTCTCTCATACTTTTCTTTTCTCCTTCTTGGCTAAATAAAATAAAAAAGAACTCTTTATGCTTTTACAGCATTTCTGTCTTTATTCAACAGTAAATAGACAAAAAGAAGGGAAGAGAGAGAAGGGAAAAACAAGAATCACAGAAATTTAAAATGTAGATTTAAGGTATTCTAATTCAATAAAATCTAATCTTTGAATCTCTATATCTTGTCTACACCCTGACTTTCACACATACTACACACTGTAATATGTAACAGAGTGAACTGTGTTGTGTAATGTGGGTTAAAAGGCACAAGCTGTTATAAGACTTACCACTTGGTGTCAGCAGAGCTGATCTGACAGTGAAATCATAACTGAACATGATTGCAGTGTTGCTTTGGACCCTGCAGGGGTCACTGTGGAGCTTAAAAGCGCAGACATGAGAGAGGTGGTGGCTGTCTGTAGGAGGTGATATTTCCACACATCCTCCACAGTTCCAGCCTCCGACATGCAGTGTTTTGGAACAGTGTTCACTCAGGCTTAGCTTGGCTTCTATTTTGGAACTCCACCCTAACAGATCCAAGTGGACTCAGTGACTCCACCTCACCCAGATCCTGCTGTGTTGGCTAATATGTGTAGGTTCTTTTTTTTTTTTTTTTTTTTTTTTCTCCACTGTGTTTGGCTTTGGAAGAGAAAGCAAGACAGAGTGAGACCAAAGCATTAAAGGCGAATGTAGGTCAAAGGCCAGGTAGGCGGATGGAGGAGGTGAAGCGAATGTAGATACAGTCAAAACAAGAAAGGACCAAAGAGGACAAGACATCTGACCTCTTTCATGTGGGTTGAGGTCAGAGAAACACGGTAGCAGAGAGATGGCCACTCAGAATCAGTTATGAGAGCACTTTCTGAGGGTGTTTATGTGAGTGTGTGTGTGTGTGTGTGTGTGTTCTGTCCAATCAACAGCAGTTACTGTAGCGGGATGCGTTTTTCATTCTCCATCTCCCCTCCCAGAAAAAAAGTGACCTACATACAAAATCCACAAAACTCTCAGAGATAAAAGCGAGAAAGTGCCTTCTGCCTGTGTGAGTGTGTGTGTATGTGTGGATGTGTGGGGGAGGATAGTGTTGGGGTTATGGTAAATGTTGCATCAGTAATGAAAACCATAGTGCTGCTCAGTGCTTTATTCTTGCACATTGCTATGGCAACCACTGAGTCAGACGGGGGTGATGAAAGAGGGCCCTGACTATTCCATGTGTATCAGTGTCTTTTTGTTTTCCTTTTTTTGCTCAAAGACATACGAAGCATCCATAATGGAGAATTGCTAAGATACAATGGTATCCCTGGTGTTCTACCTTTATATCCATTACATTTATCTGATAGAGTCTCAGCTTCAGCTCACATAGCACAAACAAACAGGTACGTCCAGATTAACATATGAAATCCTAACATTTCAACCAACCAAAAGACTATGGCTGCTCATGTTCCATTCATTACTTGCAAATTAGTCCTCAGAACTTAGATCTGGGAAAGGTGTGACCTTCTACGGCAGGATTAGTGCCAAAATAAACCTGCTGTTTATTTTGGCACTAAATAAACAACTCCTCCTTGTTGCAGGCGGAAATATCATTCTGAAACCAGCTGACCTATTGATTTGCAATAGGTCAGCAGTGCTGGTTAGGTTATCAGCCAGCCGGCAGTTACTGTATGCCAATGTTAAGTCTAGCCTGTTCAAGGCTAATGGCAGTATGTTCAATGCTAACTCTAGTCTATCCTCTGCTAACACCAGCCTATACGATGCTAACACTAGCCTATCCATGCAAATGGTCATTAATCAGATCAGTACCTGACTTCAATATTGGATTACGGTGAACGTCTGTGTCAAGGAAGTAGCCAAAGTTGGGAGTGCAGTGGTCTTAATTCTGGCACTAAAATTGTGCCGTAACTCCCTGCTCATGGTTTCAAGTCAGAAAACTCTTAGGAATGGCTTATTGTTTGGCTCAGTAAACATCCTAACAACTAGCAAAGCAAACTGGTAAAATATTTCTCATCCCTTCATACATTTAAACATTGTAGCAGTTTGTTTATTACCAGGAGTCCCATTGAAATACAAATGTATAATGTATACTATAATGTATACTATAATGTATACTATAGTATAGTATCGATCTGTCGTTTCCACACTAATGCTACATTTACACAATAGGTCTTGATGCTGGACTTCTGTGTGTTTAAACTTCAGGGACACAAAATGGAAGGAAGAAGTCAGAAAATGGGACAAAACAATGATAAAAGCTAAAGATAACCTTGGTGGAAAAAATGACTATCCATGGGTTCTGTTAGTGTCCAAAAAGAAATTCATTTAAAATTTAGAAAAAGAAGAACGACACAAAATAACTAGACTTGTTTAGGGTGAGAACAATAAGCTATGATGTATAAAATGTAGCAAATCACCATGTTTCTGTTGCCTTAAAAAGGAATAATAAACCTCAAATTGCTCCCCAAGGTGACTTCTTAAATGCACATAAACATTAGTAGTTCTTTTCTTTTCCTTGTTCTCAGTCAGGTAGGAAACCAACAGTCAAGGTTATACAGTTCTAGGAATCCTTGAAGCTACAGTAGTTTAACAAAGAAAGCCCATGGAAGAGCAGCTTTTATTGCTTCTGTCAGTTAGGAGAAGAATTGGAGTGCTTTTGTCTTTAAGCAAGAGAAAAAGAGGCTGTGCTTTACAGTCATGAAATGTATGCAGTGTGCAGAGTCTGCATGGGGGTGAGCCTGGTGTTACAGAGTTATAAAAAAAACATGCCATCATTTCTCAGAAACCACAGAGCTGGTTGCCATGGGAATGCTGCAGGGAGCTCCTCATCCTCCCACCAATGGGCTTCAGTGATTTGTTACCCCAGGAAACCTGGCTTGTTGCCTGGGAGACCAGAGGCTGTGTGCGCCACTTCAAATGAAGAGACGGTTCTGCCTGGCTGAGGCACACAGTGGAAAACAAAATGCTCTATTGATGCCTGCGATTATTTTAATGTGGATGGAAGGAATATTGATTGGTCCAGAAAGCTGCTCATGGTAGAAATGGCATCATTCTGGTATTGTACAATTTGACAGTATTAATGTTTTGTGTTTTTGTTGTATAATACCAGAAGAAAAGAAATGGATCCCAGTCCGGACTTGTAAATAATAGAAATACAACAAACAGAACTTGATCTCAATAAGAACCATAGCTGTCTTAAAAGTCATCTACAGAATTGGAACCTGACTGTGGATCCACACACTGTTATGTGCAGTATAATTGCACTGATCAACACGCATGGATAAGTGATTCATTTTATAACTCAAAATCCTTTGGAGTTTTATTTCCAAAAAAGCAACATGAAACATTTGAATAATATTTTCAAAGGTTTGCTCTCTGAGATGTTGGGTTTGTGGATCTTAAGGCACAGGTCAGATTTTTGTGAGGTTTTGCAAAAAGATTATGCGTAATTAATATCTTACCCAGAGCAGTTAAGTATCTTAGCATCTTATTTGGTTAGACAAAAATTCTTAAAGCAGGGCCAAGACAGAAGGTCATTTTTTTCTCATCTTAAAGAAAATGGTTCGAGGCAGAGGGGGGCACCACTAACTTAAAAATTGTTTGCACTAATGCTAATGCGCTAACTTCAATTCAAATTACATCTGCCCTTGAAAGACTACAATCCTTGAGCATCAATTTAATTTTCACATCATAAGTACAGCATTTAAGGGCATTGGGAAACATGTGAATAATGTTTATTTCTTGTTCTCTATTCCCCATATTTTAATTTGATCCTGAATGTTTCTTGTTTGAAATCATTTTTAGTGGGGAAATAAAAGAAAGTGACGAGAGGAAGCGGTATTGCTGCAAAAACAGTTTTGACATCGTTCACCCACTTCAACAAAAAGCATGAATATAAATGTCTAACAGCTTCAAGATTTCTTAACTGCCAACATAACCAACATTTTAACATACATGTCAGACTTTATTCACCTAAAACTTGTGAATCAGCCACATAAATTAACACTTTAGAATTTATCTAGAAAAAAATGATGTAGGGGAAGGTAAGTGCATGAACCATTTTCAAAGTTAGTGAAAACACTAAGGTGCTAAATGAAAAATTAGCTGTGCTATTAGTACATCTGCAGAATCGTAGAAGTTTGCCCATCACTGGTTAGAGATCTATTTCATTTTCAACAACATTTAAGACCATTATAAAAACAGCATGGGAAAAAAAATATGCCTACTGTGCAATTTCATAAAAATGCAATATAAAAAACATGTCTGCATAATCAATGGCCAGGTAATATAATTTCACAGATGAGTAGTGTCAGGCCTTAAACAGGTAGTGAGAATAGCAAGAAATGGAATGGAAAATGGAAACATGCAGGATTTAGGGGGATTTGTTGGTACTAGCAAACACTTCTCACAGATTACGACTTGGATACTGGAGCACTTTCATCTAATCCGACTGATTTCTTCCTTTCACGTAAGACAATGATAGATGAGATATAACAAACATATGACAGAGGGAGCATTCCAGCCATAAAGCAGGATATGACTCTGATTATCCACAAGTCATGATGGATGCTGCAGTGAATAAACAGGGAGAAACCAAATGGTGCTGAGGACAATGATTGTTTGAAGAGAAAATGTAAAAAATCAGAAGATTAATCTGCACACCCACACTAAATCCAGAACCAATGCTATACCCAAACATAAATGCAGAAAAAATGACCCAATTTTAACTACTTAATTATAAAACCTTAGAGCAAATTATAGATTAATTAAGTAAACTTCCTGCTGTCTGGATGTGCTACCCACACATTTCTTTAAAAAAGTCCTGCCTGTCATTGCTAATGATCTGATCCAAATAGTAAACTCATTGCTTTCCCCAGGCTTTAAAAACAGCAGTTATCAAACCACTGACTAAAAAGAACAACTTTGACAGGCCGACCTCTAACCTCTCATTCATCAGCAAAATTTATAAGAAAGCTGTATAAGCAGTTAATTAGCTTCCCAACTATGACCAACCGCTTTGACTCCTGCCAGTCTGGTTTGCAGTCTCACCACAGCACAGAGACGGCCCTCGTAAAAGTGTTCAACGACGTCCATATAAACACGGATTGCGGAAGAACCACAGCGCTGGTTCTGCTGGACCTCAGTGCAGTTTTTGTTGATCCTGCGGGACTGAATCGACTGGAGATTTGGGTCAGACTCTCTGGTTCAGTACTCAACTGATCTTATATGAAGAACAGGGATTTCTTTGTTTCAGTAGGAAACTTCTCATCGAAGCAAACAGAAGTAACATGTGGGGAACCCACAGGTTCAATCCTACCACCCCTTTTATTCAATAGCTCAGGTTATAAGATTAGCTACCATAACTACACTGAAGATACACAACTCTACATTATGATGTCACCAAGGGACTAATGTCTCAGCAAGATCTAGAGAAACTTATCCGTGTGTTTATCTTTAGTCGTATTGATTCTGGAACAGTGTCTTCACTGGTCGGCCTAAAAAGTCAATCATCCAGCTGCAGCTGATCCAGAATGCTGCTGCTGGAGTTCTCACTAAAGCCAGGAAGTTAGAGCGCATCACACCAGTTCTAAAGTTACTACGCTGAATCACTGAGCAGCTCAGCACCACAATACATTAAAGAACTGCTGTTGTTGGATCAACTTTTCAGACCTCTCAGGTCTTCTGGTTCTGGTTCTGCTCTGCATCCAGAACCAGAACCAAACATGGAGAAGCAGCATTCAGCTTCTAGCGCCACAAATCTGGAACAAACTTCTAGAAAACTGCAGAACAGCCAAAACACAGAGTTCTATTAAATCTAGACCAAAATCCCACCTGTTTAAAGATGCTTTCAAAACCTAGTCATGAAACATTAATCAATAATCTGATGTGCAAGATATAATGTTGTTGACTGTGTGTTCCATGACTTGGTATTTCTGTGTTTTTATGATGTAAAGCACTTTGAAATGCTTTGTTTCTGAAAAGGTGTTATACAAATAAAATTTTATTTGATTTGGATTTGATCATCTTCAGGACTTAATGAATCCATTTAATTGCTTTTTATGTGTGTCCCGCACTCTTTCTGGAATTGCCGCAACATGTCACGTAACAGGCAGATCTAGAGCCACACAGACGACATTTAAACACAAAGAGATATACTGTTTTAGAATATTAGCTTCACAGTTTGCAGTGCTGTATCAGCATAATCAGGGGGCACTATGTTTGACATATGCATAACTGAATCATGCCTTGTAAATCTTTTCTGGCAGCAGACCACCAAGCTTTGTGTTGTAATAATAACATATCTTGGATCACACCCACAGCTTGGACATGTGATTCTCTGAAATGATGCTAATGATGTAGGCTGTGTTACATGGTGGAGGCTAACTGGTTTGACTTGGCCCATTAAAGGTCTGCCTGCTTGCTGCTTACCGCTGGCAGCTGTCCTGGATAAAACAGCGGTGCAGCAGCTCCTGGCAGCATCTTTTGTTGGTACTTGAAATCAAACCTGAACTTTGCTTTTCGTCTGCCCTGCTGTTCTTCACAAACCATTTTCTTGAATTTTTGGTGACAAATTTTCTGATATAGTGTTCAGGTACAGCACAGGGATCTTTCTGCATCACACACAATACAAGGAAACACCAGTGAAGGACAAGTGTGGTTAAAAAAAGCAGGAAAAAACACAAATAGTCATAATCTGAGTTCATTATTGTTCTTTGCACTATTGTTTTATAAATGACTATGGGAATTAGTTAACAATTCATATGCAAGTTCTTATAAATTATCATATGATATGAGACTGATTGATCTTAATGCCAGGATGAACCAGTTCAGTCACCTAGCAGTTCATATTAATTGCATCTTAAACCATAGAGTCACTTTCAGACTTAACAGTAGCCAAAGGTCTAAATTTATTTGTGCGAAACACGTACAGCAAAAAAATGTCGCAATACATTACTGTCAAACCTGCAAAACACTGCAGTAGATGTTTTAGACTCATGGCCAGTCATCTGTAGGAGGACATGTGGTTTCATCATACGTGTTCTCCAACCAACAATAACACAAAACACTGTTACATGCATAGAACCAAACTAATAATTTGACAATGCAGGTCTGATGTTTCAAGATACGCCGCAAGAGTTTGAGTTCTACAGTGTTCCGGAGAAGCAATTTGAATTTTAAAACCCCAGTGAGACAAAGTATGCCAAACATGATGAATTATTCAATAGAATGCCATATGGAGATGCAAATGATATCTCAGTAATTCACCTGAGTGAACAATGGCACTGCAGGGGGGAAATATCTCAGCATAATCTACAGGATGAATTTTTGTTAAAAGTCAGAAACAGTGAAGGCCAAAGCTGTTTTTTTTTTTTTCTTCTTCTTCTTCTTGTATTTGAAGACCCTGTTGAAGAGTCCGAAGAGGTTTGATACACCAGAGTCACTTCATCTGCTCATCTAAACACAGTTTTTCTGTTAATCATAGTGTAAATGTTACTGGTGAGGAGGCAGTCAGCGAGGTTTCCTTGAATAGATGCTACGTTGTGTACTTTGATTCTGCCATCAAAAGTCAAAACTAAATTTAGAAAATTTAAGATGGGTTCCATAATACCAGTCACTGAAGTAGCTGTTTATTCCTAACGCCTCACATTTCTCTTATTCATGCACACACCCAGATATCTGTGTGACATATAACTTTGGTAACCATGGCAGCATTGTACCTGTGAAATACAATGAAACCAATGAAACCATCATGTTTATGTTAATGATCTACATTATAACTGTGACATTAGCTGCTTTTACTTTGTAAAAGATGAGACTGATACATAAACAAACTCATGTCTTCATTCAGGTAATCGCTTCATTTTATCTTCTATCCACACCCTCATGTAAAGAATGTCTGATGATGTGAGTAAAAACACAAACTCTGAGAGGCTGCATCACTTCTATGACTCGTTCTCAAGGTTAACAGAGCACTCTGTCTTTCAGCTACTACTGTTTGTCCATTGTTTTAAGCTGGAAGCCATGTTTACTGTGTGCAGCAGGAATGATTTCATAAAGTGAAAGTAACTTTAGCCTAAACTGGCTTTTCATTGTGATAATTGGCCTCAGGAATGTCGTTTTCCCTCATATTTAAGTGATGGTCTGTGAGTTTCTAAAAACACAGACTCCAGATTGGGTCGTGAAAAACTCATTCCTCTGTTTTGTGGGTTCAGTGTGTCAGTTTTAGGTCTGTAATGCATATTACACAACAACACTGAATTTTACATGAAGTTAAAAATTGCAATTTTCTTGTTTCCAGTTGGAAAAACACAACTGAGCAAAAATCATTTGGTTAGACCCAAAATATTAACAAGGCTGTTTCTTGCCTAACATTAGACAATAGTTTCATCCAACCACGAGGACAGAAGTCTCTAATATATTTTATAACAACAGAAGCTGCATAAGATCATCAATAACTGAAAGACATTGGAGACTGAACTCAAACCTTTGTACTTGTTGGGTAAAACTATCTAAGAATGCTTTTGAAGTCCAATTCTCCCTTCAACTACCTTCTGGCTTCTCATCTGCTTCCTGCTGAATATTTCACTCTAACTACTGAAGGGAGGTTGTGTCTTTTCCTCGGCAGCAGAAGTCTGGAGCAGGACGTAAATATCATTCTTTTCGTTCCCCCAAAATGTTCCACATAATAACTCTGGCTTGGCGTGGTTCTAGGACAGAGCAAAATTGGCACAACGATGAAAACTTGTTTGGAAAATAAAAACCTTGACAGAGTTCATTCTTAAAAATGCATGCAATGTTGTCCTCTATAAAACACAGTACAGTGAGCAGAGAACTGAAAGATTCTCTTTGTGTATTGAGCCTTTTCTGAGAGAACTTTGAAAAGAAACAACAATTAGGAATGTAGCCATTTATATTCCTTTAGGCAAACTATCAACAAGATAAAATAATATCAGACAAAGCAAACCACAGGGTGAAAATAGCAATATAAAGGATTTTATCATTACATATTATTTTTCCATGATGCCTCCCCTGACCCCAACTGTTGGTTGTTAATCAGTTATTATACACAACGAGCAGTTCAACAGTCTTAGCAAGTATTCAATGCAACAAATAAAAATACTGTACATGTGTACATCTCCACCCATAACAGCAAGTCAACAAGAATAATCAACAATAAAATCCAACAATAACATTTGTGCTTCTCGCTTTTGGGTCCTTTTTGTGAACTGCTGCTTCTGGGTTGGACTTTTTCTGGATCATGCGCTCAAACTTTTAGCAATCTGTGTGTTTAAACGTCATGGTCGATAAATTTCCCAATCTATCGCTTGTCTCTCACTCCTGTTTTTCCCGTCTCAAGCTGGTTACAATACAGCAGCATGGAATTTGGACACCTGTAAGACTTTTGGTCTTCAGTGTATGTGAAAGCGTCACTGAGCTCATGGGCAAACCTGCATTAACGACGTGAAAAATGGGATATTACCGTGTTTTTTCATGAGCATATGCCAAACATATTTACACATGTGCAAGCAGAAGTAATCTGCATTTTGCACATCTAAAAGATGAGGAGTCTTTCTCACCCCTCCCCCGTCCGGCTCTCTGTTCCTCTACACACACAACAAAAGCCTTTAGAGGAGCTCAGTGTCCAATGGAGAACCAGAAATCAATCCACAGCAGCCGCAGATGAAAACATGAATTGTTTTTAAAGAAAACATATCGGATGACTACTAAAGTAGCATGGTTCAGCCACGCTTGTGCCTTATTAATTACTGCTCTGTTACCCAGCAGGAAAGAGGAGGACATGGGATGTTTTTATTTCTAATGATGAATGCGCAGGTATCCAAGCAACTGATCAATGCACATTCAGTCTGGGGACAAACTGAACTGTTCCAGCTGAAAATGAAAGCTCGGTGATTATCATGCAGAACATGCTGTCAAGCTGTATTTCTGTGTGAGTGCTTTTGGGTGTGAGCTGTGAGCACTGGCGGCCATGCTGCTATTTATATCTGACATTGGCAGAGTTGAGTGAGGACACTGAGTTGCATAAGGACAGACTGTAGAAGAGATGCAATGGGAAAGCTGCTGTAGAATTCCTTGTTCAGCTTCCTTCCAGGCAAGGCAAATTATGCAATTATGCATTAATTTGAAAGCTATATTACAAGATGCAATTTTACAAGATAGAGTAACAGAGCAATAGAAATAAATCAAAAGAGCAATAGTGAAAACATAACCGTCATGTAGAAATAATACAGTAACACGTCCTGATAAAATGATACAGGGTCTATTATCATTTACCATGATTTTAAATCCATCACCAAGTAATTTCCAAATATTAACATTCTAACAGGGAGAATTGAATCTATGTTGGATTGTCAAGTAGTGGCTACATTGGCAGAACAAAAACGGAATTGAATAACATAATACGATGTTGGAATCATCCACAATCTATTCTCACAATGACATATGAGCTGTTACTCTTTCTGACATCCATATTCTAAGTTTAACATTTTCAGCTTATTCACTCTCTATAGACACAGAAGCTTTTCATTAGAAGTGGTTAAACTCCAGCAGATAACAGCTGCAGTCTCCAGGGGTGATGTAGGGAATAACATCCAGACATTCAGTCTCAGAAGTCATTGGTAACCACTTAACCTCCGACCCTTTCCTTTTTAATCTTTAGCAGTTCGCTTTGTTGTGACAAGCAGCAAGTAATTCTCCACAGGGACTCGTAGAAGGTCTGCTCAGTCTGTGTGGCTCTTTAATTTCCTAATGAGTTACATGTCCTGCTAAACTCATTCATCATCGCTGGAACAGTTGATATACCCAGAATCCGACTGTCCTCTCAATGTCGGAGCCAAGCAAATCCAGTGTGTTATGTTGAAAACAAAATCGCATCATCCAGCGATAAATGTTCCACATTAACACACCAATCTCATCTGTACCCCATAAAATTTCAATTTAGTCCCACTTTATATAAGTTTTTTCCTCTACATGCAGCCAGGAGGTTCAGCACAAATGAACACATAAAACAAACCATCAGAGGACCAAATTTTACAACCTTCAAAATAAAAAATCTGGCTGTACTACGTTACAGAATCACCCAGGGAAACAGTCTTTTTATAAAACAGGTTACATATTTCCCTTCAGTGTTTGTTTCAACACTCTTAACCAGTATAATGTGTTTGTTTGGATTTCAGTCGAATGGAAATGAACATAACTCAAACCAAGACTTCACTAATCCTGACGGGAAATTAGATGTCAGATTTTTTACATTTCTTCAAAGCGTCATTGTAGCAAATGTAAAGAAACAATTGACTAAAAGCACGCTGTTAGATCACTGTGCTTTGAAGGATGCAAAGATGCTCATTTTGTCTTTAAGAACAGCTCCTCCAGCGGACGGTAAATGGACTGAACATAAATAGCTTTTCCAGTCAAGTTCCGCCGGCTCTTACTGTCTTGTTCTAAAAATTCTGACACCTGCAAAGTTATCGGAGAGCTTTCATGTGTTTCTGCTGGTGATCGGACTCTGACTTGTGCTGAAAGGAAATTGTGAAAGTATTAATAACATGCAGAACATCTCAAAGACAGCAGGGAAAAATCATTATGGCAAGGGCAACATGATGGACTTTACACTGAAGGAGATTTTCCAAATGTACCAAAATTCATAATTCTGTGTGAACACGCTCATAGTAACAGAAGTACACCAAGATTTCATAGAGGGATATCTATGACTTTCATCACCTGCTGCTGCTCTCACATGTGTTTTGGCATCAATGTTATGCTAAAGTTTTTGTTCTGTAAAACCTAAAGCTGTATTGTGCATATAACGACGAGCAGACCATGAATATTATTAATTTTTTAAGTAAACAAGCCTGGTGTCATGGACGTCCTGTGCTGCAGCCATTGTGTTTTCTGTGCAGCTTACTCCCTGGATCAATAACTGAAGCCTCTCTCTTACTCTACACAGTGGCCTCAATCTGTCACATGGCATCATGGCAACGTCTGCTTGCACACATTGCCACAATGAATAAATACTGACTCGAGAACAAGCCATGGTGCTTTAAACCACTGTTGCATCACCCATGTATTTTTGACAAATTGTACATTGGCATAATTTTCCTACTATGGCATCATATTTGCCATCATCTTTGGGGTGCCGTTTGCTTGAGGCAAACTTTGCACTTATTTGCATGCAGATCAATCCCCCGTAACGTTACTCTGTAAGATCTTTGTTTAGTAACAGTAACATTGACTGGATGTTCATTGAAGCTGGTGCAACAGGACGCTGCAGACATTTACGGCAAATCTTTTCACCATCTTAGGTTCACTGTAGAGACAGACGTTTTAGTAACTGAATGAATGAGAAGAAATTCAGCATCTCATTTTGCCAGCCAAGAGTGAAAGACATCAGTTCACCTGTCACAGCTGAAAAGTGCAATACTGTCAGGCAAGAAACTTCAGAACAAATATACAAACCACCCTAACAAAGTTTATATGCCTGCATCCAAGCTTATCCAGGTTATTTTTTTCCATATTTCCACAGATGTCACGTGAGGAGTAACTCTAGAAGGACCTCTCCAAGTTAATATCTGCATGCTCCTTATAGATCAGGTTTTATGTCTTACTGCCTGGAAATTAACTTTAAAAGGGGCAGTATTATTATCATTTTTTTTTTTTAGCTTTACATCTTGTTATAATTAAAAACATACCTGGATTCTTCATGCATATTTCAGAAATCCTTCAGTCTCCTGTGGCAACCGTTGTGTCCAAACAGCTGTGGTAAACGTCTGGGTGTACCGAGCCCCGACTTCAGAACTGCAGCTTCTAAGCTTCCACCTCACAGAGCAGCACTCCATCACTGAGCTCCTTCAGACTAGCCAGCAGCAAATAGCAAACATCTGGTGGAATGGCGCATCTTCTCAGTGAAATCCTGGGAAAACCTTTGTCAAAGGTTTAATAGAAAAGCCATGTTGTGATGACTTCCTGAAGGTGGAGTTTTTAAAGAGACAGAGACCCAATTTCAAGACGTTTAAATTACAAAATAAAACTTGTTTTAAGTCATATTTGATAAGTATATAACATATGTTAACAATTGAAGGTAACACAACTACTTGATTGTGCTATAAAATGGCACTATGTGAGTGGAAAACACATAATACCGCCCCTTTAAGACTTTTCCACACAGTATACAAAGTTTTCCCTACATTCTATGACTCTGACGGAGCTAAGTTAAAAGTCTCAGGCACCTTCATCACCACGCTTCCTCTTCATCCCCTTTAACTCCCTTTGTGAAGAAAATACCACAAAAAGCTTTGATTTGAAGGAGTAGTGTTGGTTTTTACTAAAAGGTGAATCAATGACTGATTCGGTGACAACACACACTGTCTACTTCTATAAATAAAACTAGTTTCTGTCATGGAAGCTGGTGCTGCTGTACCTGTGCCGGTACTGCCTGCTGCTGGCACAGATCTCAGCCCGTTTCACTTATGCTCTCCACTTCCGGCCGGCTATTTCTGGTCCCCTCACTCTGTGCACGGCTTCCAGTCTATTTATCTCTTCCTGCGTGTGTGCGCAAGAACATATGTGAGTGTGTCTTCCTCAAACATTCACACCCGCCTTCCAGCAGGTTTATCATTAATTCATCAAATTACTTTGTGTTCCTCCTCGCCTTCGCGTGGCCTCAGCCACCCTGCCTCTTCACCAACCCACAGCTTCTCTCCACCTGCACTACTTTTAGACTGCAGAGCTTCAGGCTACTATATTCCCTCTGTTTCCATCTTAGAGTTTCAGAAAAATGGATGATGAAAACAAATCGCAAAACTATGCATCTTGAACGTTGATCACATTTTGTCCAGGTCCGGGACTTTAATGCCTTAATTTTGATTAATCGACTATGTCTTTTGATTTACCATGACATCATTATCTTTATTGTTCAAAGAGATAGTAATGTTGGTCAACAGCCAAAATATTGTGTGTATTTTTTTTTTCAACTGTTTTAGGGTCATGTTGATGAGCTGAATCCAAAAATCACTGTGGTTTTGATCAATCATATGAACTTTATAAACGATGGAGCAACATAAGCATCAAAATGCATGACTTGTTCTCACATCTGGATCAGTTTCCTGAGAATCTGGATCAATGATGATGAGCAGGAGGAGAGATTCCATCAGGACAGGAAAGAGACAGAGACATAATGTTCAATTTACATGTCCAAAATTTAAACTCCGTAATTTACTTGCTCATATAGAGCTAAGTTGGAAAAAGATTACGCAAGTCTAGTCCATGCATCACTGAGCAAAACATTCAGTGGGATTATTTAGACTGAACAGTTTTCTAGCCTTCTGATGTGTCCCAAGTAAAACAGAAAAACATTGCCATGCATGGCATTACGAATTCAGGCCAAAATATATCATCGTATTAATACATTCATTTCAGTTTGAAATGCAGCAAAATTAAACACACTTTTAAGGCGAAGGCCAAACTGATCACAGACGCAGACTCTAATTAGTGGAGCAACACCCACGCTTGGTAAAAGCCCTGGAGTATTTATTAATGAACTGTTGATGAGACTGGAGGAGTGATGGGTGTGAATTTAACATTGGGTTTTTTCAGAGAACATTTGACATCATTATCTGCTAAGGAAAAATTGTACAAAAAATACAACAAACAAGAAATGAAAATATGTTTTTCTTTTCTCTCCAATTCAGTCTCAGTTTGACTCACTTCAGTGATCTACTGTTTATTAGAGATTCTTTCTAAATAGGTCAAAACGTCTGACTAAAGTCAACATTTATTAACAATAAAAGAGGACAGAAATGCATTAGGTAAGATTTGAGGAAAAATAATTTAATATTTTAAATTAATGCGTGAAATTGTTACTGAAAACATAGTGGGAGACAATCAATCAGATGAGATGATCTGGATTTTGACTTCTGCCGTCTGAATCCCACCTCTAATATATGGACAAAACACATCATGTAGAGGAATGTAGAGCTTCAACACATAGCAGGGACTAAGTCACACAAACCTTCTCTACCCCTCAGAGTGAAGGTTTGAAGGAGTTTTTTCTTGCAGGAGCAGCTATAGTTATTAATGAACTGATGTCGACTCTGTGGGTGAAATCAAATATAGAGATGATATACAAGATGTTAAGGTAAAGAATAATCCAGTTCCACAAAAGTATATCTAAGGTAAGCAGGAAAAGAAAGGCAGCAGTCAGATATGAAAGAAGTGCACTATTAGATTTTAAAAGTGAAAGCAGACTTTGCAAAGTAGAAGTCAGAATGTTGCAGACTTTGTGGGAATCAAAACACACACAGAGACGTCTCTTTGTATTCTTCGTCAGTTCTGGACGGAAAAAAACATTTTTCACATAAGATTATATAAATTCTGTTTAACACAGCCGTGTTATCATCCTGTCTAGAAATTAAAAAAAAAAAAAAAAAAAGCCTGCTGGTATTAATATTAGCTTTAGAAATGGTAGAATGTTTTTATTCTTTCTGATTTCAATGAGATTAAAGTTTCTAATCTTTTTCAACATGAAGATAATGCCTCAGAGTTGGAGATCTAGGCAAGGTTACCGATGACAACTTCAAAAAATTGTCACCAGAATCCTGGGCTAGAAAACAATGCAGGAATAAAGTGTTATGCTCTAACAAGAGTGTTTTATGTCTGTTTCTTTAGATCTATAAATAATGCACTGATCAGGCAGCAGCAACTCCCTAGACCCTGCATGCAACACACACACACACACACCCACACACGCACACACACACACACACTACACACACACTTCTCACTCTACGAGGCAGCCACAGTTTTACTCTTGTGTTTTGGCTTCACCACCATTTTTTTTCTCTCTCTTTGAGTTTTTCTTCAACTTTTTCTCCCTCCTGCTCTGCTGCTGCCTTTTTATCCGTCGTTACTCTCCAGAACTCTCCTGCCTCAAATGCACAACCTGGATTCATTCCACATTTGCTCCGGAATGGAACCATGGAATTAAAACGCTTCTGTTTTTCCTCGTCGCCTGTATTTGACTAACATAAGGCTGTGTATGTGCATAGCACATGCATAAAGTGATGTGCTCTAAATGGTTTTAACATAAACTATTTTTCAGTAAAATTTGCTCCTAGCATTGTATGGAAAGTTTAGGATGTGCACTAGTAGAGTGTGTATGTTTTGTCTCAGACAAAACAGAAAAATTGAAGTAAATGTTCAAGAGGGAATCTGAAACTGAAGCAGAAACATATACTGATACCAATATTATTCATATTTTGGATCAATCTGTCCACCTCAGTATGAAAGACATTACATCATGTTTTCAGTCTGCCTACATATCTCAAGTTTTCTCAGGAGTTGAGGAGCACAGAAGCGAACGCTACATCCTCTTTTCCAGTTGAACTGAAATTGATTTTTGACTGAACAAGCTAATAAATTATTAGAGCCTTAGATTAAATGAAAAATGACTTTAAGATACAGGTTGCTTGATGGTTGCATCTTTTTGTACCGGTAAAGGTTTGAAAATAAAAACAACTGAAACATGTAAGAGTCTGAGGAGACAAAATGGGCTCCCATCTGTAAACACACACACAATAATACAACAAAGGAGTTGGTAGTTTCTCCAAAGCATGGATCCAAAATACTTCTAACATGCTATTGTAGTTCTTTCTTTTTATAAAATCTCTAACATCCAAATGCCAGCTCTACAAAAAGACTGTTTCTTATATTAATATTTATAGCACACATAACATCATCTATTATTTCTACAGCAGCAGCAATTTCAGCAAATAGATCAAATCAATTACAGACGAAAGAATTTCCTCGGAGACCAAATAAAAAACGTTCTGAGTAACAAAGCTGCTGCTGCAGGTCAGCGCGGAACAGCAGCAGGCCGGCGAAAGGCCTGAGGAGAAACACTTTTACATTCGTGGGAAAAGCCCCAAGCTTTGTTAGCTGCGGTTTTGTATTTTTACTCAAACGTTTTTTTTTTTATATATATTTACAACAGTTTGTGCTTTTAATAATTTTGAATTCTTTTTCTTGTTTTGTCTCAGAAAATATGAGTCTTTGACAGCATTTCAAAGAAGAATGTCTCAGTCTGAAGAAAATCAGATTAAAGGATGACATTTTTCTGGCGTCAGTAAGTACGGACTTTCCTTCTGGTCCAACCTGAATTATTACTCCAACTTGGTTCTCCCACCACCAAAGCAAAGAGAAAGAAAGAGGAAAAATAATTAAAAAAAAACAGGACAGTTGGTAATTTATGCAGGCATTTCTTTTTCACTTTTAAATTGCTTGTTTTTTATGCAACATCCTAATATTTCTTTCTTTTTTCACACTAGTGTTCAAGCCATATTCACTTTCAGCTCGTCGTCTTGCTGCAGTACATCTGTCTGTATATCTGTATGTCACAGCAACATTTAGTTTCCCTTTGGGAGAAATACAATATTTGAATTTAACCAGATCAAATGCAGCAATGGAATTCAACAGCAGTCAGTCATCTGACACCGTTAGCCCGTATGTGTCCTTCATTCTTTCTCCCTTTGTTTCCTTCTTTTCAGTATTACTCTGGATGTTTTGTCGGCGTCAGCTCTCCTGCCCCACCCAGCAGTTCGTCTCTCCTCGTTGCCCCGCACTTTTCTTTAATAGTCTAATCCAGTTGAGTCTCAGATACGCCCCGTGCTTTATTGGGACATGCACTTAGGGGAATCACTTTCTCTGACCACTTTGGCACACTGCATCAACCCAACCCCCAAACTCCACACACCGCGAGCGCTCCATCTGTCACACACAAGCTGCTGAGAAAATGCAATTCAAGAGCAGCCATATTTCAAATACCTACCATTCCCATCCATTCATTGAAGATGGAGAGCCTCCCTATTTTGCAGAGATGTTTTCCACTCTCTTTAAAAACCTTAGTTCTGAACTTTTGCTAAGTCACAACAATCATCATTTTCTGTTACTTACAACAAAGAGTTTGTGAGGGAGGAAAAAAAAAACCTCCTCTCCAATAGAACCTGAGTTAGAAACACCAACTGCCTCAAAGTTGGTGTTTCTAACTCCAACTTAACTCAAAGATTGACAACAAGAGTCAAACAAGATGGCGAAAAAGTTCTTACAAATGAGATTCAGAACATCATTTAAATTGTTATGTTCAGCACTATTTTTCAGTTGTTTCTCATGCACACAATAAAATCATAAAACAAGAAAATGTGACGGTTAAACAGCAGCGTTTTGGTGCCATTTATTTCGGCACAAAAACGAAATAATTAATTATTTCTATAATAGGAACCGGTTCCAGTTATCAGGAACCAGTTCCTGACAAACTGGTTCGTCAGGAACCAGGAACCAGTTCCTGAATCATTCACCTTGTACGGTCCGCTTCCGAGGCTTCAATCGTCACAACCTCTATCAACACAAGCCTTGAAAATCCTCCTGGGTCACTCGACACACGCTCTGGAAGCCTTGACAGAGAACATACATTACTACCCCTGGTGTCTTTTGCAGAACTTCTTATGCCCCTTACTTAAAATTGATGTTCTTTTAGGAACCTCTGAGCTGGATTTCCCTGAGCTTCTGAGTTTTTCTCATTGACTCCAAGTGTGATTCTCCCTCCTGAACAAACCCCTGATTATGCCTCGCCTGGAAAATCCTTTAGTCAACATAATCCTGGATCCTCATCTCCACGGCAAGCAGCCTGAGCTTCTTGGTAACAGCCGTCCATGTGCAACAGTTTTATCTTCCAAAGTTCCAGCACCAACCTAGTCCCACGAAACATCAGCATATCCTCTTTCTCTAACCAAAACTCAGAGCAATCACCCTGGATTCAGTTCTCTTCCTTCACCCCCCGACATCTTCAGCTTCATTGTAAGATCTCTACTCCTCAAGAGTGATTATTATCTCATCCCCCAGATTCCAGTGAATCTGCGGTTCATCTCTCCATCATCCTGCATCAAGAACCTGACATGAATCATTGTCTTTTCAACGAACCTTATAAATCTTATTATTCTCCTGAGAGCATGTGTGCATGTGGGTCAGACATCTTAACAAAAACATGACACATTCAGCTGGATCAATGTCTAACTCTTGAGTAAACGTGCATGATGTGACTTATCGTCACGTTATCTAAATTCTATAAACTGTTTTCCAGATGATAACTCACAATTCTCTTTTTTTATAGTTTTTCTATTCCTGCATCTTGCAGTCCGATGTGTTCAGTCTTGTTTTCATCTTCATGATTAATGCATTAAATGTTAATTCATATCCTTCATACCCTTGTACTTGCCTGGGAGATTAATATAAAAAAAAAAAAAACCGTGCAGTCAGTTTTTTTTCTCAGTGTTACCACTTCATGCAACACAAGCAGCGTAACCGTCCCTCCATCGGAGCGTTGGCGCTGGGTCCAAAACTACCAGCACAATTCCAGTCGAAGGTCAAAAGTTTCTGAGTTTGTTGGACAGCAGGTAACCGATCACAACGTGTCACTGGATCACATCGATGTGTCTGGTAAAAGGTCATGGGTCATTTCTCCAACTAGCATTAGACTCACGTTAGTTTGGGTTGTATTTACCCAGAATGCCTTGCGCTGTAATCCACCTCCTGCTTTTGGAGTGATCTCCGGTCAGTTTGGCATTCACATCTGAATTTGAACTGCACTAGAGTTCCTTTCAACGACCCAAGACCCAGGTTTGTAGGCAGACCAGAGTTTGATTGCACACATTCACACTTCTCCAAAAAAACTAGAGTTTAGTTAAAGTAATTACTAAAATACAGCACCTGCTGCATATTGTTGCATGTTTAAGGAAAGGATGAGCACACACGGTTACTCTAACAGGTAATATCTGCAGAGTTCCAGCTCTGCAACTGTTTGCAAGTAAAACAGTTTACTTGCAAAGAAGGATTTTGTGATCCTTTGATCTTCCTTTTTGCTGGCTTTGTTTAGCTGCTCTGGTGTAATCTGTTAGTCCCTTGAGGACAGTTTGGCCTGAAGTGACCTCAGCCTTACTCTTCTGCGCCCCCTCCCCCACCCTTCTTGCAGCAATTCATTATCTGACCGAGCCAAGCGCTCACATGTATCCTGATTCATTTTTCTGCCGTCTCCTGGCTGCACCTGGCTCACACCTTCGCCCTACCAGCTCTCTGTTGCCTGGAAATGTTGATTGTCCTTCCCGGTTTGTGCCTGCAGGCAGCTCATGCAGGTTCCCACACAAACATGCACACTGGCAGGCTGCATCTTTGTCTTTTTATAGCTCAGTCTTGTTAAGCACAGGAAGCAGATCTCTCCCTGGTGAACAGTGAACATCTCCTGCAGCCTAAACAGCTTTGTGTTATATAACCAAAGACTTTTCTAAAGCTGTCTTAGGAAAGTATTTGGGTTACTTTCTGAAGCTGCACTGTGGATGAATTATGTTGATTTGATCTTTTTTTTGTTTTCTCTGACAACATTTGCTTAACACAAGCCCAGAAGAACAAGGTACATTGTGTCATTTTGCAGCGTGTGTATCCTTCTTGAAGCCGGGCACCACAAACACAGAGCGTTTGCACATTTAACATCCCTGCATGCCAGGAGACCCATCATGATTCCTTAAAAGTCATTTTTCAAATCGGAGCTTAGTCAAGATGTTTCCTTGATTTGCCGACATGCCCTGAATGTTTTCAGAGGAACCCGTGTCAAGGTGGAACACACGTTCAGCCTCGGATGTTTTGTGTTAACCACAAGTGTTTCGGTTTTGTGTCTGTTCTGTTGCTGAAACAGGACCTCGGATCCGTCAGTTGCTACCACAAATACATGTCGCAAACGGACCTGAGCTCACCAGTGGAAACAGAAATATGCACCGGAGCATCATCTGCATATGGATGCAGAAGATAAGACATGGGTGAAGAGAAAGGAACAACAAACTGAAATATGTGCAGGCTTTAAATGGAATTTAAAAAGATACAGCTAAAGGGGAGGAAAGTTTTTTTTTTTACATATAAATAAGGAGAGAAAGCAGTAGTTCTGATTTAGTAAAGATTGATAATAAATCAGGATGATTTAAAAAGAAAAATGAACATTGTGTGAAATGATACAGATGAAAACTGCCTCCCCTTCTCCACACCAGCTGGAGCTACGCTGTGTGATTGGTCAGAGGTTTTATTTTCATTTTATTCATGTAGCACATTTTCAGCAACAAAGTGTTTTACATGAATTAGATGTAAATACAAGCAAAACAACAAAACCAAAATAAAGACAAAAAGGTATCATTGCTTCATTAGTCCTTCGTGAAGACATCCACTCAGAACAATAACTGAACAATACAACCCCACTGAAATACACACATTCCTGTTTGGACAGACTCAGGTGGGGTGGCCAGTCGGTTTGAGTCTGAGCTGGCTCCAGCCGCTCTTCTTCTCTCCCAACTTCCCTGCAAGGCCATGAAGACGTGACGCTGAAGGACGGTCGCATGAGACAGAAGACAAAACTGCCGCCATTGTTTCAAGAGTTAATCAAGTGGCTTCAGTGTCTCACCTCCTCCTTCCTCCCACATCGATCCGCCTCTCCACCGCTCCACTCTGCTCTGCTGGGCTCTGCATTGCTTGGCTTTGACAGCAAAGCCCTTTCACCTACATTCACTGAGAGCTCCTCACACACACCCACACACCCCCACCCCCACACACATATAGCATGCCTGCTCAGTCTTGTCAAGCAGAGAGCAGCAGTGCTCTGCAGTCTGCCATGGCTCCTTACAGCAGGAAAGTGTTTGCCATCTGTCTCCCTTCTCTCCTTTAGCCATGGCTCAAAGAAGCAGATTCAGGTTCAGCAAACGCGCTGCGTTCTCCAAGGTTAACAATCTTAATGCTACATTTTCTTGCATTCATACTTAGCTGAAGGGCAGTGCTAATCCATGTTAGTTCAGAACAAGAATCAAGCAGTCAGATAGTTCTGCTTGCAAACGTGAATTAAAATCAGGGTGAGAGAGAATGTTTTGTTAATCTATGCTTTTTAAAGGTTTACATCATGTTATGTTATTCCCTCATTAAAAATATACCTGGCGTGTTGCTTTGTTGTTTTCATACACATTTGAGAGAACTTTTAATCTCCCGTGGCAACCATTCAGCTGTGGACCTAGCCCCGCCTCCTCCTCACAGCTGTAGTTTCCAAGTTTCCGAACTTTTTGCTGTTTGTTTAAACATCACTGGATCAAAGTGCTTCGTATGAATCCATCAGTATTAAACAAATATGAAGACATCAGCCAGGAAGTTAAAACTCCTGGCTGAGATCCCACTGGCTTCAACTGTCCAACCCAAACAAATGAAAGTTCAATTTTAATGCTACAAAATATTTAGGAAATAAATGTGAACTTATGATTTTGAAGGGATAAGTATTTGACATGTTCTCTCGCTCACACACGAGCGAGAGAACATGTCTCTGGTGGCATTTAGGAAATAGAAATAATTTTGGTCATTCTAACAAACCTAAAACAAGAGAATTTTGATCTGCTTTAACTTCAGAAATAGAGGAGAAAATGTGTATGTTTCTTTTTATTGTATGTAAACTTCTGGTTTCAACTGTACATTTAGTCAAATTGAGCAGTGATACACCAGGACAGATGGATAATAATTTACTTAATGTGGTGGATCACCTTCAGACACACAGACTGTTTGTGGCACATGGTCGGTAAAGAATTACTCATTCAAACTTTCGTTTACATCCCAGATTAATATTTCAAAATAAAGCCACGATGAGGATGTCAGTGAAGGCATCGTCTAACTCAAGGCTGCCAGCATTCATTAAGAACAAGATCCACACAGAAGCTCACAGAAGCTAAAAGTAAACAGCACAACAAGTTTTCAGTAAAAAAATAAATAAACAGTGTAAAATTGTTTAAATATGTTAAAATGTTAGAACTTCTAATTGATATGATCTACAGTATTACTAAAGCACAAACTGAAACAAATCAATGAGAGCATTAATGTGGCTCATAAACTGACATCTTCCATACATTTATAACTGTTGGCTTTACTTTTCTGAACATAGAGTGTGATCAGCTGGGGAAGCCTGAAGCTATTTCTCTCCACTATCCTACAATGGAGTGTGTAGCGGTGATGAAGTGAGCGTCAGGCCTGGCTGGGGCTCTTATTTGACAGATGCATGTGAAGGTGAGGAACTGAGCAAATACAAACCGAGCTCTTGTTAAATAATCAGTGGGTTGAAACAGGAAGAAGCAGAATCAAAGGTAATTCTTTATTTGGCAGCTATGGTTTCCTCTCCAGGAAGCATAAACTAACACACATGATCAAGGAATGCAGAAAACAGTAGTTTTTTTGTACCGCAATAATCTTAACATGCTCGAGAAGGAGTAGGAAGAAGTAAGAAGCTTATGAACTTATGAACCCCATCAACTCATTCAGATGGACCCTCATTATTCAGTCAGATCAAAAAAACATAGGTTAATTAATTTTCCATTTTATCTCGGTTTACATATGTTTATATATATGTTTATATACATCCATACACTCATATGCGTTAGCCTCAATTTACATCAGTGCTGTCTCTCACCCATGTCTCTATATCTTGTGAAAATGACCTCCTTGTATTTCCTTTTAAGTTCTATTAAGTTTGGACTTTGTTTTAACTCCTCATTTAACTTGTTGCATAACTGAAATACAAAAGCTCTTTCTTGTTGTGCCTACACTATGAATTGTTAAGTTATATCCTCCTTACAGCCCCCTTTTCTTTCAAATAACATATTCTTCTGTTTGTGCTCACACAGAGATCATTCTCTGTGCCATTTCAAATGCACAGAAGTGCCATTTCATACTGATATCATTTGAATTTAAAATTGCTTAAAATTGTACTGGATTTGATCTAAGTTCACTTGTTTTAAACGATACAGCTCCAATCTGGATCAGATTAGTGGAAATGGTTTGGCTAGCAGGCAAAATGAAACATCCCGATTAGACCTTTTGATTAGACTCTGCTGTGATGATTTAGATTGTGTGTGCTCGCTTTTTCATCTGTCTATCTGGCTATCTAACGCAGCACATAAATTGTTGATTTTATTGCCATTTTTACTCAACAGATGTGACCAGTTGTGATAAGTCTCTGTTCTGCTGACAGTTGCTTCCTGCTTCCTTCCCGTCTAACATCCAGGGTGCTCAATAAGGAACCGCAGTGGGATTAGGCAACGCTAAAGCATGTCGAAAAGTTCCCACACTGTGCCAACAGGCCAGCTTTAAACATTCAAACAACCGTTTCAAGGTCAAACATTTTAAAAGCGGGTTCTTCGTGTCGAATTGCTGAGGTTTCTGGAACATGCGCCGTCTCTCGCTGCTCTTCATTCAAACACAAAGGAAGGAACTGGATGTTCAGTGTTTGTACTTAGCACATTTTCTATCTTTATAACATCATTCCTCATTCACAGTAAAAGTTGATAGTGTTGCCAAGGTAACTCAGGAAGTCTGTCATTGGTTCAGCTGTATCCAGGCAGCAAACCTCACCAATGACAAACTCAAAACCCAAAGCAACATAACAATACTCTCTCTCTCTCTTACACAAATACTTGGCTTGTGCTTGGGGGCTGCAGCATATTGAAATATCACACAGTGTTCACAATTTGTTCTTGTTATTATCACAGATTTTTCAGTAGGTCTTTTACATCAACAGAACACCTGCTATTCTCATGATGTATTGTTGAGGCCTGTTCTGCACAATTAGAGTGTCCAAATAGCAGGATACAAAAAGAACACATTTCATTTGCAGAATCTTATGTAAACGCTGCATTTCAAAGGGAAGATCCAGGTTACCTGATGCAGGGATACAGACTTACATGTTTGACCCAGAATATGACTAATGATCCAGGAGCCGTGAGGCTCAAACAGTCCATCCATCCATCTGTTGTCTACTCCTGCTTATCCATGCAGGCCTGCAGAGGACAGCTGGTTTCCATCTCTATGCTGAAACTGAATAGGATAATGATTGTCTTCGGAACACAAGCCTGACATATAAACCCAACTGCGTACACAAAACCACACAATACAGTGCAGAAACATAGTAGAGGACCTAACTGTGTGTTTTATCCAGAATTGAACCTGTTCCAACTTTGCTACAAGACACTTGAAGTCATGATGCACACTGAGGGCTAATGCTGATTCATGTGGACCCATCAGACTGTTTCATTGTCCGTCCTGATGAATCATTGGTGGATTGCTTTGCAACTGTTTATCAGATCACAGTCTGACTTTTAGTTGCTAATAGAAAAATACAATCTGGCCAGCATCTGTGCAGTTTTTGTGATCAGATTATCCAGAACCTTATAGCCTATACAGAACCCTTTAGTTATACAGAACCCTCTAGCTATACAGAACCCTATAGCTATGCAGAACTCTACCAGTGCTGTCGCTACAGCGCTGTGCTTTTTCTGCAGCCATACAGAACATAAGTAAAACTCTTCAATGTGACAGATAAAAACATAAATACACACATGAAAGCACAAATACATCTATGGCCAGCATTAGCATTAGCCATGTGTACCAGTCCTCCATTCTGTGGTGTATCACAAATTTCATATTACATTTATATTTAAAGACTTTAGAACGAGTTCCAAAGAGACTCATATGTAAGATTAAAAGTACTTTTTAAAAATAACCTTTTACAAAAGGTTATTTTTAATACATCCATTTGTGTAATCAATGTATTTAATGTTTCAATTAGTGATAAAAATCCTAAAATTGAAGGATTTTTCAATAATATTGCCATTTATTCAATGGATCTGTACTTCTCCAGTTCTTCCACAAAGATAAAAAAACAACTCCAGCATCACAGGTTGAAACATACAGAGGTCACAGGTCACTCGTTGATTGAACCAGATTTTCAAACTTGTTGAAGTCCAAAATAAACCACAGCTATTTTTTTCATCAGTACTTAACAAATTAAACATAATTATAACAATGATTACCTTAAAGATGGTTAATTAACCACAAATACTTGAAGTTCTTTAATCCACACTTATCCTTTGAGGTGACTTCTCCGTCCAGGAACAAGGTGTCGTTTCAGCCATCTTAGAAGTCAGTATCATCACTGGCGGTCAGACTTAATGACTGAGAGGCTCCAATCAGCTTCCAGGTTCTTGGTCTTCATCAGCTTCTCTGCGTTCCTTATTGCAGTGGTGAATCACAAGTAGCTGACGTAATGTTTCCAGTGTCTGATTGATTTTTAGACGAAAACCTGCAAACTTGAACAGCAGTAATTGAAGGTACAATAAGTCAGGTTTATTTTGCATAATACATTTTGGCAACAAGTGCGACAGACTGGCGACCTGTCCAGGGTGTACCCCGCCTCTCGCCCGGAACGCAGCTGGAGATAGACACCAGCAACTCCCGACCCCAATAGGGACAAGGGTGACAGAAAATGGATGGATGGATGGATTTTGGCAACAAGACAGTTCAAAGGGCTCTGTGTGACAAAAACATTGACCACTTATGAAATATGGAATAAACATGCCATCATGCCAAATGCCATCATCGAAAATCATCAAGAGTAATTTGATCATTACTAGTATGTAGTACACTATGGATTCGTCGTCACGGAAACACATACAGGGAACACAAACTCTTACTTTCCCAGTGTTTCAGGGACTCTGAATAGCAATTTGTTTTTATAAATGAATAACTTTAGAAAGTATTCATTTTATCGATTTTCAAATGGACAGAGATTATGTCATGATAAGTGCTGGCATTCTTTGCAAAAACTGCCCACAGTGACTTCTATATTGTCATTGCCATAACCTTCATCCTGTGCCAACAACGATGTATGAGAGGAGCAAAAAAAAAAAAAAAAAAAAAAGAGAGATAAAAACAGAAATAGGCTGACATCATTCTTTTTAAACACTTTTTCAGAGATGGAATTGAGCCATCGAACTTCTCGACTTCTCAAAGTTACGAGGGGATTGAGACCAAGAACGTTAGCCTTGCAAACAGCAGAGCGGCTCTCTGCCAGAACCTGGGCCTGTGCCCAAAACTGGTGCCTGGAAAGAGGTCAAGATCAACTTTCACTGCCACAGCGACGTCTGCGGAGGACAAATACAGTACTGGGTCTGCTCACTGCATGCTGAGAGGCTGACAGAAGGTTGGAGAGCTGCCAAAGCAAGAATGCTCATTTTAACATCAGAAACAACAGAAGCGGCACCTTTCCAGTAACCACTTCAAACACCAGCTCAGAACTGGTGTGTACACCCAAGTTCGTTTCTGTTTTGGTTAGTAATAGTAAAAGCCTGCCATGACATATGATTTATTCCACTATATTGTAAAAACCAATTCCCCTTACATTGGAGCAAACATAAAACAGTAGAAAAGTCTGGATGCTTACCAGTGTTTTTCTCTACATGATGGAGGGCCATCCTCTCAGTGGTTACTAATAAACAAAGGCTTTCTCCATAACGGAATACTTAATTGCATTTTATTAATATTACTTACTTGTGAAGTGTATGAACATTAGTAATTTTACCTTGTAAAAAATGTTTGCTGCAAATCCACAAATGTGAGGGCTGCCAGTCCTACGATTGACGGCTGCTGTCCATTGCAGTCTTCTTTCATCACAAGCTGGTTTACAATAAAATAATGTCATGAAGCCTGAATTGATGGAAGACCCAAATGCAAGGGGCAGAGGCACTGAGTAGACTGAGTAGCACTGAGTAGACTAAAACCTTTCAACAAAAACCATGGAGAAGACAGGGAGCCAAAGCAGAGCAAAAACCAAAGGGATAAAGAATGAAAGCCGGCAAGGTATAAACGGGAAAGAAACAGGATTTCATGGGAGGAACCAGCAAGTGGTGAGAGGAGAAGAGGCATGTAAGTATCGGAAGAGTGAATGCTGGAAAAATAGATCTGGGCTGATGAGGTGATGAGGAGAGAAAGTGACTCCTATCATGACATCATGACATATTGCTGTCTCTACAAGGTCGCTCCTTTACCTTCAGTTCTCTCTCAAGCTTGGTTCACAGTTGGCGCTCCAAGCCACACTGCTTCTCAGCTTCAAACTTTCAAACCTTCAAAAATACCAACGCCAAAGTTTACAAAAGCTGAACTAAGGCGTGTGTTTCTATTCTGTCACCGGCGCTCACACACACTGAGTGCTGTGGGCTCGCATGCTAGTGAACGAATACACACTCCCTTACTTTTTCTGTCTAGTTGACAGAAAAAGACTTGCAAAAACAAGAATGTAAATTGTTTCAAATCTGTCAAATTTTAATTTGAAAGCAATACTTGGTCTTCTTTAGTTAGCAGAAATAACTTTCCTACTTCTGGTTCATGTGGCAAAGGTACAAGGTAGAATTAGCCTAAGCGTTTAATCCCCTAGACATGTTCAAGTACTTCTTCAACAGCTGTTGAGTATATTTTGTTTTTATTAATGGTCATTACTCAGTTGTAATTTAGACAGATTGCTGTTGTTAAAAATGTAGGAGTGCACTGCAGTTTTCTGGCCGATATTTACAAAGCCTGAGTGTTTCTGGCTTTGGCACCGATTTGTTTCTGTACTAAATGTAGCAAAAACATTGCAAAGTTTGGAACAGTAGGAAGGCTATTGTTGAACACAGCTAGTAGTAGTTGTAAACACTGGTGGATAAGATTACTTTCACATGCAAATATTAACCAATCACGTAAAGTCAGAATGCGGAGGTGAGGAGGCGATCAATCTGTGCTCCATGAAGATCCCCAAGACCCAGTCCCTACAGGAAACACTGTGGTGGAAGAGCGTTCACTCAAAGGAATGAACTAATAAAACACAACCCAGCAAAAAATAAATCATTATTTCCGTATGGAAAAATCTAAATGACAAAACACTCAGAAATGATCAGAAAACAAATACAAATGGAAAACAAAACTCAAACACCCACGGATCATCACAGATAAATTATTTTTAAAAAATGTTCAGATCTCACACATCATTTATTTATCACATCAGATATTTTGAAGCCTTTGCACTGAAGGTATTCAGAGAAACAGAAAACCTCTGAATAGATTGATGCTTCAGCGCATGGGGTCGGGGGGGGGGCGGCGCCATTCAATAAGTCAAATCTTAAACAATTCAGATGGAGAAATTGTGTCAATCAGTCTATTTCTAAATGTATTATGACTCGATGTACTTCAGCCAGAATGGACTCAGAAACAGATCTTGGGCTGTAAAAGAATGAGGAGCTGATGAATACCTGGAGTAGTTTCCTCTTTGCTATAGATATTTTCTGTGGGTGTGTAATGTGTTGAGAGAGCCAGGGGTAAGACTCTGTCAGTGCAATGCTGACGTTTCTCATCCTTCCTTCCCTTTGACGTTACACACACCTCTAACCCAAAAACAGTGCATTTTCTGATGGGGCTCCTGCACCCACCAGGAGCAGTGGGTCTTCACCATACATTATTTATTGAAAAAAGCTAGTCTTACACCATGCTAAAACACACACAAGTGCACGCACACATTCCTCCAGAAGGATTTATATGCATGTGCTTGAATGCGTGCATGCGTGTGTAGGTGTGTGTGTGTGTGTGAGTGAATGCTTTGATCTGCAGCGCTCTCTCCAGTTAAGCTCCTCTCCTCTGAAAACAGAAGATCCGTCATGGCAGCCTCTTCACTGGAATCAGTGAGAGACGGAGAGAACAGGTGGCGCGGAGCAGATAGAGAACAAAGGAGGGTGAGGGAAGGAATCTGCTCACTTCTCACAGAATCTGTTTCTCATTGGTATTTACTGCACAGGCCATTTACAACATGAGGAGGGAAAATTGGAAGCTTAAGGTACTTTTAGTCAGTACTACAACGAAACATGATCAAAAAATGTGTTCCTTTTGCTCAGACCTGCAATGTTGCAGGTCTCACATATTGCGAATAAAAATAAAATAAAATACCTGGGAAAGGTTTAGCTTCCAAACTAAATATTTAGTTCCTAATTAAATATTTAACTAAATATTTACTGTCAGCTAAATATTTAACTTGTGAAATAAGCATTTAGTTTGGAAGCTTTATAAATCTATATATAAAATGTAGGGAAAAATTTGATGGGAAAATGAACGGCCTTTTTTTTCTCTGTTACAAGCTAAATAAACCAAAATATTGCTGTAAATGTTTTTACAAATGGCACCCCGTGAGTTATGTTGAGTTTTTCCTGGCCAAGTAAATGTTCATGGCCCACCAAAAGCGAAAAGTTTGCTCCAGAGCATGTTCCTGCTGAGCAGATGGTTCTATGTCTTATAAAGAAGAAAAGTTGTAAGGAGGAAATGGGTCAGAAGATGAACTATGTTCTGACAGTCCAGCAAAACCATCTCACCCTGCCAGATTATCTAACTTGGTTGCAAACAACCTACCTGGAACAGGCCCTTTAGTTCTTTCTGTTGCTTCCTTTTTCTAATCCAAACTATACTGACTTAGCTCAATCAACAAGAGTAATGACATTGTATTATGAAGTTAATTATTTTATGCTGTGTTTTTTAACATCATTGTTTTAAACATTGCCATCCTTACAGTTCCAATAGTTTGAGATGGAAACCACAACTCAGCACTCTTTTTTTTGTTTGTTTTGTTTTGTTTTTTTTTTTTTTTTTTTTTTTTTAAAAAGCCACTGAGAAGGTCAGTGAACTTGGGTGAAACATTTTCACTTCCCTCTCTGCAGAGCATGAAACCATTAAGGCATTTGAAGAATATGCAATAATAGCCTAGTTACCAGAGAGCTGGTGAAGGAAGAACTGGTTAGGGTGGTATGGGACAAGCCAATGTCACCTGTCGCAATGGTGGCGGACCAAGTTACTTCTAAACAAGATCGCTGAGAAGATTTCTATAAACGTCCATTTATCGTATTTATAATCCCTGAATACGAGGATCATCAGCACTGATGAGCATTCTAATGTGAGAGGAACACCCTATCCTTCAGGAAGCAGCCAACAGGCTCTAATGTGCTGTAATGGGTCTCCTTAATCCTCATCTCCAGTACGCCACTGGAATGGATTTCTAGACTAAGCAGCTGAGTCAGAAGCTGACCCAGGGGAACACGTCTCTTCAAAGATCCACTCATAAAACTTCTGTAACCCTCCTTTTTTCTGCTTCCTGTTAAAGCACACAGTGTGTGCCACTGCTTTAAGTAGGCCACATATCAATCAATCAATCAATCAGTCAATCAATCAATCAATCAATCAATCAATCAATCAATCAATCAATCAATCAATCAATCAATCAATCAATCAATCAATCAATCAATCAAATCTATTTGTATAGCACATTTCAGTATCAAGGTGGTTCAAGGTGCTTTACATTACAAAAAGAGAAAATTACAGTTATAAAGAAAACACCATACAGTCACCAAATGACCAATCATTACAATTTATTAAATGTCAATGATAAATTGTAATGTACTAATGAGAGGATGCATGGATGCCATGCATCCACATGGCGAAAATCATACAGATCTCATGTTGCTCAATGTTTCATTTGTTATGCTTCCAAAGTAATTCTAACACCTCTACACTTTCCCTGAAACATTGATTGATTGCAAAAATTAAAACTAAGTTCATTTCAATTTTTTTGTAGTCCTGATAACAATGAAGCCCAGATGAAACCACAACAGAAACAACCATTAGAAATCCATTTTATGTCAATACAGCCTGCTGGAAATACCATCCAATTCTGTCAGAATCAAGGAAGGGATTTCACACAGTCATAGTGAATCCATCTATAATTCAGTTCAATAGCTAAGAAAGCATCATCCATCCATCCATCCATCCATCGGATGCCAATCTGTCAGATGATTAGAACACATTGATTGATACAACAGAAAAGGTCAGATGATTATTAGCCAAATTAATCAGATTGCATAAGTTTCCCTTTCAGTTTCCAACATCTCACATCCACACCTTGTCTGGTCATTGTCGCAACATTCTGGTCACAGTTGCAGTGTTTCTGTGCAGTTCAAACATGCATCCACATGGCGAAATATTTCAATATAACTACTAATAGAGAGTATTTTCAGTTCCAAACATATAGTTTCCTGTGACATTATATGTTTCAAGGCTATTTAAATGAAAGACTGGTTTAATTCCATCAATTTACTCGATTTGTAAAAAGTAAAACTGAGGGCTTCTAATTTTCCCTAGCCTGGCCATTGTCTTCAATTCTGCTGGATTCTTATTTCCCTTTAGTGCTCTCTGTGAGATTTCTGCCTTTGAGCTGCATTTCTACTGTTAAATTTCAGCCTAGCCAATCAGCGAACAGGAGAAGTTGTGAACAATGATGTCAATTTTCTGCTCTGTTTTACAATTCTAGCCTACCTATAGATTGGAAACGACAGTGGAGGAAGTGAAAGGAAGCCGTTTACAGCTGGATCAGTTCTCTCCAAACTTTCTGTTGTTAGCATTTTTATCAATTTCCACAAAAGATTTCAGCACCATTAGAAACCGTTGCCTGTTTCTTGCACAGCGGTCATCGCAGTGGTCCCTGCTGATCGCTGAAGCATTTCCACTTACATGTTTACATGTCGCTGACTATACTACCACAGCACGGTTGGGACCAGCACCACTGGGCCGTGAAATTACCTGAACTGTAGTCAAATGTGTAGCCGACTGCACAGCTGAGCTCCTTCAGCTGAGGAGGCGACGTGTTCGTGTGGACAGCAGGTTTTCTCTGTGCTGCATGCACATCAGTGTACATGAGCAGCGTTCATACAACATGCAGCAAAATGTCTGATAACACCCTGCTGCATGGAAAGATACAAGCTTTATATTTTCCTCTCCAGTGAAATGAATCTTTATTTCTCACACGACTGTGGTTTTAGAGCTGTGGGGGTTTTTTTTGTGTGGTGCAGATTGAAAGCATAAAGTTGTGTTGACATTTCTTTAAATCTGAATTGCTTCCATCCATATATCTTTACTTGTAGAGTTTAAAATAAAGACTGGACTTTGGAACTTGTATAAAAAGTGTTGTTTTTGTTCATATTTATTTTAATCTGAAAACTGCTGCATTATTTTTCTTCAACTCTAAAAAACAGCTGTGGTGGGCATATTTTCGCTAATGTGATAATGTGCAATTTTTTTTTTTTTGTTTAGTGCTTTAGCACTTTTGCTAACTTTCAAAACATTTTGTGCACTTAGCTTCCCCTGAGTTAATTTTTAAAGATAAGTTCTAAATTGATAATTCACTAGAAAAAAGATCAAAATAAAAGACAACAGAGAACAAGATGTAAACATAAAATACAATATCTCAGGGCTTTATATAACAGGCAGATTATAATGTCAACATTAAATTGGTGTTCAAGGACAGAAGATGTGAGTTGATTTGATTTGTGTTGGTCTTTAGCGTTAGTGCAACTAACTTTTATGTTAGTGGTGTCCACTGCAAATAAGGTTTACTTTTGAAGCTTGTTGGATAGGATATGAATATTTCTGCAAGACATTTTATAGGAGTCTAGTTTTGAGGTGGGAGGGTAGAGCACTTTGTTGACTGTCATGGATCAGAAACTGAGCTCAACATGGCCCCCTCCTATAACAGCATGTACAGCTTTTTATTCACACAAACAGATACACACACCAGCAGACTACTGCACAAGGCTGCCTGTGTTCAGTGAAAGGAGAGGAGCTGCAAGGCTGGAATGCTAAACCCAGAGTGTGGAAAATTGATTGGAATGTTGCGTAGGCTATGTGTGTGCATGCGTGTGTGTCTGCGTGTGTGTGTAGGGGTGTGCGTGTGTGTGTGTGTGTGTGTGTGTCACACAGTGCATGGTTTGTCTGTGTGTAGTGGGGAAGGGTACAGCAGTTGTGGCTGTAACTTCTTGCCTGTCTGCCTTTCAAGAAAAACATCACTGCACTGCAAAAGCTCTGTTTTGTTACTGAGTACTGGGGATTGTGGTGATAACAGTGGAAATACCACTGTGAGTAAAGAAGTGGCCAGACTAGTTTCACATAAACAAAAAACTAAAAAAAAAAAAACTAGAGGGAAAAAAAGTCACGAGTGTATCTATTTTTACACTTCATCAAATAAATAAAGAAAGAAATAAACAGTTAAATTTAACAGGTTGGCTACAGTAAGCTAGGCTAACGGTGCAGCTAGGAATTTATCTGCATGAATGTCAAATAAAAACAAGTAAATAACCTTCAGAGACGATTCCTGATCTTTACAACAAATGTTGGCAACACTTTATTTGACACCGTCATAAACATGACATAACAGTAAGTCTTCATGAATATTTATGACTGTTGTCATAAAGTATCATTTGGTAAATCATGACACTTTTAATACAAAGTGGACATTATTCAAAATGTCTTCATTATGACAACTTGACATTAACCAAGAAATCATGATCTGATGTAAATTTGTTATAAAAGTATGACTGATTAAACTTTAGCTTTAAGAACATAAAGCTGCATAATTTAGACATAGTAGACAGTGCAGCAACAAAGAAGCATAATTGGGGCATTGGAGAGAAATAGTTCCTTTATGTAAACCTCCAATAAAATATTGTACACTTTCACATTGAAATGAATAATGGCTTTAGGTCTTATGATGACATTTTAGGGTGTTTGGACACTTCTTTTTGCATCTCATGCTCACCTCTCAGGACAAAGAGTCAGACCTGAGTTTGTTAGAAGTTTGTTTGAATTTCCTACACTTGTTAACCATTTTCTACAATGACAAATGGCTAATTTCAAATCCTTCTGAGGCGTCTTTAAGTCTCTTTCCAGACTCATAAACTGCTATAATCTGGTTTCTCGAAGTCTCAGACAGCAATTTTGAATCTGCCATGGTGTTCACGGTGGTGTTTTAAAGGAGCATTTAGAAAGGTCAACTTTACTTCCGAGACTGATAAGAGTTGTTGGTAACATGTTTGTCAATCTATGGTTGGCTTGTCCCCTTTAGTTGCAATAGGAGTTTTAGACATTTTTATGTTTAATTTCTTCCATTGTCTCTTTTTGTGACTTTGGCTCTTTGGCCAGTACTTCCTTTTCGCTGTAAGTTTTCTCAGACTTTTTCTCAGCCGTAATGTTTGTGGTTACTCACTGAAACATAAGCTACAGTTGCGGTCAGAAGCTTCACAAGTTTCGGTTTATGTGGTAATATTTTCTGTTCCTTCCTCTCAGTTCTCTCTGTATAATGAGCCTTCAGCCAGAGCTTCTCTAACGAGGTGTTTTCTCTCATTTAACCTTCTGGTGGAGACGGGAGGGAGCGCTTGTTACATATCATCCAACCACAATACTTTGTGACAAGAGAATACCTAAAAATTGCTGTTCCAGAAAAAAACCTTGCCAGCATTTTTTTTATCCCATGTTTATTTAAATGGAAAACTATGGAAAATTATGCTTCTTCTTTATTTTTTTTCAGTATTTGGTTTTTGCTAAAAGCACAACAGCTGTTAACAACAGATGTGCTTTGAAGAACCCCGCATCTGTTGAGCTCAGCAGAAGAGTTTAACCCTCCATCATGGCTTAAGAAGGACACAAAAACACCATTTTCAGTCCGATGAGAAATAACTTTTTTCTTTCTCTTTAGTTTTGCTGCTGTATGCAAACTGGCATGATGCAAAAAAAAAACAAAACAAAAACAAAGTGTTTCCATTGCAGTTTTGTGAAATACACAAATTTTGATATGGCTGACAAACCTTCTCCACTTCTGTCACGTCAAGACACAACAATCACCTGGGTCCATGACTACCTCACAAACAGACCACAGTTTGTGAAACTGGAGAACCGTGTGTCTAACCAGGTGGTCAGCAGCACAGGAGCACCACAGGGAGCTGTACTCTCACCATTTGTTTTCACTCTGTACACTTCAGCTTTCCAGCTCAAGTCCCATGTCTGTCATCTACTCAAATACTCAGATGATTCTGCAGTTGTCTGTTGAATTAGAGATGGACATGAATCTGAGTACAGACATCTGGTGGACTTTATAGCATGTCATGATGTGGAAACAATCATCTCATCTTAAATGTGAACAAAACAAATGAAATGATTGTAGTTTTCAAGAGAAACAGGATTAGATCAAACCCTTTTTCCATCGTGGGAGAAGAAGTGGAGATGGTTGAGGAATATAAATACCTCTGTGTTCATCTGGACAACAGACTGGACTGGACCGGAATGAGAAGCGTCTATGTGAAAGGACAGAGCAGAATGGACTTCCAGAGGAAGATAAGATCCTTCAAGGTTTGCACCAAGATGCTGAAGATCTTCTATCAGTCTGTTGTTGAGAGCATCATCTCTTCTGCTGTCACCTGTTGGGGCAGCAGCATCAGAACCAGGGAGCTAAAAAGGTTCAACAGCCTGGTAAATAAGGCAAAACACTGTTTTCTTTCTTGTCCCTTGATTGGCTGTACCCCTAAAAGTGGATATAAGGAAGACTGTGGCTTTTGTAGTAGAGTCAAGAATATTTGACTCTACGTATTAATGCATGTTAAGATATATTTGGTATTTGAACTATTAAAATAGGCAGTTATGAGTGCTTTTAGAGGAGGTCTCAAGTTTTCCTGGATTTCAGCTAAGCATGGGCAGATGTAGTCAAAAACCCATGTGGGGTCCAATCCATCTTAACTGAAGTTTCAAGCTTTCCACATGGACAAAGCAAAGGTATTCTAGACAAAAAGATTTTATGATCAAACATGGCAAAGATTGCACATCTGTTTGGAGGTGTGAGGGTAAAGGCCTGAAACTTATAAGCACTGTAGCAAACATGAAATATAGCAGTGGTAGCATCATGCTACTACTGCCAGCAGTTGGGATTGTGAAGACATCCTTGTATTTAACCCTAAATCTAAAGCTGGATGGCAGCTAGCTTTAGATCTAAGGGTTAGCATTACACAACGTGGTGTTCCAGTAAGACAATGATCCCAAAGACACATCAGAAGTGGGTTTGGAAATGCATAAAGCAGAAGGACATTAAGCTTCTGGAATGACCCTGACCTCAACCCTATTAAAAATTTATTGCCCAAACTTAAAAGCCAAGTCTGTGCCGAAAAGCCAGTTTAAATGAACTCTACTGGTTCTGCCAAGAACAGCGGTTAGATAACCAGCCAGGAGTATGCCAGAAACTTGTGGATGGCTTCAAAAAGTGTGTGGCTTTTCTTCATTTTGCTGAGGGGCATATGGTGGGTTTATGTATCTGTTTCATCCTGGATGGATAATTTGGAGTGTTTACTTTAGAAAAAATCCCCCAATAAATCTAAACTTGCGTGTTGTTTTATTTTATATTTTTGGGACACTCTTGTATAAAGGCTCAAAGACTCATTCAATGAACGTATTTGAACATCTGACTGGAGATGTATATTGAGTGTTTTCACACAAGCACATTAGAATATGAAGTGAGTTATCTGCTGTCGTTGTTCACAGACTTTCAAGGCAGCAGATTCTTTGTGAAATTAGCTCCAGTAATTGAAAATACCCAGGCTGCTTTGTAAGAGGAACGCACAGAAACCATAAAAAGAAATAAAACAATTTAAAAAATCACATTGCCTTAAGGTTTATAGCTTTCTATGAGTTGAAGTGCACTTTGTCCCACTCAAACGTTTTCACGGACACATAACCCAGAAAATGGTGACTGAAGATGCATCAAATTCGCCTGCTTTCACAGTACACCCCGATATTTCTCTCAGTGCTTCTTATTCTGTAATTTTGAACATTTTAGGTTAGATACAGCATATCATCACCTTCCTAAAATAAGAGCTTGAGTCACTTCTTACCAAAAGTTACTTTTTTTGGAGGGGTGCGGGGGGGATTTGTTTTCCTCCAAAAGAGCACAAAGGTAAAAAATAAATAAATAAATAAGGACACATCATTTTGCAGCTCTCTCTTTCTCTCTCTCTCCAGAGAGCTTGGATCATCTTTAACTAAATGTCATGGTTATTAATATTCCCACAGGCAGCCCCTCCGCAGAAGGTCTGGAATATTTCATGGACTATTGTGCATGTGTCAAATGGCTCTGGCTACTTGTAGGCCACAGAAGAAAGGGTACTTCATGGTGCCTCTTCCCCTCCCCCATATGACATGTCTCTCTCTTTCTCTCTCCCTTCCTCTCTCTCTCTCTCTGTCGGTGTGTGTGCGTGTGTGTATGACCACTTACTCCACCTGCTGACCTGGATCCTGTTCCTCAGCCTCCAGCCTCATCAGCAGCATGGAAGATGTTGCTCTTTTTCTTCTTCTCCCACACACACACGCACACGCATGCACACGCACACATATACACATATGGCTGCTGGAATAAAGGCAGCACTGTATCCTACAAAACCAATGATGATGTCAGCTTGTTATTGACTCTCCCAGGTCTGAATGACTGAGCAGAAGATAGGGGGTGGGGTGGAATCTATCTATTGCAGTGTGGTGACCGGCCAAGCACAAATGAGCTGTAGTGTGTGTGTGTCTGTGTGTGTGTGTCGGTGTGTGTCTGTGTGTGTCTCTCTGTGCAGTGTGGGGGATGGGTGGGATCCTGCAGTCCTCGTTTCCGCAGACATAATCCGTCCCAGTTGCTGCACACCTCTTACAGTTTACAATAAGCTCCATGTACCCCTCCCCCACTGCTCTGTTTCTCTCGCCCCGTTCCTCTCTCTCTCTTTCCCATGTGAAGGTGGATGATTCCATTTAATCTGCCAGGTAGATTAAATGGACATACAGACATAAAGGTTCGGAGATCAGACATTGAAATCTTATGTAAAACTTATGTAAAACAGTCTCATTTGCTAGATCCCACTGCTTACTCTCCCCCAGTTCTCGGCGCAGTGTTTGTATTTGTGCCTCATTAAGTACACACCAGCAGCAAAACTGAGACCAGGCAGGGATTTGTACCATCATACATGGTACAAATCCCTGCAAACAAAATAAATTAGCAATAAATAATCTTTCAAGTCATATTGAAAGATGTGCCTCTCGAGTGCACATTCTTTACTATCTTCCAGTGAGTAAATTCTGTCAGCTTGCAGGGAGAGTTTGAATAAATTGTAGGTTATGTGGAGATATTATCAGTTATATTTCCCTACATATAGTAGAAATATTTCAGGTTGGAGGGAAGTAAAGAAATGGTCTGATGGGTCGTTTAAAACAAGTCAAAGTGAAACATTATAGAGATATGTTAATGAATACACTTCTGAAAAACTTCTGTCATTTACTCAAATATTTGGTCTCATCAGCTCTGACTGCCCCCTCCGTCCTCTGCTGCCTCCACTGAACAGAAAAGCCTGAGTGACCTAAATCTTGCCATCTACCTGTCCGACACACTTCGGGAGTTTTCTGATCACACTGGCTGTGCAATCCGTCAGCTACAGTAATAAATCTGTCCAAAGGGGGGCGCCAAAACGCAGATGAAGGAAACAACAGGTCGGATCACAGACAGAAGAAAAACAAGTGTGTTTTAGGGAAGCACAGCGAGGAGAGATCTGCTGTTTTCCCTCCATGCATAGAACATCTGTCAGGTTTACGCCATCTTCATTCTGATGTGAAGTAACTTTACACTTTTTTGGAGTTCTGCTGCTGCATCTAAACTGGTGTCATCAAAAGGAAAGTGTTTCTATTGCAGTTTTGCAAAATATGCAAATCTTTTCTATCAAAAATCATGATATTTTTACAAAACAGTTTCCATTAAGCCACTTTATTTTCATAATTCCAATTTGCTCTATTTTATGGTTATGTTTCTATCGATGTATTTTAAGAGCATTTTTCCAGTATTGCAGCAAACAACAAAATTCAAACTTCTTCAATTTTGCTGAAAGGTTTCCACAATCACTTGGGAAGGTTTTTGGCTATTCTAAAAAAGATGTTGATTCAGTAAAGAGGAGATGGAAACCAATCTGCCGAATAAGTTTTGGTGCAGTGAACATTTGATCAGCTCTTTCCCCTGTTGGAATTATTAGAATTAAAAATGTTCTTTTTCTTTCTGTTCACGAGTGTCTTATTCAGGTTTTGGAATGACAAGTTGCCGACTCTACAGAATCCAAAGAATAACTATGGATTCAACACATTTAAATAAAAAAATAACTTTCTTTTTTTAAACTATGATGCTGTGAGAGCTCTGACGCCTACTTTGGTGGCATAAACAAAACAGCAAAACAAGTGTTGTCCAAAGAAACACAAGTCCTCACCGGGGTTTAATATAAATCCAGATGCAGGTGAAGCTTTTGTACAAGAATACCTTCCAAATTCAAATTCAAAATTTTAATTTGAAATTGTCCAGTTTGTGTAAGTAGTGGTTCGCAAACCGGGCCAAGGTAAACTTCAGAGATGCAGCCGCTGCAGCTAGGCGGCCAACGCACAGAGGCACCAATCGTGTAATTGGTGCTCTCCCGGCTTCATGCCCTGTTCAATGCAACAACCTTAAATACGTCTTTCAGGAATTACCCTGCTCTTCCGGTGAAATGCTCGGCACAGTAGAGACGCATGTAGTGCGGTGTTATTGTTATGTTAAAAATTAAACTTTTTTCAAATGATTTTTAAAGCTGAAATCTCTGTGATTTTCTCAGATTCTCCGATCGGAGAGTCATAAACACTTTGGAACACGTTTGTTCAGTATTTCAAAAATAACTTGCAAAAATACAACTTGTCTCATAATTCTGCACACAGTGGATATTTCAAGGGACATGAGCTCATTCTTTGCATTCTAGTGGAACAATCAGCCTGCTGGATGGGGCCTCAAAGCAATAAAATGGCTAGAAGCTCACAGATGAAAAAGATAGGAGTGTGAAAAATATGGTTTTTATCAGTACTGATATCTTCTTCAAAGTGTTTCCAAATAATATCACCTTTCATTACATTTTAAAATCCTTATTTGGAATGAAAAATGCAGGTTAATGTTAGAAACTCCAACCTCAGAAATCTGTGAAGTTATGTGTTGTGTAATCATTCATCCTGGTAAAATGCACTGATAAATTCCAGTGAGTATTACAGTAATGATTAATGAAAAGCCATATGGCAGTGTGAGTTATAGGCACTCTGTGTAGTGTAATCAATACAATTAATAAGTCTGACTTAATGATGTGATTGCGACTGTTTGCTTCAAACAGATGTCATTTTCTCTGAATGCAGCACATCACTCATCATTTCTTTATTAACCACTCATGCTGGTTTGTTCTAATGGAACAAAGTAGTTCCCTGGAACATGTGAAAGTAAAACTCTTCGCATGTTTTCCATATACAGTCAGCCAGTGCTGTTCTCTATTCCACGGTATGAGTGTTTTAGTGAAATCCATAAAGATTTACACATCTGAGCTGCTCCCACACACCATTTATTATTCACGCTGAGTTCTTCTTTTCACTCTGCCTTCCTCGCCTCGAACGCATTTTGCATGTCCTCCATCCCAAGGACTTCTCACCATTTAACTGATGCATTCCTATAACAAAAAAAGCAGCAGCTGCTGCAGTTGCTTGTTTGTTTTTTTGATCCCTTCTCTTCATGTAAATTAACAATTTCCTTAAATGTTTTAATAAATAATAAAACTCATTCTGAGGCCTATTTTTATGGGGGAAATGGTTGTTTTTGAGCAAGGGATTCAATCACAAGACACGTAACTTTATCCGTCATTGAGGCTGAGTGCAGCTCAGTATGGGGGTGGGGGATCATAGCTATAGCAACCACATCCAATTCCATTTCTATTTCTATTTCTTATTTTCTCAGAACAATTTTCTTCTGCCTCCAGAGAGGAGCAGTGACCATTTGAAATGAAGGTTGGATTTAAACATAGGTGGGGACTGTAAAGAGCTCCTGTGGCTGCAGCACATTCTAACCGGCTGAGCCCCGTCACTGCAGACATTAATAGGTTTCTTCTTCCGGCCAGAAATAACAATTAAGGTCTATAGCTCAGACCAGGGGTGTCCAAACTTTTTATCATGTGGGCCAAAATTGTGGAGCCAAAACGCCCCGAGGGCCAAGAAAATAATAAAAAAAGAGATATTTTTGCTTGCTTTACAATAAGTTAAATGCAAATATATATATATATATATATATTTTTTTTTTTTTTTTTTTGTGGTAAAGCAATGTGTTATTCTTTGCAGATATAAAACTTTAAAAAGGATTTTGTACAATTGCTGTATTAAAAGAAAAGTATGTCGTTTTCATACAAATTTGGACAGCAAATTTATTCTCAGTTATAAGAACAGGGTTGCTACATTTAGAAGAGTTTAATAAATTAGACAAAAGCTTATATTGGTGCTGCAAAGTCGGCTTCTCAGTAAAAATCAACTTCTACAAATATTTTTGCTGAACAAATGTAGCACAATAATTTTATATCAAGCTTGTTTGGTTTTGTTCATGGGAGCAGTGAGGAGGGGGCACAAACAAAAAGGTTTGATGCACAAACCAGCACAAATATTGGACACCAGTTATGTTTCATTTGAACTGTTTGACTGTGATCTCTGCAATGAGTTGAAAACAGTAACACTGCTCTTCCACTCACTTCCATGCACCATCTTTGTACCTATTTGTACAAAGGTACAAAGCATTTGTATTTGTATAGGTACAAAGCAGTTAGGATCTATAGTGAATGGATGGGACTGAGGGTCTGTCCTGGGGGCCGCTAGGTTAGCCAGATCCCACGACGCCTCATCAGGAAAAACAGGGCTGTTGTTTTCAGTCCTAACTTTCTGGAAGCTCTACAAGTCAAAGTTTACAAAAATGCTATTCCAGATTCAGGCTTGAATATTCACCCACATCCATGCCAGCAGTCTTTTTTGGTTTCACTAAAACACTTGAAATGCATGTTTTTGGACTGTGAGAGGAAGCCAGAGTCCCTGAGGAAAACCCACGCATGCACTGGGGGAACATGCAGCCCTTTTTATTTCAGAATATACACAGAGGGCTTTGCTGCCTTTGGTTGAGGACATGTGTTTGCCATCTCACTCCATATCACCAACAAAAACCCTCTAGATACTGACTGACTGCATGCCAAACTCACCAGCAGACAATAACAGCCTCATTGCATCAACTTTTAAGCAAACACAGCCTGGTTGATCTCAGGTTCGCTCCAAACTGAAACCACAGCTGTGCGTGAAGTGTATATGCTGGACTTTGATTAATGTGCAGCTTTGCTGCAGACCTCTTTGAAGGAACTACAGTAAGTATTACACTGTGAGGGATGAGCCGCGACACGTCTTCACTGGGTTATTTTTCCAGAGTCTTCCCCACAGAGCTGTTTCCTTTTATGGAAGTCTATCATAACCTGTCACATGGCATTGCTGGCATGTTTGGGGGAGCCTTACAGCTGCTGTTCAGGATTACCAGCTTAGCTTATCATCCTGGAACCCAATTTAAATCAGAATCAAATGAGAATGAGTTTGGTCAGATTTTCAGATTAGAATTTTTAATATAGGAAAATGAATCACATGGGAGAAGACACTTTTTTAGGAAGCGGCATAGGCATGGCTGTATTGTTTACATGATATTATTATTTACAATCTTGCTTTGTAGCTGCTTTTCCATTAAATGTATAATTGCGCAATTTAACATTTGCTTAACAGGAACATGCCAGTTCAGAAAAAGCTCTTGTTACATGAAAAAAAACGTTTTGGCGGTAGGATGAAGTGTTTTTTCGGCCGTCTAAAAATTGTTTCATTTCGCAAAACTGCAATGGAAACACTTTTTTCGCAACACGAGTCACATAATTAACAACTGGATGTTGGTGCTGGTGCAAATCATGAAGAAGACAACAGGAAGTGGGTGGAGGACCACGGAACAGCATGTTCTTTAATGGTATTGCATGAATAAACTTATTCAAATAGGTTTATTTGAATGGAAATGCTACAATTTCAAAATTGTGGGTTTTTTTTTACATTAGCAGAATACTGATTGTGTAAGGGAAACACAGCTCATGTCTGTTATTTGCGATAGAATTTTTTTTTTTTTTTTTTTACCAAAGCCAAAACTGTATTCTGCCATTTTGATTGAGCTATGGATTCAATACTTTAGAATGACAAACTCAACTGTTGAACTGAGTGATTCTGTGAGATCACGGGTGGAGTCAGATGTGGATTGTCCAAGCTGGATTCTCCTAGTAAGAGATGTGATGTGAAAAACTTTGTTTCTTATGGAGCTTGTCTGGTCACATGAGAGAAAATGAACAATTTGTGCTTGTTATAATTATGCGGTTCTCACAAAATAAACAAGTCGTTCCCACAAGATATTAGGTCATGGCCATGATTGTTTTGTTTTTTATTTTTCTCCCATGTCAGTAGACTGACACCATAGTTTCCATTACAGTTTTGGTAAATTCACCAAATACAATATGGCTGAAGAACCACTTCATTCTGCCGCAAAAACTTTTATTCATATCAAAGTGGCTTTTTTTGTAATTCCATTGAGCATATTTATTTATGGAATTCCAATTTGTGCAATTTTATGGCCAACAGCTAGTGATGCAAAGCAGGTAGAGTCTCTGCAGCTGTATATTCTGTAAAGCTGGAGAAAACTCCATTTACTCTCCAACTCTTCCTTTGACATCTCATTACAAAAACTTTAAACCATATAGAGAGAAAAAATCTGTTTTGAAATTTCACAAACAGGTCTCTGGTTAAAAGCAGATTCACATAAAATTGAGATAAAATCTTTCAATAATAATGCAATGAGAAAAATCAATAGTTTTGCATTGATTTACTTATTTTGTTGGTATTGTTTGTTTTTCTTCACTCAGCAGGCTGTGTCTTTGTCCAAGCTGGATTTTCTAGTTGTAAATGTTAATGTGTAACTGGGTGAGCTGGGATCGATGGCCTTATTAGATGGGCCGGCTTCCCCTTTTGTCTTATCAGCCTGATGATGCAGAACACACTGTGCAGCTCAGCTCCCCTTTTTATTGGTCAGCACACAAAAACACTCATGAAAGAGTAACTCATCTCTTTCTGTTTTTCCTCTACCCTGTTCACACACAAACCGCACAGAGACACCTTGTGATATCTTTCCCCCCCCCTCAGTCTCCATCTCTGCTGCGGTAAATAATTTAATCAGTTAACAGAAACAGCCGAGCGTGCTATTCCAGGCTCTGCTGCAGAGGGTAAATTATATCTCACTAGGTAGACGACAGCCATTACTGTAAGAAGACATATTATGGAGCCATGCTTTGTTGAGACCTTTTTATTGTTTGAACACTAAATATCCCTGAGGTGGGAAGAAGTATTGCTTGTCCTATGAATGTTTATGCTGTTTGAGGCTTTTAAAAGTGGAATTCACAGATGTGCAGCTTCTGAAAAGTGGTCAAAGGGAAAACCGTTGACCATACCAATATTGCCAGGGATGCCAGAACCCCAAAACATGTTTGTGTGATTCAGATACGAGTGCTGAACTTTTTACATATACCTTTGAAGTCCATGTATCTCTTAACAGCTGGTTCTCTGTCTCATCTGTGGTCATTATAACAATGGCAAATGTTTGGATTTGGATCAATTGGAGTATTGATGACTAATACACCATGTTTCATGTTGAGATATGAGCTTCCTTGGTTCTGCATTTATGATTGTTGTCTGTGTGCAGAATGGAAAAGAACCGATCCTTTCAATGCATCAGTGTTACTCCGACCATCGTTGGTCTGGAAAATTGTTGGATATGTCTCCAGGTCACCACTGGTGGTAGTCAGGAAATCCTGTCAGAACCCGCCTCAGACTGCAGCTTGGTTCTCACTTTCTAAGACCACTCTGATCACTCTCTCAACAAGGTCCATCCCCACATGGCACAAACTTCTATGAACTACCTTCACCATGTTAAGGTCCTTTTCTCGTCCAAAGTGTTTGGGATCAGCTTGACCTCCGATCCAAAGCTACGTCTTAATAACCAGTTGCAATAACTAAGGGTTTTGTTGCAGAACAGGCTATGACAACCATATGACTCAAGATATGCTCCTCCCTTTAGAAAGGGTGGATTTCTGCAACACACATTTTATGTGTGGCACTCAGGTTTGACTCTGCTTAATTCAGGCTTCGAGAATGACATTCAGAACCATTTGGTTGAGGTGTATTAAAGAGAAGTGTCAACAACCTGTGGTTTGATTGTATCTGCACAGAACATGGCTGGCCTGATTTTGTATTGATGAATGACCTGAGGCAGCTTTGAAAAGGGATCATATCTGAAAAAAGCAGATGGTCTAATATTTCCCAAATGGCCTAACAATCTCCTTATGAAGCAAAGTCTACAGGGTGCTGCAAAACATCAGCATATAAGATATATGATATATAAGTGAATAATAAAAGCAAAAACAATATATTACTCAGAAAATACAAAAATAAAAATTTGTGATGTTTCAAGCTTTATTTGTAAAAAATCCAGTTTTTTTGCACTGTTGCTTAATATGGACATTTAGTTGTTATTACAAGTTATGTTATGAGACAATATTGTCAAATACATCCACTTTAATAAAGCCAGACAATTGCCTTCCTAATCTAGAAATTTAAATATCTATAGTAAAATATTGGCATCATCAAATATGCTGAAGTCATTTTGATTGGCCTGTGATGGACTGAAGACGTGTCCCTGCCTCTCGCCCAATAATCACTGAAGATTAAACCATGCAAGGAAGGTGAAGCAGGTATGGATGGATGTTGAATGGTGGACCCATTGCGGACTTTTACTTTAAGTGAAAGTTAAGTAAAATTTCCTGCAGTCTCTGTACTATTACCCGCCCTCCACTCCTCTATTACAGCCACACTGTAGTTCACTCTACAAAGCAGCCTGAGGCATTCTATCAATGTTTGTGTGTGTCTTTGACTCAACCAAGCCTTGCTGTGCAAGTGCATGTGTGCTCGAGCATACTGATAAGCATACGATTTCATTTAAAGCAAACATGAGTAGCCGACAATTTTTTCTACTTAATTCTGAAAACTATATTGTGTGCCTCAGTTTGGCTCTACTTATGGGGGATGCAAGTAATGTTATAAAGGCACCACCACATTAGTAGTGGTACTCAATTGAAATCTTTCATTGAGTTAATTACAGAGTCAAAATATCACATTTTAATTGAAAACCATAATTTGACAAAATAAACATTTCCAGTATTAGAAAATCTTATTTCTGCTAAATTATTGAATACATAGATATGAGCTCAACAACAAAGATATATTGTTTAGAAATGTTAGCTGTATCCCTGATTGGCATGTTCCCATTAGTGCTGGAGCAGCTGTGCTGTTGCTATTTGTTTAGCATTGAGATGCTATTTAAGGCTTGAATGGCTTTGGTGACAGGCCAACTTCACTTTTTCCATTTCTGAAAAATGAAGTTATTCCAGACTAATTTTATATATATATATATATATATATATATATATATATATATATATATATATATATATATAAAACAAATTTACAAATAGTCAGATAATATCCAAAGATCTAAATGCTAATATCCAAATGTGCGCAGATGATGCATTGATTTTTTTTGTTTGTTTTTTACTTGTGTAAAAAAAAAAAAACTCAACAAAATAAATGTCTGTAAGTTCATAATAAACAAGAAAACACGAAATAAAACATATAGTCATGAAGATTTTGTTTTTAATAGAAATGTATAGTGTGCCAAAAAAAAACACAACAACAACAAAAGATTTTAGGCTACTTAGTGTTAAATAAGGCCAATTGTTTTTTTACCACAATATTTTTAAAATTATTATTAAGCAGCTAACGCCAACCCCCAGCCTGACAGCACAATCCTTTCTCATACTGCGACACCCATTTTGATGTTTATGTGACTGGAGTGTGCTTCCTGCAGAGAAGAGCTCAGGCCTACCTCATTTTCGCCTGGCAGGTCAGCTGCTCTGTGTTTCAGTCTGAAGCCGTTGGCTGCTACGGAACCGTTTGGCTCTTTTCTCTACTAGCGAGCAACACTACATTCAAGACTCGACTGTACACCCAGCTCAATTTTAAGGGGATTTATCACCATATATGCCCGTATATTCAAAACACATCGCTCACTGGGGATTCCAGCTACCGGTTGACCTGTTCCGAAGGCCGTTATAACGCTCTTTTCGGGGTTTAATTAGAGCTTGAAAACAGCGGTGGTAGTGGAGGAGATTCCATATTAGGAGCACAGAGGCGAAGGCACCCCCTCCCCCCTTGTGTGATTTGGAGCTTTAGGTGAGTGTTTATCATATTTTGGCTTTATTGCCGTTATAACTTTGAACCCGATGTGCAGCGGTGCCGCGTGAATGTCCAGTTAAGGTTTGGGCGCATTATAATGTTGTTTTCGGTGTTTATTTCAACATTTTATTTCTGTGTGGGGGATGGGCAGCATCAGCGCGTGAGTAGGCGCGCGCTTATTGTGCACGTGTTCGCTGAGCAGTTCCCGTGTGTGGTTTGTGTTTGTGAGCGCGCCCTTCCTTCCTGCTTGCTGTAAATGAAACCCTCTGTAGTCATTTTTAACCTCAGTCATTTAGAGAATGTTTCGAACATGTAGTTACTGTTGGTGGAGTTTTGCTCTCAAATTAAATGCTTTGTGTTCAAGCTGGCCTTGTACCCAGCAACTTTTTGCTTTATCAACTTATAAGATTTGAATGACTTCCACTAGGCATTCACGTGTGCATTTCCTTCATAGATTAGTTAGTTTAGTGTTAGGCATTTTAATGATGATGTGTCACTAAATACATTTTCCGTAGCTCACAGTTCGGAAACAATAGTTATCCTTGCCTGCCTTTTGCTTTAAAACCACCTAATCTCTGCTTAAGTTTAAACTAAGGTTGCACTTGGACCTAAAAAGTTTCACCATCCACTTAATTACCTTCCTCTTATAGGTTGATTGAAAGTTTACTAGAGTGCAGTGCTGTTGGCGGCTTTAAAGTTGTAAGAGCAGTGGGGGAGGGGTGAATACACACAAATGTACTCAAACACACACAGCTGAGATGGCCACTCGCCAACCTTGTGAATCTCAACTCAGTGACACAATGTACTAGTCCCAGATAAGCCTTCTGTAACTCTGTTACCAACTTATTGAATGTGTTTAAAGCCCACAGCCTTGTGAGTTTCAAACACATTTATTGTTGTGATCATGTAGCAGATATGGACGTCTGTTTTTGTTTTGATAATTTTAGAGATTTAAAGGATGTATTATTCGGTCTATTTGCACCTTCATTTACCAACTCATACTAATGCAGTGATATTTTGTGCTTTTGTACTTGTAAACAATTTATGCCCATGCAATTAACCCATTGTGTACGTGTTGTTTTTTGTGTAGTTATATTCATAGCAATAACTGGCCATAGAAATGATTACATTTAGCACATAATTGTTAAAGTTAAGCACATATTATTTTCTTTAAACTTTTTAGGATACAATTTTCCTATTCATTTGGGTGTGAAAACGTTTTTGAGCCAGTTGACTCTTATTAAATGAGTGATTTTGACCCAATCAACCCAAAACAAGTAGCTATTGTTAGAATAGAGTAATAAAATAAAATAGAGTAGTAAAAAGAAATGTTTCGTGGAAATAGGTGTGCTCCTAAAGCAGTTTTCTGGCTGATCACCGATCTTTAAGAAGCCAGATGATTTTAGCCATTTTTTTTGTCTGAAATGTTTCTAAATATCCTAGTAGTTGTCACTAACTAATAGGAATGTAGCTATTCAATTGTGATCATTATATCTTCTGAAAGTAGGAAAGCAGGTCTTGAATTGTTGTGTCGATACTCATTTATGAAAGGCTTCTTGTCAGACTGAATCACAACTCTAATGAAATTACAGAAGAAGCTTCCAGCCCTGTCAAAGTGGTAACAGGCAAGGTGGGAATTCTGCATAAGCACTCTGGGAACGCCACAAATAGCCAGCTGCTAATGGTTGATGTTACTGAAGTTGGAATCTGCTTTGGACTTTTGAGTCTGGACTCCAGTTGTGTATGTCCAGTTCAAGACTCAAGATACTTTAAATTGATCAAACATGAACAGCATAATTCAAAGATTCTTTAGAGTACATTTTCGTGAAACGTTTATTCTGTTTGTGAAAGATGGAAAAACCAATTTGTGGGCTCAGATTAAAATATGAGATAACCAAGAAAATGCATGAAAATCTAAATGTCACTTTATTTTGAACGTAGCTGCTCACTTTTTGCAATGCTTTAATTTGCACAAAAGGTTGACTGCCTTGTTTTCACCAGTCTTTGGTGTGTGTGTGTGCGCGTGTGCTTGCATAACAGGTGAATGCACTGGTCAACACATTGTAGACATGAGTAACCCATTCAAATGTCAGCTCACACTATAAAGCACAGTGAGCTAATTGATCTGGGCCTTTGCAACAGTCCTGGCTCCCTATGTGGCCCTTTGGAAAAATGAATTACCCACCACTGCTGCAAACTGAAAGATTATCTTAGGGAACCTTTTCAGTTCTTCTCAACAAGCACAGAAAATAGGACAGGGTGTAATATTTCTTACCAGATTGCATAATGTTTATTTATTACCATAATTTTACTAGTGAACAAATGCTAGACTAGTAGATAAGGCTGGGTTCCTCCCACCTTGGGAGGTGGTATTATACCTGTAAGACACTATGAACTGTCATGCCTCATTTCCACTGAGCAATGTGGTTCTGGTCGGGTCGGTTTGGTACGCCATTATTAGAATGGTGTGCCAAATTGTAGGTCGGTTGCCCATATACAACCAACCTACAATGGGATGGACGTAAACCATCCTATTGTAGGTCCATTTGGTACGTTCCCGGTAGGGCGGAGCTAGTCCCAGCAGCATGAGCTGCCTTGAATGTTGTGAAAGGTTGAAACAATTTCTCAAATAAACGGGGTAACTAAAATACAAAAAAAAATTCTAGGCAAATTATGGGCTTCAAATCTTTGCTAAATATTGCAATAAATTCTGTTAACATACTTAGTACACTGGGTTTAGCTGAAAGGTTATTTGTGTTGCATGGCAGCGCTTTTGATTTCACAAGAACCTATGCTGTGGATGCGTCTATTCAAAGCGCTATTTTTAGCTATGGAGGGAGACTTAGATTAGCAAAAAAAAGCTGTTTTCCTTGTTACAGATGTACTAGGAAGTAGGGCTGAAACGATTCCTCGATTATTAAATTCCTCAAGGAAAAATTCCCTGCCTCAAAGCATGGTTAATTTATGTTTTATTATTTAGCGCACCGTGATCCAGCCGGGACATTTTTTTGCGTCACGCGTAGCTCCGACTTCTGCCTCTGAGTTGTTGACGAAAGCTAAGTGTTGGCGGCATAATGCCCAATTTTCAAGTTCGGCCCGTGGGGATTTTATTGATTAATGATGATGCCCGGATTTTCATCATTTTTGGGAGACCAATAAGCATCCTTAAAATGACTGGCACGATGCCTAGAATACGGCAACCTTTCTCCTCTGGGAGCGGCTGGTTGAAAGCGAACGGCGGGAAGAGCGCTGCAAGAGTATTTATGCAGGTGAGCGGATAGACTGAAGACTCAGAGCAACTGAGTAGCTGATGGCCACGGTGTAAGTGTAGCATTACGAAAGAACTACTCAATAAATTTCATATCTCAATAGCTCAAATATGAAAAATTGGACTGATATTGATATCAGATAGTAACAATAGCAGTGTTATGCGAGATTTACCAATGTTTTATTTTACCATTTTTTTTATCCGATTACTCGATTAATCGTAAGAATAATCAATAGATTACTCGATGACTAAAATATTCGTTTACAACAGCCCTCCTGGGAAGTATATTTGGTTATAGTGGCTTGCTGGCAGGGTGCTTACTAAAGAGCCCAACATGGTTGGCCTGAAGTCGAAGTGTCAATGTGTGGACATGTGATTTTCAGACGTTTGTTTTTGCACACACCTTTCAAGACAAGACACACCAGGTCGAGCTCCTCCCTCTGCATCACCATGTTTTACCATGTGTGATATACAACATTGTGTCGAACACAGCGATGATGGCAGAGAACAACGATTATTATGAGTTCACAAGTTTGGAGGAGGAGGAAATAATGACAGACTGGAAAATCTCATTTTTATTCCATGTTATAAAGAAAGAACAGAAGGTTTTGGTGTGATGTCCTCCCACTGCATCGGATGAGAATAGATCAGGGAGAGTTTTATAGTTGTGCATAAGTTTCTAATTGAATTAAAATCAGTTGGATTGTTTTATACATTCCCGCTTTAACTCTTTCAGTTGGGTCGGAAATGACGCCTAGAGATGAGCTGATTGGCTAACAGACCACGCACACAGCTGGTCTTGATGCTCAGTTTAGTTTTTTTTATTTTATTTTTTACTGAAATCAGATTTTTTTGGTGTGGTTTTCAATACTTGTAATTAAATGCGACCGCAAGCAGACTTATGTGAACGCTTTATGACCTTAAAACGACCCGCGTACACAAGAGAACATAGATGTCAAATGGCCTCGCTCTGCTTATGGAAGTAATAATGGATAGAGCTTTCTATGGCTAGATTTTAAAATTATGTAGTATCATCACTCGGTCATAACATGAAGGAAGCTAATGAAAAGAAAGCATAATTAGTAAGTTTAATGGCGTATAGAGCTTTGGAACATGGCGTCACTGCTCTAGATGAGCGCCATCTTCAGGGGCCATAAACATAACCGACAAAAACGACTGTCTCACAGATATTTTGAATCTAAGTTACTTAAAATAATTTAACAATGGCACGAACTTGCTGCGTTATTGGATGTAATGTCTGATCACACGACCGAAGTGGTAAAAAGATGGAAAACGGACTTTCGTTTCACTGTTTTCCTGCATGTAAACAACGCAAGGGGGCTAAGCTATTGGAGCTAACAAAAAGCTCCAAATGGCCGGAGTATCAGTGGTGAGACGTCCTGATGTCACGTTCTCCAACATTCCAAGATATCTATAAATTTGCTTCAGACATGTCCATTCTGGTGACTGTCTAAATTCGCTTTGTTGATGATGTGTCATAATTTTTTGCTATGATTTTTTCCAGGTTTACTCATGTTCATTTAAGTGGGTCAACCTTGTTTAGGTCAGGCTTATATTGTATATGTAGCATAGTCCCAAGTTTTGTCAGTGGACATTGAGGTTATTCCATTATTGTGAAGTAAACTATTTAAGTTTTCTAGTGTTATCAAATTTACAGTATTAATACTAATGTGTGTTCTGATATGTCCTCAAGGCAAACCGACGTATGAAATAGATTAGATCAATCCAGACTGGGTTCCATCGCTTAATATGGGTCACTGCGACATAAAGGCCACAACATCGGACCGACATGCATCCATTAGAGGCGATACAGCAAGACCATGGTGGATCAACAAGTGGGACAAGTGGGAGAGCAAGTTACAGAGAATGTAACTTGCTCTCCTCTTCTATAGCAGAGGCTATAGAAGAGGAAACCCCAGGAGAAGAGCTCAGCAAGGTTGCACACTATTAAACTGACTGAAGTTCAACCATTTGTGTTGAAATATGTGTACAGTTGGAAGTGGCTGTTTTCTTTCGTTTAACAATTTAATGTGGTAAACATTCATGAAACGTTTGATTCAAGCACTTCAAGTTGCATGTAAACAGGTGATAAAATGAATTGGTAAAAATTTGATATTTAAAATATTTAAGGTAATAAACATACATGTAATAAAATATTTTTAAATAAACATTTTATGTGAGTAAAGTAAACAATTATATAATCAGACATTTTGAAGTCAACATTTAATATAAACAATCAAACCAGATGAAAAAGCCCATATTTAAATATTTACTATGTAATTAAACAGTTCAGAGTCAACAATAAAGGTGACAAGTAAATGTTATTAAATAGATCACACTTTAAGTGAAGATTTGTTGTATTTAACATATTTCAGGTAAGAAGTAAACATGTAATGAAATATATCCTCTCCTAGAATTTTATGTAATTGAACATTACAGGTAACAAATGTGATGATTATCTGAGGTAATGCATTTTATGAAAATTTTTTAAATATAAAATTAGTTAAAAAATAAAAAAGGGGTGGAAATGTAATAAAGATGAGTGTACTTCATCTACACAGTCTAGTACAACAGTTTCACACTGATTTTGAGTTAATAGGGCACACGATTTGGAAGCTATTGAAGAAAACATTATTATAATAAAATTATTTAAAATATTGAATATGACTTAAAATTTTAATAGAGGATAGTGTGCCTCATGCATTAGCATGAATTACCATTTTTTTTGTGTCAGTGGGTCACGAGGCAAGGCATTTATTTACAGGAGTGTTTTGTTCGGAAATTGACGGCCGCCAGGTGAACCACCGAGTGCTTGAGGAGGGAGTGGGAGAGAACAGCTGACCGGAATCAACGTTCATAAATCGGATCAACCTTGAACTAAACGCCCCTTACTCCGTGGAGCGCGAATATCCAATATCCGACTTGAAAACAACTTCACTGTGGTCGGTAACACAATGAAAATGCCGGAATAAAGTTTGTTTTGGTCTGTGGCCTTTAAAGATGGCGCCGAGCGACCGCGAGAGACGTAAAAGTCACACGTAGTGACGTTGGTGCCAAAACTCTATTGACTGCAGCTTCTGTAGAGAAGTTTGTTTGGATGTGAAGACAGAACCAGGAGTGGTGGGATTGGGATGTGATGTTTCAAAATTTCAAAATAAATATAATTTTCAGCCATTACATCTGTCTTCTGGTTCAGGGTTATGACCCATGTCTTGCGTCAATTACGTAAAAGTTTGATAAAATGTGAAAAGATTGTTCAGATCGTCAATGCATTTAAAACTATGGGGTATATTGTCTAATTTAGTGGCACAAATTAATTAAAAAAAATTTGGTGAAAAGGCTGGATCTGGCCGTTCTGACTACTATAAAACAGTTGGACATAGGTTGCATTTGGGCCAAAAAGCCCTCAGATTTGGGTCTCATTCTCCAGGCACTGCAGCCTCAGTGCCTGCAGAGAATGTGAAAGAAAGCTGACTGTCTTTACCAGGGAACCGTTTCTTCATATTCCTCACAGCTGCACATGTTGACTGCCACTGATACTGGAAGACATCAACCTCCCTGATGATCTTTCCCGAGTTGATTTTCTATTTTGTAAAAACATGCTGATCGCTTCACCGGCCGGTCTTCAAACTGGCAACCCTCTACCTTCATTTTTAACAACTCAAGATTCACTCCTACTACAAATTATGGAAGCAATCAAATATGAAATGGAGAAATTCTTGGATGCCTTTTACCGGATGTACAGTATATATGTCTAGGTACTTGAATCACTCGAGCAATTGTTTCAGCCCTAATATATATATATATATATATATATATATGTGTGTGTGTGTGTGTGTGTGTGTGTCTGTATGAATTGTGCTTGCTTATCTTGCTTATCTGTTATAAATGTAGCAGATAGCAGTGAGGACCCAGGAATATGGCGAGCTGCAGATCAGCAAGCTGAGTCACATTATCTATGTAGGACGCTGTGATTACTTGGCCTTAATAAATCACACAGGAGGTGTGTTGGAGTAGTGCGGTTATGTAACCGGTGCTAGGCGGTGTTGTGAATAGTGAAGGGACAGACAAAATGGGCTTAAGTGCAGTGCGTGAAAACATCTTCCTTCATCAGGCCCAATAACAAATAGAGACAAACAAATGTAGAACAATCATTAATCCTTGGTTTCGATTTAGTTCATTAAAAGTGTGTATGGTGTGTAGGTTTTTTTTCCTTTAATGGTGGAGGCATAACAAGTCATTGACAGGACATAACAGAGTGGTGGGATGAAGTAGAAAACCCTCCAGGTATTGTTAGAGATTTTTATTCATTACAAAAGAAAGGGAACACTTGGTTTGACTTAGTATGAGAGCAGATTATTTTAGTTTTCCCCTATTTTTTACCTGATAAAATATCCACTAATGTTGTATAACAAGTTTCATAATCTATATTGAGTCTCCTGGAGCTCTAATGTAGCAGGGATTCATCAACTCTGTGTCCACTGGGTGTGCTGAAAGTGGGCAAAGGTCCATGAAAACGTCTCAATAACATCTTTCAAACAGAGCACCTCTCCTGGCACAGACAAATCTGCCTTACCTATCAGGGTTTCCACCAGTGTATTATAAGCCAGGCTTACTTACCTCCTGCCTCAGGCTAAGCTTGTTTATATATACGCATATATATATATATATATATATATATATATATATATATATATATATAATTATGTGTTTTTAACACACCAGTAACCCCTTACTGCATGCGTCTCTGCTGCGCTGAGGATTTCACCAGCAGAGCAGAATTGTTCTCTAAAGATGGGTTTATAGATGATTGAATAGGGCAATAAACCGAAGGAATGGAATGTTCTATTTATTTTCTATCATTTACATAATTTAAACAGAATTTCTAGACCTTTTGAATAGAAAAATTGGATTCTGACTTGAAAAGTGACCCTAAAAATTATAATCGAATCATTGCTAGACACTGAAAGATTAGTATCTCTTGTGTCGACTCTTCCTTACAAAGTCTTAAACTCGTGTATCTAAAATTAATGCCCTAAATTGTTTTCAAATCATAAAAGAATTAAGTTTGCTTTAGAAATGTGAACCACATGTCATAAATTTTTCCACAGAAGGACTATTTAATCCCATATTCTATGTAGTTTTTTATCTCCCAGGACATTTCTGTCAGGCAAAACTTTGAGTCGTGTCGTCATCATAATGTTCTGTGTCTCGAGGCGGTTACAGCTACCGGCTAACTAGCCGTTTACTCTTGCTGCCTGGCTTTTTTTAAGACTAACTCTGAAGTAATAGATTTAGTGAATTTAACATGGTGCTCAAACACCAGTCTTACCAGTTGATACTATGAAGGGAAATACAGCTGAGAAGGTGGGATTATCAGACTATAAAGATTTTCTTTTTACTTGATATTATATGCCTAGAACATACAGAGGTTCTCAGTTATAAATAGTGTTGAATCAGTCATTAGGGTGTAGCAAACGGGTGTGAGTGTTGTGGTCATTTGAGTTGGTGAAACCTGCAGAAAGCCAAATATCTTGCCGTCCATCTGTGGTTTCTATGTGTGTGTGCCCAGGGAAGCCATGCTGGTGGCAGAAAGTACATTCTGGTGGAACCAGGGCACTTCTCCTTCCTCTGCCTTCCCTTACTTAATTCATGTAAAGTGTCTTAGAGTGCTTAGAAAAGTATTATGCAAATAATGTTATCATTTATTCTGAAAAAATAATCAGCTGTGCTGTTAATAGTGAAAATGTTTAGTCATGTATCCTGTCCCCCCTGGACACTCGGTAGGAGTCTGGATCCTAAGCCAGAATGGATCTTAACTGATTTAAAATCCATTCTAGTTGGACACATTTCTTTAAAGTTTGGAGTGACGGTTCAATACCTTTATCAAATACTTGCTATGAAACAATCTGAAAGTAATTATCCACATGAATCATTTTCTACAATGGATTCCTGAACGTTTTTAGTCAGGAATGTAACTTTCCGGAACCTTTATATGGGCTCCTGGAAAGAAATGGAAAAAACCCTCACATAGCTTGGACAGGAATTACAGCTGACTATTTAAAGACACAATATCTCACTCATTTGTGACATCATTGCATTTGAGTGAAACATTGATATTCAGCATGGGTGGCTGGGCTTAAATGTTTAAGAACAAAAATGCCAAAGTCCTTTTGTGATACAAAGTTAACAGAGAATATGACTCATGAAAAGTATTGTGTTTGTCTAGTTTGGTCCTCGTCCCAAAAGTGGAAACACAGGAAGGAGAAAAAGTTAGTTTCCTGGAAGTTTGTCCCAGATTTGTGGTGCATAGAAGCTGAATGCTGCTTCTCCATGTTTTGTTCTGTTTGTAGAACAGACCAGAACCTGAAGACCTGAAAGGTCTGGAAGGTTGATACAACAACAGCAGATCTTTAATATATTGTTGTGCTAAGCTGGTCAGTGAGTTATAAACTAACAATCATATTTTAAAGTCTATTCTCTCAGTGGAGAACTTTAGAACTAGGTGAAGTGCTCTATCTTCCTGGTTTAAGTCAGAATGTCAGCAGCAGCGTTCTGGATCAGCTGCATCTGGAGAATTTATTTTTTTTTCCTTTTTTTGTTTTGGCAGACCTGTGAAGAAACTGTTGCAGTAATCAATGTCAGTTATCTACTGCAACAGATAAACGCATGGATGAGTTTATCCATGCATGAGAGCTTACTAAGATGTTCGTCCTTTAATCTTGTAAATATTCTTCAGGTGATAAAAGGCTAACTTTTATCACCTGCACTGAGGTGATAAAAGTTAGGTGATAACTTCTGTTCTGACTAGAATGGAAGTTACATATTGCAGCTTTAAGACGGTACCAGTGTGTTATTGCATCTGATGCAATGCAGCGCTTTGGTTTGTTTGATAGCTGCAGGCAGCTGGATTTGGGCTTCAACTGATCGATTCTGTTTCAGGTGTGTAACTCATCTCAGTGTAGAGTGGTCTACATAACTTACACAATTTAAATACGCCGACATAAAGTTCTGGTTCTGTCCACCTTTTTTTCTCCTTTGCAGCTGCACAACAAACCTGCATGTTTCAGTGACAGCGGGGAGTCTTCTCTTTGCTTTGGTGGCACTTCTTAATGTTGCTCTTCAGAACGCTCCCCAGAGATCACGCATCAACATTCTGGATGAGTTCAGGATGTGTTCAGGTAGAGAAATGAGCTGTATTTGTTTGGTACGCGTGTGTACCGAACATGAATATTTTCGGTACAAATTCAATTGCAGCCCTAAATAAAGAAACAGAATAGTGTGCGCTGCTAGCTGACTCGGCATCCATGTCCTGCATCCTCTGCCTTGCTCCCAGATTCTGCTCTGTAATATTTCTAGTTGTCAGATGTCCTGTAAATAGTGATTATTTCCAGCCAATAATCTCCTGCTGACTAATGTATGTGTGAATGGCAGCTCCGGGAGCAACGCTATGAACGCCTAGAAAACATTTCTTTTTGTGTGTGAACTTGTGGTGGTGGGCTCTTGTTGTGACATGTTATTGATGCCCCTGTTTGAATGTGTGTGTTATCATGTGCACATGCTCTTAGCACACACAGAGCACATTGTTAGAAAAACTGTGGCATGCTACATTCAGCTTGCCAAGTTGGGGGTGATGGATGAAGGCAGCAAATGTTGGCAACACAGAGAGCTCATGGCGAGGAGGATATGAAAACCCTGAATTCAGAGTTTTCGTATTGAGTTTTTAAAATGTGGATGTTCAATTTATTTAACTGCAAATTAGAAAATGGTAAAAGTTGTATCCACTAGCCCATCACAGGTGGCTATTTTTATTCTCAGAATCCCTTCTATTGGCTTCAGTTTGGCTGCAGAATCCAGTGAAGTTTTTAAACTGAATTTATAAAGCAGAGAGATACAGCACATAGTTTCACAAATTAGCTTGAATTTGGATGTTTTCTCACCTGATGGTCTGGTGGACTTGGTTCCATTGGGGATCAAGGTTGAAACCAAACCCTCTGAAAAATCTTGTTCCCTTTCTCGCCTGTAGTAGTGCTGCATCAGGAATCACTGAAGGAAAGAAGAAAACCTCAAAACAAGACACTGAGCACAGAGCACAACTTCATTTTTTACAAAATCTAAACAAGTGGAGTAGTGTCACATTTCTGTGGTTGTAGTATTTGTCTTTGGCAAAAGACCACAAGTCATTTCTCTAGCGCTGGACATCCACATTTGTTTTGGCAGTATTTACCCAGAATGCCCAGCGCTGTAGTCCACTTCCTGCTTGTAGAGCGATCTCTGGTCCACTTGGCATTTACAAAGCCATTCAAACCGCACACACGAGTGTCTGCGGTTTGAAAACCATTAAAATGGGTGCATCTCTATTAAATGTTTTCTGGACAGCTGAATTCTGAGTGTTTGGCGTTTCTGTGTGGTAACCTGCAGTGTCAGTTCCTATATTTTGAAGAATATGTTATACTTTTTTCTTTTTTTCCTGTGAAACATCAATATTTGCAGGGTTGTAGCTAGGCCTGTCGCGATAAACAATAAATCAATTAATCGCCCGATAAATTAAAACTATCGACCTCATTTTAATGATCGACTTCATTGTTTCTTCTGGCCTTTTTCTCTTACTGTTGATGACACTGAATGAAAAAAGGCTCAACTCCGGTGCTCTCCACTGATTTCCCTAGTGTAATGTTCAGCGCACACTACACAATCTTAGAGCTGTCGGCCGATTGTCGGCCCTTTTTCAAAACCTGAGAGACCACAAACTACCCCACAGAAATCCTAGGTATAACGGTTTGATCGGGTTTGATCGTGCTGTATGGTGTCCAACAATGGGCACAAAATACTGGCTACAAGTCCAGTTAACTAATTGTAAAACCAGGCATTAATCAATGCTTCACTACAGTCTACCTGTAATGCATGTGGCTAGTGTCAAAGTAAAGTCCTGACTGAATGAAAATCATTATAATCTATTTATGTCACGCTAACGAAGACCAGCTGAAAAGTTACCGGGTTTATCAACTGCGGTAGTGATTTCGCTCCAACTCCTCCTCTTGCCATTTCTATTTTCTTTGCACGAAATGTTGAATAAACATTAATGTTGTTTCCACATTAATGTGGAAACAACATTAATGTAGCGCTATCATCTCCGTAGCACCATGTCAGCTGTTTGGGATTTCCTCCGTAATTTCCCCTCAGAAAGCTCGGAGGAGAATCCGCGCTTTCTGATTGCAACAGGCTGCATTAACGCTCCCAGTCGGGGAAAACCCCTGATTTGTTTAGATTTTATTCAAGTGCATTTTTTATTAATGGAGTCTGAGAATCCATTTTATTTTTTGTTTTTAGATGTTTTGTTTATTTTATCAGTTCCAGCATTAAGTGTTCTTTTGAAAATAAAGTGTTTCTATCTTTGGCAGGAAATCGCATGCATTATTACATCATTTCAATTAAATCAGTGTAAAAAGGTCTTGAAACAATATTATCGTTTATCGCAATAATTTTTGAGACAATTCATCGTTCAGCAAAATTTGTTATCGTGACAGGCCTAGTTGTAGTTCCCTTTGTTTTAGTCTGACAGCACCTGGAAACACTCCTTTCTTCAAAGATTACTGGACAGTATAAACCAGTGATAAATAGGCCAATATGAACAAATATCAGTGTTAATTTATCATCTCTTTCATACATTAAACTTGAGACCAAAAGTGATGTTAAAAGGGGCAGTATTATGTATTTGCAATTTTCTAGCATATCAAGTAACTGTTAGCTTTACTGGTTAGAAAAATGTTGCATAATGAAATATGACTTAAAAGAAATTTGACTTTGTAATTTAATGCCTTGAAATTAGGCTTCTGTCTCTTAAAAAAACACTTTTGAAAGCTCTGTCTTCAGGAAGTCATCAGAACATGGCTTGTCTGTTAACCCCTTAACAGCGTTTTTATCAGTTATGCACTTAGATGTTGCTCCTATAATGAACTTGGTTGATGCGCAGTTCCACCAGGTGTTTTCTAATTGAGACTGGCTAGTCTGAAGGAGTCATTGGGGGCGCGGGGCTCGGAAGGCAGCACTCTGTCCACTCAGGTTGAACGATTGCATTAAAGGATTTCTCAAAAATGCATGAAAGATAACGGTAACACATTTTTTAATGAAGGAATAACATAACATTTTAATAAGCATATTTTACTAGCTTAACTAGCTACTACAGAATGCAACAATATTTTTGTTTTCCAGTTACTCAATCAATCGTCAGAATATTTAATATATTACTTAATTATTAAAATGATCTTTTCCAAGAGCCCACTCTCATAGGCATAATTTAATCCAAACACCTAGCAGTTTGTCTTACTTTTACTATGACAAATGTAACGCATGTGACATTTTTCTGTCTGTGTCCCTTTACACCAGTAGGTTTACCCTAACCCCTCCATACCATTGTACTGTGGACCCTGCACAGACCTATTTGGGTGTCACATGGTGTCTGGTTCTTGGGACAATCAGAGCTGCGACAACCATGAACAGAACTATTCTGCAGTGTGCAGATCCTCAATAGCATCCAGTAGTAGTTTGGAAGAAGTTAGAGCTCATGAATGCTGGTATTGTTGATGGGTTGGTGTTGCTGTCTGCTGCTTGTGGTTTGTTGAGTTGCACTGTCCTGTTGGAGGAAGTGGTTGGGCTTCAGTAATGTTTAGCAAGTGGTTTGCATCAAAGTAGCATCTACATGACTTGAGCTAGAACTAAACGTTTTGTTGTTCCTCTGTTAGCTTTTTAGAATAATTCTAACCAGAGTTGTTTGCATGCAATCTTGAATTTGGTTTTTGATGTTTCTAAAAAGAGTCATGAGGTGAAATTGTTAGTTGTGTCTGTTTAGTAGAAGACTTTCATTTGAAAATCAGACAACAGATCTGTGGGTAGATCAGCCTTATGCTTCTCTTCTTGCTGCATTAGCTTCTATTTCTTATTAGACACTTCATCTGACTTGATGAATAAGGGTGTTTTCTATTAACAGCTAGAGATTTGGCTCTCAACATAGACAAACCAATCGTCTTAAGAGAGGTGATGGTGGGATGGAAAGTGTGACCTGGATTTGATATTTTGTTGAACTAGAAACTCTAGCTATGGCATTTGATGCTTATTTACCACATGTCAGATAGCAGCGTGATGATGACCTTCACCACAATGTGGTCTTCTGATAAATTGTTTTGCATCACCATCAGGGACTCTGACCTCAGAGCTGCTTCACAGGTTATTGTCTTTATGTAGGTTTTCAGGACAGTGCTGCTGTCAGGCAAGTTGTAAATGTTGTCAACTATTATTGGTACTGTTACTTGTTGTCTGGAGACAAAGAGAAAGAAATGCAATTCTAATGATTCTAACAGCAAAAACAGCTGCTTCATCGTGAAAGGTAAATGTTTGCTAAGTGAGAACTTATTTAGGAAATGTGACTTCATTTCTCTTTTAGTGCAATAACCGCACTAAAGCCAAAAACCGCCTCAAGTGAGTGTAAAAACCTTTTTTTTATTTTATTTTTTATAAAATCCATGAAGTTATTTTTGCAGTTTCCATTAAACTAATGTGATGTTTCAAATGTGCATAAAAAATATTAATGGAAACATGATTTTACAATCTAACGATTCAGACTATTCAATAGAAATGCACTCATCACAAAGTCCAGGTAGATGTTAAATTTCAGGAATCTTAAGTTCTTGGGGTGTGAATGTTTTACCAACTTTTGATTTCGTCTTTTGGGCCACAATTTGAATAAACATTAATTTTCAATTCTAAACAATTATGATTGCTGTTTTATAAAGTGTGAGTGTGGATAAAAGTTCCATATAAATGTCTCCTGTGTATACAAAAACCGGATGTGGAAGTGGGCTGTTTGGCTCTGCTGCAACATTAGATTCCTTTAGTTTTGGAAATCTCAAATCTTCAATAAATAACGATGGCTGTATTTTGTTGCTAAGAAACGAAGTAAAGTTGCGCAAGTAGCTGTGAAAGAGAAGCCGAACCAAAGCAGTGAGATTGCGAAATTAGTGCAAAGTTTGGATATTGGAACGACTAATCTACGTCGTAATTTGTTTTTAGCTTAGTGGTTTCTGTTCTGCATATAAAGGATTACCTGAAGAACACACAGCATGCAGTGGCGCTCTGTTTTGAGCTGGAAAACGAAGAGGGGAATCCCGCTGCTGCAGAATGGGCACAGTGAGGATTGCCATGATGACGATCATTCTTATTAGCAACTGACAGAGTATCAGTGACTGACAGAATTTACCAGTATTTAAATTCGGTGATTTAAAAAAAAAAAAAAAACTTTTTTATTTTATTTTATTTTTGATTACTTGATTATTACATAACTAGGATAGTCAACCACTAAAATAATTTACAACAACCAAGAGAGGCAGGGGAACCTCAGATGATTAAACTAGCCTTATTCTAGTTTAATATTCTAGAATATGGTCATTTGGTGCATCAAGGGTAAAACTGAAGCACACTAGCTGTCATTTGCCAGCCTTCTCTTCAGCTTCCTCTGGGTTCATGAAAGCAATAAACACACACAAACCCAGAGAGTGTGTTTCGGGTTGATGTTTCAGAATGCTCCATCTGTGCTCTGGGAGTTCTTGTCTCTTCTTGGCCACACTCTGCTGAAAGCCATTTGCACCATGGCTGTCAATTTTCCAACAGACATGCACACTTCCATGTTAAGCCTGGCTGCTCAGGTGGATGTGGCTACATAGTACCTGACTTTCAAAATGTCATAACCTCTCAGTGCTTTAAGAAGCTTTAACAAGCTTATCATTTCAGGACAAAAACATACCAGTCAAGTCGCCCGTTTTGGTCGGAAAACTACAATATTCTAACAATGTTTTCCTCCGTCTTCCCGTATTATTAATTTCCCGATCACTTACCACGTGTCAGAAGTAATGCGATATGGGAGCGCATCCAGCCTGCTGCAGTGTCTTGTTGCGTCGTTTTGAATGTCTTTCTCTGCCGTTTAGCTCTTTTAGTCACATTATGCTAACAGCAATAAAACATTTTTCGTTTTATGCAAGGATACAACAAAGGCTCATCTCATTTGTTCTTTGCTTCCCTAAAACTTGGGATGTTCCCCCCATGGAAGTGATGCACTTATTCACAGTGAGAGTGTTATTTACAGATATTTGTCATTTATCATAAATATCTTCACATTTAAAGGCCTAATGTGCATATAGCAGTAATTATCTAAGATTGCTCAGACTTATAACCATTGTGTGACTAGTGTCCAGTGGTGGATTTTAGTCAGTGATCATAATAATAAAAGCTCTTCGACAGTTTTTTTTCTTTGAGATTATATTAACTTTGTTAAATTTTGAAAATTAAAGCACATGTCGTCTTATGCTCTGTACATACACTGTATGGTAGAATGCATTCTATGTCACACCATCAAACTGCCAAAAAGTTCTAAAAAGAGTGACTAAGGCCCATTTTTTGCCCAATAAAATGCAATTAGTACCTGAAAAGATTTGGCTTCACTGAAAGGGAGTGAACCATATCTCATAGAAATGGTTTAAATTTGTAAAACAAAGAAATTTGCTACAATTCCCTTGTGTGTTTTTATTTAGACTCTATTTTAGGAATTATAAACATAGGAATATCCACAGTGTCAACAAAAGTTGACACTGTGCTTGACACCTATCAGATTCAGAGTGGTTGACAGGTAGTTATTTTAGATTTCTTGTAAACCTGTCTTAAAGTGTAAAAGTTTCTGGACCTCGGTTTTCTGTTTTTGGGACAGCTCACAGCCAGTGGTGGAAAATCTTTCCCCATTATTAAATCCGAAAAAAAAAAAAGAAAAAGTAGCACAGTTCATGTTGTAGAATGAAACTAGAAATGCAGTCAGAGAGCTGAATTAGAGGACTTCAAGATTTTGAGATGAGATCAAATAGACGACGACCTGTGATCTGGGGCGTCTGAGTTTAATCTCGTCTTTTTTTGTTTTTTTGCGCTCTATTCAGCCATTCTTTGGATTTTAGTAAAAACAGAAGGACTCATTAGACACCTGTGGTTTTAGAAAACATGAGTTTTCCTTTTTTTAAATATCAATGTTACAGTGAAGTGTTGAAATGACTTTGTTTTAGGATGAAAATTCTAAGAAATAACTCTGCAGTTGTTCCTAAACGAGGGTCAGACCTCTGAAGAAGATAACTGTAGTCAGGTTAACTCTTGTTTTTTTTTTTTGTTGTTTTTTTTTTTGGGTGTATTTATTTGCCCCTGAATGAGCCTGAAAGCAGGTGTAGTCATGTTCTCAGTCTTTGTCCACTGCAGTCGGGACAGTTCCTTGGTGAACATATTTTCCTCCCATAACTGTTGCAAATCAGCATTTAAGATACCCAATATTATTGCTATATTAACTAAGACTTTTTCCTGTTTGAAGTTTCTCTAATTCTGTGCTCCATTTTGAGCTTGATGTTGGTTTAATGAAGACTCATTTACTTGTTGGTCATGATTATATCCTAAGGTGTTATCCAAAGTGTATCCATCTTGTGTTTATAAAAAGTTGTCAACATGTGAATTCTACTTATAAATGTTTCTGTAATTCCACAAATACTGTGTCTTTAAATGTTGTATTTCATATGAGCAGTTTGTAAGTTGAATTGATCTTCTTTCAGAGTGTTTTCATTAAATGGGGTATTTCCCATCAGTCAGTTGAGGACTGGATTTTTTGTTGCATGTCAGGGTTAGGGCACAAATAACTTTGGGTATTTCAACTTGTATCATTGCCATATGTACCATGTAACAGTTTTTCTTTATGCGCTCTCTGTCTGTCTCTCACCTGACTTGGTGTATGTGAGCATTGGTGACAGAGAGTAGGAAGTGGGTGTTTTTGTCCTGGTTTTGTCAACTTTGGTGTTGTTGATTTTGAGAGTTTGCGATGAGCCTGCACAAGCCAAACAAATGTTACTCTCAGTTCAATGTGTAAATTATTCATCCTGTACCAAAAGCAGAAGAGTCACCATGTAGGGACAGAACCCTATATTACTTGGTGCCATGATCTTTTTTTGTGCAGCGGGGCATCCTCTTTGGATAGTGGTACAGGAAGCACAGGGAATCTGAAAGCTGTTTAAACAAGCCATAAACAAAAACAGCTTGTTCAACAGCACACAGTAATGGTCTACTTCTAAGGTGCAAGTCGAGCAGAGGCAGCACATCACTCAGAGAGCTGAGCTTTGATACAGAAAGCAGAACTTTCTTGGTTTAAAATAAACGAGTAATGTTGAGAAGATTGTTTGCCATCCTGTGAACCCAAAGAGTTTCAGTATCTGTAAACTAAAATCTCTTCCAGAGATTATTGCTAAAAGTCCTATTTTCTTTTCTTGATCGTCTCTCTGTGATTCAGACAAATAATCTGTCTCTAATCAAACATCTGACAAAGAAGACTGTAAATCCTGAAGGTCTCCTCACATTTCTGACAGTGTTTCCATGCTTTCTCACCTGGTTTAAAAGAAAAATCTGCACAAGGTGGAATGTTCTGCCTGAGAGGAGGGGCAGTAACCCATTCCATGAGCACTAAGAGAAAAGGAGCTTCAAGTGAATTAGATGCAGACAGGTTGCTGTGGAAATTGTGGGTGCACTAATAAATTGACCTGATTTTCTTAATTTTAGGTTATCAAGATACTTACTTACATGTGAAACTGACCTTATCTACTGATCTTATCCACCTCAGAAAAGGTCTGAAAGTGCAGAGTTGGTGTAAAGCCGAAGTGACCGTAGGCTTCTGCTGACCAGACACACACAGACTACATCAAAAAATGATGCCATTCAGATTATTGTAGTGACTTGCTTACAAAATCCCTCCCCCTTCTCTTTCATTCATACTTTTGGTAATCACGCACACTGATTTTTACTACATTTTGTTTCTTTATAAAATATGATGATAATATGAATAAAAGCTGTACTTTTGATTTCAAACTTGGTGCACAAATTGATGATTCAACTAATTAGTCATTCTTAGGAGCCTATTGTTTTTTCAGAGTACGTGCTCTTGCTTCGACAGCTAAATAATAAACAATCCTGTCTTTGTATCACATTCTGCTTCTGGGAATCCTTTGCTGCATTTGAATTGCATAAACTGAACACCAATGGATCGAATGCACCTTTTAGAAGTGGAAGGCATGATTACTGCCTGTCATCACTTGCTATAAATTTTTAGGCCTTTCATTGCTGTAAGAATCAACTCTGGTGCAGATTAACCTAATGACATCTGTACCGACACTCTATGCGAGGCCAGAGCAAAACACTGCTGTAATCAGTAGCTGGAGGTTGGTGGCATCATGGAGCTCTAGTTTTAAAACTTCAAAGTTGCTTTCAGTTTTAATTTACACCATTTAGGACAGAAAACGGTACAAACAGAGCCTTAGTGTTTCATTTGAAAAGGAGACAGGAGATTTTGCCTTGTTTTCACTGATTGGTACAACATGGGTCGATGTGGTTCGATATGCCATTTTAAATCCGGCATATTCATGAGAGCCAGTTGGACTGTGGGCAGCAGGCGTTAAACCCAAATGCCTAATGTAACATCATGCCAGTGCGACAACAAATGTGGCACACTAGTATGTCTCAACTCATTGCAAGCAGTGGCATTTTGCTGTCACCCATTGGACTGTGTTCAACACTAGCAGGTCCATCCTAAGCTTACCATTGTCCCCTGTACCTACAACCTTCACCATGCATGAGGGCTCCATTCATGGTGGATGGTTGTATGGACTGCTTTCACAGTAAAGACGAGCAATGTGGCGAATCAAACAGCACCGAACGGAGTTGTACTGCTCACTGGAAAAGTCCCTGAACTTCTCGTGTTGAGGTGCAAACAGATCAGCAATTAGATTGTCTAGACCAGAATTTAAACTCAGATACTTTGGTTCCAAAGGAAAATTAAGTAGCTAAAGAAGCACCTACTTTTTTAACTTAAGTTTCCTGTTTCACTATGAATTATTCTGATTGTTTTATTGCCCTGCTCTCATAAATTATATGTTTTTTTTACCTAAAAAGTTTTGACTGGCAGTATTGTTGTATGTTTACGTTTGAGGGGTAGGTTGTAATCCTACATAAATAATCAATTTGTAACCTTCTGAATGATAATCAAATTGTAAATCACCTAAAGATTTCCACCCCTAATCATGGTCCAGGTTTGGTCTGTTTAAACCTAATTTAGTTTGGCACAAGTCCTCAAGAAGTTGGAGTGAAAACCACGGTAAGATTGAAAGAACTGCCTGATTCATTCAGGAAGAAGATTGTAGTAGGTAATGACTCTAATAAGGGATTTGATGCTGAGATCTGGTCATCTAAGCAACTTCACACTGAAAGCAGGAGTTTCCCCAAAAGCCTGAAATATTATCACAGGACACGTCTTGACATGGGAGTTCATGATTGGAGAATCAGAAAGAGACTACAGGAGGAAACCTTAGCTCTTTAAGAAAACCAAGAAGACCAGATTAAGATTTGGCGCAGAGAAAATCCTTCTTTTGACAAATGACTTGGACTGAATTCTTTGGACACCAGAGCAGAGAACATGTTTAGTCTAAACGAAACAGCATTTCAGGAAAAGAACTTTGGAAACAGGGTAGTGTGACTCATTGCTTCCTCAGTCAGAAGCAATTAGTTTCCGTTGGCATCTTTTGTTTCAGTAAAATGAAGCTGGTACTGTTAACTTGTACATGGTTTCCTGCAGTGTATTATAAGTCTCCTCCAGGCTAAGCGTTGCTTGTTTTTGTTTTTATAATAATAGTAATAATAATAATAATAAAAAAAAAGATTGCTTATTTATTCATTTTTTTTAATGAGTTGGACTGCGAGGGTCTCCACTGCGCTGAGCGTTTCACTGGCGAAGCAGAATTATTCCTAAAATATGGTTTATAGTTGATGCATTTAATAGGCCACACAGCGCGGACCAATCACACTACTGGCGCCTGAGCGTATTGCCTTGCATGCCGTTGCTGCTTGATGTCTGACACATTATATTAGCCTGGCCTGCCAGGCTTATTATATACTAGGGGAAACCATGACTTCTCTTTATGAAAACGCACAGCCAGTAAGATCTGGAATGGTTCCATATGCCTCAGTAGTGTCTATAGCATCCACTGTTGGGCTGATCTCACGGATGTCTTGATTGGAGCTAAGTATCTTAAAGCTTTATTCTACTTACAAAGCTCATTCCTGGCATGCCAGGGCTGTGTCCTCCACCAAGTACGCTGCAGCTTTAAACACAGAAACATTTGTAGCCACAATCAGTTCCTCCCGCTGGCTTCTGAGTGGTTAACTGTATTTCTGGCTTTTATCTGCAGGCCTGCCAACACTGTTGAAGGCTGGAAACCCGAGGAGGGGAAAAGATGAAGGAATGAATGGAAAAAATGACTAAAATGGTACAGAGGGAATTCAGGTCAGGGAAAACAGGGAAGCAAGGTGGAAGGACGGCAGAAAAAAACAGCATGTTCAGATTGTCTGTAATAATTACCTGGTTTTGATCATGGTTTCACTGATTGGTGGACATTTAGGCATTCTGAGGGCAGTGTTGCTTCATATTTTTCACTCTTCAAATATGGAGAATAAAATCCAAGAGATTTTGACTTAAGGCATGTTTTGTGGTAGAATCAGACGTGATGTCACACCATTCAATACCCCTGGGCTGCTGGCTGGAACTGTAAGCATTTTAGCATTCAGGTCAGTGCATTAGTGAGCGAGGATTTTCCATTTGATGACGTTGAGCTGTGCTGCTTCAGACGGCAACAATATTTCTTTCTAGTCGGGTACAATGGCTGCTGCCTGTGTCAGCCGCTGAGATTTCTGAGACAGTGTTTTTTTTTTTTTTTTACATTTTCTACAAATAGTTTTACCTAACAAAGAATGAAGATAAACTATTGAGGCATATGAATCAATGTTTTAACTGTTATATTAACTTGTCTAAAACTGTTATTTCCATGCATGTCTTCTAGATAATGTGGATCATTGCTAATGTTTTTGATTTCCAAAGGTATCAGCCTTTTCCGTTACTATGGAGAATTGGTAGTGCCAAATTACAATGAATAGTGTATAAAATAAATATTTAAATGTCATCAATTTACTAAAATGAGAAATAAATGCATAAATATGTTATTTCCATATGTCCAGTGAAAATTCTGACCCAACGTCATAACAAACTTGGAAGAAATTGTCTTGACTTGAAGCAGCCAATCAGATGTCAGTCTTCCAGTAACGCCTCTCATTGAAATTAATTTTTCCTGTTCTTCAGCTCAGGAATATGAAACATGAAGTCATAAATCTTGATTAAATTTACTTTATAATTTTTTTTACTCGATTTAATAAAAATCGGATAGTCGATAGAAAACATGATTACTAAAATAATTGCTTACAACAGCCCTATTTGCCTACACTTAAGTATAGAGCAACTATAGAGTCTTAAAAAGGACAAACAAAAAAATACTATTAACATTTTTTTGGTAAAATCACAATGTGTTGGTCATCATATTTAGAGCCGGCCCAAGGCAAAAATGAACTAAGCAGGGCAGACCTTCAAGGGTTAGGATAAATGCTACAATTTTAACCCGGAACATAAGAAACTAATTTAATATTTTAATATTTGTTTAAGAATATTTGTTTAAATCAATGCTTCTAAATTTGATTTAATATTTTGGAAGATTAAGATAATAAATTGTAAGATTTTAAATTTTCACATTTACATGTAAGATTAAAACCTCAATTGTGTAAGATAGTGGAGTCTAGCTGCGCTGCTGAGGGGCCATATGTTAATTTCCAAGAACCTCTTGCTGGTATTTTGTAAAAAAAAAAAAAATCCAAACTAACCCTTTGCTCCCTGCATCCATCCATTACCCATATTGCTTTGCTCTAACTGTTGATTCTTGTCTTTGCTGCAGGTTCTGAGCCCATGGTCCAAGTCCTGACTGACTGATCATAGTGGTGGTGCATACAGACTTACTGCTGGGGTGAGTGCTCTCAGGTCTGGCTGTTAAACCTCTCTGTTTACTGTGTTACTCTTGGCCAATGTGTGCTAGTTTACTGTAAACAGTGCTGCTCATAGAGGGACCTCCATGCTTACTGGTTAAATATGGTCAGTGCAGGATTATGGCATCCACAGAGTATTCACAGTGCTTCACCTTTCCAATATTTTATAGTACAGCCTTATTCCAAATTGTAAATTAGTTTCTTAAATCAAAATTCTACACATAAAGACCCCTTTATGACAATGCATGTTTTTTATTTTATTTACAAATCTATTAAAAATAGAAAACAAAGAAATCACATTCACCTAAGTATTCACAGCCTTTGTCATTAAGCTTGAAATTGAGCTGTTTCCACAACTTAAATGGAGGTAATATGTGATAAATTTAGTTGATTGGACTTGATTTGGAAAGGCACACAGCTTTCTACAGGAAGTCTCACAGTCGAGTGGGCAGGTCAGAGAGCTAACACCAAGCATAAAATCAAAGGAATTGGAATAAGGTTGTAACGTAACAAAATGTGGAAAATGTGTACCTGGATGTACTGCATTTTAAAACTCTTAATTCACTGCTGATTCATGGGCCTGCTTCTGTTTGACTTCCAGAGAGCAAGTTTGACAATAATTTTTTTTTAACTCTAAGGCAGTTTAGAAATACAGTCACTGTTTGATTTATTACTTTACATTCTGTAATTCTGCTGTCATTTATTAAGTTGTACTTACAAACTGCTACAAGATAACTGTGAAAAATAGTTATCTTAGTATATAGTTATAGTTATCTAACAGATTTTTGAGCTGTTTCTGCTAATTCAAGTAAAAGATGAGCCCATGACCTAAGCAAACATTAGCATGAAGGCTAATTAAAGCTACCAAATACAGGAATATTCATAGCGCTGGATGTTTTGTCCTTTCATTTAATTTTGGCCTTTTTTTGTTCGTGTTGCAACAGACAAGACAAAATGGAACTGTTTGACATGGGAATTTTTCAGACCAGCCTTGCTTCAGTTTGTAACTGCCAGGCTTTTTCATACTTGCACCATATAGAACAATAAAGTTTAAATAATCAGTACTCGTAATACTGAATAGATCAACAAATTGGGACAGAGTGACTGAACCTGGAGGCTATTTTATTTATTCATTTATTCTTTATGCCTGTTTGTTGGGAGGCCTGATTTGTACGTCACCTTCAACCGTCAAAGTTCATTTTAAAATCAGCTAAAACTGGTTATATAATAATGATTGAGGTAATGGTGTTTTTTTGGAAATGATCCAAATTTACACAATAGTGTTTACATGAGTCAGTCTTGCTGAATAAGGCGATTTGTTTCCATCTGTATTAAAGTATTATGCAGCTCTGGCAGCTGATTGGGTGCTTCCACAGATAACCTGGTTTATAACCTCTTGTCCTGAAAAGCATCGTAATAGATCTGTTTATGGTCACCTGATTGCCTCTGGCTTCCTGTTTGTTTGATTGTTACACCACTTCTGGTTTGTCACGGTGTTACTTAAAATAGATTGCTTTGTGCTAGGATAATTAACAGATTATGACAGTAAAGCTGTTAAAACGTCACAAAACAAAGGGCATAATCTGGGATATTGGGTAGCTACCAAAAGCTTCCAGAGCTTGGTCAAACATGTGAAAACAACACAATTTTAATTTCTTCAATTGGCCCAATTAAGAGTACAACAGCCAACTAGTAGGAAGGGCTTCCCAATGCTAACTTAATGTTAATAAAATAACAGGCAAAAAAAATATATATATATATAGGTTGATTACCTTCGTCAAACATGCAGAAATAAACTACAACAAACCTTCTGTCAAATGTTTATAAAGTGAAATTAGTAATGCTAAATATAATGTAAAATAATTAATAAACAGAAAGAAGGGAGAATTAATATTTGTTAAAACATTGCAAAATACAGAAACAAGAATCTTCTTCTGCTACATGAGCGTTATACGCAAGCTAAGTCGTAAAAAAACAGACTGGAGTCACAGCATACAGCCGTTCAAAAGAACTGAATCACTCTTTAATGTCCCATCATACTCTTAACAGGTATGGCTTATAGTTAGAAATATATATCCTTGGAAGTTTTCAGCTTTTGCTCCATTTTTCAACAAAGTTGAGAACTTTTGTCTTGTTAGCTTCTGCAGTGGTGATTTCTGATATGGGCAACATGGGCAGCATCTTGCGGGGGGTAACATTGGCACGCCCCTCTCCTGTATAATAGGAATACATGACATATCAGCACTGACATCAGAACAGACTGATGTTGTTTTTTTTTACATAATGAGCCAATAGTAAAGGACCCATGTTTATTTCCATCATCTTGCCATTTGTATATGGTAATGTAGAGGTGAAGGATATTGATTATGTAGTTTTTGTTTGGGCATGTGATAGTGATGCAGCACAGGATTGTGGGTATTATAGCTGAAACAAAGAAGTCAGTGGTGTGGTATGACCTCGGTAGAAACCAGTTATAAACCTTAGCAGCAATCATTTTGGATTTTGATGTTGGCCAAAATGTTCATATTGGTGCATCCCTACTTTACGGGATGACAACGCATCCTTAGAAAGTCTGAAATTCTTTAGTGTGAAGTATGTTAGTCTTAAATTAGCCTGTTAAAAACCAGCTCCTTGTCCATCAAAAATGATGGAACATTTCCTGCTGCAGCTCCAGGGTTAACTTCAGGTTTTTAGAAATCCTTTACAATATTTGGATTAGATTATTTCCAGAATGTGCAGATTACAAAATATTTACAAGTCTTCTTTCTGTAGACTTCTCTTCGTAATTTTTCTGGTTGAATTATTGCGCGTTTGGACGATTATCCTGCAAAAAGGAGTTTTACGCTCTTTCTATTCACTCGCTGTACTTTCAGACAGCTGCTATGATGTATATTTGTGGCAACAATATATTATTTTTAAAATTGATTATTTTTACAACGGTGAGCAGCTTATTGGTTCATCAAAAGCTGATTCAAAGCTTTGATATAATGAAGATCTCCATTTTTTTTCCTTTTTGTTAATAATCAAGAAATTCCAGAGCAGCCCCACGACTTGTTTCTCTGTAAACGTTTTGAAAAGATGGCTAAAGTGACTGCTAATGTAAGTTAGTTCAGTATGAGGAAAGCATACGATTGAGTGGCTGTGCCTCAGCTAACCTGCAGCATGCAGGGCAGGTTTAACTGCTCATCAAGTGAGCCTTGCTGGCACAGCCTGCATGGCACCATCTGTCACTGACACACACTTCTCCTTGTTGACCCCAAATGGGGCATGTGAGGCAGGGAGAACCCTGCCAATACAATCTGTCACATAAAGAGACCAGGAACTCTACAGAAGCTGGGAGACGGGTGAACGTCATGTAGGTTCCAGTTTTAGTTCGATTGCCATTAAAAATATTTTTGTGAGTTTTGTTCAGTCACTTTAAGTGTTCTTGGCCCGAGTCAGCGCTCTAAATGGAACTGCTGTGTCTGTTTGTGACATGGAGTGTTTTGTTTTATTGCACAAATTATAATCCAGCTCCATGTATTCCTATTTGTCATTTCACTTGCATCGTAAATGTCGCTGTCGCCATCACATCACCATCACCAAGTGTGATGGTGATGGTGATAAACATTTATCACCAAATGTTAACATGAGCAAATGTTAAACATTTGCTCATCCATGTTGCTGGCTCCAGATTCAGTCACTGACATGTGCGACTGGATCCACAGACCACAGACCTACACCTGTAGGAGTTGTAGGTCTGTGGCTGTCAAAAATTGTGCACTCTTCAGTGTTAAGAAAAATCTTGTGCTTGGCCACTGTGCTCTTCTCAAACTAGACTTGTTTCCACCACTGGCCTTGTACTTTTTGTTGCAACTATTTCAACTAGCATAATTTGCATAGCATTTTGAAAAGTGGAGCCTTACATTTGAGCTTTTTTTTTTTACCCATCATGCTTTCTTTGCTTACTGGACTAGACAGTTCCTTATGTCAAAGAACAATTGCAAGAATAAACTAACAACTGAATACAGTGGAATAAATTTATATGGCAAGACATGTCTAGCAATAATTAACACGGGGGATTGAGCAAAACAGGACAAGAACATAATTGAAATAAAACACAGTGGTTCATGACATAAAAAAATCTAAGGAAATAAATATTCAGGATTTTTTTTTTTTTTTTTTTAGATAAAAGGTAAAATTATATTAATATAGCATGTTTGGCCATAAATAATATTAAGAAGAAATATATTTTTCAGACCATAATGAGCTTATTGAACCGCTAAATGTAAAAGGGACAAACTACTTCTTGTTTTTAAGCAATGTTTATTTCATATCTTTATTTTTTCAGTCTTATTCTTCATGCCCACATTAACACCATAAGGCTTGAAGTTGGTAAAAGATGCTCTGTTACGCTTTGAATCTGATTTAGAATTGGCTTTGTCCTTGCAGTTATTTAAATGTATTTTCTGAATTCAGGATACTAGCTTTCTGATCCAGGTTTAGTAAATAAATCGCTGTTGCACTTGAAGGGACTCTGGGGAAAATAAAAATGTTGCTTACAACTGGAACAAATTTGTATGGCCCATTAATAATGGCATTAGCTGTTTTTTTCTGTGAGTTGTTTCTTTTGGTGTCAATCAAGCATTATTACTTTAATTAAGAAAGTAACAACGGCAAAAAAATAAATAAAGAAAAATAACTCTTAAAAAAAACAAATGGCAAATAGCACAGCCTATCGCCGGTAATTTATACTCTCTTCTAGTCCTCAACATTATTATTTGTTCAGTAATTTAGTAGTAGGAAAGATTTTAGAATTGAAAAAGATGCTCATTTTGTCAATGGTTTGTGATTTATTACAGTTATTTAATTACAAACCTTGTGGTCAACTTTATCAATCAATCAATCAAGTTTATTTGCATAGCACATCTCAGCAACATGGCAGTTCAAAGTGCTTTATAACATCATAAAAAACACACAAAAAAATGCATAGTTGTCGAACACACAGTCCTCAGTTATAAAGTGTGATCGTTACACATCAGAATGTTTGTTTCATTTATGATGTTTCAAAAGCAGCTCTAAACAGGTGGGTTTTTAGTTTATATTTAAACTCAGTGTTTCGGCTGCTTTGCAGTTTTGTTCCAGATTTGTGTAGCAAAAGCTGCTTCTCCATCTCTGGAGATGGAGAAACAGAACCAGAAGCCTGAGAGGTCTGGAAGGTTGATACAACAGTAGCTCTTTAATGTTTTATGGTGCTAAACTGTTCAGTGATTTATAAACCAATGGTATTTTAAAGTCTATTCTGTGAGCTCCAGGGAGCCAGTGGAGCTCACAGAATAGAGCCAGTGGAAGGACTGGGAGCCAGTGGAAGGACTTCAGAACTGGGGTGATGTGCTCTATCTTCCTAAATTTAGCAGAAAAAACCCCAGACAAATCTTAGTGGAATTCCATTACTAATAACGCTTAAAAACACAACGTACTCCATATTATACAGAGTATATTCATGAAATGCCAGTTGTTCTGGACATTTGGTGACATTGCAAAAGTTAAAATGTGTTTTTTTTTTTTTTTTTTCGGAAATGCTCTTTGGTGGATTATCAATCCATGATGGATTATCAATCAATGAATTTATGGTAAATACAAAATTCTATTGCTGTTTTACCCCATTGCTCCTTCACAGGCTTAAACTATAATTTTAATGAACAATATTTGAACGCTGAATAAAAATCACCAAACATATGAAAAGCACCTGCCTTCAGTGGACAGGTACATCTTTAACTTTTCAAATCACTTCATCACAGCAGATGTTTGTGGTGTTTTTCAAGAACAGCAGCCAAAAGAAGAACAGCGCCACCAACACAAACAGGAGCGTTCTCCACACAAGACCAAGAGCTTCAAATGATGATATGTAGCCATGTTTGGGAAAAACATTAAAGACTTTCTGTGGTTTGAATCAAAATCACCATTATTAATTGGTAAAGTGTGGTTTCAGTTTGGAGTTGGTTTGGCTAGAGAGACATACACTTCTCTTGTTAAAACTGGATCCAAACCATCAGGCTTCAGTCAGAAGCTGTAAATAGAACCAAGCAGTTTTTGTGGATTGCTACTACAGAGAGTAATGCACCACCAAATTATTGACCCTGAACAGAAGACAAATTCTTCTAAGTTTGATCAAACAAGCCAGCCGTAGAATCCACCTTAATGAGAGACATCCTTTAGATCGAGCATTTAAATTCAGTGGAAACTAGTCAGTTTGCTATATTCATATCAGTACAGAGCAAGATGAGGAACTATGCTCTGACTTTATCCTTTGTGTTCAAAAGTGTGAAAACTGTCAGATAACTCAGTTAAAGTATGATCTGCTTTTTCTTCAGAAAATTCATTGTCACTGCTGTTTGAGTTTGTCATTTTAGCCATGGCTAATCCCAGCTGGTCTCACTATTCCCACAATAAGTTGTTAAAGCTTTGAAATTACATAATTTTGTCTTCCTTTTCAAATAATGTTAAAATTCATCCTCACTAATACAACTGCAAACTGTTCAGTGACTTTTTCTTTCTTCAGTATTAATGATCAGGAAAGTTCATTCACCATCATACGTTATCGAGGGATTCACTGATGAATCCAGCTTTCTTTAATTATTTGACATCGGTGGTCAGCCGGTACTTGCATGTGAAACTGATCTGATTGACTGATCTTATTTTTACCTCAACAAAGGTCTGAAATTCAGTCACTGTCTCCTGTTGCTCTGCTGACTGACAGACATGCCCACCAGGTCATGTCTGCACATTTACAGTTAACAATAGACACCCTGCTTCTGCCAACTTAGGAACTCCTTAATCAGTATCATCCAAAATCAGAATCAGGTCAGAAACTTGCAATTGGTTCAACTGTAGATTTTTTTTATTGTTCAATTTATGGAAATATTTTCCTACAGGGCTTGCAAGAATACTGTCTCTCATAGTTGCTCTGTTGAAGTTTTTTTTTTTTTTTTTTTTTTTCCCTGAGTACTCTAAAGACAACATGAACAATATAGAGGTAGTTTAGGCTAGTGGATTCTCTGGAACTGCATATTTTAGGTGTTTCCCTGCATGAACAGGCTTCATTTATTGAAGACATAGACCTGGATCATGGGCCAGTTTAAAACATGAAGGACGGTGTGCCCTGATGATAAAGTCTTCATTGATTCTAATCACATCAGACAAAATCGTTCTAATCATTGATGGAATTTTGTCAGTTTACTGTTTGTAATTAGACAAAAACGCCAAACTAAAATGTTTTTTTATTCATATTTAATGTTGTAAATTTATTAAGTGTGACAACAAAGAACTCTCTTGTTAGAAAACAGAGCAACTTGCAAGTAAAGGTAAGGTGTGAATACACCTTTAAACACTTTCTGTCAGGACATCATTTCCTAAGATTTTCTTTAATTGGCAATAAAGCAAAATGGTCGATAATCACGTCAGATTATATGTGACTGGGTTTTTACATTTCACAGAAAAATGAACTTCTGTTGTTGTGATAACATGGTTCAGATAAACACAGTGTGGAAAATAAAGCGTAATAAAAGCCACTGAAGTGCAGTGCATTCATAAGCCAGTTTATTTACAGACTCCTTCTACACCACTCATGTTCTATAACAGATTTCTTGATTCGCTTGGTAAAATCTTAAGTTTCAGCTCAGTAAGAACATACACGACCTCTTTCAGACTTGGTTTTGAATGTAGTCATTTCATATCTTCTGTTCTTTATCAAGTGCTGAAATGTGTCCTGGTCCTCCTCCTGCTGATGGATTGGTCTTTGTGTGGCTCCAGAAGTGGGGCTGGATTGACTTGTACTCACCAGTATTACTGCTGGCATTTGTCTCAGAGAGAGAGAGAGAGGAGAGGACAGGAGAAGATGGGGTTAGGATGCAAAGACAGAGATTCCCCTCTCACCACTATCCCCACGCTGTGAACAGAGCTGCTGCTGCTGCAGTTTGTGGCTCCACAGCGCCACTGCAGCGAAGGGAAATGCAGCTTGTTGTTTACAAAGTTTCGGTGTTCCACAGACAGCGCTGCTGACTACAGTGTTGAAGTTATCACTGCATGAACGGTCTCTGCAGCTCAAACTGGGTCGAGGACGGGGAACAGAAAAATGGTCGTTTAAAAATAGCTGCTGGATGGCTACACAAAGCCTGGATCTAATTATAACATTCTGCTGCTGCTGCTGCTAAAGGGGGCTTTCAAATCCGTGGGGCAGATTCTTTACATTACAGTGCATTTCTTGGTGTTGATTTAAAGATGTTTACTGCTTTTATATGCTTTTTAAAAATAAATAAATAAAAATGTAAAACAAGCATTGAAACATGTCAGGTTTTAATAACAATAATTGACTAGAAAACTTCAATCAGTACACTCCTACTATTTTTTGCTAACAGTAAAAACAGTTAGTCCTCCTGCTACTTATAAGAGTGCAATCTGCTGCCAAAACTTGACACATTTAACCTTCCAGCGGTCTTAAGAGACAAGATCATTTGAACTGCACTGACTTGTTTCGCTTTTACAAGGTTTTCTTTGTGTGGTTTCAGAAACTGAAGGACTACTAGTCTGATGGGACAGCACATCCTCACTGTCCACCCATGACATTTGCTGCACTCTTTCTGAGCGTCGTGCTGAGACCACAATTGTGTTAATAAACGCTGATATCTTTGCCTTGCGCCTCTTCTGATATCCTTGGAGGTCAGGTTGGGTTGGGGTGTTTCCCACTGGATAATGGCTGGGGAGACGATGCACATACCATACAGATCTGTAATATGATACATAAGTTGATAGCCAAATCAAGAGAAAAAAAAAGTCTCTTGGAGGCATGCCCTAAAATGTATGGGGCAGTGGCCATTTTGGGTCAGAGGGCAAATTTGGGCCATTTTTTGTATTTACACACATTGAACTTTAGCAAACTCCTCTTTGGGATTTTGAGCCATCGGCTTCATCTTTGGTCAGTATGCTGTTAAGAAATTGGGGATTAAAAGTTATCAAATACATACGTTTTTTGAGCATGTTTACAGGGCTTGACTGACAATCCTAACAATCCTACAAAAACGTCTCTTGGAGCCAAGTTCTAAAGCAAGTAGGAAATCAGCTATTTGGATAAAATTTGTAATTTTGCTCAAATTAGTCAATGAGTGTGGTATTGCATTTTTTCTATTCTTAAAAACAATGGATAGTTATGAGACGTCACACTTTCACGAACTTTGTAACCATGGCAGTCAAATGGGCAGGATTTACTATGGCAACAATGAACAAGCAACAAGCTTGTTGGCAGTGCCGGAGCTCTAGCGGCGGCCACAAGACCAGATCGGCACCGAGCTGTGAGGGCCGCAAACACTGATTCAGCTATAATTTAGGATATTTCTGCTTGTGACCATTTAAGATTAAATGATGTTGAACTAATTAATTAGATGGATAATATCCCCTTTTTCAGTTTTATTCACAGTTGGTACCTCTATCAGATATACTGTACATTTTATTGTTTAATTTGAATCGTTTGTATGATTCATATTTATAAAAAACCCACTGAGTTTTGTAGTTTTCTAATCTCTGGTTGTTGTAAGACTTTAATCAGATGGTAGAGATTTAGCCAGTTAGGATTGTTTTATTCTGTTATCTGTTGTAACAGAGATATGAGAACAGTTTTCATGTACCCTTGCTACCAGGAGGAGTTATAAAATATTTACATTAGGCTCAGAGGCGATTTCACTCCATGTGTGAAAAAGCAATCACTGTGAAACAAGTTTTAAGTGTCCGGACATAGAGAGAATTGTTACAAAATAAACTTTTTTTAAACTGTGTTTAGCAACTCTTAATAGTGGTCAGCACAGCGATTGTAAACATCAGTCTGTGTTTTCTGTATTATTTCCTATTAGTTACTTTAACTAATTTCTTAAAGGCCAGTAGTTGGAGGGTGTACCCCAGAAACCTAGCTAAGCCTGGTGATAGTAGTGCCAGTGAAGTCCACCAGCTGTCTGCTGTGTTTTTGTATTAGAAATGTTAAAAGTTGGCAGAAAATATTAATAGGCAATTATTTGTCATTGGAAGACAATATTGTCTTAAAAAAGCAGACAGTACAACACAATTAAAAGAAATATAAATTTTTTTGAATTCAGTTAAATCTAATAAGGTTCTCAGCCAGTGGATCCAGGGAATACTCTGGTTAAAAAATTGACTGTTTTTTAGTGTGATTAAATTACTTTAACTTTACCAAAGTTGCAAGAGCAGTCACAGAGCAAAGTCTGGACATGCATTGTGTTTGAGATGTAAACATTCACACCGCATGTTATTCTTGCTCACAAATGTATATTCACTCACAGTAAAGCCAGGCCACCTGCCATGCTTTTAATACACTGGGGGGAAACCCTGATAGAAAACACAGTTAAATCTCACTTTCCACCAACGGTCCATGCTGTAAATCTGTAGACACTGCTGAGCCAACATGTCAGAGAAACACACATAACCTTTTCTCCTTTGATGTCCTGGGGGTTATACAGAGTCCACAGATCAGCATTGGCAGCTTTATTCTCCTGTGAAGGTGCTGTGTGTGTCTAACAGTCACAGGATTAAGTCAACACGTCCTATTCTTAAAATTAGCAACAGTAAGTACACAAACATACTAATGCTCTGTCATTTTACATGGTGTGTGTACTGAATGTAACCATTTTTTTGTGCTGTTGCTTAATTCACCACGTTAGATCATCAATTAAGAGTAACCAACGGTTTAATTACCGTACTAATTTAACGTATTTTCCTGATCTTTTCCCAAAACAATTTCCATTTATTACATAGAAAAATGCTAAAAAGCTTTAAATACATTGGAAGTTTGGCCCAGCTTAACCAGAAATCCAATTGAATATTACTTTACTGGCTTGGATTGCTTATTGGTAGGTGAAATACTGAACAATCAGATTAATGTTTTTATGTTTAGAAATATAGTAAAATTCACAATTTCTGGGTGTAAAAACACCTCAAGAATCAGCATGTTACCTGATGCTGTGTTTTGTATTTTAGGCACATGTTCTTTAATTTTATATGATTTTCTTTAGATACATGAGAGGAAATAATCCTGTATTTCAGTGGTTGATGGTCGGATTCACAAATTCTACCTATATCAAAGAGCAAGCAGGACACTGGGTTTTATTTTTGTCTTAGAGTAATTTAGGGAAAAAAAATCTCAAAGAAAAGCAGAGACTCTCTTGAACAGGAAGAAAAGCTATTGCTGGAAAAGCAACAACATTATGACACCTGATGTAAACTCCGTGAAACTGCTCAGTGTTGTGCTGTGAAACCCCAGACCTTGACCTTATGATGGACAGAAAGCAGACATGTACCATCCAGCAAACACTGCAGCAGACTGAGCTCTCCACACTCGGACTCTGGGCTGCTTCACCAAGACCAACAGAACCTACACCGGGTTAATGAGGTGGCTGTTGTCTTTAACCATAAACTGCACTTTATGGTTTATGGTTAACACAAACCAGGGTTCACTTTCTGTGATTCTAAATAAATTCTGAAATAAATTTGTTGAGATGTTTATGGGGTGTAGGAACAAAGCATTTTCCCTTCATGTACGACGGTGTGTGTTGTCAGAGCATTCTTTAGTTTTATTTCTGGTATAGTCACTGGTTGAGACAGAACGATCTCTAGGTAACTGTGATCACATTAACCAAAGCCACACTGGATTAACGCTGTGGCAGCCAGCCTGAGCCGGGCCTTGGATAATACGTGTGTGTGTGTGATTGAAGGAAGAAGCAGAGTTTGACCTTTCAACTCGTTGGGCAGGTATTTTCTCAGAGAACACAGTGGAAGTGTAGTGATAGCTGAGAAACGTGGCTCGGGTTTAACAACCCCAACTGCTTCCAGAAACAGCCGGCTCAAGTTCTGATGGCACTGCACTGTCATTAATCCCAGAATAACACATTGTTGGCAACAGGTGAAAATAAGATCTGTGAGTTTATCAGTGACTCATGTTCTACTAACAATCATTGAGCAGCATAGTCATGTTACATGTTTGCGTAAGCAACATGATTGTTGCCTTAGTTTACGTGGAAGACATAGCACTAGCAAATCATAAAAAGGCCGTGGTGGGTACCGCCACCTAAAAAGATTGCTGAGCTGATCTTCAAGGACCAGTCATTCTGCTAATGCTAACATGTTACACCAACACAGTATTTAGCAGAAGCTAATGCTAAAGTGCTGACGTCAATTCAAATTATATCTGTCCTTGAAAGACTCGAGCACCAATTTAATTTTGACATTACATGATAAAAAATGTCCTTAAATATTGTATTTACGTGTTACGTGTATTTATGTGTACGTCTTTTTCTCTGTAGTCCATGTTTTATGTAGCTCTTTAATGTTTCTTTTTTTAAATAAAGTTCTCCCTTTTCATACTTTAGGGAGCCACTCGGATGAGGAGCTCTATATTTTACATGTATATATGGTCTTACTATGGACATTATTTTGTATTAATATAAACAGTGTATTTCATAAAACACTGCTAAAACATTTCTAGCAGAGTTTCATTAGCATCCACACACTGGCCATCTCTCCCAAGATGAAAATCTCTGAGAAGAGGAAGAGTGTAAATTGTTTCTGTCATGGCTACTCTCTTCCTTTTAAGCTGGTATTCTTCAGTTTTATTTTTGAAATATAACATGCACATATATTCTCGTCTGAAATTCACTCTTATTGTGAGTATGATATCTGTGTTCCTTCACATTTTCTATAAATCACCATCGTAGCCAAAACTTGGTCCTGGTCCTTGAAGATGGGTTGTTAAGCTATTGTTTATTTTATTTTTTATTTTTTTAAAGAAGTTACTCAAAACTTTTGTACACTGATTTAGCAAGAACAGTGGACCATAGTAAGCTAGGACTAAGAGCTAGTGGCTCCTTGTAAGTGGAATCTGAAAATTACATCATCTGCATACTCATCTGTATTGTAGCTGCAAGTCTATTTTTTATTTCTTTTGCAATTCCCAATGTATTTTTAAAAGTCTGGCCGCTAGAGATCTGTAGTATGGCATAAAATTCATATCACGATGTATATTGTGATAGGTGGTGGTAACAATATATCACTATGATTTGTATAAAATAAAATAAAATAAAGAAAAAAAATCACTTGCATTATATATTGAGTGGAATGTATTTGTGTTAAAACTCGTTTAACACTAATTTTTGTGCATGTTATTAGTACATAATATTTAACCGTTTTGTTTTACTTGCTGCCTATTGCTGGTAATGATTGGCTGAAGCGTAATATGAATGGTGACCACCTGGTTAAATCAGTTACATAAGGAAATGAGAAATATCTTTCTATATAGAAACACAATAACTATACCTGAGCCATATCCAGATAATTGACGTTTTGCCCCTGCGTTTTTAACGGGGTCTTCCTTTGTGCTCTCAGCCATGCTGCTTCCTCTTTCATTTGCTTTGATACGTCATCAACAACCATTACTGCAGTTAGCTGGCAGACTGCAGATCTGTGGCCAAATTTCTGTTGTTTCTACCAGTTACCATTTATACCGCCTTGTTTCTACTGGCAGCCATATTGTATTTTTTGTGGTTGAGTTTTTAAAAATCCTTTAATTTTCTTGGAATTGTTCCTGCTTGTGGGGGGTTTATATCTGTTAATTTAAAACTTTAGTCTTTCAACTTCCACTAATGAGTGGCGTTACGATTTTCTCTTTGTCTCTGTGAAATACACTATGTCTGTCGCCGTAGTACTAACTGGTAAATGTATTTACTGAGGTGGTCTGAGACCTGAATATAGATGTGAGCTTCAAGCTGGAATCAGTTATTCTAGATGGGAAGTAGTTTTTCTGACGCTGCAACGTTGAGTCTTTAGAAAATCAAATGGTCAGAAATCAGATGTGAATGGTTCATAAGCTGTAACTAGCTAACAGTTGGCCTCTAATGATAATGGGGTCAGAATTGTATTGTCGTCTGCCTCACATCCATATGACTGTCAGTTTTATTTTTGAGTCTGAATTGTGCTTTGCATTTGATTGAAATTATTAATACACCATACTGATTAGTCTTATTAGAAACATTTTTTGTTCCAGAAATTTTTATGAGCCCAATATAATAAACAGTGTTTGTTTATTTCCCTGCCACTGATGAAGCTCCTCTCTGTGTTCCAGGCTAGAAGTGTGTGTGCTGACCTCATGGTGTAACCGGATTAAAAATGAGCATTAGCAGTGATGAGGTCAACTTCCTGGTCTACAGATACCTACAGGAATCAGGTATCCATCCCCACTTCCACCAAAAGAATCTGATAGACTCTTCCACTACTTTACATTCAGACTTGACACCTTGCCACCTTACAAACATTATTTACACAAACACATCATCACACCTTGAAAGAACCTTCATAGTGAGTGATTTTCTGTAAGGTGATGAGATGTTTACTAAACACTGTGAATGTGGGTTAGAAAAGAGCAAAGGCAGGAAGGAAACCACACAGACGCTTTTAGATGAGCTGTCCAGTGTTCCAGGTTTGACGAAGACCCAGAGCTTCATTTCTAATTTGTTTTCATTTTATTTCTTTTTGGCTGTCATTTGATGAGTCAACATAAAATGTGGAACAAAGTGTTAGTGTCGACCGAAAGTGACAGAATTTTATAAATTTACTTCTGGGAGTCCACTGATCACCCAGACAGTCATTAAACTAATTAGTTGTAGCCAGAAATATCTGCCATTCTTAAATATTTGTATATTTCATGTTCACAGTAGATTTTCTGTTAAACATGGATTTACTTCATGTTTGTCACAATAAAAGTCAAAACAAGACGCACAGAAGTAACTTTTCATCATTCAATCTTCAAAACCTAAGTTCAAAAAACTTTAATAACGGGTTCTGTTTTCTCTTGGTGCTTGGTTTCCATGGCAATGCTGTTAAACACCCTCTCTGTTGTGCTCCTGTTTGTCAGGGTTCTCCCACTCTGCATTTACATTCGGCATAGAGAGCCACATCAGCCAGTCCAACATCAATGGAGCTCTGGTGCCCCCTGCTGCCCTCATCAGCATCATCCAGAAGGGCCTGCAGTATGTGGAGGCTGAAGTCAGCATCAACGAGGTGGGAAACAAGCCCCTCCCCTTCATGCTACACCTGGTCCTGCTGCAGAGCGCTCCATCTTTGTTCAGCTCTCACTTCCTGTCTCTGTCCTCTCCCTCTCGCTCCGCAGGACGGCACGCTATTTGACGGCCGACCCATCGAGTCTCTGTCGCTCATCGACGCAGTGATGCCAGACGTGGTCCAGACGAGGCAGCAGGCGTACCGGGACAAAATGGCCCAACAGCAGGCTGCGGCCTCGGCGCCGGCGTCGGCCGCAGGGGGCAGCATAGCCGGCAACGCCAAGAACGGAGAGAACACTGCCAACGGGGAGGAGAACGGAGCCCACGCCTTAGCTAGTGAGTAGGAGCTCTCCGGTTAGCAAAGCCACGGCCCACATCTGCTGGGTGTGTGACACGTTTAACTGTGTCCACAGACAACCACTCAGATCTGATGGAGGTGGATGGAGACGTGGAGATCCCTCAGAACAAGGCCATGGTCCTAAGGGGCCACGAGTCAGAGGTCTTTATTTGTGCCTGGAACCCAGTGAGCGACCTGCTGGCGTCTGGGTCAGTTCCTCTCCTACACGCAGTTTACATCAGCTAGAATCTGGAAGATGTAACGTGTGTGTATGTGTGTGTCTAGGTCTGGGGATTCGACGGCTCGTATCTGGAACCTGAGTGAAAACAGCACCAGCAGCTCCACACAGCTGGTCCTGAGGCACTGCATCAGAGAAGGAGGACAGGACGTCCCTAGCAACAAAGACGTCACCTCGCTGGACTGGAACGTGAGTTCATGCTAACAAGCTCTGAGGTCCAATTAAAGCCTCTGTCTTCAGACCAGATCATTTAACCAACCAGAGCAGTTCTGGGTAGGACAGATTTACAGACAGAAGATGTTTTGTCTTTAATGTTTTGGAGAGTTTAGCTTAATATATTAATATTAATAGTTGCTCTCAGTCTCAGTTGATGGGATATTTTCTGTATCCTCCAGTTAACATCTAATCGATTACTAAGTTAATTAACATTTATTTCAATAATTAAAGACAATCTGATGAATTGTTATAACCTTACAGTCAAGTAACTATTACTTTCAGTTATTAAAATACTGTGTATATAAAAATAACTTTAAAATTTGACTTTTAAGGTGTTTTATGAATTTTCTGACACTCAAGGGATTTCACTCCCCTAATGAGGGAGTGACATCATAAAATGGTAGATGGCTAAAATAAAAGTTTCAGCATAAAACGTGATATGCATCGATGAGGACTAGATCACTGTCACTTTACTGAAACTTCCTCTGGAACAGGAATGGACACAAATGAGATGATGAATAAGTACACACCGACACACACCAAGCTGTCATGGAGGACTAGGCAGGTTACCATGGTGACTCAGCGTCAGCAATATGGATGTCGGTTTTTGTTTTTCCAGACAGATGTTGGTTAATAAGTTGAGCATGAATCTGCAGCTCAGCCTGTATCAGTAATGTTTGTGTTTGTGTTGCAGAGCGAGGGCACCCTGCTGGCCACAGGCTCATATGACGGCTTTGCCAGGATATGGACAAAAGACGGTGAGATGGCGCTGATGGAAGTAAAAAATGTTTGTTCACCATCAGCTAGTTTTCATCATCATGTCCCTGGATCCTGTAATAACTCATCTCATTGCTATTGCGCCTATTTACTGCCATCTAGTGGCAGCATTATGTAACGTCTCAGTGTCAGCTGATATCAGCTTTTGTTGTCGTCTTGCAGGTAATCTAGCCAGCACTCTGGGGCAACACAAAGGCCCCATCTTTGCCCTGAAGTGGAATAAGAAAGGCAACTTTATTCTGAGTGCAGGAGTCGACAAGGTAAGCACATGATGAGAAGCTGATAACGTCTGAACTCTGACACACAGCAGAGCTTAATTCATCCCTCTATCTGTTCCTACAGACTACAATCATATGGGACGCTCACACAGGAGAGGCCAAGCAGCAGTTCCCCTTCCATTCAGGTACAGCAGGGGCTCCTATGGGTTGTATAGGGATTGTTTGGGTCTCGTTGAACTCGCCAACATCCTGCTGTCCTTCTCCCACAGCTCCAGCTCTGGATGTGGATTGGCAGAGCAACAACACGTTTGCTTCCTGTAGTACGGACATGTGCATTCACGTCTGTAAACTGGGACAAGACCGGCCTATTAAGACATTCCAGGGACATTCAGTGAGTAACGTGGAGGCAGATACTCTCTGTGGTTTTAAATCATAGGTTGAAACCGATGTTATTCTGTCTCTACATGTCCTCATTTCTCTCTCTCTCTGCAGAATGAAGTTAATGCAATCAAGTGGGACCCTACGGGGAACCTGTTAGCATCCTGCTCAGATGATATGACGTTGAAGGTAAAACATATCGTCTCCGTTCCACATAAAACACAAGTTTTACACCCCTACAGTCCGAGTGCCCCTGTTGCCGTGGGCAACAGCATTTCCGCAGACATAAGCATTCCAAACGCATACTGTACATGAAGTAATACTTGATAAGGATACCAATATAGCATATCCACGTAGCAAGGAGAGGCTCATCCAAATGATAGTTTAACTAATGTTTATGGTTGCTGCTTTAGGGTTAGCGCAGCTAGCTTTTTAGCTAGCGGTGCTTACCACTGGCCAAGTGTAATATCAGTTCAAACTAAACAGCTAAACATCTTTGTTTAGTTTCTTTTGCACATGTTGACTGTGGATGTTCAGCTTAAGGGGTCATGAAACCTGGAAGGTGACAGTTTTTTGTTGTGTGATGTGTTTTCAGATCTGGAGTATGAAGCAGGACTCATGTATCCACGACCTGCAGGCCCACAGCAAAGAAATCTACACCATTAAATGGAGTCCTACTGGACCGGGAACCAACAATCCCAGTGCTAACCTCATGCTAGCCAGGTGAGTGTGTTCATGTGAGAAGACTGTGCATCACTGGCTGTGTTTCCATTATGAATGTGTGAAAATCTTTCTCTATATTCTTCTAATGTCAAAAAACACAATTTTACAATTGCATTAGAAATTAACTTAAAATTACATGTAAGTCTGTTTATGTAAAAAGTCATTAAAATTATGAATGTAAACAGTTACATGAGGTATATTCATAATTCAGTCAGTGTTACATCTGACCGATCAGCCAATCAGAGGAGATGTTGGTGTTTTATTCAGGTAATGGAGCAACAAGCCCCGCCTACTTGGGAGCAACTACATATGAGGCATTTTGTGGAAATTGTAGTTGGTGATTTTACAGAAAAGTTATGGATTCAACACCCAACTTGAGCTGCTTCTTTTTACTGCATTCTGTTTGTCCCCCGACTTTTAAACAGGTTCTGCTAGTCTAGCCAAATGTTTTATTTCAGTAACTTTAACCAGCTGTGTGTGTGTGTGTGTGTGTGCTGTCTGCAGTGCATCGTTTGACTCCACGGTGCGTCTGTGGGACGTGGACCGGGGGATCTGCATCCACACGCTGACCAAGCACCAGGAACCGGTGTACAGCGTGGCGTTCAGCCCCGACGGGCGCCACCTGGCCAGCGGCTCCTTCGACAAATGTGTTCACATCTGGAACACACAGGTAGGCAGACGAGTCTGTAGATGGTGCGACCGTTTATCTTGTGGCCTCACACAATACCTTCTGCCTCCAGACGGGGGCGCTGGTGCACAGCTACAGAGGGACGGGCGGATCTTCGAGGTGTGTTGGAATGCAGCGGGAGACAAAGTGGGAGCCAGCGCGTCAGACGGATCTGTGAGTACGCAGGGCTGCGAGTTGGCTGCTCATTGCCGTAGCGATGCCCCAGCTGACCTCCCGCTCTTCTTTTCCAGGTGTGTGTATTAGACCTGCGGAAATAGAGCTGCTGTTCGCTGGAAGCCATGGACCGACCATGAATGTGTACATAGCCAAATGACTGTCCCTGCCTGCCCTGCGTACTGCTCACGCTTAGGCCCCGCCCACCGACTTACAGGAAGCAGGACACAGGAACAGGAAGCGAGTACCGACACAGCAGGTCCACACACAGGGATAAAGTGACAGATGGACAGAGTGGCGCCCCCCTCTGTTGGGTCAGACTCTCAGAGAGAAGCAGAGGCGGGATGCAGCAGAAACGGAGCAGAGACGTGACGGATCGGAATATTTACCAAAATATGGAAGCTGTTTGGCTTTTTGATCTGGGAAACATTCCCATCGTCATCAAAATGTAAAACAATGAAAACGTGTTGATCTATGTTACTAGTCAGATCTTATTGTGGACATATCGGCTCCTCCACCACAGATAGGATGGCACTTAGGGTTTCTTTTTTTTTTTTTAAATTTCAGATCTCTTGTTCTATATTTTTTATCATGTGGGAGGGTCAAAGGTCATGGAGACATCCCCCTTGTGCCCCCCAGGCAGGTGGCAGCGCCTCACTAAGCGCCACCATGCTGATCAAACTCTGGATTCCTCTGATTTATCCACACGGGCAAATAACACATGATGTCCCCCCCTTATACCTCCTCCCTGTTCTGACCTGGAAGCTGCAGTAGAACCAGAACCGGGTCCAGACTGACTGCTGGTTTGTTCTGATTTTTAACTGGGAGCACTGGGAGCTCTGTGTGTTTTCTACTGTTTTCCATGTCATTTTTACAGCTTTTTAAATTAAATGGAATAGTTTCCCTTTTTTCCAGTCATAACTTGTTTCCATTCAGCAGTACGGCGCCCTCCGGTGGCTGAGGGAAATGTGGCTAGAATATTTCCAGCCTGGCAGCAGATGTCATCTCTGTGTATTTTAGTCAGTACAGTGTACCAACGCTCCAACCATTAAAGGGTTTCCACTGAACCAGTTCCAGTGTGAAACTGGCACTAGTGCTGTTCTTGACAGCAGTAGTTTGTGTTTCAACTGGTTGGGCTGGGCCAGAACTTCTCATGGAGACCAATAATAACAAACCAAAACTTTGCATACACCATGTTTGAACCTCTGAAGTCTAGCTCTGGTTTAGTAATAAGCACTTAGCTGGCAGAAAAGACCCAGTTAGAAAACTTGAAATATTCACTAAGTCTCTTCTTGGAGCTGCACCAATAAATCAAGCTGAATTTACTCAACTTTGGGAGCTGATTGATCAGCTGATACACACATTGAAAACCAATCTTATCCACTTTCACATCAGAATCCGTCTCGTCCTGTGAGAGAGGACTGACTGACCACCAGGTCACGTCTGCACATGCATGATTAGCAGTGGTCACCTCTTCAATGTCTTAGTGACTTTTAGCAACTATTCGGACAAAGATATTGGTATCTGCCAAAATTGAAATCAGCAGGATTTTGCTCCTCTAGTCTGTTTGATTCTCTCTTCATTTTTGCAGAAATTCTTGTCTTGTTTTTGCTAACAGGTTTGATTTCTACGGCCAGCTGTTTGGCTTTTCTGTCCTCTGTTCAGCTGAGCTGTTGCTCAGAGCAACAGGATGTTTCAAGTCAGCAGCTGAGGTCAGGACAGGAAGGGCTGTAGAAATCCAGTTGGTGCAAAACTCTTTACAGGTTTCAACATTAATAAAGCAAAAAAAAAAACGTCCTAGTCCAACCAATGTTGTCGATCCTAAATAAGTTGGTTCATATCAGAACGAAGGAGCTTTAAACCTGGTGTGAACATCTGGGCTGATCAGTTGTTGTATTACTAAAGAAAACGGATGGAGATTTTTTTTTTTTTTTTTTGTCACAACTTCACCTGATTACAATTGTCTATGTTGTGTCGGCTCCAGTTTCACTGGTTGTTACCCCTCAGCTTGCTTTAAGCAGCACCGGTCCCAGTGTAGTGGTGGACCTGGACAGACTGGGACAGACTGGAACGGTACTGGTACCGTTCCACCAGCTGCAGCAGGAAAACATTTCATCCCCCAGACGCTGTTCCAGACATGCAGTCCCCACAATCAGCTGGAGATGTTCACGTCTCTTTAATGATGACTGAGCTGGCTGAAAAGGAGTGTTTCCATGGCGACCACACATCCTCTGTGTTTTGCCCGTGCTCATGCAGGTTTCACGAAGGAAGAACTAATGAGCTCTTAGCAGCAACCTGAGCTGTTCAGGTCTGCTCCCTGCATCATGACCTCTGACCTCCAGTCTGCTCCTCACCAAACCTGCTCAGTTTTCTACTCTTCTAAAGCCACACTTTGTCATTTCACTCATTTGGAAACATGAGGCGAGCAGATGATGGTTTGGTTCTTTTTACCCTTACAGCAATTAACCACTAAATGAATCGGTTTCCATAACAACTTGATCTGTTGGAAACATTTGTCCAAGTGGCAGAGAAACACATTTTCTCTTTAACGCTAAAATAAAATAAAAAACAGGATTGCAATGAAACATGAATGTAATTCTCCAACCAAGCAACAGATCTGGAAACAGCAGATGTTTGACGGGAGGATCAGATCTGGAGGCGGAGCTGGTTACCATGGTTGCAGCGTTTTTTCTTTTTTTTAACTGTTGACATGGTTTATACATGAAACTGAACACAGGACATTTACAGAAAATACTCTGGGTGCAAAACCTAGCTGCTTTTTTGTCTCTGAAATGTTAAAAATATCAACTCTTTCTACTTCTGATCAAATTAAAAAAGGAAAAATGAGCGGATCTTGTAAGCTTTACTGGACCAAAACCTTCCAGAAGCTCCTCCCTCTGACAGCTGCTGCTGCTGAACGTTTTGTTTCCGCCTCCCCAAGCAGAACTCTGGACTTCTGGACTCCACAGATTGATTCATGTTCCTGTTTTATGTCTTGTGTGTGATATTTTTTATTTTTGTTTTGTTTTGTTTGTTTTTCTTGACTGTATTTGAAGTTCTGAAATCCAAACCTTCAAGCGGCCATCTTGGACACTGCTGAAGCTGCGTTCTGGTCTGGATCAGTCCCCAGGGCTCCATCGGCGCGTTTTCTGTTTTTCTTTGCAGCTTGCATCTCATCCATCTGTGTCATCATTTAAGTCAGATCAGTAAAACTTCAGTGCAGAATAAAATATATTTTGATAAGAGGTTTGAGTTTTGATTTTTCTGTGTGGGGGGGAAATGAAATGTGAGCGTTGGGGGGGGGGGAACGAGACAAAAAAAAAAAAAACACCATAGAAGAAATCAGTGACAGTCGTGTTTGTTTTATTTTATGTCAAAACACAGAATTGATTTTGGGTTTATGAACCAAATAAAACTTTGAATTCAATGTTCTTGAGCACTTATGTTAGTTTTTCTCAGTTGCCAACATTTTCAAAATAACAGTTTATGCAACAACAACAAAAAGCAAAGTTAAAAATCCTTATGGCGGCCATATCCTTTAGGTCAATGCTTTGGGAATGTTATACATAAAGAACATGAGAAGTTGAATGTCCAGAATGTTAAAACAATGGTTTCTACAGTTTTTCTACAGAATTGAACTTTTTACTCTAAAACCTGAAAAAGGTTAAAGATTTGAAGCCTTCAGGATGACGGGACAACGTCCCACAGTTGTTCTGCATTTCCTGGATTTACCTCAGAACAGCTTGTTGGACGTCACCCTGCAGGTTTTCTGCTTCAGAACCGCAGTCCATAATCCAATAAATAAATATTAGGATGCAATCAAAAGGCCCAACATGGAGAGTTCAGTTATTAAAAACACTTTATTTAATCCCAGTGTGATTATAAAACATCACCACCATATGAAACCAGCGCCTCGGTTCATCAAAATGTTCCACTCAAAAACACTCAAAAACCACAATCCAAGGTCACTTTGTTCTTTGAGACAAAAGCTCCACAGTCACATTGTTGAAGACAAAAGGTTACAGTTTGCCAATTTGTAATTATAATAGTGTAGCTTAAAAAAACTGTAAAAGTGTAATATTTCTTGCCAGTCGTCTCAGAAAGCGACACACTTTGTTTTCATTTTTTTCTATTTCAAAAGTTTCTGAGGTGACTGGTGAGGAATGTTACACATTTATCCAATATTGACGTTTTTTAGATGTACCTGAACTAACTGCAGAACTTGGTTCACCTTCAGTCCATGTTAATGGCAGTTTTCCTTCAGTTTCAGTGATTTTCTGGGTTTTTGTGGTATTACCAGGACTAAGCTCATTCCAGATGAGCACCTGCCTTTTCTGCACTTCCTAAACGCTTTTCCCTTCAAGGACTTTTGAAGGACACTGTTGTTGTGAGTGAAGTCCATAATGTCTCCGTTCCCAAACAGGACTTCACCATGACCAGCATCTAGAGCCATCAGATGCCCAGTTCCACCAGGGGTCTGCTAACTGCTGCCGCTGCTATTCTGAAGGAGCTGAGTGAAGGAAGAGAAAGCTCAGCTGGAGACTGAACCTCAGAGGAGGAGCTTTGTGAAAATAGGCAGCAATTTGTCAGAATGAGTGTTTAAGCACCCCCAAATGGTTGCCATGGAGATCTAAGGATTTCTCAAACAGGCATGAAAGAATCAAAGCAACACTACAGGTATGTTTTTGATGAAGGAATAACATTATAATATTATGTAATATAAAAAAGACAGATAATTTTACATAAGACCAGAAGCAAACAATGTTACATAATGTCTTCTGGATGACTCAGTGTTTCCTTATCTTGGCAGATATCAGTGAAACATGCATGAAGATGGATTATTCAATGTTTGGCAGCAAGTGAGGAGAGGAGGAACCCCACTCCAAATAGTTCCAGTTTGGTAAAGTCAAACTGGACTTTACCAAACTGGGGCACACATGTGCACGCCCAGCGTGTGTTGAGCGTGCACATGTGTGGGTGTGTGTCTCATTTACTCGGGGGTCCCACACTGACACAATGAAAATGATCCCAGTACATGACTGGGGCCTCATGTACAAAGACTGGCAGCCAGAAGATTCATCCAGAGGAACGACACTGACCCCGTCAAGCTACATGATGACATATTCACATTGCCTTGTTGATGGACATGAGAAAGTGTTAATGGCCTGGAAGGAATTACTATATACCATCCATCCATCCATGCAGACAGATGGCAGGCAGACATACAGACGTGTGCATTTTAATGTGTTAAAAATTTCAGCACAATTCATCACACTTTTGTTATTTTCCGTACAAGAACCCAGAGCAGGAACCTTCGTTTTGCGTTTCTGGTACACCCGTAAATCTGACGCACCAGCGAAACTCACAAACAGTGACGTGATTGCATTTCTGGATAAATCACAGCCATAAACGTCTGACCCATCACACAGCGCATCACACAGAGCTCTGTGTGAAAACATTCATCAACAGTGTGGAAGCCGGCTCTCATTGACGGAATCGTGTGACAGAAAATGCGTCCTCTTGTTCACATGTTCTCCTCTTCTCACCAGGCCAGGCCAAACAGACAGAACTCTGTGTGTGTGTGGTGTCGTGTGATTGGTCAGAAGTGTGTGCTGTGTTTTATCCAGACAGTAATGTTGACATTTCGCTTCAACAAGCCCACTTCCACTGTTTGGAATCCAAATCCATGAGGAAAGTCTAGAAATGTCTGAGACTCCAATTCCTTAAAGTTCCTCAGCTTCCTGCATCTACATAACTGTTGGCTGTCAGATGCCTACTTACATGCATTTACATATTTAATCATTTAGTGTTGTGCTTTCAGTTCCATGTGGATCTGGATTTATCAAAGAAATCTGCATTAATTCATGTGTACCCAAAGCTTCCTACATCTGACTCGTACAAAGAAATATATTAGGGCCATTTGTACATAGAAAAAAAGAGGAGTCAATTTCAGACAAAAAAAAAAAAAACAAGAAAAAAAGCTCAGAAATGAGAAATGAGATTATTCTTGGAGATTTTCCAGAAAAAACAAAGAAATGGTGGAAATTTGTGAGAGAAAAAACTCAAATGTTGAGATCAATCTCAGAAATGTTCTAAGTAAGCACTCCAAAAGTCAAAATGTTGAGTTTCAAAAATCTAAAAATGTACTGAGATTCAAAAGTTGAACATTTTTTTAACTTTTGAAACTCAGAAGTTTTTTGGATCCAGTTTACTCCTCTTTGTTTCTGTGATTGTTTGTGTTTCCTTCATGACTGAGCAGAAAATCCACACCAGGCTTTGTCCATGAGGCTCTGGTGGGGAGGAGAAGGGAAAAGCACCACTGAGGCCATGATAAATACAGAAGTAGATTGAAAGTGTAGTGCAATGACAATGAAATATTTCTCAAAAATGGAAAATATGGGTTTAAAGTGACAAGAAGAAGAAAGCACTTGCTCCGCTGCAGCTCGGTGGCATGTTGACACTGAAGCGCTCAGAAGAAGGAGGACAGATTTGCTGCTGTGATGCTTCCCGTCACGTTGTAGACGTGCGGCTCCGGCTCAGGGCCGTAGTAAGGCAGGTAATGTGTCACGTCTGCCAATGTCTGCAGGACGTCGTAGATTACTGCAAACAGGAAGTACGTGGGCAGCAGCCAGGTGAGGCTGAACACACACTCCCCCACTGGCAAAGGGACGGCCAGGTGTCTGGAAACCAGGAGACAGAGCAGCGCTTGAATGCAACGCAGGGACACCTTGTGAGCGGGCGGCTCATCTGTTCAGGTACTCACTGGAATCGCTCTTCTCTGGACTCCCTCAGCATGATGAACACAAACAGGCCCACTTCAGTGTTGAGGGAAAACGAGACAACTTTGTCCAACATGACAACAAAACCCTGAAGTAGGTGGAGAACAGATTATTCCCACAAATCTATGGGCTCATTACTCTGTGTGCGGGCGTGCACGTGTGTGTGTGTGTGTGTGTCTCATTTACCCGGGGGTCACACACTGACACAATGAAAATGATCCCAAATCCAAGCAGGGAAAATCCAAGCTGGGCGAAGCTGCGAAACAAAAAGACAAAACCGGAAAATGAATCGACTTTAAAACCAAAACAGATTATGCTTCACTTTTCCAACGTCTGTCTCTGTGTTACACTTCAGCTCTAGGAATGCTGATGATTCACTGCAGTGAAGCAAATCAAGTGACATATGGCTGGATCAGGTTTTAACAAAGACAACACCTGGACAACAACACGATACTTGCATGTAATTGAACAGATGAGCGCGGTGCCTTCGGGCGTCAGTAAATTGAATGAACCAGACTGCAGCAGCTCCATGACTCTCTAACTTTGACTTTCTACTCATGTCAAAACAGAAGCACTGAGTTCCAGTGAGCCTCCAGTTAACTTGGATCATCTGGGCTTTCCCTCATTGTGTAAATAGACACTAATCATATTCTATGTAAGCTTCTGATTTTGAAGACAAATAAATCTTTGGTTATCAAGCTATCAAAAGTGAATTATTCCTGAACCTGCCCTGACTGCTATAACCCAACAGAAGTTGTTTTTTTAGGCTACAATAAAGAGATTTCTGACTGACATTTTGGAGCTTTCCTTGTTCTTAGATTGAACATGGACTCTCAGCTATCATCATTTAAACTCTCCGCCAGACAAGCCGTCCTGTCTTACCTCCTGGCGGAGCAGCGCTGGTGTTTGCTTGGCGAGTTTCTCTCCCAGGCTTCGGCCAGCCACTGCAGCCGGCTGCTCCACACAGAGCTCACCAGACCATCCACTGGAAGGAAGGAAACACATTGTCGGAACCAAACCCAGCAAAACGTTTCGCAGCTCAGAGCAACCCCAGCAGGTCTGCAGTCAGGGGACTGTCCCATCTACTGACAGCTGAAATGTCCGGAGCCTCTGTCGCGGCAGCAGAACTCACTGGTATGCTTCATGGCCGATCCCATCACCAGGAAGGACACGGTGATGCTGATGGCGATGAACACCTGGATCAGCTGGGCCACCCAGGAGTAGGCCCTGTAACGCTCATTAATGATCTACATGGAGGGGTGGAGGAGGTGGAGGTGGATGTCCAAATGACAATGAAGACCCGACAAGGGTCCAGATAGACAGTGTTTAGAAAATCACAGCTCATACAGTGAGTGACATATTAGCCTTAAAACGCTCACAGGTTTCAATATTCATGTTTCATAAAGACATGAATGTTCGTCCAACATTCTAACGTGGAGAGTTTTCAGCTCCATCCGTCAAAAAGTTCAACTTTGGTTGGTTTTAGCTTCTTCCACAACATCACACCCCCAACCTGCTGATCTATTCCGTTTCACTGTAAACCATAAGGTCAGACTGGTTGTCATGTCAACAGATACTTCTGAGAGGTAGATCTGAGCCGCCTGACTGAAGCTGTCCATGCCAGGTGAGTCCAGGTGAAATGCTCCACGTTTAGATCTACATGGTTCCTTCAGCAGCTTCGACCTTTGGATGTTTTTAACTCTGCTTTAACCCTCTCCATTTCCTGGTCTGCTGTGTTTATTAGTCTTCATGATACACACCGCTTCAGACAAGCTAAAGTCCATGTTAGCCTATGAGAATACGTCAAAACAACCACCACTTTTTGTGAGGCATTAAAGTTAATAAGACAAGACGATTTCTACTGGGAATTGTGCCAAAGGAAGTATATTGATATTCTGGCGCATCAGTTACCACAGAATGTAACCTCAAGTCTCCGTTTCCCATGGACACACACACAAATACAGTTTTGTCAAATCTCCTCTGTGGTCGGAGCTTTCATTAACAATTATTTTTAGCGATATTAAAGGCCAGAACATAAACATATTTCTGTCTATGTGTGGACTGAGATTAAATCACAGTCTTTTTAGTTTGCTGATTTCAACTGGTTTCACAAAATACACTGAGCCATATCAGAGTAAAAGGAGCGTTTTACAGTTTTCAGATTTGTACTCGTATGAAATGTTGAAAATGTATTCTTCAATAAAGCACCACCACAGGTTGACCTACTAACTAAAATCTGTTGGGGTGTGAGAGGCGCTGAAGGACAGCAGAGCTCTACATGTGGAAGCACTGAGGGGAGAATATTGACTCCATCCTTCCAGGTTGTGTGACCTGGAACTGGGACTAAATGAGCTGGCCAGCCCCTGCAGCTCTCTGCTGTGTGGTTTTATTAGCACCACAGGTGGCTGTTTACAGAATAGAAGCATTGTTTTCTGGCTAATTGAATCCAAACACTGGTTGATCACATTTTTGTTACAGTTGACTTCATCCTTTATTGTAATCCACGGGCCTCTTGGAGCGCTCACCGGCTGCCAAAACCTCTACAGCTTCTCATGCTATTCATTTATGTTTGTCAGAAAAACACAGAGGAAAAAATATAGAAGAGCTAAACCTAGCATTAGTTTTATAAATGGTTCTATTTAATGTAGATGAAGTCAGTTGCATATGAATTATGGATCTTTACATCAGCTGACTGATGAGCATTCACATTTATGTACAAACACACTCATACACTAGAGTGTATTTCCTCCATGGGAAGATATGGAAAGGTTTCACAGATGATAAAAACTGAGTTGTATCCAACCTAGCCACATTGCAGCAGCATTGCGGTACTTGATAATGTAGCAAGCAGAGTTAGCGTCAACCTGAGGATTTGTCCTAAGAGGCAATTTGTCAATAAGTTACTAAATGTGTTTATGATTCGACTGATCAGGTTCAAATGATGATGAATGAAGCTGAGCTCCTTCTACTGTGTAGTTCTAACTGTAATCAAAGCTCCCACGTTTTCACATATCTCCGTGTCACTACAATGGATTGTTTAGCTTAAACTAAACATCATTTTCATAGAAAAAGCTCAGCAAAATAAAATTTGGACTCATTTTCTAATTTCTTGATTTTATCGTAAACTGAAGATTCTTGCGAGGTCTCACCTTTGTCAATGGAATGGTAGCTATCTCTCCAGCCTTTTCAGACCTGAGGAGAAATCATACACACACACACCACACAAACAGTAAATGTTGATTGATCTGAAGAATACCAAAACATTTCTCACATCAGCAACATGTTTAGCAATGCCATGTCTAATGGTATTGTGTGCATAAAATCTGTAAAGCATTAAACAACAATCAAACCACCCAGGTTACATTAGGTGTGGATGAAATGGGACCTGGCAAATGTGAGAAAAACCCATAATCAATGAATCCAAAATGGAACCATCATGACAGCCAGAAGAGCGTTTGTTGAACCAACATCCTGCCAGGAGAGCAGCCTTCTTGTTAAAGCAGCAGCCATTTGTGACAAGGCTGCCAGATGGGCTCTGTGTGTGGGTGCGTGTGTGTGTGTGTATACATCAGCAGAAGACCATGTGTAACAATAAGGAGAGTATTACAGAACTAGAACTCATCCTTAGAATAATAGTGTCAGAAGTTCTTTTTATGCTGTTTTCATTAAAAGAAAAATAGCATAAAATGCTATTTTTGAATTCTTGAAGATATTTGAGGGAAAGAAAGGAGCAGATAAGAATGTTGTAATTCTGGTAAGTTCTCATGTTATTTACTAGTGTGATCATGTAATGTTGATATGATATCGGAGGGGCCCCAAGGTTGAGCCTTGGGGAACCCTTCACGTGATTTCTGTCATCTGTGATGTAAAGTTACTAACAGGCCTGATTTCACACTAGAGTTAAATGCTTAGTGTGATTTCTGGTGCTGAAAGCTGACAGGTCCAGGAGGTTCTGTAACCCAGAATCCCTCTTCTGTTCTTTGTATTAGTCTCTTTAAAAACTCCTGCTCTTTCTGAAGCCCCGCCTTCAGGTAGTCATCACAGCATGGCTCCTTTAACAATTGGCCAGAATCTGATGAATTCAACAGAGTTCCACCAGGTATTTGCTAATTGCTGCTGGCTAGTCTGAAGGGGCTGAGTGTGCATTCCTTTCCCACTCCAGGTTTTTGATGGAGAGGGGGGAGGAATGCTGCTCTGTGAGGCAGAAGCTCTAGAGGTTGAAAACTGCAAGTCAGAGGAGGAGCTGCATCTCGAAGGCGGAGCTAAGTCCACTAAGGCATTTTGCACAGCTGAATGGTTGCCATGAGAGATTGAGGGATTTGTCAAACATATGAAAGAATCAAGGCAACACTCCAGGTTTTTGATGAGTGAATAACGTAACACGACAAAGCTAAAAAAAGTTGATTTGACATAATACTGTCCCTTTAACACACCAGAATGCAAGAATTTGGAGGGTTCAGATGAGTGAATACTTTTAGCAGGATAATACAGCTAGTTCCTTAGTTTATCTTTCCAAGACTCTATTAAAAGTCTGACTACATTTTTTCTTCTCACTAGGAGGTTTGGCTCTCAGAGTGTAGAGAAACATCAGAAAGTGAAGGAATGGCCTAAATTATAAATGTGCTACCAACAGAAAGAAAAGGGAAAGCACAGCCAGTTACTGATAAATCTGTGAATCACTCCTTCCATTCTAAACTCTAATGCTATGTATTTGTCTTCAGCACAGCAAGTTTAGATAACAGAACTGAGAACTCCTCTTCAAAAGCAGAGAAGGACTCTAAGGCTGTGATCACAGCTACAGGATGCTACTGTGGGTAAAATAACTGCTGAAGATTTTTTTCCACTTTAATATTTCTGATGGGGCCAGCGAGATCAGATTAACACCAGATGTCGGCGATGACACAGAGAGCATGATCAACACATACAAATAAATCACAGGAAGTTTATCTACTAAGTTATACTTAAAAAAACACAGTTGAATATGATGTGAAGAGTCAGAGGGCAGTCAGTGCTGCCCTGATCTGATCATCATGGAGCGTCTTTAAGAATGTGGGTTGTGGACGTGAGCATTAGCACTGGGGACCCCCTCACCATCCGCCCATTCAGAGCAGGTAGGGCTCTGTGGATCTGAGTCCTGCTTCTCCTCTTCCTCCTTCTTGGCCTTCTGTAACATCATCTCTTGCTCTGTAGCTTTCATGTTCCACCACATTCAATTTCTGCCTGACCACATGCCCTCAAGATGAAATTTTTATATGCCTTAACTCTCCAGTTGCCTCTGCTTTCTTCTCATCTGAGGTCAACTTCCCATCATTCTTGAGCTTTGCTTCTGCCAGACTAACTGACTTCCTGAAACATGTCCATTTCTTCAGTGCTCACTCACTTCAAGCAGTGTTACTTTTCTCCTCCGCCTTCCTGCCCCTCCTCCTGCAACGGTAGCGCCTTTAGCTTACAAACCTCAAACAAAACTAAAAAACTCTGAATAATTGCCTGGATCCAGCATGAGTGTTGCAGCGCATTAGGATGCATTCGTTTTATTAGTTTTCGCTGAGCAGATCCAGCAAACTGACAGCTGTACATTTGTTCTCATTTAGGCAATTCACAACGCGATTCCTTAAGATAACAATCGATTAACACAATCTTCTTGAAATTAATTGACTATGCCTGAATAACAAGATCCGGGTTTAATGATGTTGATATAAAATAATTAACGTTTCAGACTGGTCTGATGCTCCGTAAACGACTGCTTACTCCTCACACTGTAACAAACCCAGGCTAATTAAATGTTGCAGTGTTAGTAAGTGTGACGATAATCAGTGTGATGTACTGGTGGCGTATCAGGATGATGTCTCAGAACCATGCCATGCAGATTGCCTCATGGTCTGCCTCTCCAGGATCAGGCTGAAGCTCACTGGGACAACATCAGCATTTTAAATCAGCCAAAACCAGCAAAGCAAACAGTCCAGCCTGAACCCGACTCCAGCCGGGTCAACGGTACAAATGGAGCTACTCACAGAGAGCAGGAAGGAAACACACACAGCCTTGGCAAGAAATGTACTCATTTATCTGCTTAGTGATTCATGAGAGTCATTTGCTGAAGGCTTATTCATTTTAATGAATGTGTCTCCACTCTTTAATATCTGCTGAAATAAACTAAAATTACTGCTCTGCCAGTGGAGGAGTTTTGGCTCACTTCCCTTTACCAGATTTCTTATCCGCTTTTCGCTTCTGTTCTTTTTGTCTACCAAAGCCTTTGAGTCAAAATGAGGTGTGGGTTTTAACTAGGCCATTCCAACACCTTGTTGACCCAGTTTGAGTCAAACTACAGCTGACTGTTTGAGGCAGATAACTCCACATTTGACTCTAAAAGACTTTGGTAGATATGGGAGTTCATTCCTGAATCAACTGATGAAAGTTCTTGTGCCTGTAAGATGAGAGTTGAATGCTGAATACCTGTTAGCAACAAACTAACAATGTTGGTCAGACCAAGAGGTCGCGTTAACGGAATATTTTCTGTATTTGACCGGTTGATGGGAAAATTTGAAGCCCGTCAGTCATTTGACAGGTTATAATTCACACCCCTGACTGGTGCACATGCGCAGACATTATAGACTTTACTCAAAGAGTTAATCGCAGAGGCAACTAAAATCAATCAATAAAAAAAAAAAAAAAATCCTTTTTGAATATCATCTCATGGACACTGAACTAAATGCGTCTTTCTGACCGGGAGCTGACAGCGTGTTGAAGAGTTACGGACCGGACGCTTTGGAGCGCTTCTGCTTCAGAAGGGAGAAGAATGGTAAATAAAGGAGCCGTCCCCGTGTTACTTCAATGGAACAACTTCTGTGTTCAGCCAGAAAGAGCTAGTGTGTGGGAACGAGTGAGTAGACCAGAGCCAGACAGCCGAGCAGCTGATCCGCCTGCGATGCACTTCTGGAGGTCACGATTATTACTCTGTTCCAGAACCAGCTGGCCTGAACATGGCAATAAATGAAAACGAGAAATTAAAAGAAGAACTAAAAGCCCTAACAAACCAGATCGAAGAACTGAAATCCAATCTACCTTTAGATTACAAAAGTTCGCAGGGCCTGATGATGACATCTGATTTTACACAAGGTAAGCGCGTACACCGCAACAAACCTTTTTCTTTTTACAATTTGGGTTACTTGCCCCACCTCTGGTTTCTTAATTAAATATGAAAAATAACAAAATAATGTAAGAACATTGTCCGATAGAAAGAATAAGAATGTTTAGATATTTAAATAGCACAATAGTATAAGTAAAATGTCTGAGAATATTACCTATTAGCACAAGCTAATAGCCACGAAGTTTAAAGAACTTTAAAGTAAGACTCGCCTTTGTATCCATGAATGTATGACGAGACCTTAAAACCTTTCTCAAGTGTGCTTGATGGGGCTTTGGATCCCGCTTTACAAATACGATGTACATCGTTACGTTAGCTTTGGCAAGCCCTGCAAACACCTACTGTAAAATCACATTTTTAATAGACCGGAAAAAACAGAACCGCTTTTCCCCAAACACGGAAGGTGACGCGCAAAGAGCCCATTGGCCCCGCCCCCCGGCCCGACTCTGACTTGTTCTGCTAGTGTCAGAACCAAAGCAAAAATGACAATCTGAGTCTGAATTAACATTTAACATTTTAAGTTAATTTTAAGTACAGCTTTTGAAACAAGAAGGTTTTCACCAGGGTAGACTAAGAGCTTTTAAATCAATGGTTGTGATGCCAGTTTAAAGGTGATGCAAAATCCACTTGTCTAGCTTTTATAACTTTTTTTGGATACTTTGACAAAGAGTGCAAAAAAATTAAATTAATTTTCTCCTGGTGCTACACAACTATCCTTTATTCTTTTTGGACTATATTTTTCAATTTTTCATTTCAACTTTTCATTTTTCTCTTTTCCCTAAAACATTTTCTTGTCTATAACTTTGCCACATTTGCTATGGAACTACTAAACAAGGTCCTAACTTCTGGCTAAGCTTTGTTGTGCCAAAGTTGCAAGTAAGCAAATCAAAAAGTTTGGTTCTAACGTGTATTAACACTCAGGATTCCTTACATCATCCCTCAGCATCAGAGCCTCTTCAAAGTGCATGGGTCATTTAAGGACGAGTGCTTCAGCGACTTGTGCCAGTACCAAGAGGGATTTTCCGAAACACTTTACCTGATTGAGGATTTAACTGTTCCGTATGTTTCGAATAGAATTTTTTGGCTTTGTTTTTGCCATTTTTGTTTCGTTCCTCCATCTCCACATCTTCTTCAGATATTTCTTTTGACATTCCAGTCTTTTCTTTATACCTCTAATAATTAACACCCGCTAGACATAGCACACTTTGCACCATCTATTCTAATTTGATTATGCTCACCTCCACATCTTGATTCCTGACCTTCTCTGATGTCAAAAGCATTTTAATCAAGTTTGCTCTGCTAAATGTTAGGTCCCTCTACGGGAAGACTTATGGTAATGATTTGATTTTCCTCATAATTTAGACTCCTTTAGACTTGATACCTGAAGCTAAAGAAAATATGCTCCAACTTCCAATGTGTGCTTGAATTTCAGTCATTTTCACTTCCCCAGGCTGAGTGGCAGTAGTGCTGGCTCTTACAGTGGGTTATAAAAAGAATTTCCTGGCTGTATATTTAGCAGCTTAGGGGTTGCACAGAAACTTACAAACTTGCAAATTCAGGAATTAGAATAAAGTTTACAGATTTGAGTAAATGTAAAGTTGAATTATTTTCCATTTAAATTCTTTTTCAATTCTCTTCATGGTTTTAAACTCTGCTCTCAGTTTTTTAATCACTGTTTAAACTGCTTTAAACTTTAAAGCCATGTTGAATGCAAAGCTACGCTGTATATACTGAACCGGTCCCTTGTCTTTGCACACAGATGAACTTTAATTACGGTACATCTTAATTCTTAAAGTAAAGGCTTCAGTGTGCTGAATAAAAGCTGCAAAATAAACTGCTGTGTGCAATTAAAGTATATAATGTGTTTCACTAAGTGGTGAAGTTCCTAACAAAAAATAGACTTTCACATAATATGCTATTTTATTAAATGGGTTTTCAAAGAGAGCATATGTAAGGTCAAACACTGATGTTGGATTATTAGGTTGAGGTCAGTAGTGCAGAGCAGGCAAGCTGCTCCATATCAAACACAAACACTCTTTAAGGACTTTGCTTTGTGCACCAGTGCATGGTCATGTTGGAACTGTCAGGAAAGATTTGATATTTCAAAATGTCCTTGTATGTCTTTGTATGCTGTAACACCTGATTTCCTCGGCGTAATGAAATAACATCACAGGGCTTTATGGGCTCCACACATTGGGAGTGACGTCGCTCTGTTGCGTACAGATTCCTCAACACACTTCAGCAAATCTTCTCCATTTATGAATGGAGAGGCACAGCATTATTGTTTCTTATTTATTTATTTTTATTCAACCTTTATTTCACCAGAAAAATCACATTGAAATTAAAATTATTTTTTGCAAGAGAATCCTGGCCAAGATTAACATTTAGTAATCTTTACCAACTTAAGACCAAAACCCACTAGATGAAACACGTTAGCTTTTTCAAATTTCAACCAATAGCCTTCACCCACCCAAACGTCAGAACACTAAAACTGTTGCATGTCTAAACATTAACTGCTGATTGTGACGCAAACTACAAGGCTGCAGAATTCCCTGCACTCTCTTTCATCTTTGTTAATTCCCCTTCCTACCTCATCCAAACAGAGTTAAAAGCCCATAACTGTTTCAAAAGAGTCAACAGATGAAGTGAAACAAGGTTAAAGGAAAGGGATTTGTGGAGGGATAAACAATGTTTTATTTTTTTCCTGTATTACTAATTTACAGAAATCCACAAGAGGGCAATGTTGTTCCACTCAAACCCTGTCGTGCAGAGAGGAAGATGTACCTTTCATTGAAGGTGTCTGAGCCATATGAGTCAGTCAGTGTTTTTTTTTTTTTTTTTTAAAGATGAACAATGAACAGTGATGGGTTGAAGGGGGTAGGGGGAATAACAGAAATAAAAATTCATGCCAAACAATCAGAATGAAATGGTTTTTCTGCAAATCAGCGTAATGAAAGAGACTTTAATGGAAAAGGAAGGCCTGAGCCAGGGAACCGTTGCAATCCAAAGATACTTTGAAATAATTACATATTCTGCTCAAGAGCTGTTAATTGCACATATTCACAGCTTTCTGCTGATGTATCATCACTGTCACTCTTGGCCATCAGCGATATAGAATCACCCAGAGTCAGAAGCACAAATGGAAATCTACTGCAGCCTTTTTCTGATCTCAGAATGGCTGTTGACAATATAAAGCCATAAAACGAGCCTTGTGCTCAGAAATGTTCTTTGACAAAGTGTTATTCCATTTTTTTTTACGATAGGAAAGGCTGCCTTCGCAGGCTCTGATTCTGCACCACTGTACCTCGCCGTCTCTCAATCCAGCACAATAATTTTCAAATAAAGAAGAAAGCGGTAACTGGACCTCACGGTGGGCGAATTAACTGTCAGCCTCGATTTTCATGAATATAACATCGAGAAATCCTCGGAGAGGATCAGTTTTGAATCAGAAAGTTGGGCATCCAGCAACGGCAAACCGGCCTTGATGAAGTCACATGACACTGAACAACGGAGACCAACTCTACCACCTCAGTTTGACTCAGTCTGAGGACCAAAACACACTTGGAGGCTTATTTCAGAACTAATACACAAAGGTCGCAAGGATTCTGTCAAATAAAGTTTGACAGATCTTTCTAGACAAAATGTTGAGATACAGAGGCTTAAAATATTAAAGTCTATACTTGGGTTTGCACATGGAATCAGCCTCTTTTACTTTTTCGAGAGAAGAATGTAGTTATCGGTAGTTGTTGTCGCTCTTTTTTCTTGTGAGCAAAAATATTTGCCAAAATTTGCCAAGCTGTACGACGTATATTTACATACCGTAATGTTATTGGCTCACAGGTAGAGAAGAAGCGCAGAGACTGCTTAGCCAATCAAGATGCAGAATGCAATGCACTGTGAAAAAAAACAAACTAAAAATAATAAACTGCACAAAAAATCTGCGAAGCAGCAAGGCTGTGAAAGGTGAACCGCGTCATAGCGAGAGTTTCACTGTATTTACACACCCTTATCGATCGCAAGCGACAATCTTAGAACTCAGAACATTCTAAGATTGTCGCAAGGGCAAAATCGGGGTAAAAAATCGTGTAGTGTGAACTGAGCTTAACCTTAAAAATAACAAGTCACCATAAAATGATGGTTTGACATCAGAATATTATCACAAATTCTCAACTGAAACTTCAGAATTTCTTCTCGCAGTTTATAGTGAATCCATTAACAATGAATAAATACCCCGTCAATAAAACAGGGTCTTATCACTTTGATCCCTAAAACAAATAAAGACCATTTAATAACAGAAAATTGGCTTGGCTTCACTCTATTAAATAATGACTATGACATTTTGACCTTCACTGTGTTTCAGCTGCATAATTATTTATTTTGCATAATGTTCTCAATTCCACCTATGAGATGACGACAAATGCTAAGATTAGCAGCATAACCTCCAATTTTCAGGTTCGATCTGGGGTATCTGGATAGATTTCATTGCTTGATGTCTGGGTTTTTATTGTTTTTCGGGTTGCCAAATGCGAATCCTTATGTCTGGTATGATGCTTTTCTCCTGCTGGAGCTGCTGCCTAGTGGCTGGTTCAGACAGAACACAGTGGGTTGTGGGTTAGTGCAGCAAGACAAACTGGAAATAAATTTCCTGTCATTCCTGTCGCAACAAACAGGTGGTGTTACATATCATGGCGGTACATATGTGTTTCTGTGTGTGACGGAGGAGCCACATCCTGTCACTAACTTGGACACAAAAGCTGTAGATGGTTGGACAGAGTGAGAGTTCATCTATTAAAGTGACTGAAGATGAATTCACAAACTAAAACAGGAGTGTAGACATTCTTTTTTTTTATAGGTGTCTTTGTGGACTTACTGCTTTATTATTGAATTGAATATAATTTCAGGTTTTTGTATACTTTTTTTCCAGGTTGAGCTATTATTGTTACAGAAAAGTAAATGTTAGGGATGCACAAATTTGAAAATTTGGGCCGATATCGATATACGATGTTAATACTGCTGTATTAACCAATATTTTGTCAATTTAATAAAGCAAGACACTTATGAAAAAAAAAATCCATACTCCTGTTTTTAATTTATATTGTCATATTGAGTCAATTTAACAGATTGACTCAACAGTGGAGGGCCCCCATAATTTGTTTATTGTGGGGGCCGATGTCGGTCAGGGGCCCTTAGAATTGTCCTAACTTTCCACCCCTATGCAGCGCCCCTGCAGACAGGAGGGGCGCTGTGAGACCGGATATTTACATTCCATCTCCAGCTTCTGTAACTGCTACCTGCTGAGAAAGAGCTGCATTTATCCATAAATCTGTTTGAATCCAATCAGTTAGCTAAACTATGGATGGCTTTTACCCCATCTCTCCTAGACGGAGCAACTGAAGCAGCTATTACAGAAATTTCCTTCAAGGCTTTGATGTTTTTTATTCAGCAGGACTTCCTTATGGTTACAAGTCCAGTCAGGATCTTGGTGAATTTTAGAGGTGTGGTAGCCTAAAGCCTTGTTCCTACTGAGCTGGGTCAGTTCCGTATGCTATTTTATGTTTTTTATAGTACAAGTGGTCCATACAACCACTCTGTCCCTCACTGTTCCTGGGCCCCCTTCCGTTGCAGGTCCATAGGTCTGATGGTACAGTACAGGTACGGTGGAACTATAACCACAACATAGTCAGTTGAATAAGGAACAGAAAAATATCACTGTTCGACAAACATGAGACATAATGAAGCAGCATTAGACATGTGTGGCTTAACTCCGCCTGCCCAGTGAGTCTAAAGAAGGTTGGAACCGTTCTCCTGAATACGCCAGGCCCTTCTCCACAGGCTTAGATTTAACTGCTTCATTGTGGTTTTACAGAACCACCTCAGGGGTTAGAACAAGCTGGACCTTGCCATGTACTGCATGCAAATGATCTGATTGGCATTCATTGATCAGCCCCTGGATTTCCGTCAACAAAAACGCTCACTGCCTGCCCACATTCACACTGACACAGTGAGACCAATGCCAATGGCGACACACCCAACGTGGCAATAAACCAGACCTTAACTGGCTAGAGTGAGACCTGACAATGGAGAAGGGGTTACAGTGGATCAAACCGAACCGACTCGCGCTGTACTGCTCATGAAATGAGCCACTGACAGCCAAGCAGTCTTACCACTTTAAAGGCCTCAGCGGGACAACAAATTGATTTTAGACTGAAATAAATGAGACCGTAACCTGGCAAAGAACAGGTTCTGAAAAGTTTGTTATAAACCGACACTCACATTGGAGGATACTTTGTCTTGTTTTTTTAAATTTGACACACTAGCTGAACACCACCGTGTGCTAATTTCTTCCCTCCAACACCAATTCTAGCTGATCTTGTTTTCCTATTGCTAAACCGGCCATAGGGTTCCTTTTCCTTATATACTGAGCAGACACCGGCCCTGAGCAGTGTGTCTGTTGGGTTATGTGCTGCAGAGCCTTTGAATTTATTGTGCCCCCTGCTGAATCTCCTGCTGCGAGACACATCAGGGCAGAATTATAAAAGCAAAGAGAAACCAAAAAAAAAAAAAAAAAACAGGGTTCGGCAGTGGAAAAATAATACTTTGCTTTGTGTTAGCCTATCATTTTGTCCTGAGGTCGTTTTAGTTCCATGAATGTTCTTCATATGCTTTTTCACTTTAATTCTACTATAGATTGTGCTGCCCATGGTAACAGCAGTGCTTGTGGCATTATGAATTTTGAAAATGAAACGCTGAAACTGTAATTTTAGGACTGGTGAGCAATAGGGATTAGAAGCTTCCCACAGGACTAATGGGCAGCTTAGCATGTGCAACTGCTTCCAGTTGAGTACGATTTCATTAAAAACAGTGAATAACTGTTTGAAAAGCGCTGCCCTCTGATGTAGCAACGTTGCGGATTTATCATCACCTCTTCAGATCACTGCGGAAATTTAATGAGAAGACGGAAAGCTGTAATACAGCTGATGGAAAACAAATTATGTCTGTGAGAAAAAAGTTCCAGTAGGTTTTTGAGTAAAGAAAAAAAAAATAATTTGACTTTTGATAGGCAGTTTCTAAAGCTATTGATATGGAAGGGTTACTGTAACTTTCAGAGACTAGTCAGTTCATGCCATACTGTCACAACATAATGACAGTTTTAACAAATATGTGAAAAAAAAAAAAAAGATAAAAGTTTACATACTGCAGCTTTAATTTCACTGAGGAGAGGGCAGGTCAGGAGGGACGTGGGTCAGAGTTGCTGCTGACTGACTCGTCTGTTGTTAAGTGGTAAAAGTTAAATATATGAATAACACCCAGATGAATCAAAGAAGCCTGTGACAAAATAAGAAATTTGACTTCCAGGAGGGGAGGCAGACCGGTGTCCTCCGGGCTTGTTCTCCAGGAATCCCCGGTCCATAGCCGAGCCTCTTCAACTTCCATAAAACTTTAAAAAAAAGATTTTTCATTCATTCAACCACACCATTATGTTGTTAACAAATGTTCCACCACGTGTGATGATTGGGGGGGGAGTACTGAGGTAGTTCTGAACCTTCTGCTTCTCTGTCAGATTCAACCTATACACTGCTTCTCTAAGGGAAATCTCATTTTGCGCATAAGGTCCTGGAGGAGAGCAACAGGGAGAGTTGGAGTTAACACTTACTCCTCCAATGAGACGTTGGATATCATCAGGGGAGGCGCCGAAGACGGAGGAGAAAGGGGGCTGCTGGAGGTGGGTGGGGTTGTTGTGTCAGTGGCCATCCTTCTCTGTGGTGACGACGTCTGTGGGACGATCTCCAGCACTGCCCAGCACCTGGTAAACACATGCACACTCACTGAAAGTTACTGAATGATTAAAACTTGTGTTGCATACATAAATGAGTCATGAGCTTATGTGTTTAGCCAAACACAGAGAAGAAAAAAAAATATATATATATGTTAACAAAAAACATAGTATGAAATAATTACAAAGTATGCCTATCATAGGAGAGTGGATTATCCAGGAGATTTAATCAAGTTTGGTCTCTAAACATGAAATCACATCTTTTAAGTTTTACATAATCTACCCAAATCTGCCACCACTGACAGAATTGTTCAGTCTTGTGATTGAGAGGCTATTTTTTCCATTTTATACATGTTAAATGTTATGTTGATCCAGTCATCTAAAGTTGGTTTGTCTTGTGATAGCCATTTTCTTGTAATGTTTTTCTGACTTGCTATTAATAAAACAGTCATCTGATATTTGTTTCTTTTTGAAACTTCTTGAGAAATTATGCCAAAATACGTAAGTTTGATCTTCTGCTTGGAAATATCTTGTAAGACACTATTTATCTCTTTTATAATTGGATCTCAGAAGACATGATTCCTACATTTTGTCCAACATGCAGGAGGATTTCCATCATAGTGGCATTTCTGAGCAGGTGTGATAAAAAATCTTACCAGATTTTCCATCTTGCAGCTGTAGAGATTTTTTACATGTCCATTGATATCTCCACATTATTGCCCATTCCTCCTCTGTTATTGTTAAATTGCCCTCTCTTTCCCATCTTGCTTCGATATGTAGGGTTGAATTGTATTTGAGATCTATTAGTTTTTCATAGATAAGTAAAATAATTTTCCCTTTAATTTTTTTATTATGGTCATTAATAAAAATGTCAATTAGGTTTATATTCTTGTCTGTAATTGGCTTAATTTTTAAGTTAACAAAATTTCTTATTTGTAAATATCGAAAAAAGTCCTGTTTGTCCAGAATAGTGTTTTGAAATCACTTAAGATTTTGTTCATTATTGTGCACAGAGCAATGATTCCCTTGGATGTCCAGGCCTTATAACTCTGATGCATAAGTGGGACCCGGTGAGGTCATCTTTTTGCAATATCTTTGTAATGAAACATTTTCATCACTTCCTATTCCAGGTATTTCTCAACAAGCATGTTATTGATATCATGCAATTAAACATTTTTAATTGACATTTTGAGAAAATAGCATGTTTAATATTACTACCCCATTCTTCCATGAGTGGGTCCAAAAGGACCTGCATTCATTTCCTATGGAATTTACCAACTGTGACTGTCGGGAAAACATTTTTTTGTGAACCATACACACTGAGTCCAAAGTGTCGCCCCTGAATAATAATATTTTACAAAGCAAGAACTTTTACATATCATTATTATCTTTACTTTTACCTCATAAACGCATGTGTCGATTATCAGTGCTGTGACAGAATTATTGTCACACATCAACCTATTAGCCATCTTTGAAGTTAGCTAATACTAGTTATCTAACAAAGCTCGCTAACATTACTTTATTGTGCATGTGTGTTATTTGTGTATGGGTGTGTGTCTCTCTGTGTGTCTAACACCATCGATGAGAAAACCAAAAGAGAAAGAATGTTTTGAATGACATGAAAAACCTGCTGATCAATGTGTTCAAGATTCTTTCTTTTATTATATCAATAAATGAAATAAAAATTTATAGCTACATAAATAAATGCATAAATAAATGAGCTGAAAAAGAACAGAGTGCCTTCTCCAGGTCAGGGAGGATGTCCTCCTCCAAGTGGAGCAGATCAACAGGCGGATTGGCGCAGCGTCTGCAGTGAAGCGGGAGCGGTGAAGAGAGAGCTGAGTCAAAAAGTGAAGCTCTTGATTTACCGGTCCAAGTTCCTACCCTCATCTATGATCGTGAACGAGGTCACGGATACAAGCAGCCAAATTTAGTTTTAGTTTTTTAGGTTGTCTAGGCTGTCCCTTAGAGAGAGAAGCTCAGTCATCCAGGAGGGAATCAGAGTAGAGCCACTGCTCCTTCACGTCGAGAGGAGCCAGTTAAGGTGGCTTGGGCATCTGATTAGGATGCCTCCTGGTCGCCTCTCTGGTGAGATGTTCTGGGCACGACCCACCAGGAGGAGGCACCGGGTAGAAGAACCAGGACATGCTACCGGGACTACGTTTCTCAGCTGACCTAGGAACGCTTTGGGTTTCCCCCGGAGGAGCTGGACCAAGGGGAGAGCAAACTGTGGGCTTCCCTTCTTGGGCTGCTGACCCTGCAACCTGACCCCGGATAAATGGAAGAAGATGAATGAGTGGATGGATAAATAAATACGTGCACATACAAACACACTCCCACATGCATGATACACACAGCACAATAGAATACAGACAGTAATGTTCGCTAGCTTGGTTAGCTAGCTAGTTTCAAGAAATGTGCTCTTTCTATCCTCCCTCTCCCCACACACATAATGGACGCTGACATTGTTCCAACATTTCTGTTGTGAAATTGCTGTTGTTTTCATTTTGTTTTAAAAATGTTCTACAAATTGTCACAAATGTTAAACATTATTTTGAATTAAAATGGCAAAAGTAGCATAAAAACACGGTTCCAAAAAGACACACTCATGGAAGACTGTATAATCAATATGTCATGAATCAGAGGGTTAAACCTGGCATCCAGTTTGTTTGGTGTGAAGTCTGAGTCATATGCGATTCATTTTACTGCCAGTGGAGTGGTAACACCAGTGGAGTGGTAACATAAAATTTTTACTGCTAAAAACAATCTTAGAAAACACAATTTGATTATTTTATAATTGACAGAACCCCATTTAAAAAAAAATTGAATTCCAAAACCCAGAGATATGATGGCTCTCACCCACAACCCTCACCAGTGCCTCAGGAACTGTAATCTGTATTTAGCAATCGTTATGCTGGATTTATCTTCCAGCATAACAATCAGCCTCAAGGTCCAATCTGTCAACAGTTGTCTTGATTGCAATAACTTGATGTGATTTTTCCATTCACAAGTCGTACTGGTGGACAGCTCAGTTAGGGCTAGAAATGTTTTGTGCTATATGTAGTGTTTTGTCTTGTAATTTTTAAGTTGCTAAACAGTTTTTTATGACACTTTCAATTGTATATTACAAACGCAGTGAAATTTGATTGCTTTTTTCTTTTTGGAAATAGTTTGAGATGCAGACCTGTCGTCTTCTGCTCTTGTATTAGTGGAGCATTACAGGCAGCACTGATAAAACCATTTAACTATAGAGGCTGGTGCATATCTCTAGTGGGGTGAGGTACAGGACCGACAACAACAGGCAAATTAGAGATGCCTATTTTTGGGCTGTTACAGGAAGCTGGATTATCCAAAGGGAAGCTAAGATGAAGAAACCAGCAACACTTGAAGTGTTAAGAAACAACTATATCGGCAGACCAACACATTTTAGGTTGTGACCTTCATCCGGTTGAATGTAAAACACCAGACTGTATTGAAATGAAAATGTGGTCTATATAAAAAAAAACATTATGAAGCAAACATTCACACAGAAACAGGCTGACCACTCAGTATTCAAGGGGATGATGCTTGCTGAACTACTTCAAATCTAAAAGTAGTTCCTTCCCAGAGGCACACAGATGAGTCAAAACCATACAGAGCCTTTGCAAAAATTCTACAAAAAAAAAAAAAAAAAAGCTAAAGAAAATTGTAAGTATTATGATAACATCAATATTATAAAATAAAACACCAATCTGTGTCAAAAACTCAAATGATAGGTAACCTGCAGGATAATCACTTTTTAAAATATACTCTGTCCTTATAAAGTTAATACTGCCAGCTTTTTGTTTTAATGGCTTCAATGCCAATTTACTTGCCTAAAAATATTTGTGATTAAAATGTATTGCATATTTGAGGAGAAACCCATGCAAACTCCACACATATTCCAACCTAGTACCTTCATTCCACAAGGCAACTGACTGCAGCTGCATTTCCATTGAGCATGAAATTGTGCAAATTGGAATTGCTAAAATCAATTTGCAGTACGAAAAACCACCAATTTTGAAAAAAACCCTTCCTTTTTCTGATAAAAAGTTTTTGAGCCAGGATGAAGTGTTTTTTCAGCTGTGTGAAATTGGTATGCTTTGCAAAAACAATGCTGAGCTGTGACTGGATACATCACCTCAATAATGCACAAGATAAAACGAAGCTTCCAGCATAAGGAGCAACATACCTACTGAGTAACATGGAGGGGGTTCAGTTTTGTTTTTCTGCATCTGCCAGGTGGAACCTTGAATCTGTGTCAGGCAAAAAGGAGCAATAATACTATCGGGTGCAACACACTGATCGGTGTGGAGAAATGTAGCTTCCTTCCAGTCACTTCATCCAACAAGATAATAACACATAATAGCTACAAGCAAACAAGAACGGCTGTGAGAAAAACAGAAAACAACATTGGACCTGCATGAGCCTACATAGTGATCCTGCTCAACATCTATGGTAACACAGAATACACCAGAGACAGCATGAGTAGTTTGCTCAGGAAGGGCGGGTCAAGCTGCCTGCTGGGAAATGGAGTGCAGAGGTCGCTAGTTGGTGGTGATTGTTGCAGAAGGTCCTGCCACAAAATAACAAGTTAGCTCTCTGTACCATTTTCTTTTATTAAATATTCAGCTGAATTAATGCTGAGACAAAAATAAATTTATGTTAAAATATTTCAACTGTTGAAGTTAATTTCGATAGTCGTAACAGCAAACCTGTCTGTATCTGCATCAGTTTTCTGAAATAAACACAACCCACTGAAACAAGAACCAAAACTTTCTCATTCTGAGGTGGAATATTGTCTTGAGGGATCGGTCATGAATTATCATTCGCTTTACAACAACGAGAACTCAGGCATCCCTAACAGCTGCTGATGTCAATAACATTCAGACTCCTGTACCGACATCACACTGCAGGCATGCATTAAATGTTAGCAGATCTGGGTTGTGTATTTTACGAAAGATGATGGTTGACCCGGAGGTCAAACTAAACACCCAGAGGGGATTTTCGCTCCGGTTTTTATGGCTTTTTAAGTTTGTTGAAAATCAGAATGATAATCCTTCAGGATATAATAGGATATAATAGGCCTTTGAAAGTTTTCTTAGTGACAATAAAAAAAATCCAGACTGAGAAGCTGAGGTTGAATCAGAAATTCTTCCCTCAGAAGCAAAGGGCATAAAGGCCACAGGCTGTAGGAAGAGAGAGGAAGGGGGGAGACGTGGGAGGGGAAGGGGGCAGGAACAAGCAAGCCTTCTCCTCTCTGCAGCTGTTGGTTGAGTCGGCAGTGCAGCTCTGAGAGATTTATCCTTTCATTTGTTGTGGCTTCGCTCGAATGCACTCAACAACACACCATTTCTATTTTATTCTACTAGTCTTTCACTCTGCAGGGTGGCTCAACAGAATTATGTCCCCAACGATAATTATCAATCAAAATTATGTTCTGAAAAATGGAGGCAGAGGAAATTGCTTACCAGGACGTCAAGCTAGAAAAGAACCCCAAAAGAAGAAGTGTGAATGGAGCGAGGGTGCAAGAAAGAGAGAGAGATGGAGACGGCAGAGATTTGCATCTGTGCTGGGTTAGGACTCTGATTCCAGTCAATTCAGAACAAATGCTCACAGATGTCAAACTTTTTACAGAGTTCTACTTAGATTGGAATGAAGAAGCATGCTTACGTGAGTTTCTAGTTCAGTTTGCATCAAATATTTCAGACATTATTAAATTATTAAATACCAAACAGTCAGAAGATTGACCTTTTTCAGTGAAAAGAGCTATGGTAATCTATTGTGTCATATGAATGAATTTTTGTTTTTAAGGCCATCATAGAGAGAAAATTTGAAGTCTGCTTTTACTACCAACAATGGTTCTCACTCATAAAGCACTGCTGTTTAAATGGGCAGTATTATGTGTTCCAGGCTCACAGTGCCATTTTATTGCAAGATCAAATACCTTTATACATTTAAAGACTTCTGACCTTTCCAAAACCCCGCCTCCAGGAAGTCATCACAACATGGCTCCTCATTTAACCCTTTAACGTTTTTACCAGTGTTATATATCATATAATGAGCTGCTCCACCAGGTGTTTGCTGATTGTTGCTGGCTAGTCTAAGGAGCTGAGGGGTGGAGGTGCATAGAAGGAAAGAAACTGCAGCTCTGAGGAGGAGCTGCGCCTTGAAGGTGCAGCTCCAGCTGTGACCATTCACAGCTGAATGGTTGCCATGGAGATTAAAGGATTTGTCAAACATGCATGGAAGAATCAAGGCAACACTCCAGATATGTATTCAATGAGGGAATAACATTATAACACACTGTAAAGCTAAAACCCCCCCCAACATAACACTGCCTCTTTAATAAAAGCATAAAAACCAAAGATAAAATAATAGTTTTGAGCATAAGACAGTAGGGAAATTTTCAAAGCTATTTGAAACAACTCTGGAGTGTTACAATGAATCAATAAATGAAGTTCTACAGTGGAGAAAAATGATTACACCAGAGCATTTGCCACACGACATTACTTTCAGAATGTGGACTGCAGGTTGGACACAAAACAAAAGGGGGAGAAATGTAGCCAGAAGCTTATAAATCTCAGGAAAGTGTCCCAGTGGAGAGAGACTTATTGTGTGGAGCCGCTGTACTCTGTTTCACCAGAAGCCGATCAGGAAAGTACATCATAGGTCAGAACCAAGCAGTTGTGGGGTTCAGCTCAGTGGAATCTGTCATGGCTGTGCAGAGACTCATCTCATGCACCGGGGCTAAACTATTTATTTTTGCTGTATGGGTGAATTTATAAAAGTAGAAGGAGGAAACCACAGTTTGGACACTGAAACATGCTGTGTCCACCAGCTGCATAAAGCCGCTTGTGTTGTGGTGCTTGGTACTCCAAATAGAATCAATTTTATGGGAAAATAAAGTAGGTCTGATGGAATGGATTTTAGTCTAAATAGAAAAAAGATGACCCAATTTTGATGACACAGTATTTAAAATTTAAAATGGCCAAAGTGTATAAAACACTCATTTTCCCAGAGGAAAAGTGAAGAATGCAACAAGAGCAAGTTGAAGCTCATAAAGTAGCACACCAACACACAGAGAGCCAGATATTAAACCACACAGAGCAGCACACAGCCTGACCCTTCCTGTTATACTTGCATTAAACGGTTTTAACAAACATATGCGTCAACTTCATGCTTCTTTAACTTACACCAAAAATAAAACAGACTTATGCGATATCTCTTCCTGATATCACACATCTTTGCTTTTCATTTCCCATGTTACACAACGAGGCATTCTGTCTGAGGCATTCCTTAAAACACCTCCACTTAACTCAAATATTGTCAACATAACAATCTTAGGGCATGTAAACTTCTGACTTTACAGAAATGCTTGTACGTCTTTTCACACAATGTATGCAAACGTCTGGTTTCAGCTCTTAGTGCAGTTTGGTTCAAAAATCTGTCCTTCAGAAGCTTTTTCTGTGTGGAGGCCAGAAGACAGCAGGCTAAACATTCTCCCTAAATGCACCTAACTCCCCAGCAGTTAAGTGGGGTTTAAGAGACTACAGATGGTTTTTGCTCTTTTGTGCACTTAAGAGTCCTTTGTGGATGGTTATTTTGCCAGATGGCCTTTTATTTTGACCTACTATGCTCACTGCTGCTTTCAACGGTCGCTCCCTTCGAATGTCTGCCCAGGATCTCAGAGGATCTTGTTTCTCCAGCCAGTTTTTTTTTATACAGCTTACACGGTGTCTTGTAAAAATTAGTCACCATCAAATATTAGAACAAACCCTAACCTATCACTAACCCTATTTTGGTGGAATTTATCATTTACCACAGTTTGTATTTGTGAAGGTGAAGAGCAATTTTTCACAATTTTTAACGTGTTTTAGAAATAAAATGTAGACTACTTTGTTTTTTGTCATGATAGTGTAAAACTTTCTGAGCCACATGAACAGACACTCCCAGAAGATAAGTAACAATGAAAGATTTTATAGCAAAGAATGAATTATAAATGTACTCAGATCTGGGAAATGACTGGAGGCCAGGAATCAGGAACTCTGTGAGGAGACAGGACAGGTGAGATTGGGCTGATGGTTGACTGTTCATGATGTTTTGAGCTGCGCTTATGTAAGTTTGTTTAGATGAGAACGCCAGGGAGAGCTGAGTAGCGTGTGGTTGTTGATTCTTGTGTGGTTTTCCAGGAAGTGGCGGATCTTGTGGCAGAACGAGGATCACCAAAGAGACAGGAGTGTTGGAGATTAGGCAGATAAACGTATGAGGATGATGATGATGATGATGATGATGATGATGATGATGATGAAGGAGAACTTGAAGATGCCAAAAGTAGAGATTGTTTCCAGACAATCAGATTTGTATGGAGTCTTGAAGAAGGAAATCCAGAGACACCCAGGCAGGGAAACCAGGTGGACACAGGAACACCAAGAGAGCAAGGGAACGTTATGAGACAGGGAGGGCTGGGGTTCCCAGAGCTGTCACTCAGGCGTCAGAGCTCTGGCAGCCAGAATGCTGCGGATGTAGCGACTGTGGCTACACATTCCTGGCCTCGCAGCTGGAGGAAAGCAGGTGGTCCAAACCCTGCAGGGTCTGGACCATTCTGACACAATTCGTTAGTTTTGGCTCCACACATTAATATATTCCAATGTGTTTTCAGATGTTGGTAAACTGTCACAGCAGACAATCAGTGAGGTTATTCCTGTGGTCCTCCAGTGGTGGGCTGCATCAGTGGGTGTTTCCCTCAGGATGTCCAGAGACCGTCACCTTTCTGTAGCATGAATATCATGTGCCCATGGCACTAATAAAACATTTCTTCATTAAAAAATATGGCTAAAGTTCTTACAGAGTTGAAGTGCATTAACAATCTGTTGTTTATAATTACGCAATATATTTAATTATGATCCATCTGTTGTTCAGATTATACTGAAAATGAATAAAGCTGGACTATATTGTGATTTGAGTAGTCCTACTTATTTTTTTCTGTCAACTGTGTCTGCTGGCTTCTATAAAACAATTACTGTAATTAATGAAGTAACTCATAGGCCAAAATAAAAATAAAATCAGTCTTGAAAAAACAAATGGTGAAGGGTGCAGCCTGTCGTCGATTGTCGATAAATTCATCTAATCACCCAACTTTATGATAAAACAAACAGTTCTTTGGCTTTTCCCATGTCAGAATATGATCGATTTGTTGCCAAAAGTTGCACACTCCTTGCTAATCCTATTCTGTCAGGTTTTCAACAAATTACAAGCCACCAAAGCATGCAGTTTTTTTAACAGAAAATCCCTAATAATTCACATTATCAATAGTACACTTCAATTTTCATTTTGACTGAAAAGTGAATATGATGTTAAAGCCTGCAAAAAGATGCACACATAATAAAATAATTATTTGTTAAGAGTGCTGCAGCTAGCTGAGTGAACTGGACAGAGCAACACATTTTGTCTGAGTGTGTTTGAGTTTTTTTGAGTTTCTGACATGTTTTAAATAAAGGATTTGAATCTTAAAAACTTTGGTCCATTTACCAGAGAATGTTCAGAACCATGCAGGTTGTCAGACCTCCAAGAACCGCTCTCCGAAACCACAGGATCTAGACAAAAACAAAAGGCAACATCTCATTGGTAATGAGTAAACATGTTACCTGTTGTCCTGTTTTCTATAATAACATCTGAGGCCTGCAAAGCCTGTCTGTACAAGTACAGCATAGAGCAGACAATGAAACATTTCTTTGAAGATTACCAGGTTGGAAAACGTCACTGAATCATCTATATATACAATCTGCCATTCAGAAATTCATAGTTAGGCAGATGATGCTGTGATCAAGAAATCTCAAAAGACTGTCCAAGTGTGCGTTGGATGTTTTTCTACTAAACCATTTTAACGTTGTCAGATTAACCCTCAATGTCTTCATATCAGATAATCCTATCATTTATTAGACTAGTGGGGGTACAAAAGAGTGAATGAGAAAAAAAAATGGCTTGAAAGGAAATCATTAGAAATGTTTATTTAGTCCAGTACAGACGTGTGTTCAAATAGAACATTGTTCTATTCTGCTATTGACCCTGAGAAAATAGAGCAGACAAAATGCAGATGTGTTTTTTACTGACATTAAAGTAGAACATTTAAATCTCTTTTTTTCCTGGCATTAATTGTAAGGAATTTATTTACCTGGGCTTTCAAAAGCAACATTTGTGTCCAAATCAAACTTTCTAAAAAGTTGATCATTTGTATTTTATTTGTTCCTGTTATATGGGTGTCCATGTTGTTTCTAGTTAGGGGTTCCACCCAAAAAATCCATTACGATGGTCCAGCTTGCAAGAGCATTTTTTTTTCTGAACAATGGATTTATATCTTATGTAATCTTATCTCGTTATAAGTTTCATCTTCTCTCAAATCCATTTTATCCAGTTCCAAATAAGTAATTCTACTACCTCAAATGTCAGCTCACTGGCTTACTGGATATCTAGCTCCCACCCAGTTGGCAAAATGGTGGTTTAACTCTAGACTCCTTGCTGACCAATGTTTGACCACCAGCCTCAGTTTAGTCTCCTTAGTAACCTGCTATTGCACTGATTGGTATTTGGTGCTAGTCTCCATTACTTCCAATCCATAGCTTCACCAGACACTTAACAGCTCATTATTTCACCATTAGCTGCCAGGGAACAACCAGGTCCAGATGGATTATCAGCAGTTGTCATGGGGATGGTCGAAAACAAAAACACATACGAGATGGTCGAAACAAACACCCATAAGTTGTACACCCATACAACCTATGTGTGTACATGCTGTGTGGGTTATTAAAGCTCTAAATGATACATTCTATTATCCAAAGGACAAATTTCATTCCTTTAAATAATTTGATGTTGCGCTCCACGGCAGGGACATGCCAAATCTTCCAATATTTCTTTGGAAAACATCTTAAGCACTTCAGTGACCACTGTGCACATTTTATTCAGATTTTGGAATCTCTGCTCATCGGAAAATTGCAGAAACAATTTTTTAAGATGTGAAATTATGTTACAATTATTAATTTCCATATTTCATTATGTTCTTAAAATGGCACCCTAAAATCCTTTTTGTAACTTTGATTTTTTTTTTTTTTGTGAATACAGATATAAAAACAAATTATCAAACAAAGTAAATAAGTCTGGTAATCATGTAGGGCTTTGTTGAAATCAAATGTTACAAAATGTGAAAGTAAAAATCTGGACCAAAAATTTAAAATTTCTTTCAATGAAACCAAACAAAACAAGAAAGAGGGTCTGTTTAAAAGGCATTGTCAAATTTATTTAAAGAAATCTTTTACATTCTTCTAGATAATTGTTCATTTTAAACAGTTTTGTAGATATCAATATTTCATTGAATCAAAACAAGGAGCTGCGAGAACTGAAAGTCATTCAGTTCCACTGCTTGTTTTTAGAAGTTAGCCGTGTAAGAACATCAAAACAGACAACAGAACAACAGGTAGAGGCAAATTAAGTCTAAGAAGCAATTACTTGTGTTTTGTTGTGTGAGATCTGAGAGAATAGCAGAGGCATCACATTCACAATCCCACCTGTGGAGACAAGAAGAAAACAACAGGTTAATTCCTCAGTCATTTACACAGTCTGATTTATTTGTGGTTTTTGACTTGTTATTTTCTGGAGGCGCATCGATCACAATCTTGTGGCAAATTTCCAGTTTCCAGTTTTTATAAAGCTTTGGCCCTGTTCAAGTGCTAGTTTAAATTTTTTTTTTTTTTTCGTGAAGTGAGCTTTTTAGAAATCTAATCTTAGGACCATTTTGTTCTGGTGAAAAAGAAGCACTAACATTCTCTTTTGAAATTGTAGACTACTCTGCATTTGCAAAATTCTTCTGTGGAACAAATAATTAATAGGATTAAAAGACATGGAGAAGAGTGTTTTAATTTGTTAAAAAAACAAGTGAATCATGGAGAGTTTGGCCGTTTGTTGATTTTTCAGTAGAGCATATGTAAAATATTTATATTAAATAAATATTTGGGAAGATGAAATACCTAGGCTCAGTGCCACTTGACATGCTATTGGCTAACATTTGAAAAGCAGTAAATATGTTATTTATTTTCCTCTGAGCTGATTGGATAAGAGCAGAGATCAGAAAGACTGTGGCTGTTGGAGTTTGTGGTACGCTAGACGTTTCCCACTGTGTTCCAACAAACTCCAACTTTTCTAAAAGCCAACTATTATCAATAAGAATTTCATAGAATGTGACTTAAAATAAAAATTCTAAATAACTAGTTCAGCCTTCCTGTTAGCTGCTGCACATCTGTCGCTCTCTCGCTCTTTCGCAGTCAGAACGAACCACACATTTGTAGTAGGAAGCAGATTTCTATTGAATAGTTTCTTACATCTCTCTGACTTCTCTGAGCTCATTTTTAACCAACAGCTAACTTTGCACTTTCTGCATCCACAGCAAAGGAATGTTGTCATGGTGATCTGGTATGCTCAGTTCACTGATTGTAAGAAGATTGAGTATCCTGTATAATGGCCATCTGTCATAGTTGATCTAGCTGAATTTTGTCAGAACATTACTATTTGTTGTTTGACAACCTAATTAAATTGTGCACATAAATTTGTCTGATCTATACAGTAATACTCTATGTATTATATCAATATGGTTTCAAAACCTTCCTGCTTACCATAGAAAGAACAGTTCTTTTATGTAGCCAATGGACAAGTAGTAGAAGGAAATAATGTTTTGGACACAGACTTACTTCTTTCTAATGTTTTCCTTCTGGTTTTCTCCTTTTTAAATTTCTTTTGCTTGAAAGTTGTCTGGCAGATTTTTAAATCTGGACCAAATTTTTATGATCAAGGGAAGTCTTTTTTTAAAATCTCGACAAAACGACTTGAAATTGTTTTTTTCGCATTCCAAACAACTTGGAATGAAACTGCAAAGCGGCTGTCACAACTGGCAGCTTGCATATTCCAACGGGCCCCTGAAGTAATAGAAACCGCAAAAAGTCCAGTCAGAGCTGTCACAGAGAGACTAATGTAACTGAACCATCATTCCTCATCATGCCACAGCTGATGCACAAAATCCATGCTGCTGCTGCTGGTAGGAAGAAATACACTTAATGGGAATCCTTACTAAGAGACAAATACCAGACCAGAGCTTGCTTCTACCTTCAGCTGTTATTTTGTAATTGTGTTGTAGCCCACAATCACTCTGCAGCTGAGCTAACTAACATGAAGCAATGTGACTGACACTAGCATGCACTGCTAACAGTGCCTGGGTAAACGGATGTGGGTCTTCTGATGGGAATGATGCAGAAGGTTTTAACAGCACTGCAAACTGCTTTCAGCAGCTTTCAGATTGAGGAGCAGTGCTTCCCAAAAGTCTCCATAAGAGTTTGTGATGTAAAAATATGACACTATTTTCAATCATTTCACAACTGGTTACATCATTAATGTGGCACTTATTTTGTATTAAAAAATCCATCAGTAGGGAAAAAAAAATGAGTTGGTGCATCTTTTTTTAATTTACAATTCTCCTTACACATTTAGTTGTTTCTGAATTGAATTTTATTTGTATTATTTCTTTTATTTAACTTGATAAAACCCCACTGAGATCTAGATCTCATTTTCAAGATGGACATTATTGTACTTATGGTTGCTATTCAGCAATCTTCAAGAAACTCTCAGTAGTCTTTAGTATTTTTGAGTTGAAACATTCAGCAATAGAAGAAAGGCAGAGGGACCAGAAAGGATACAGACAGAAGAAGGAGAGTGATGATGAACAAAGCTGAGTCTCACCAAGAGCTACGGTGCCCATTAGGAAAGGTTTCCCCATCTGACTGAAGTCACTGCTGCTCTGAAGGCCCACCTCAGAGCCCACTGCAAATGTCACCACCACCTGAGACACACACACACACACACCCACACACACACACAATGCAGAGTGATAAAAAAGTTAAAACAGTCCAGCTTTGAGGAATTTAAATGGTCTTCAATGAAGAAAAGAGGTAGTCAGTATTAGGTACATGTTAGAAAAAATTGTTCATTAAAAAGAACAACCAAGACAGAAATAAAAGTTAGTAAAATTATAGGGCTAAAGAGATTCTCTAAGTACCATAAGTTACAGATGTAGGTAAGCAGCCTGCTAACAAGGGAAATGATCTTGCTTATATCCACTTAATGTGCTTTACACAGATGTAAGCTGGTCTTTTTGAAATTTTACTAAAAGCAACTAGGAACTTCAGTTTCTTATCTCACAAACTGCAAATGAACTTATGAACTTAGTCTTCTCATGTACTATGAATGTTGCAGTGAACATGTTTCACTTCAACCATCAATATGTCCCATTATTCTGAAACCAGGTTATGTTTAGAAATAAGGTGAAAAGGCAACAAATTAGTAAATGATAAATCAAATCAATGTCATCAATAAATGCAATCGACTCATATTATATAGCATACAATACCGAAAACGAACAAACATTTTTCCAACAGTGCATGGGTGATTTATTAACAACTTGGTTTGTTTTGTAACTGATTTAGCTTTGGTCTGAGCCAAGGAAATAAAAAAAGATGACAGAAGTTTACTAATAATCTTAATTTACGTAAGAGACTCAAGAAGAAAGACATTATGACAAGAAAGCTGGAAGAATTTCAGTTTGGAGTTTTCTACACAGCAAACATGTAGAAGAATGAGTTCTGGACAAATGACATACATGTAATATGTTATGTGTGGCTTAAAAATAACACTTCTCATCAACCCAAGTCCTATAGCCAAACATAATGGTGGCTGCAGAGAGAATCAAGGTAAATGGTTTTCCATGGTTAATTACATGCCAACCTGGGAGAGCCAGGTTGAGGCTGGACTGAACATTGGATGCAATCTGACTGAATGTGAACTATTTTGCAAAGAAGAATGAGATTGGATTCTATAAAGTACTGACTCAGGGAGCCTGAATATAAAACAAATCACACGTAAAAATTTATAAAATATTTGGGGAAACAATTTTCTGTCTCTGTTGACAATTATGCATTAAGTTGTGTAGTTATTTCAATCTGAGAGACTCAGACGGAGAAAAGGGAAACCATTAGAAGTGTTTATTGACATACAAAATTTAAGTCTTTGGCGCTCGGGCCCCGGCTGAGGACATCGATTATCGCAATCTTTGCGATGGGCTCGGATGAGCATTCCGTATGCTGAAAGGAACATCATCCCCCCGGGACCCGACACTGGTGGTGGCGACTAAGAAAGGATGCGGCTGAATAGCCGAGCGAGTGGAGGTGAAGGGGTGGAGGTGGGTTGAGCTCTGCTGGAAAGCGGTAGACGCCATGGACGGAGGTCCTTTTCAGCTGGGGCTTGGACGGTGATTGGACTTGACGTGTCTTGGACCAGCGGTTGGATGATGCAGGTGGGGTTAGAAGAGTCTTCCAGTTTGAATTTGCGCCTAGGCTTCATATCGCATAAAAATCCCAGGAGAGTGTATTGATAGTGGCCATTCTTATGGAGAAAAATTAAAAAGTTGAAAGAGTGTCAATACTTTAGCACGACACTGTTACAGCAAAACACATGGCAACTGATGGGGAGGACAGAAAAAATACAGAAAAAGACCAGAAAGGTAACTAGTTAGTTGAAATTAGGCAGAAAATATTATACATAATTAGGGGAAATTAATATTGATTACTTAGAGATAATAACTCTTTAAAGAGTAATTTATACCTTGAACAGACTTGAAAATATGTTTTAGAGATGGTTGTGTTCATTCTCTCATGGTGGGATTATTCCAGTTCTGTTTGGATGAACAGCAGAATCCGGTTTAAACACACAAACACACATGCTCCATAAATTTGACTGCGCTGTCCTCCTCCCAGTGATCTTAGCGCCCTGCACAAGGCTGCAGTGCTCCCCTGCTGTCATGGGAGCCAGTGGCATTAAAGGTTCAATGACAACTTTATTAGAGGTGAGAGTCTGGAATCCTAAGCAATTATTAAGCCTGAATAAATGTCACACTAATTATTTCCAGAAAGCCGTGAAATTGCGGTCGATTCTCCATGAATAATCGCCCCTCCAACACTGTTCAACTGCTTGGTGCATGAGAAAGTGTGTGTATGTGTGTGTGTGCGAAACAATGCAGCATTTTCATGTGTGGCTGATGTAATGACTAAAGCTACACTTAGGCCTATTTCACAGTGACTTAATAGAGCTTCTACAAAGGTGCATAAACTTCATTTGGGTTCTCCTGTTATTTTATTTAGCTGCAGGTTTTTGTGTGAAGCAATCAGTCAGATGTCAGGCCTTAAGGAGCTGCTGGTGCAGCACATCGATTTGGACGAAATTACAGAGAGAAGAGAGCGCTGGAAAGAACAGAGGAGGAGAGAGGCGGAAAGAGGGGAATTCATTTTCACCAGGACGCAGGGGTCCCATAAGGCTGGGGCAGATGTGATTTTATTCTTTAATTAGCATGTGTAGTTTTTGCTGTTCCCCAGCGAACGGGATGGAGCGCAACATGAGAGGCAGCTGAAAGTTAACTTCAGAACAAAGCGTTGCATAATGGATCTCCCAGATCCTGCGCTCCAGATGGATGGCAAAGACATGCTGGCAGGAAATGGAGGTAGGCAGCTTCACAGCTGTGTTTGGAGGAAAACGCTGCAGTCAGCCATCTCATCTGTCCAATCACAGGACTGGAGTTCACATGTCTGAGGAATCACTATTGCCGTGTTCATAATCATCCACAAACCTCATTGTGTTTTGCTGAGATTTTATGTCAGCGCATGACTGTGAAGTAAAAGGAAAATAATATATCATTTGAAAATTGCTTTTCAATAGAAATCATGGAAACATGGAAATCTGTCATTTGCCTTCAGTTTGAGCTCCGATTCAATGAAAACGGTCTTGGAACATTTTTCACAGTCATTCTAGATCTATGATCTAGACTTTGACTGGGACACTAAATGCCCAGCATCTAGTTTTATCTGATAAAACTAGATGCTGTTTAGTAGTAATTTCTACTAGTTTAGAAATTACAGACTGCTTTCATGTAAAAGCATTTTAAACTTGTTGCTGAAAATGTGCCATAAAATAGAATGACCTTACTAACAGGACAAGTACATTTTCATCAATACTAAGAAATTGTTTTAAAACAGCATTTTCCAGTTGCCAAATTCCAGCAACTTCACACAGCCATGGAAGAAGAGAGGACCAACATTCACAGGCCACAATCCAAACCTGTGAAAGGAGAAGTGTTGCAGAAGTGCACCAGATATCAACAGGTTTTCAACCCCCCCAATAATTACTTTTCAGTGTAGCTTTTATTGTGGCCAATAAAGGCACACCTGTAAATTATCATGCTGACTAATCAGCATCTTGATACGTCACACCTATGATGTGGGATGGATAATCTATGCCTCTTTTAATGCAAAGGAGAAGTGATAATCAGATTTAATTTCAACAATATTTGAATTTATTTTGTGCATCGAGAAAATGTTTTAGATTTTCAGTTCAGCTCATGAAAAATGGAAGCAAAATCAAATGTGTTGCAATTTTCGTTTGGTGTCTAAAGCTCCCAAACTTAAATCTTGCATAATATTCCATCTTTAAAATTCTACACACCTCTTTAATGAAATGAGCTTTCCCAAATGAGAGGGCTTTCACTTTTCATATGTCCTCTAACATTGTTTTCCTGCAGCTTATGCCCCTCATCAGTTCTGTTTATTCATTGACATACTGGCAGATGAACGGATGCTGTGGGGATTAGTTACAAAGACATTGATTTTAGTGTTATGAAATCTACTGCCACAGGCGGCAGGAGAGTCAGCCGAGCGGTTTATACTGCAGCCGTCAAACGACTTGGGGGACAGACGTTAGAGGATGACCACATCAAGAAAGAGCCTACATTCAAAGTCGCCATCTCCTCAGATATTAGTATTTGACCGTGAAGAACAATTTCTATCCAGAGCATAAGCTGAAAGATGTCTTTCTTGTTAAAAATACCCTGAATAAAGTGAACAATAATCACAGAGGATGTTAGTCTTAAACTGGTGGGTGAACATGCATAACTGTCCAAAAATCAGGATTATGAAAGTTTTGAGTTTTTCACTATAGTTCAGTTTTACTTCATTGTGACTTTTTGTTTGTCTAACTCAGTTAGTTTTAGTTAGTTCTTGGACAGTGTTTGCTTGTTTTTATTAATTAGCATTACTTCAATATTAAGTTATTTAGTTTTTATTAGTTATTGTAGTAGTTTTAGTTTTTCATACTTTGGTTAATTATAGGTGCAGAATTCAAAGACTATTGTATTGTGATTACATCGATTAGGTAATGAATATTAATTATAAGATATAATTTTCAACAAATGTATTCAATTATTGTTGCACGACCAGCTGACTGATGTTTTCTCCCAACTTTTTCCATTCTCATTTTGCAGATTAGCATTATAATTTCAGTAAATTTTAGTAGGTGGTTCTCCGGGAGTATGGGGTAGCAGGGCCCTTAGATACGGTCTGTCAGGTCCCTGTATGACCGGTGTCGGAGTCTGGTCCGCTTTGCCGGCAATAAGTCGGGCTCGTTCCCGGTGAGAGTTGGACCCCACCAGGGCTGCCCTTTGTCACCGATTCTGTTCATTACTTTTATGGACAGAATTTCTAGGCGCAGCCAAGGTGTTGAGGGGATCCGTTTTGGTGGCCTTAGGATTGCATCTCTGCTTTTTGCGGATGATGTGGTCCTGTTGACTTCATCGGGACGTGATCTGCAGCTCTCGCTGGAGCGGTTCGCAGCCGAGTGTGAAGCGGCTGGGATGAGGATCAGTGCCTCCAAATCCGAGGCCATGGTCTTGAGCAGGAAAAGGGTAGAGTGCCTTCTCCGGGTCGAGGAGGGTGTCCTGCCTCAAGTGGAGGAGTTCAAGTATCTTGGGATCTTGTTCACGAATGAGGGAAGAAGGGAGCGGGAGATCGACAGGCGGATTGGCGCAGCGTCTGCTGTGAAGCGGGCGCTGTACCGGTCCGTCGTGGTGAAGAGGGAGCTGAGCCAAGCAGCGAAGCTCTCGATTTACCGGTCGATCTACGTTCCTACCCTCATCTATGGTCATGAGCTTTGAGTCATGACCGAAATAACGAGGTCTCGGATACAGGCGGCTGAAATGGGTTTCCTCCGTAGGGTGGCTGGGCTCTCCCTTAGATATAGGGTGAGAAGCTCGGTCATCCGGGAGGGACTCAAAGTAGAGCCGCTGCTCCTCCACATCGAGAGGAACCAGTTGAGGTGGCTCGGGCATCTGGTCAGGATGCCTCCCTGGTGAGGTGTTTCGTCCCACTGGGAGGAGGCCCCGGGGAAGACACAGGACACGCTGGAGGGACTATGTCTCTCGGCTGGCCTGGGAACGCCTTGGGATTCCTCCGGAGGAACTGGAAGAAGTGGCCGGGGAGAGGGAGGTCTGGGCCTCCCTTCTTAAGCTGCTACCCCCGCGACCCAACCCCGGATAAGCGGAAGAAGATGGATGGATGGATAAATTTTAGTTTTATAAACACATGATATAATTCCAGTTAGTTGTAATTTCCCCCCATTAATTACCACTTTTATTTATTTCAGCTAACACAAATGCTTTCTTACTTTTAGTTTTGCTGTTTTGTTAAGTTTTAGTTGCTTGATCAGAATACATCAGGATGCATGAGCCCAACATCAGACTGTTCAGCAACATGCAGTCAGTGAGCCGCATCTCCCCAAAGGATCTCCTGTCCTTGAAGAACAATGAAGAAATGGGACAGACTGCAACACACAGCCTTTTGAGCAACAAACACACTCACCTCAACAGAGTCAGTGTCATGTAGGTGGTGGTTCAATTTCGCAGTCATTATTGACGCCTATTTTTTAACAGGAAACTGATAAAATCATCCTGACACTTCATCATGATGTACCTCCTCATGCGCGTTATTTTGGGAAGTAGTCAGCGTGTTTTTGCACCCAGTAGATGGAAATGTAGATGCACACACACACACACACGCACGCACACGCACACACAAAGTGAAGGAACAGTGACCTGGAGCTAAGTCCCAAGCACAAAGAGGTGCTAAGATTTAGAGGCTCAGCTGTGTACCAAGGCACTGAGAGCTATTCCTTCTTCTGTGCATCAGTATGAGTGAGAGCTGGTCAGGCAAGGCCGAGTGCTCCCGAATAAAACACACCACCGTCAAGAACCAGCCATTTATGACCCAGCAAATGGGATTTTTTTCTGTTTCTGTTTGAAATATTAATGTTTCTATCTTGCAAAGAAAACAGTTTTCAGGCTCTTTAGTGTAGCTGAGTTGGGGTCTGAGCCCAGAGCCCAGCGGTCCAAAGAGGTTTACCAGAAGGCAACCTGGAAACACAAAGACAATCAACCCTGGTCATAACATTCACACCTACAAGAAAGATTAAAACAGAACATGAATGTTTTGAACTTTGGAAAAGAAACCCAAACACCAAAGGAAAAAAAAACAAAAAAAACACACACACACACACACGTCATGTTGCAATCTAGGATTTATAAGACGGACACACAGTAGCACATAATAGTGAATAGTAAAATGGAAGTGGTGCATGTTTTTCTCTTTTATAATTTTTTTTTATTTTACTGTGTCATGCAACTTTATTTTAATGCAACTGTATCATTTTGGTTCTCTTGTATATCTTTCTTGTCCCTTCTGTTCATTCTTGCATAACTCATTATTTACCTTCTTTGCTGTCACGCTGACTTATAAATATATTGAAATTCCCTCAAGAATTACAGTTTTCCACATGAAAAATTCAAAGTATATTTATTGGATATTTTATCTAGTAGGCCAATGCAAATTAGAACAAAACTGAACAGTACAGAAAATGATAAAGGTTTTTTTTTGTTGCTTTATTTACAATTAACATTCTTATTAAAGGAGAGCTCCGACAGACTGGTGACCTGTCCAGGGTGACCCTGCCTCTTGCCCCGAATGTTAGCTGGAGATGAGCATCAGCACCTCCCGACCACATTAGGGACAAGGGTGTTAGAAAATGGATGGATGGATGGATGGATGGATTAAAGGAGAGTGGCAGCCTGACTGAAAGTTAGGATTGGTTTGCAGAGCAACATCTGACTGAACCATCAACTTCTGGAATCACGTTCTCTGGGTTAATGAGACCACAGTGGACATTCTGTCCATATTCCACAGTTTGGGAAATAAACCCTGCATATCAACACAAACACCTCACACCAGCTGAACGGCACAGTGGTGGAGATGATTGTGGTTTGTTCTGTAGCCACAGGCTCCAGTATCCTTAAAGACACTGAATGACTAAAGTATTCTGCAGTTATGCTGAAGTTGGTCTGAAAAAGACTAGTCCAAGCAATGGATGAATATTGAATGAAAAGTGGAACAATGTTCCACAACAACGTGGAATCAGCTGCATCAGGTGATTATTGCTGCTACAAATTGCACTTTTGGATTGCTGGAGTGTAGATTGTTTTTCACAAGCTGCTCCCATTTTGGCTTTGTTACTATAAAGCAATTCAAAAAGAAGGACTGTGTTGTGTGTGTGTTTTTTTTCCATTGCACTCTTGAGGTTAGACTGAAGTGTTTCATCTGCAAAAATCCAGTGGCTTCAAATGTCACACTGCAAGTTTCATTGAGATATTATGTGGCACAGCTACACAAACCAGTGCACTGTTTGTAAAGGACACACAGTCCTTTAAAACATGAAACATATACTGTGATGAACATTTCTTCTTATTTTTGTTCATCAATGCTTTATTGATGACCAGCATTCAACAAAGAGTTGCGTTTCTCTGTTTTTTCACTGCAGGTCCTAAAAATCTACTATAACATTAGAGTGGAAAAGTGGAGGCTTGACACAACAGAGGTACAGGCACTGGTGGTGGTGGTGTTGCCTAGTAACCTTGTTCTCAGTGGGTCTACTATGAACTGCATTCCTTCATTTAAATCATTAATCAAAGGGACACACAGATCCTGTGGTTCTTTTTTCCGTCTAGTTAGTCCCTGCTTTTCCATTCTAATATATTTTTTAAATAAATAGTTTACTCTCATGAAGTATGACAGAAAATGATCAAACAAAAACAGTCTTGTGCTTATTGACATTATTTATGAGCCATATAACAAGATTGAATTAAAGCAGACTACAAAGATATTGTAGAACAATTTTTTTAATCATTTGTTGAAACTCACATAAATAATATCACCCTTGTGGAGGCAAATGGAGGCACTGGCAGAATGAAACATCCCCAAGAAGAGAGTGCCATTTTGTACCAAACATTCTGATATAAAATGACCAAAACTGCAAAAGGCTAAAATGATAAAAACGTTTTCTAAAGGAAGTCAAATTGCCCCAAAAGGTTATCTGAGGAAACCAGCAAGTGGCTGACCAAGTTTAAAATTTTAATACCAGTAACAATGTACATTTTGCAATGAAAGAGGTCAGTAAGTACCAAACTCCCTTGTGGGGCAGCACATCCAACTTACACTCTTGCAGCAAGTAGCACAGGTGCATCTTACGTAATAAAAAATAAATAAATAGAAAAGAGGGTGGAACAGCTAAAAGCAAACAAGACAACACCAGAGTGGCAAGTAGTGCATATAATACAGAAGTTGATTTAGTTCAGAAAATCTTAGTGTTTACTTAGTGTTACCTTGAGAAGTTATATAGTTTTATGTCATAATAAGGCCCTGGGCAATCAACTTGTTTAATAAATAACTGGCTAAAATTAATACAGCAAAACATGTCTGGTCTAGAAAAGTTATCAAGTTAATAATGCTAAGTTACCATAGGCAATAAGTCTGGTGCAAGGATGGAAGTCATTGTATGAAAGTAGTGTGTTGGCCAGTAAAAGACTTGATGTGATAATGAATAACTTAAAAAAATGCCAAAGTCAACAATTAACAAGACTAATAATTTACATACACATTACCAAGTCAGGGCACCACCTAATTATCATGAAATAATAACCAATTACTTCTCAGTCTCAGTAATTGGTGTATGAAGATGTGCCTGATAAGGCTTAACTCATAAATAATAACAGATGAAAGATTAGGTTTCACACTGATATTTTCAAACAGACACAAACAACTTGTTTCCAAAATATAAGAATATCTTAACAAAAATACACCAATTTCCAGATAACATTTTTTCCAGTCAACAAATGAAGGTAGTTTCATTCTCAATTAAACTATTGGAAAAGAATCAAGACTAATGAAATACCAAAAGTAACAGTAAAAATGTAAAAAGAATAAAACCAGTAAACAATAAAAGGATAAAAGGTTATCCCAATTTGACATCAATGTGTTTATTTAAAAACCAAGTTTTGCATTAAAGAATTTTGAATGAGGCTAAATTAGCTAATAACTAAGACTAGTTTAGGACTAAATTATCTCCTCTTCACTCCCAGTTGGTGTTTGTGTTCCAGTAATTCTGGCAACTTTACCAATTCAACCTGGAAAACCATGTTTTTTTTTTTTATCTATATAAATTTTGCAGGGAGTAGGAGCACCTGTCTGTGCTCTGTAGTGCAGACTTGTGAAATGATCAACAGACTATCAAATGGTGCATCAAAATCCACACTAAACTTCTCCCAAAGTAAACAAGATGTGAGATGTTTGCCTACATGTAGCCTCTATATTACAGCAGCAGATGTTGCAGCTAGCTCTACAGCTCTTTCAGACTGTAATCATCTGGGATGCAATTGTGTTAAATGGACTCTGGCCCGTACCCAAAGATTTCTCTCCAGAGCTCCCAGTGAGCCACTGACACTTCAGAATGACGACGAGCACTGACCTGGAAAAGCTCAAACCAGCAAATACACAGTGGAGCTCAATATGTCTGACAACTTCTGCATGAAAGGACAAGTGTTTCCATCCGTTTTCCCAGCATGACCTCATACTGGAAGGACGACCACATTGCATTTTTCAAGAAATGAATGAAGGATGCACAATACAGAAGGCACCAAAGAGAAAGTTATAAAGCAGAAACAGTGGAACAGACAGTATTTTTTTGTAAGAGTTAACTCTCCTGTGCCAACTCTTGTGTTTGGATCTTCAGGAGTACAATAGCATTTAGCAATGTGGTTGGATTTTTCAGCTTTACTCGATCTATTTTCAATCAAATATTTTACATATATTTATTTTGTGAATAGGAAGGTTTCCAAGAAGAAATCTGCAAAGGAGTGAATCTGTAAACACTGAGGCCTCAGTCTTTCAGTTTTTCATGGCTCTGTTATATTTTCTTCACAATAACTGATTTGTAGAAAGATATAAATGGTTGCTAACCTTCAGCTGATGTGTGGTACTCCACGAGTGTTCACAAACCAACATACTAATTTGTTAAACTCCTAGTCTATACTACTAATAGACTGTAGTATTGACCATTTGACTTAATATATCATACGTGTATATGATGTAACTATTAAGAGAGGTATACACATTTAAATTAGCCTGGTTCTGATACCACACTTAAGGAAAACAAATTCTTTGTTTTGCATTTGGCCTTTACTTTTGTGTTGCACCTTTTACTTGTGACCACCAGTGAATCTAAAATATTTTAATCAGTAGCTCTCTTGCATATATTCAAATTACCTTAAGTAACTCTCTCTGCTTTGCACAGAGTGCGGGCTACATGCTTCAGTATGGGACACTCGTTTGTGAAGAGATGTTTTCTCTAATTTCCCAGGAGAGTCGTGTTGCATAATGTAAACACCAGCCTGGTAAGAGTGTGTGAGAACATCCATTTATATATAGTCTTGTTTGTATTAGGTTCTTGTCTTTGGATGAATATTAAAACACTGCATGAATAAAGTTTTGTATGGTGCACATAAGTTCAAGGGACATAAATACTTTTGCAAGGAACTTGATAAAATAAAAACAACAGGATTAGCTCACTTCTTTTTTATGGCAATTTATCAAATTATTAAAAGTCAGTTTTCTTGACATCCACATTTTTTTAAATCTCCATTTAGACAGCTTGACCATTCTGCTTCTCTTCTGAAAGATGTTTGAGTTATCACTAGAACAATTACTCTTGAAAATCCTTTACTAACAACATTAGACAGAATTACCGTAACAATGAGCAGGATTCCCTTGAGGAGGGTGAGCAACGAGGTAATGGGCCGAATGACTGTGTGGCCAAATAAGATGGCAAGGGACAGAATCCAGGTGAAGGCGAGGATCACATAAAAGTGTCTGTGGAGACATGGAAACACATAGAGAAATCTTACCCGTTAGCTTTAATAAATCACACGTCTGCTTTCATCGAGGGAGAAATATTTAACCCAACATGCTGTCGCCATGGAGAGCCAACAAACGGTATCCTTCCAAAACACATCTCAGTATCTTCGTTCAATGACTGATTTTGTTTTTTAAGAATTAATTAGTGATTTGTTTTACATCTGTTTGGAGTGATACATTTAAATGAGTGCCGAATTGTTTGAGTTGCACTCAGGTAGGTCGGTACGTTCATGCTGTTCAAATAGCAGCTCTGTTTTTTCTAAGTAATTCAGACATGTTGACAGAAGCTATTGAGTTTCTGAAAGTTAAGAAACCCAATAGACAATTCAATTTCAACATCTGAAAAACAGCTGCTAATGTTTAGTCATATCATATGAATTGTTTGATGATCTGAAATATTCAATTGCACAAATGAGCCAAGAAAACTCTACATGGGAACAAATAGGTCAAACATGTTTCTACAAAGATCAACAAGGTCTTGATCAACATATAAAGTAGAGAAAAAATTAAAAAGTAATGCGGGCGGTATTAACAAGAGCTAAATTACTAAGTTCACCATCTGTAGAGATAAGGCTGAGCTTGGTTTCATCTTAATTAAACACATGAGATTTAACTGATATTTACGGGTTAAGGATAGTTTTCTAATCCTCTTATATTGTAGGCTCGAGGGAAAATCCTGACTTTTTGAATACTAAAACTCGTTTTAACTAAGGTTAAATCACAATAAAGTAAAAGCTGAGGTGAAATGACTTAAGGCTGTAAATCCTCTGCAGCTCAGAGGGTGGTGGGTTTGTGTCCACGGCGCCAACCACCCTGCAAAGGCTATTCTGCACACAAACCTGCAGCACTCTGTTGACTGCAGCATCCTGGAAGCAGGGAGAAGATGGTTTATCCAAAGGAGGCCTCCCAAGATTTTTTTTCACTCCACTAACTCTGCCTTTCTACTCCCACAACAAATCGCTGCATCTCCCCTGGCGCTGAGCGTGCTGATAATGAAGCACCCATGCGTGCCAATGAAGCAGTCCGACCGTCCCGCAGAGTGTGAATAATATTATTTGGGTAAAGGATTTACTGGGGCATGACAAAATAAATTAGCCCTGTTAACTGATAAAGGTAATTATAGGCCTGGGAGGGAAAGAGGAGGTGTGAATTGAGGGGAGAGACAGCAATCACCAGAAGAGACCCAAATAATCCAACTGTGAGTTTAAACAGTACAGCATTCTGGCTTTTACTCTACTTCTGTGCAGTATTCTTTCAGTTTAATCAGTGTGGGCAACATTAACTACTGTGAGTAATGCATTGCAGAAAAGTCTTGCAGAAAAGAAACAAAAAGCTCAGTAAGCCAACAGAGGGAGTAACCTAAACAAGTATCTGATTCTGTTCTTAGTTCCATGCAGAAAAAAAAAATCCCTGTGCTTTCACACTGCAGCACTGCATCAAATGATCCAAACCCTATGAAAAACCTGCTTACCCCCGCATCTGTGGGGGCGCTGTACCAAGAACCACTGACAGAAACAACACCAAAACCTCTGAGGAAAATGAGCACATCTTCCTTCTTCACAAAATGGAAATAAAAATAGAGTGTTCTGAGATTTTGGCAGTAGTAGGATTTCTCGTGTCTTTGGTAAAAGAACAGAAGTCATTTCTCCCAATGGTGCTGGACACTTTGTTTTAATTGTATTTACCCAGAATGCCCTGCGCTGTAGATCACTTTCTGCTTTTGGAGTGCTCTCCGGTTCAAATATGCATTTGAACCACACCAGAGTTCACTTCAACTGAATAGAGAACCAAGGTTTGTAGACGGACCAGAGTTTACGTTTTTGGTTCGAGTTCACATTCACAGCTCCCTAAACAAACCAGAATTTCTGCTTTACAACTAACATGCACTAAACAGAGCTGGTGTGAACACAGCCTAAGTTGATGTTTTGAATCAGAAAAAATGGGGAAGCATAAGGGTTGAACTCTATCAAGGGTTGAAGATCCTTTACATCTCTTCCAATGTTCACCTAAGTCCACTAGGTACATTTGCTGGGGGAAAATGCATCTAAACTCATGAATGTAGTTGAAAAGTAAAAGATGAAAAGCAGTTTCACCTAAAAACCTCATCAAGATGTGTAGCAGCAGGTTTCCGACAACAGATTCAAAGAAAGTATGTTTTGACCCACCCGAATACAGGCTGACCTAGCTGGCTGTAGAATGCTGGAACATGAACAATGATTTGTTTTTTTCTATCACTAAAATAAAGATATCAGATCTAATTCTATGGATGTCAAGCAGTGACATTTCAGTCAGGCAGGGTATGCATAGGCGAGCAGAAGCTCTGTTTATGTATAATTCCTACAAAAGACAACTTTTAATGACCAGGTTTAATTTGTTCTGATGGCTAGTTTAGTCTTTGAGACGTTTTCATGCCCACCCATTTGACAAACATGGTTCCATTGAGATACATTTGATGTAGCCGCGTGTCTTTAAACTTTGACATGAAAGCAGTTCTTTCTGTCAACATCTGAAGCAGTGGGGTCTATATGTAGCATACGACACAGTCATTTGCTTTGCCCAAATTTAGCATCTAATTTCAGCATCAAACATGTCTCTGATGGTTATCTTCAAACACTTTTTGAAGTGCCTAAGTTCCTGTTCTACAGCAACAGCTCACAGAACAAACATTTACAGCAACATGACATTCAAAGTAATACTCACTAATTAAAGTCCATTAGCACAGAGATGAGATGCAGATTTGTTTTTTCCTATCATAATGGAAAGTAAAATAAAACCTCAATGGTATAGTTTCCTCCCATCTCTAAAGTCTTCCAAAAGGTCATTTGCTTAGTTTTACAAGCAATTTCATGCGACTGCTCAGAGCATTCCTCCTTAGTGGAATATCATCATATATAAGGGTGTGTCGTCTTTTTAGAATTCTAAGAAACCTCCTAATACTTGCCATGGAATCTTTGAAATATATAATTATATAGTTGTTTTTGAACAACCAACTTCTCCTGGTGAAGAGTTAATCAACTTTCGTTTGTCCACAGAAATGAGGAACTTGGTAGACATCTAAAGACCATTTATATTTAACATTGTTAATATAAAACATCTATTAAATATCTTTAATATAATATACACAATTTATAGAGAAAACAGGATTTAATAAAGCAGGCCTGACTGCTCCACCCTCAAAGTCCTAATCCCGAGTGGAAAATGTTGGAACGAGCAAACGCACACAGTGATCAGAAAGTCCTAAAGTTTAAAAACGTGTCCCTTAAAAATTTGTAGCAGCACTGAGGAAATATTTCTCACACCTGTTCACACATGCAGGCTCTAAAAGTATATTTTTACAACAAAATTTATTTTCCCTTTCATACAGAAAGAAAATAATGTGAAATAATTTTTAGATGGTTTCCAATTTTTCTTTTATGACATTTTTGCCTCATATTTGACATTCTACAAAGGATTAAATTTAATAAAGCAACCCTATCTATTTTTAAAGATGTTTCCCTATGTATTCTATATCACAGTCAAGTAGCAACAACCCTCTTCAGCAAATAACGAAAACAATACTTCTCTGTGATGCTATTTGCATCTGTTCTTAGGAGCGTTTCACTGAAAGCACAGTGAAACGCTTTCATGCTGTTGAGGGTGAGTTTTCTGTCGTCTAGCTATTGTACAGAGAAGGACAAGAAGGAAACAGGTCTAGTAAAATATCAGCAGTTTGTGTAACTGCCGCACATCAAGCTCAGCAGATGTGCGGTTCCAATAGGTGTGTTGTGAATTGCTGGTACCACTAGTCTGAAGGAGCCGAGTGGGGAAAGTGCAGGGGAGGACTGCTAAATGTAGTGAAAGCTCAGCAGCTTTTTTTTGCAGAACTTTGGTTAAATGGGCGGGGCATTCTGAGATCAGCATTTTGCACAGTTTGGTAGCTGTCAATGGAGATTCAAGGATTATTCAAATATACATGAAAGAATCAAAACAACACTCCAGGTATGTTTTGATGAGGGAAAGATAGTATAACATGATACAAAACAAAAACAAATTGTAAATTTTACATAATCTCCTATTTGCAAACACCCCAGTCTTATTATGGCAAATGTTCTGAAATAAATGCATTCAGTTTCCAATTTAATTCATGTGAATTGCACTAATTCCCAAAAAATGTACTTTACTGAAAAATGATTTTAATTCAATCAAACATACATTGCAATTGATCCTAGTCATCAAACAGTACAGTATGACCAATTGACCAGATGTATTTTGTTTTTCGAAATCAACCAAAAATGTTTACAGAAAAATGTAAGTGTGAACTAATAATTGGCCTTGGTTATTCCTTCGTTTTGGGAGATCAACGATCAGCTGATGTATGAGAAATCAATCTTATCTCCTGATCTTCTCTACCTCTGAGAAAGGTCTGAAAATCAGCCACTATTCCCTTATGCTCTGCAAAAAAGAGAGCAGACTGTCTGATTGTGCTCTGAGGCATGTCTTCACATGGGCAGTTAACTATAGTCACCACACTGCTGCCAACCTAGCGGTTTTGTTGCTATGCTAAGCAACTTTTCAGACAGCAAAAACATAAACAAAAAATGGTACTGACCAAAATCTGAATGAGTGAGTCAGGGTATTTTTAAGATCAGCGATCGGCCAAAAAACTGCAGACAGTGCACCACGAATAAGATGTACATTTCTTTGTAATTGAAAACCTCCAGTGAACTCTACCTATTTTTACCCTGCTTACACGCACAGCAAAGGAGAGCAGAGAATCTCAAAAATTCATGTGCTGCTTAAGCTGATTATCTAACACTGAAATTGGAAAATAAATTATATTAGAGATTTAATAGAATGCTGATTAAGTGACTACAGTTTGGTTTTGGGTTTCATAAATGATACTTAAGTCCAGACAGTACACATTATTCACATCGTTCTTAAATTCAACTCACCTGATACCAAGAAGAGCAGCAAAAGCCTCACTGCCAGCCAACACATAGCTAATTCCAATTGATATACTGCAAGTAAAAACAAAACAACAATCAGGACATATTAAAAGAAAATAGAGAAATATATAGGAAAATTATGAAGTATCAAAGCTTTTAGAGAAGGGCTCCTTCATTGAACAAAACAGATTTTGCATGATGAAAATGTCTGAAAGATACGAGGCGATACGAGACTTAGTTTTAAAATCACTTCCTGTTTGTAAAGCAATGCTTTTATACTCCACAACTGTTCCAGTTTAGTTTTTTCAAAACAAAGGATGCCTTTGGGATCAGCGTTGGGATCTTCTCTCCATGTGCTCCTCAAACATCACCCTCCGAAAAGCAGCATTTCCAAAACAATGTGCATGTCTTTATAAAGAGGATCGGCATGAAAAATATCAGTGGAATGCTTTTACAGTTGGTCTCAAGACAGGTTTCAACAATTGTTCCCTCCTTACACGTTAAAGCTCCTGTAATCTCTTAACAGTTGGTCACTAAGACTGCAAATCTATTGCTGCTTTCTCCACACATTTAAGGGCTGAAGTACTCCCAAGCTTTTTATTCTGCTCACTTTCAAACCGTTCAAAGGCAATACTAAACAGATGTAGGAAGAGTTGTTTTCTACCAAAGAAGAAGTTACTGCAAAAGTTTGAATTCATTGCTAATTTGAACCAATTTATACTTTGTCAAAATAATTAATGCAGGAAGAAAGAAAGAAAATGTGTATGCCTAATTATTTTTTCATGTAGCAATTTCTCATTAATAGGTGCCACAGTTATAAGGAAAATTCTTCTATGGGCTGAGCAGCAGAGTTGTGTGTGGGAGTTGTGCCCAGTAAAAACCTGCTAAATCGTCTCTGTCAATGCCAAACAGCTTAATCTGCTAAATACTCTTGTTTGGTATGATTTACTAAATTGGATGGAAGAAATTTTATGAAACAAGACGTACTGCCAATTTAATTATTTGTCCAATACAATAGTATGTGAAAGAACTGTAGGGATTAGCACTGACATCCCAGATGACAGAGTTCTGTCCCAACAGTTTGAGATGTGGAACAATTGCTGGTTGCAGAATCTCATCTTATTACTATCAACCTTTCAGAACACTCTGGAACATTGACACTCTGGTCTACTCTGCTTTCCACTCTTCCAGAAAACTGCTTAACAGCTGAAACACTGACATCCTTCAAATCAAGGCTAAAAACACACCTGTGTTTCAGCTGTTTTGCAGTTTTCTGCAAGTTTGAAATATGAATGAAACTGTGTTTTATTCAACATATAATTTTGACCATGTGAGAATATCAATCCATACAAATATACTTTTTTAGATGTAAATACAAATAATCTTTTATGTAGGAAGATTTCACTTGAGAGGAACAGTTGAAGTCCCCCAAAAAACAAGAATAACACTTGTCTGACATTTCTTCTGACCCACATGGGCCTTAAAATGTCCTGCAGTGAGCCGTTCCAATTTGCAGCCTAATCGGATGTCACAGCTGGATCCGAGGGGAATTATCTGGCCTCCCAATCTTTATCTCCACCCACAGGTTGACATTGTGCCTTATTCACTGTGTCTCAGAGTAACTTCATATTTGACCTCTACTTGTTCAGTCTACAAAATAGAGTGAAGTCCCTGTTTGGGCAGAAATTAGAGTACTGTACATTTAATCACATTCTTCAGTCAACTAGAGTAAGTACATTACATTTTAATCAGTTGGCTTTCCCAAGCAGCCTCAAGTTAATTATAAAAACACCAGCCCTTGAGGACTGCATTTATAAACCCCCGGTATAAAATCAAATATAAAATAGCCTTTTTGATAATGGGAAAATTTTATATTTAACTTACTGTCACACTATTTATCTTGTCATGTATGCTGACATAATAAAAAAAATAAATGTTAGGTGCTTTTAAAAATGAGGAAATTAAGGGGACTGTGTGACTCATACCCATCAATGTACAGGACATTGGGACCAAGTGATTTTTTCTTTGCATGCAATATTCACAATCACCCCTGCAGGTTCTTCAACATTAGGTCATGTATAAATATTAAATTAATCAAGTTTTGAGTTTTAATCTAGTCGCCTCTTGATACTGACATTTTGTTTTCACAACTGTGAAATATTACAAATCAATACACTAAAGCTTTAGGTACACATCATCCATCACTAATCCAAAGACATTACATGAAAACCGGCACTCGTTACTAATTATGTACATTTTCATTCTTTGTTCAGAAACAAAATGCTATGGTATTATGAACACATGAAGCTTATTAGTCCCTGTCATTGTGTAGAGCTGTGCCAACAGACCAAGGCACGGCAAGGGTAAAGGATGCAGGTCATGTTCTGGGTGGCATTTGTGTGTTAGTGCGCTTGAGCCTCTGCATTGATCGACCACTAAGCCCCCCTTGAACACAATGAAGGAAGTATTGATTAGCCAGGTGTTTCAAAGCCGCTCACACCCTGATAACAGGACCTTCCACCCATGTTGTTAAAAGCCTTGCACCCCTCCTCTACGGACTTACACTCTCCTGCAAACAAACGGGTCAATGCTGCAGCCATTAACTTTGAATAATACAAGATCTATAGCTTTTTCTTTAAAAACAAAGTTACAATCTGGATTCAATAAATAAATGGCTATAGCCTCATGCTAATTTAGTATTTTAAAGTAAGGTTGTCTCTTCTGGAAGCCACACTGAACTCAAGGTCACTCAACAGATCTGAAAACAGGGGGATCACTTAAAAAAATTACAGAGCCTCTGGAGTAGGTGTAATAAATCATATTTTATCAGTGTTTGGCTCAGTTTCGCTTGTAACTCACTATTTCAGCTCTGTGCAGTAGAAGGCCAGGCAGTAAAGCCCTAACCTCAAGGACGGTTTTTACACAAGTCCGTCCTAGCTCTGTTAACAATCTGCAACAGTGGAGATTAAATGACTTGGCAAGTTTCATTCCAACAATAATGCAGTGAACATTTTAGTAGAGAGCAAAGTATTCAAAAGCAAAAATAGCCTGTAGGAAATGCTTCTGTATGATAAGGTAATTTAATTTGCAGGGGAGACCAGGGTGTGCAGATAAGCCTGTGATGTTGTTCTTAGGTTAATACTGACGAAAAGAGGTTGTGAAAAGTGATTTTCAGGGAACAAAAGACAAAGTTTCAAATCATGAGGAAGCAAAGGAATATAGAAAAAAGAAGTTCAAGGAGAAAGAAAAACCCTGCAATGCAAGTATTAAAATAGCCGGGCAACGGAAAAAAGTAAGAAAACAGTCTGGGACATCTGCAAATGTAAAAAAGAAATGTCTAACCTGCTGTCATTATGCCTTTATTTAAAAGGAATCTTTCACTGTTAATAAATTATAACACAGTTCCACTACTTTTTACTAACCACCAGACCATCAGAGCTGAAGGGAGCCATGATTCTTCTAAAGATTTCTCCAGGATGTGTGGGTTTTACCCCTCAGGCCACGATTTGTAAGCGCATGTTTTATATTTATATGTCTTAACATCTTCAAGCAATTTTGTTTTTAATTGCTAAAGAGTTATAAAAATGGAAAGTCTGTGAGAAAACACAGTTACATTGCAAGCACTCACACACTTCCACATAACACAGTTTTCACAACCTCTTGTTAAAAATAAATGTACATTTCATTATCTTAAATCCTTATGATATGTTTTTGGAATGTTCCACTTTATATAGAAACAAAACAAAACAAACAAACAAAAAAAACATCAAAACATACATATGATAGTCAACAATCTCTCCATTCAGTTGTTAATGGGAGCAGCTCTGGGAACAATTACAGCTTTTAATCATCTTGGCTTTGACTCAAAGTTGTGCCGGTTAGATTTGGGTGGTTTATTCTGCTTCTGTCATCAGTTACACCGGAAATATTTATATTCTCACCTCCTAAAAAGCTTTGGATGCTTCCAGACTTACTCCCTTTAGGTTCATCTTCCTCCATTTGACATCCACCGCCTGCAGTTCCCAAACTTCACACATAAATTTTGTCTGGAAGTTTAGTTTTTAATTTGGGAATAGAAATAAGTAAGTATACATCAATAAGTATAGATGTGGCTTCCTAATAGTTATTTCCGTTCTGTAAATCAAATGAAGTGCATATGCATGTTTTAGTAAATAGGAAATAAATGACACCATAGAAAGAATGTTACAAATGGTTTAAAACTCCTTAAACTTTTTCACACACATATACATTCAACTACGCACTGCTTTGTTGCCCTATTGCATGAATTACAATAAAATGTGGAATGAGTTGTTTCTAAGTGTCAAAATGTAAAACAGATTAATATGCTTGAAAATTGTTGTCAAACACTTTGCATCCCAAAGAAAACAGAATAGAGATCAACAAACTCAACTACCCGCTTCCTTCCCCCATTTTTATTATGTAAACAATTCAACTTCATGACATGGAAAGATCATTGCCATGGTAACTTACAATTGGAAGAGGAGAATGCAGTTGAAAGCATGGCTCATGGGCCGGGAGAGGAAGAGGCAGCCAAGCAAATGAAGGTTGGGTTGCAGGTCCTCAGCTTGGTCACACAGGGCTGGTGAGATGGACTGTAGTAAACCAGTATCTGTGAGATACAATTGGGTTCATAAGGACAGAGACAAACTGCAACAATACATGTCAATGTATTTTTTAAATGTGTCTGATCATTATGGAGCTGAATGTGTCACACATTCTTCCGATCAACACATCAGTGACTTCGTTTGGTTTAAGTTCTCATGGTCAGTTAAGGTCAGAGTTATTAGTCCCCTAATAAAATCACACAAAACTCTTAACATTTTCATGGAAATTACCATAATAAAAGCTGTTCACACCTTTATTGCTTCCAAAATAAAATCTCCACAAAGTTTGATCAGTATTATATTGATGTGGTCAAGAAAACAAAAACGACAAGGCTAAAAAGATTAGTTCCTCTGAGTTTTTTTTTTTTTTTTTTAAACTACCAAAACAAATTTGAACATTCAATTAACTTTCACTGGTCAATTGACAGATTAGTTACCAGTGGATCTTATAAAAAAAAGAGAGAGAGAGACTAATAAAAACATGGGCCACTCTGCCGCATTTGGTAAAAAAGAAATTTTTTACTGTCTACTGTCCTCTGAAAAAAGGACAGTAGACATTTGTTATGAGAGTGAAGGCTACATTGCCATTTCTGAAGCTTATATGTTGTCTGAACAGCAGTATAATGCATCATTGGAAAGCACCAGGAGACAAATCTTGGGAGTGACTTAGATTTGTCTAGGTTGCGCCCAAGAGCACAAAATTTAAATAAAAAATGTTATAAAAAAATAATAATAATGAGAGAGGTTAACAAAGATCCCTGGGTGTCTGCCAAATTATCCTGGTTGACCGGCCTCTTCTGGAGTTGATGTGTCAAGAAAGACAGATGTGAGAGCTCTTCATTGTGGGGGATCTAAGGTTACTGTCCAAGAAAAAATGCTGAAAATTGCCCATCAATGGCTGACGAAGTTTTCCCATGAAAATTTAATGGTGTATGGTGATGTGTTTGGTCTGATGAGACAAAATTCAAATTCTTTGGGCACAGTGCAAATAGTTAGTGCTTGTATAGCATTTGATCTAGGCGAGAGGTCCCTGAAGTGCTTCACATTACATTCAGTCATTCAGTCACACGCTGGTAAGCTACTGTATTTTAGTCAGCCTGACAAAGCAAGGCTTCCATGTTTTGTCAGATGTCAGAGGACCATCACCTGGTCATCTGACTAGGTGATGCAAACAGAAAAGGAAGGTGAGACATCTTCCCCAAGGACACAACAATGGAAAAAAACAGAGAAGGGGTTTGCTTTAGGCAGCTGCTCGGTCCTTTGAGAAGGTAATGACTCAGTGACCTCCAAGTTGGTTCACAAAACATTTAAGGGACACAAGAATCTGGGTCCTCAAAAAGCCCAGATATGAATGCCATAGGGAATTAGTGCCACCTGCTTAAGGTCAATGCCAAGGCTCAAAGAACACATAACCTAGATGAGCTGAAATGATTTGCCATTTAAGAGTGAGTTCTTATATTTCAAGGGACATGAGCCAGCTTAGTGAAGAACTGCAGAGAGCGGCTGTTGTCAGTTGTAAAACCAGCAGGTTTTTAGTGATCAATTGATCACTAAATGTTAAGGAGACTAATAATTTTGGCCTTGTCATTTTTCAGTTGTCTTCTTAGAATTAAGAACATCAGTAAAATGTACTGATCATACTTTGTGGAGTTTTTGTATGTACTCTTTTGGAAAGAGAAGTATTTATATTTTCATAATAAAAACTGTTAAGAGTTTAGTGTCATTTCATCAGAGGCAGATATAGAGGGGATAATAATTCTGACCTTAACTGTATGCTAAGGGCAGACAGGAACCCTGCCACTGGAGATTTTAGCTGATCATCAACGTGTATGCTGTCTGTTCTGTAACTTTGATGAAAGTAGTCCTGACAGAGTGTATAATATTCAAATCACTGGTAGGAGCAATTATGATAAACTTATAGCACTGTACACATCTGGAAGACAGGAATGGGACATATACAATAACCTCAGCTGGCATCACCATCTGAACTCCTTCCAGATTCAGATCTGGAAGGAGTTCAGAATAGCCTACACAAATAGGCTACACAAATAGCCTTTATGCACAATGGACAATGTTGTATCTTGTAAACAGAAAAAAAATAAGATCTCCGACAAAGTTGTTTACTTGTTATTTCTGTTTTTATTTTATTAGCTGAATGGAACGTTCTGTAGATTACTACTTTTCTCTTTTCAACTTTGCTATCCATGGCCCACCACACACCCATCAGTTTGTTTACAACAGCCACCTGCTTTGCACCCCGCAAGAAATGTGTCAGGCTATGACGCAAATCTTTGTTGACATAAATGTTGAAATTTAATATTTATTCTACACATTTTTATAGCACTGGAAAATGTGAAGAATGATTGTGTCATGTTTGTCCTCATACAGAAACCGTATTAAAACAAAAAACATATTTCCCACCCCCATCTTTTTCCATTTTCAAACACAGGTTGTTAAATTTAACATTGAAAATGTTCTTGCATTCTTAAAGGAAAAAAGTTCACATTTTGTGGTTCTCAACTTCACTTTAAACTTAACAGTTTTGGCCCCCATGGCAAAAGTGCAGACACCACAGCTTCACATTGCCTATGGGGGTTTCTGTGCAGCTATGCAGTAATCTCTTCTTTGCCAGGTGACATGCCCACCCCCCTGACCCCTACTGATCAATCATTGCAGGACAGTATTACCTTAGCAACAAAGCAAGAGTCAACAGAAAAGGCTTAAAATGATTCCAAGACACAGGTATGATAACCAACACTACAAATTCAAACAAAAAAGGGAAAATCAGCTTCTCAGAGAAATCACACCTTGTTCTTCCACATGACCATTTTATTCCAACCTACTGAATGAAGTAGAGAGCTCCGTCTAATTATCTTAGAGGTCTGTGATCAGAAGACAAAAACTTAAAATGCTTTCTATCCCCATATTCTCAGTTAAAAATGTTAGTCTGATCCTCTGAAAACACAAAACTGTCTCACCAGCTTCTGCATTTTCAGATTCTTCTTCCTCTTCTTCATCTGGGGTGATTGGATTTTCTGGGCTCACTTGATCCATCACGATACATTCTGCAACACCTGTCTGAGTACAGCATAAAAACAGACATCAGAAAAATTATATAACACTTTCCGGTAGAGTCATAAACTGAAAATCAGTCACAGACCATAACAACACATACTTTCTGTAGACTGTAACTGATCCTGCTCGGGGCTGTGCTTAATTTTATTTATGATTCAGACCATAAATTCTTTAAACTAAAATCTTACTTTGACTGAAGGATTTCCTGCTTTTTTGTCATAAATATAAGCTCTACCTTTAAGTTAACAGAAGAAAATCACTCTGGATTTAAACAGATGTTACTGAATGATAATCCACAACTTTAAATTAATTTAAAATGTTTAGCACTCTTCCACTACAAACCTCCATCCAAGAATTGTTGATGAAATGGAAAAAAAAAAAAAAAAAAAGGTAACTAAAGGTGCACTGGTAATCTGTTTTTACCCAGGTAGATGAAGCCAAGTGTAAGACTTCATGGCCTTTTTAGGACCATTATGAATGTCATCTATAATACATGATGCAGCAGCAGTTTTCTTGGGAGCTTTAGCCACACCAGCGGATCAAAACTGTCACAATTCTGGGGGTTTTCTGTGGCTCCAGGCAGCAGATGTGTGTTTTTTACAATGCATAAGGCTCTCTAGCCTTAAGCCCTGCAGTGCCAAGCTTTTGTTGCACAGAAATCATTGAGCATCATATAGGTTGGCAAAAGAAGTGAACCAATGGTGAAAATGAATGTCGTACAACCAACTGGCAATACATTTGCACTTACCCATAGTAGACTCAAACAGACAGTTAGCAATAGCAATGGCATATTAGGAGCTTGCTAAGCCTCAACTGTCTCAAAGGCGTCTGCACATGACTAACGCTTTTGCCAGACAACTAAAAATACAAAAACTAAATGATTAAATAGTCCTATTTATTTATTAAATAGAACTGTTTAATGATTAAACATTCCTGCCACAAACAGTATTTAAGACCTGCACATAACATAACATATTTAAGGCCTAATTACATTTTAAAAAATTACATTTAAGACATGTTGTGACTTTAAGTTTAGCTACATGAACTTAAGACTATATGGATGTGTGGGTACCCCGGGAAATATGGAGTAGTAAAATTGGCTCCTGAAAACCACCTTGGTTCCTGGAAAAGGTTCCTGCAGTCAACATGCATCACTAAGAAGGTCACACACAAACTAAGTAGAAGAAGGAACAGAGCCTGGTTTGTTCTCCTGACCTTTAGAGAGTCCAGCTGAACCACTTGACATTTTTGGAGAAGTTCCACAAACAGATAAATGAGCAAGGCCTACAAAGCAAAAGATACGTTAATTCATAATGCATCAATAACACATAATAGATAAACAGACAGAAAGATGTTTGCATTAACATTTTAATACACCTTGCTTACCTGAACAAAGAAGCCAACCAGAAAGGAGACCAGGAAGGGCACCAGGCCAGCATGTGCTATAGTGACTGGAAGACCTGAAAATGAAAATAATGTTGAACTGCCTCTGAATTTGATTCCCACCCAGGTAAAAGTGAAAACATGTGCGAGACGATGTCTGTCGAGCTTTTTGTCGGTGTGTCTCAGAAACGTCTCTCTGCGCTGGTTCCAGATTTCTATAAAATAGAATTGACAATGCTAATTTCCATACGAGATTTAAGTGGCTGAGCAAGTATTAACTAGGAAGGGTCAGACCTCTCTGGAACTACACAAAAACTCTGCTCAAAACAAAGCAGTTAAATGTAATGTCCCACGTAATTTTCACCTCTACAAAAATCTCTCTGGGGTTGGCCACACTTCATAAAACACATTTAAATGTTCCTCTGCCTGGAAATGGAAAGAGTTTTAATTATATTCCAAGTGACGTTATATTTCAGAAAAGACATGTAGGAGAAAGAGCAAACAGTCGCTGAACCTTTATCTTCATACTGTCATCTTTTCCAAAAGATGTCCTACTAAAATGTCCTACTACAAAATTAGGACATTAATATTTTTAAACCTAAGATGCCAGGTTTGAAATTTCGGGTTGTCTACATTGTTTTAGTAATGATTTAAGGTGTGTCTGATTTTTGTGTCTTAAAATTAGTTAAAAGTTAGAAAAGTTAACATTCAAGAAAGCATTCAGGAAAAAATCGTGGATGACTTTAAAACACGGCTTTAAAATTTGTTCCTTTTTAAATATTTGCTAATTAGAAAAACTATTTTAGTGAGTGACATTTGTAAGAATGGCATCACATTCCTGCCAAAAACCCTGATGCAGAAATCACAGCAGCATATTTATTAACTAAGTCAGCACAGAGCTCTAATAGTGGGCATTTCCACTTATTCATGGGCCCATGAACGCAGCATGGTGAGAGGTAAACACCGTATTTGTAAAGTACTTTAGATTTTGAAACACAAATACAAAAAGCAACTAAGATCATTTTAAATAATTCAAAGACAAATAAAACAATGTACAGAAAGATTTACCTGACTTCAAAAAACTGATAGTGTCTCTCACGGACATGAAAAGTTCCCAACAGACACGGGATGATATTATTTTTAATGGTTTTTGCATCCAAAGTATATTATTGCATTGATTGATGGCTACCCATTTTTTATTTAGGGAGTTCTTTCTCTGTGACCGTTTTGTAAAAACTTAACTAGGCATGTTTTTATTCCTGTTTTTCTTTATCTAAAGCTTTCCCTGCTCATTATAAAATATAACTCCTTGGAATGCTAGCCTAAATATTAAAGAACATTTCAGTTTAACCAGTGAGGAACGCTATCAACAAGGGCTTATGTGATGAGAGTCAATGTGATGAATGGAAGATCAGAATGTTTATAAATTCATAAAATAGTTTCAAAACTTACCTAAGATTCCAGTTCCTAATATTGTTGCAATGGTCAGGAAGTCTGGAAAAACAAGTGTTGAAAATATTAACATTAAGGCAAAGACGGTTTTACCCTTTATCTCTTTTATGCAGCTTAGTCATATTTTGTTTTTTCTAAAGATTAAAGAAAGAAGCTGCATAAAAAACAAATTCCATCTGACTTTACAAAGAAAAAAAACATCTAAAGAGATACAAGTTCAGCACATACATACATTTATGCATGCATACACACGCACACACATTTACTACATAGTAGACCCCAGCCTGTTCACGTTCAGCATATTTTTCTGTGGAACATAATTCCAAATTATTCACAGAAAATCTGCATGTTCATAGGTTTTTTTGCGCATAGCTAAAATACTCTAAAGAAAACACAACTTGGGAAGCTGAAGTACTTTGGAGCTAAAATTATCACTAGGCTTAAGCTATCGTTTTATAAATCAGCCTGGTCAATTTTCAGAATTCACTCATCCCTTCCGTTAGGTTTGATTACTGATCAGATGTCTCAGGAGAACATGTCATCAGAATTTCTCTCTCTGTCTGTGTTCCTAGGGTTCCTGATAACCACTCAGCTACCTCTGATTGACAAAGAGATTGTAAAAAAAAGGAGAAGACTGCATGTGAACATAAGCACAATGACGCTAGTCGTCTTAAATGCTACTTTGAGTTAGATGCTTCAATTGGTTATCACTTCTCCCTTGTATGTTGAAATGCTTCAGTCTGATCCAACTTCAAAGTATAAAGCTGTATGTTGAAAAGAAGGAAAGAAGTCAAGAAAAAAAGTCATTCTAAATGTCACCTTATTACATATTTAACAGCATCTAAAGGACTTCAGAAAGAAAATGATTCATTTCAAAGAACAAAATTAAATGTGACGATAATAGCAAGTCCTTTTGAATTTAATGTGATTCAGATAATTCAAACCACCACAAAAGCACCTGAGCTGAAGATGTGCATGCTCTGTAAGAGGCCAAAATTAATTTTATAAAACAAAAAAAAAACAAAAAAAAATCATGACGCAACATCAAATAAAAGTGAAAAATTATTGATGCATACTCTGATACAAATCTGACAGAAATTTAAAGCTGTAACTATGCACAGGTAAATATAAGAAACAAAGAAAAAAAAATGAAGACAACACCAATGACTCAGAAAAATCTGGCAGAAAACAAAAGCCCAGATGTCTAAAACTAAATCTGTGTTGAAATGCAGAAATGTACTTATTTTACCATTTTATAAACCTGGACACACATCAGTAAAATGTACCCTCTCCCAGTTTAGATTGCAGACACTTCAAAGAAAAAGAATTACAGTATTCACATACAGAAGTCAAAATATTGTAGCAAAATTCTTTATAAAGGTCAGACAGACAAAATAAAAATCGGTTTTGTCTTAAAACCGATTTAAGACAAAACCTTAAAACAACAAGGGGCCGTTTAGGACAAAAACTACATTTTGTCTCTCACACACTGCTAAAGACTCATACACACAAACACAAAATATTAAAATTGCACATATATATTATTAAAATGTTACACACGCCTTACTCTGGGTTTAGCTTCGCTTCCTCTTCAAGCGCTTGGATGTTCACTTAGGGCTCTAACGGCGGGGTAATGTGTTAGTGCCAGAGTAAGAGGCCTTAGAACCGGAGCAGGCACTAAAGAAAGCTTGAGGAGAGAGCGGTAGAGTATGGCTGGCTGAAATTAGCGTTCATAAAACTGATTAACCTTGAGCTAAACAGTGCTTATGCCCAATTGGAGCACCAATATCCAATTTGAAGCTAACTTCACTGTGGCATCAACGCATGCACGATCTGATCTCCGAATTATACCCCTCCTCTTCCGTGACAACTCACACACAGACAAAAACTGAGTCTCTAACACAGAAAAATACAAATCTCATCCCCATTCATTCATTCACTCATCTTAGTGTTAGGTCACACACACACACATTTTCGACCCATCTTTCAGAATAGCGCGTCTGTATGCTTTGCATGTATATGTATGATATTTTAGTAGTGTACCTACACAATTTTAGTAATTTGTGTCTTTTTCTCTCAATCAAATGTTATTTGTATAGCACATTTCAGCAGCAAAGCATTTCAAAGTGTTTTACATCATAAACACAAAGTTATGCAACATAGTATAAACAAACATCACATTAAGTCAAGTTCCATCATTAAATTCATAATTGATTACGTTTCAAATACAATTCTAAACAGGTGGGATTTTAGTCGAGATTTAAAGTAAATCAGTGTTTGATTGATTTGTTGGACAGACCTGTGAAGACACTGTTGCAATAATCAATGTGACTAAAGATAAACGGATGAATGAGTTTCTCTGGATCTTGCTGAGACATTAGTTCTCTAATCCAGGAGCTGTTCTTCAGGTGATAGAAGGCCAACTTTGTAACCGTCTTAATGTGGCTCTGAAGGTTCAGGTCAGAGTCCATCACTACTCCCAGGTTTCGGTCTTGATCGCTAGTTTTTAGTTGTAATAACTGAAGCTGTGCATTGATTCCAAATCGTTTCTCTTTTATGTCCAAAAATAATAACTTCAGTTTTGTTTCTGTTCAGCTGGAGAACAGAACTCAATGTGTAGGAGAGAAAAAAATTTATGTATGTGTGACATTTTAATAGTATATATCTGTATATATTTTGTGTGCGTGTATGAGTCTTTAGCAATGTGTGAGAGACAAAACATAGTTATTCTCCTAAACGGTCCCTCATGTAGAACCAGGTAGTTATTTGGATTGCTACCTTGATAAACAGCACAGGAAAGTCAAGTTCTTTCTATGTTACCATGGTGATCCTGTGTTGGGTTACCAAAAGTTTAAACTTGTTGTGCAGCCCTCAAAGTGAACAGAAGGAAGGGCTCTTAGACACACACACTTTACATCAGGGGTATCAAACTCCAGTCCTCAGGGTGTCCTGCAACTTTTAAATGCACCTCTGCTGCACTACCTGAACAGAATAATTAGGTCATTAAGGCTCTGGAGATCTGATCTACACAAGAAGGTAATTAAGACATTTCATTCCAGTGTTTTGTACCTGTGGTGCATCTAAAAACTGCAGCACAGTGGCCCTTGAGGACTGGAGTGTGACACCTGTGCTTTACATCTTTCTATCTTCACAAGGAATTTGCATTGATGTCCATTCATTTCTACAGCCTAACCCTGATCCTACTCCAAACCACTACGAGTACCTGACTAACCCTAAGGTTAGCTCAATTCACACCCTACAGGTAAAACTAAACCAAAAGCATCAGTGAATCCTCACAACATAGTTTTCATTTAAAGAAAAATGGGCATAGAAATGCAAACACACGCATGCACACACAGGGCATGCTCTATTGGCTGCTGAATTAAGCTCATCTTGAAAGCCTAGAGCAGCATGTGGCACTACTCACCTAGAGCCAGAAAAACACAGCAGGATTTCTAAATTCTCACATTTTTGTAAATCTTCCACACAAGTAGTCCCTAAGCATAGCAGAATATATGTTTTCTTTTAAAGCAGCTAGATTTTTTTAAAGGGACAGTTTTTAAAATAAGTCAGTAAAATTAAACAGATATGGAAAAGTATTTTTTAAATACAATATAATAAAAATTAAATCAATAAAATAAAAAAAAAAACAAAAAACAAACAAATATGGAAAAGCACTTTTTAAAAACAAAATACAAAAATTAAAATGACAAAATAACTAAAACAAAAGTGAAAAAGCACAAGCATGGTTAAAGGAGGTAAACACAGTCGGCATCCTCAACCAGGATAACCTAGGGAACAGATATTCAGCTGAGAAACAGAGTTTGTATGTTTATTACGACATGGTGGTAGCCCACAAATCTGACCATTTTTAGTTTGAGTTTATTTAAACTGCTAAAATCAGATCAAATGGTAGAGGGGTTTCCTCTGGCTCGGTGTTAGGTTTTCTTCACTTTCCTATAAACTCTCCTGTCATGTCTTGTGTTTCTGTCTACTATGGGAAATTCCACAGAGCCTGACTTTAAAAAAAATCCTAAATATCCATTTATGAGAATTAAACGTATATAAAAAATAATGTTTAGCAGAAAACGCATAAAGGCTGAAATCTTGAGTGGAAAAATATCTCCCGTGTCCTTTATTCCGTCCTGACACTGTGTGAAGACCAACAATTTTTGATCAGTTTTAAAAGAGGGGATCGAGTCCATATCACTTTTGTTTTGGTTGACATCTTTTTAAGGCGAGGTATAACTATATATTTGATTACTAACTTAAGCAAACGTTAGTGCTAAACATGCCGCAAATAAATTTAAGTAATTTGTAGCAGTTCAACCATAATTCAACAGACATGCTACTCGTGTGTATGAAATAATTGACCTAAATGCAATTTCCTTGAGGAAACTGCGGTGTTTCCATCCAACACCGCAAACACCTCACTGCAGTCTACCTGCTAGCTCCCCTCCCCTCCTCCTCGCCCTGTCTCCTCTTCTCTCCACTCTTAGCGCCACTATTTATTGGAGGGTTTGCTTTTGCTAAACTGGGATATGACTTGGGTCAGTTATAATGATGTGCCATAGCAAACGGTGGACATTAATGACAGGTAGCGCGTTTGTCATTTGTTTTTCAGACATTCAGAAGCTGCTGCTCTCCGTCTCCCATAATGTGTGTCGGTACTCACAGCACTGCAGATAAATGCACCGCAACCTCCAGTGTTTGTCCTGGTTTTTCCGCGTTATTTTGATGGACAGAGGGCTGAGGCTGTAGTCGGGGTTGGGACAGGGGCTTGTGTGAGCTCTTATCTCAGCCGCTTCGGTCGCCATCATTTTCATTTCTCCTGCTTTCTCTCTCCCCTTCCCCCTCCCCCTCCCCCTCCCACATCCCAGAGTGAGCGCGAGCGAGCGACCTCCCGGCTGCGCGTGCCTGGCAGGATTCGTTTCAAAACAAAAACGTGAGCTGACTATAAGTCGACTGTATGATTGAATTGAAATGTTATTTTTTTGTTTGTTTCATGTAAAGTTTGTTGTAAATTGGCGGTATAGAAATGTATTTGAAATATAACTAATGTTAAATATAGTGCAGTAAAATACTCATCTGTACTTTGTAGACATTGGTTTGATTGCCTCCTGAATGGTTAGGAGCCTCTTTTTTATTGTACTTTTTATTCTTTTATCATATTTGTTTTCTTTTTTATGTAATGTGAACTTTGAGTCTGGAATAAAATCTATTAATCTATGCAGATTAGAATAGAGCGAAAATCAGTTTATTCTAGCGATGAGATGAAAGATTTTCTGACAGAAAGCCAAAAGACCAGTTCATACCTTGCAGTTGCTAAGCAGGGAAAGCTGCTAAGCAGGGAAAGCTGCTTAGCAAAATGTTTTAAACAAAAAGCTGACTTTCAGCCCACAAACAAAAACACTACATCATTCTGAAATCCATCATTGCTAATGTAAACGGTGGCGTTTCTTCAGCAGGGACAATGAAGTCAGTCAAAGTTTATGGAAGGATAGATGAAGCCAACTACATGACCAGTCCTTTGAGAATGATTGTTCAAATTACCTAAGACCAGAGTTTCACTTTTAGAACCCTCTCTGATCAGATTAAAGTGTTGGAAAGGCTCAATCAAAGCCTAGACAAAACATCCAAATGACAGTGACAAGACTTGAAGATTGACTCCCATATCCAATATAACTAGGCTTGAGCTATTTTACAAAGGAAAAAAGGCAACAATACCCTGTATAACAAAATATTTTTACAAACTAGAAGCATTTTGTTATGTTTTCCCACACAGTGAAGTAGCTGGTGGTGAAGTGACAAAATGTGAGAAAACTCAATTGACATGAAGTTTTTCATTTTAGTTTTTGACAGCTAGGTCAGTGCAGAGTCATACACAGGAGATTCTCAGGTAAGGAAAATATCCAGAATATAATTGACTTAAAGTGGGGTCAGGAAAGGTTCAGCAACAGGACAACTAAAAAAAAAAAATAAATAAAACTCTTCACATGCGAGTAAGGACTAAGCAACAGGTTTGGTCAGAGATGGGCAAGTTCAATGAACAGCTAAACTCTCATGGGTTATGAGGTCAGGCTTGAAGCCTGTGATGAAAACATGAGACAATCTCAAATTGAGCAGGTGTCTAAATGGGGAGCAGCACAGGACAATGAGTAATGAGCAGCAGACAGAGGGAGAGTCAGCAGGATGAATCAGGAGTGCTGTCATGATTTCCTAACAATTATGCTTTTTTCATTGTTTTCTTGTATTTTTCTTCAATTAAAGGTGATTATGAAATGAATTACATTTAATTTTTTTTTTGGTTAATACTTTTTTCCAGAAGAGTTTTAATGACGAGAGAGAGAAGGGGATCACACACAGAGGATTTTTATGGCACATGGTTAACACAATTCAATTTATTCTGTTTGTTTATAAAGCACCAATTCACATTTGTCACCTTAAAGCACTTTACTAAAAATAAATAAATTCAGTCCAATCCTACAGACAGATTCCAACTCAAGCATATTTATTCAGTCACTCACCTCCTCCTGCCCTCGCTCATGATGCTCGATACTGCAAAGACACATGCTGGGCGTTCACCCACAATGCAAGCACTGGTCTGAGGAGAGCTGCTAAAATCCAACCAACTAGATTGGCTGACCAGTTAACCTGACCTAACCTAACCTAGGAAAACATCATTTTGTGATTCTTTTTGTCTCCAACTTCTTAACTATTTAGATTTTGACATTTCTTTTTCATAAAGAGTTACAATGCAGATTAATCAACTTGAGTACAACATGTAAACACACCAGATTTAGACAGGCTGATTTTCATCTGTAGTCCCCTAGCAGGTTGATGGAACAGATAAAAAAAAAAAACATTTAACATGCATATACAGGACCTAATTTATTGAAGATTTTAAAGTAGTACAACTTAAAGTAAACATTTATAATATAAATATGAAAAGAGAAGTTAGAACCTTTAAAAAGCAAAGAAATTGTAAAAAGGTTTAAACATTTTTAAAAACAGGGTTACAATTTAGATTATCCAGTAACCACTGCTGAAGTGAATTCCTAAAACAGTGAACAGTGAATGCCTGGTTGAGACAGTTTTCCACATAGTCCTCATAACACAATAAGGATGACTTGCCATTTTGGGCAATGTATTTAAACTGCAACCCGGACGCACTGTTGATCACCAAGATCAGTGCACAAACAGAGATGTTTTGTATTTTGTGTGGACCAAAGATAATTCTTTGAAGGGACTTACATGAATCTTTAGGACAGGGGTCTCAAACTCCAGTCCTCAAGGGCCACTGTCCTGCAGTTTCTAAATGGGCCACAGGTACAAAACGCTGGAATGAAATGGCTTAATTACCTCCTTGTGTAGATCAGATCTCCAGAGCCTTAATGACCTAATTATTCTATTCAGGGGTGGTGCAGCAAAGGCGCATCTAAAAGTTGCAGGACGCCGGCCCTCGAGGACTGGAGTTTGACACCCCTGCTTTAGGAATTCAACAAAACTACACACTATGGTGAGTGAGCACAGACATGCAAAACTTCAAGAATTTAATTGCATCCTGCATTAACCATCAACTAGATCTGAGCATTATCTTTAGGCTCTTTGAGACCTGTGGAACAAGTGATTTTAGTATTATAGGTGTTATTGTTGTGTGTGTGCATTGTTGGGGGTAGGTCTAGCAGCTCTCCTTGATGGCTCAGCTTCCAATCCAAGCCCTTCACCATGATGCTCCATGGTACAGAGCCTGGTAGAAGGATGCACATCCATATTTCTTACCCAGATCGGTTGGAGTCAGAAGACGTCCTGGCATTATCTACTTTTACCATCATCACAAAAACGTTTGGGTTTTTATGTAAAGCCGCATATTGCCATTGTGTTTCTGTCTGTTTGACAGCAACATAATGTCTCCTTGGTCTGTTGGGATGAGATAAATCTGGAATAATTTTTCTGTGCCCGATGTTTAACTTGTCTCTTAACTCTTTCCAGAACTTGATCTTGTGATGCACTGAAATGATACAGCATATTGAAAAAAAATGGGACCATAAGTCCCTCATTTCAGGGGATGAAATGTGAGCAATTATCCAAGTCAAGTTGTCCAGAAGGCTGAATCAAAGAGTTAGCCGTGGTCTGCAGTAAACATCATCGTTTAAGTCTGGAGTGAGCAGTTTGTATTGAACTGGTCTGATATTCTGCTGTGGAGTTTTCTCAGGGTTACCTCTGGCCTCTTTGTCTCTGCTCTACAGCCTCTATACTATACCTTTGATTTATAGTGGTGTCACTGTGGGTTTTCATCTTTAATGGTGCTGCATGTATATTAAAAATGATTTATTTTCCATACAATGCTGCCAGCCAAGACTCATCTTCAGTTTGTCTCCACTCCATGTAAAAAACGTTTCTGTTTCTCACACCAAGCAGACCGAGGTCCTTTGACAGTCCACTCAGGTGCACTTCAATGAAACAACTGAGAAAATCATACAAGTTTAAAGGAGGCGCACAACATATTTAATCACAACAAATATATTTGTTTTAATTTTATCACAAGAGAATGCTTTCATACAATATTTGGTAGGATGTCATGTTTCATGTGCGATGCATGCAAATTCTTCATGCCAAAATACCTGGTTTGTTGGTTCGTAATAAAAATAGTGTGAACGTTTCAACGAAGGAAAGATAAAATGAGGAAAAATGTGGCTTAGTAGGAAACCATATTTACCATTCACTATTGCAATTGGATGTTTTTCAGAAATTATTCAACTTTAAGGGTAACACAAAGTTAAAAGGTTTGCTGAAAAAAAGTGACATGAAGCCCTTTTTTGTGTATTTGTGTGTGTGTGCGTGGGTGTGTGTGTGTGTGTGTTCTCATTTCTGTAGCCTGCATATTACCTTTTTGATTCACTAACATTCTGAAGTCCAATAAGCTTTACAGGGGCTCAGGGCCCGTTTTCATGTGTTGGATCCAATTTTTTTAAATTAAATTTAGTTATGTTGTGAATTACGTTTGGTTAAAGTTAGGTTTAGGAATATACTAGTGATGTGTAGGGTCAGGGCTAAACATAAAAGCAGTCACTAAAATTAATGGAAGTAAAAACAAACTTCTAATATGGTTGGACATAAAGATTTTTGTGTTTGTGCATGTCTGTAGTATGGTATATATGATACCAACAGGAAAACAGACTTCGGGGTTAAACATACGTTTATTGTAAAACATCATTAAATTACTTCAAGAGTGCAAATATATTTAAAAAACCCCAAACATGCCAACAACACTGATGTCATACATTAAAACCCAGAAAATACAAAGTTATACATCTGGAAGTAATGCTCTGGTTTGGATGAATTTGGAGCACATGCAGTCCAATAATGATTGGATTTCCAAGGATCTGGCATGTTTTGAAAGGCATCAAAAACTTCATCAAAAAGTGACATCTCAAGGGAAATTGCAGTAATGCTGTCAGGCATTAGACAAAGTGTCCATAAGTCAGTGGTAAGAGTGAGTCATTGTCACTTCCAAGCCATAATTCACTGCTTTGACTGACTGTCAGAAGCTCTGGCCACTGCCTGGAAAACTGAAGGCCCCACATACTCAGGCGTTCTTCACTCCATGGAGGTCCACACATACTTGAGGTGGACTCACCGCCGCACTCGGCTGCATAGAAGTCGATTGCTTGGCAGGAAACATTCACATCAAACTGTTTTGATGTGAACAAGGAGGTTGTGAGTCGCTGCAACCAGTCGCAAAGACACCGCTCTCTGTGCTGCACTGACAGCTGTGTTTGGTGGTGGCCCCGGTGCAAAAGAAATGGGGCTAAGCACCAACTCATAAAACTTGCTACTATCCATTCAGATTGTGGGAAATGAAGGAATTCATCATGATAATTTTTGGCGATGAACTCTAAACTCTCTGGAGAAAGTGCACAGTGTGCACAAATATGCACAGTACACTGGAGTATGTGAGAGCCTTCACTTCTCATCTTATGCCCTTTGGTACTGTTCTTAATGTGCAGCTCCTTGCAAATTTTATCATTTCAATGTAGCACTTGTTTTCAAAGTTACAGTTGATTTGTCAAATGGTACATTTTAAAAATGCTGAGACAAATTTGTACATATAGACAAAGAACTATTTTGCCTATACAGTTTTTTATGTAAATATTTTACATCATCAGACATATTTTAATAATGTCCTCAAATGTCCTGAGCAAATATAACATGCAGTTTTTAAAAAATGCTTTACAAAACAGCCTATATAGAAAAGTGACCCCTGACTCGAAACATCGACAGTGAAGAACCATAATTTTCAGTTCAATAACACTGACCACACCTGACCCTGATTTCTGTCAGACCTGCAGACTTATGAAATAGTTTTTATTTAAAAAAGCAATACACTGATATAAAGCAATTCAAAACACTTACTTTTTTTTTTACCTTTGCGTACTCTAAACTGCTTCTGGAGTGTTGGATTACATTAAATGCATTCAAATTTTACTGGGCTTCCTAAGGTCACTCATTTTCTCACCTTTGCAGTGGCTGTACACTCTCTCTTGTACTATTTGCAACTTTCATCCTTGCCCTCTCTACTCTGTGCAGACTAATATTGTTCAAGAACAGCTTCAAAAGAGAAAGAATACAGTGATCCAGGAGATCACAAAACCATCTCGAGCTCTGCAGGCCTCACTTGCCTCAGGTAAGGTCAGTCTTCATGATTCAAGAAAGACTGGGCCAAAGCCACATCCATTCCAAGGCTAAAACCACTACAAATATTATATACCAAAACAAATATTTACCAAAAAACATTTTGACTTTTGCTATTACATTTATGTAAACTTAAGAGACAAAAGTGGAAGGTGTGTGACCTCTGACAAGTGGAGTAAATTTACCACGGCATTTCAGAAAACAACATCATACCGGGCATGGTGACGCAGTGATGGTCTGGGGTTGCTATCTGCTTCGTGAACTGGACGACTTGGAATTGATAGAACCAGGAATTTTACTTTCAGCCAGAAAATCCTGACAGAGTTCATCCATTAGACCACTATTAGTAGCTGCATTTCCATTACAAATGTCTGCAAAACTGTGTCAACACTCCACAAAAGATTTTTACAATTGTGGTATTTCCATTAAATAAGAAATGAAATTAAAATCACACATGAATAAGTTTGTTATTGCGATAAGTCATTAAAAAACATGAAGATGACCACTTCCTGTTGTCGTCTTGTTTGTGGTTTGCAGCATCTGGTTGTGCATCATGTGACTCATATAGTACAAAAATTGTTCCCATTGCAGTTTTGTAAATTAACCAGTTTCAATAATGCCAAAGAAAAACCCACCTCACCTCTTTTTTTTTCAGAACAATCATTTTTATATTAAGCAAATTTGTTTTCAAAATGTGAAATTGTGCAATTATAAGGTCAATGAAAATGCAGCTACTGTTAGCTGAAGAGAATTTGGACAATGATCTGAAACACGGCAGTAAGTACACCTTACTTACTTAAGTAAGTAAGTAAGTAAGAAAACTTACTTACTTACTTTTTTTAAGAAAACAAAATAAGTCAAAGTCTGCTCTTAAATCCAACTGAGATGTTGTGGCATGACCTGTGACCTCCTGTTCATGCTTATTACAAACCCTCCAGTATGGCTCAGTTTAAACAAAATCTAGTGAGATACAATTCTGCCACAGAGGTGTGAAAGTGCTGTTACTTCAAACAGTTTCTTCCCTGAATAAAAAACAATATTTAAAAAATCACAATTTTAAATGTGCATTTTGTTTTTACTGACATTGTATTTGTCTGATAAACTTGATTGAGAATCTGAAATGTTTCAGTGTTACTAAAAGCAAAACCAGATTAAAACTGTAAGAGAGCTTTTTAGTTTGCTAAAAACAATACCTGTTGTTGCTTTTAAAAAACCCAGACATGAAACATTAATAAATCGGACACTAACTTCTCTACATCATTCAAATTCTATACAATTTACAAAATACAGCAGTTTTCATAACTGCCTGCAATGAGGCATATTTAATATTGCTTACATATAGTTTACACAGACAGCAGGTCAAGTCAAGTATTTTTCAAACGGCTTCACAAAGGTAGCATGTCTCTGTGGTTGTGCAATGATGCATTGAGTACTGCATGTAACCACATTTACACCAGTTGATTAGGATCATTCTCAATTTGCATTTAGCTTTTTTACATTGACAAGTTTAACATAAACTGTTAAAGAACAGTGATCTGTGTTCTGTCCATGCAATTACAAAGCATACAAATGAACCTGATTAAATAAACTGAAACAAACAAAACATCCTGCAGCACATAGAGCCTGCCCATCAGCTTTCTAGATTTCATCCAAGATTGTTACAGTGGAGAGATTATGAAGCAGATTATGACTTGAATATGTTCACATTTCTACTAAGTCAACTAGGAGTACAGTCACAGCAACAAAGCAGAATCAAAAGCCAATTGTTGAAAGTACTGTTTTTATATCTTTAATATTTATAACCCAAATTTACCATGGTTATGTGTCATGTGTGATTCACCACTAATCACACATTCTTAAATGAACAATTAAGAATTCTTAATTTAAAATTTTCATAATTTAAATTAGGAAGATAATCTTAATCCCCAGTCTTGTTGATTTGTGACCTCAAGTCGGGTCCCAGTCCTTACTTTGGGGTTCTGCATTTATTAGTTAAATATAAATTTACACAATGTTTGATGCCAAATTAGTGTTTGGATGAAACTGTGCTTAAGTCTCTGAAATGATTCCACTATGATTTACTTTGTATAATTTCAAGGCCAGTGTTCAGGATGTAAATATGACATGAACATAATCAGATTTAACGTCTTGTTTGTATTTGCGCTGCCCGAGGCTGGACTTGTAAAGTGTTGTCACTCAGAATAAATCCAACCTGTGTCACAGAGTCACCTTGAAAACATTAAAGTCATAGCAAAACAGCAATATCAGATTTTACATTGATTTTCCACCATGTAGAAAGAACAATACATTTGTGCTATTATTCTAAAAAGAGAGAGAGAAAAAAAATACACTACCAAGTATTATAACCTGATAATATACTCGTGATGTTTTTTGTCCTAATTTAAATTAAAGCATGCATACCATTATTTAAAGTGATTTTGCCAACAAAGAGACATATAGATACAGTATTTTTCCTGTGTAATGATTTTCAGACTACTGACAATTCCACTCAACACGACATTTAGGACTGGCTGGTCAGACGACCTACACTTCAAAATCGTACACACTCACAGGAACACAGCAAGAAAAACATGAGACAGACAAAAGCCAGTTCACAAAGCTGAAATAGACATAAAACGCTGCCATCAAAATCAAATGGCACTCAAGCAAACAAAAACTATAACTCCAATAACCAGAAGAGTAAAAAGGTGATGCCTGGGTTTTCAGCCCAACAAACCAACTAAAGACAAGTCCTTCTTCTTATAACAACAATAATTTGTTATGTTTGTACAAAAAAAAAAAAAGAAAAAAAAATTCCTGTAAAGAAAACACGTGTAAGAATTTATTTGATTCAAAGTTTACAGCAAACCAGTTTTCACTCACCTTGTTAAAGGTGGAGTTTATAGAGTATGGCGACATCTGTTGGTGGAGGCTGGAATTTGCAGCCCCTGCTCTCACCACTCTAGTATTTATTTGTCTCTCTTGCAAGAATAACGGAACAAGACAAATCAGAATTAAAAGTTGCACTTTCTAGGTGCTAAAAAAAGACATGAATTTGTATTTCCATGCAATTTTACAAGCAAGAAGAAAAACCAGGGTTGGGAGCAAACAAAATGCAAATCACAGGTAAAGTAAAAACCCCATACTGTCAAATATTATAGGATTTCTTTGGGGGTAAAACATTTTAACAAACTCAAGAAAGCTCCTTATTAAAGGCACACAAGCTTTTTTTTTTATATCCCTGACAAGAATTGTTTTGTTTCATTACTGTAAATTTCGGCATCTAAAAGTTTGGTAGTTGCATACCAATAATCGGTATAACTTACAAAATGTTCTTTATCAAACTTTCTTAAAAAATTATGCACATCTATTAAAAAAAGGCAATATATGCAAAGACGCAAAAATCAACATTTTTTTAACACATCATCATGGCTATTGAAACACAACCAACCAGGAAATACATCAATCAAAGAAATTCTTCCTAGAAAACCTAGAAAGTGTTTTTGTGTATTTTCCAGTTGGCTTCCTGGAACACATTCACATGAACACAACAAATTAGTGCTAAGAAAACCATCATAAAATATAAGAGACTAGAACAATCATCATGCCTTGAGACTGTACTACAAATATGTTAAAATATATATTATTCTTTTCATAGCATTAAGTTATTTTACTAAATGGTTTGCACAAAAACTAACAAAAATCATGCCTAACTACAACAAAACTTAAAGCCCTGTTAATATTTTAAAAATAAAATCTGGAAAATCCTTTTTACAGGATTTCTGATGATCAATTATCACAAAAAAGTCACGTACTGTGGTTGAGGTTAAAGTAACTATATTGACAATAAATATGGATTAGCTCACAGTGATCTTTACTGAAACTAGGATGGCTTTTGTTCTTCGCATTAACAGATTGGTAGATTTTTACAAAAAAAAAAAAAAGATTTATTTCCCAACCTGCATTGTATTTCACTTCAAATGCAGACCATCATCTTTTTAGAGAGAGTTGGGATTTCCTAAAGCAACTTCAGAAATAAAGTGACTTCCTGGTGTTTTAATGGTGAACAGTCTAACACACTTCAAGTGCTCGTAGGGATTAAAGTGTTAAATATATTCTGTTCATTCACCAAGGCTACACTTTAAAGATAAATTCAAATACTCTTCCAGTTCCTTTGCTTTTAAACACTGAAATCTGGTTTTCTTTTCAACCTCACATTGATTCTGAAGTGCTACTTTCATTTTCATTTTAAATTTAGTTCCGGAATTTGTTGAGTGAAAAGGAAAGAAACTTCCACATCAAGTGAAGCAAGTGCTAAGAGGAAAGTCAGGCAAAGTAACATAAAATTTAGAAAATAGCCATTCACCTTTTGGTTCAAACTCATTGGAAGACAGATTAGTGCAATTTAAGCAGACCCACTTTTCCGTATCATTTGCATATCAAATAGCAGGCGTGCAACAAGTCAGATTTGATACATTCATACATTTTTTTAAATATGCTTTTTCACAATTTGGATTTAAAAAAAAGTAGCTGAAACTGCAAATTTTATTCTTTCTTGAACCACAGAGTGATGTTTGAGATAGACAGAGGAGGCGCTCTTTATATCTGCATCAGAATCATTTGCTGGCGCCCGGATAATTCTGGAACAGGTCCAACCCAAAGCCCACCAGCCTCTCGGCCGAGCGCAGCGCCCTGAGGATCAGAGACAGAGACTGGTTCTTAGCGCTGTGGCAGAAGGCGTCCTTGTTTGGAGCGTAGTGCTTGGCCACCTTGCTCGTCACGCTGCAGTGCAGAACCACATCCGGGGAGAACTTGAGGATGGAAAACTGGGGAGTTTTTCCTGGAAGGCTGTAAAGTAAATTTCTGTCGAGACCAAGAAAAAAAACAAAAAACAAAACAGAACAAAAAACAATTGATCAGATTACAAAAGAAAAACCAAAACAAAGCTTTGAGTACTGTGATGAAGAGATTCTTTTGTGATTACATGTAAACAAACAAGAGATTTGGCCATTTCCTTGTTTTTATTGGTGATGTTTTTCATTGATTCTACATTGTTATGAAGAATAATAAGATTAAAGGGAACCAAGTGCAAAGTTAATAAAAGTTAATTAAGTTAGTAAATCATAAAACTCATTGTTTTTGTCAGTTCTCTATTCTGAATTTTCAGTTGGAAAAACAACAAAAACATCCCACAGAAGTTGGAATTACGCCTGACAAAGATCAAGATTGCCAAGCAGTTCTGAGTTTAGTTTCCAGCATGGCTGCCAATGATAAAGAATGTAGTAAAAGTTGCTGGCATAAATGATTTAGTAGCATTTCTGGCGATTTGCATTTGATTAAAACAGAGCCAACAGTAAAATATCTATTTGTGAACATGTTCCTTTTGTGTTCTAAAATGAGCAGAACTTTGTTCTTCTGGGCTTTCATCACCAATACCAAGTGACACTAAAATAAATGGCAAATTGCAAATAGACTGCTTTCAACTTGGCTGTGATTTTATTTCCAGATCCAAGCTCCAACTCCTAACCATGTGAAACATTAGCCATCTCACAAAATGACCTGAAAGCTTCATTTCAATCTTTTTAACTACCAGCTCAAGGGAAAGTGTTAACAATGGTTAATTAGCAGAGCAGACAAAGGTGCTAAAAATTGTTCTTTTGTCGTCAACCATGGTTACTTTAGAGAAAACGTGCTGCTGGTCGAAAGAGCTTCACAAGAAAGGATGCTGCTGCCAGCAAGATGATATTCAAATAAGCTTTTTATCAAACCACCAAGAACTTTCAGCTTCTCTAAAGAGAGCCTCAAGTTGCCAAGAAAGTCCCGCAACTGCCTCCATTAAGAGCTTTTGGTTATAAGATGGGCTTCCCACCAGCACAGGGCTTTCCCCAAAACAACTGGCAGGTTGGAATGTTTCCACACGGCAAACTGGAATGTTTCAGACTCTGGGCTGCATGGGCCTCAATCCATGGTAGAAGTCATGGTGGATCCTACGATGGCAGGCATAAGATAATTTGGATAAAACTGACGTTAAATATTTAGGCTGAAACATGTGCAGGTTTCAGACAGCGTAGCCCTGTCAACATCATAAATGTTGCAGGACGATAAATCGTCGCAGAAAATTATTTCAAGAAACAATAATATTGTTGATTTGAGACAGTTTTCAAGTAAGATATTTGAAAACTTGCATCATTATGCAAACTTGCATACTGATTCAAGTTCCCTCACTCAAAGACAAATACACTTTAATTCTGTGCAGAACAAGATATTTGAAATATTTAAATTTAAACAACAAAACCCAGAAAATAAACCAGAAATAAAACCCACACACAGTTGAAACCTAAAAGAAAATGATTTATTATACCTCTGAAAACAACATATCCCTTCAAAGAATATTGACCACCAGAATGGGAATGATCAAGCTCATTTTAATTTATCATGTCATTATTTGCTCATAAGATATAAGTTATTTTAAGATATCTTTAAAAGTTTCTATTGATACAAAGGCTCTGAGCTGGAATGCTTTTTCAAGCTGGTTCCATTCGTTCCGAGACAGAAATTTCTTTCTAGGATTCTTTAGGGAAACATTTTCAGGGCCACACATCTCATTTAAAATAAACAGTCAGATGTGGGTCTCACCTAGCAGTGACATACAAATGATTCAACATAAAGCTGTCTTTTCTCAGCACGTGCCTTTTTCTAAATCATTCCAATGGCCATTTTCCGTCATGGGTTTGTGTAAATTGTCTGACACATTTTGTCGACTGAAAACAGCAACTTGTGAAGAACTGTTTTTCACTCATGTGACCTCTGCTCTCTTTGCTGTCCGCACCATGTAAGTTATTGGCTGTAAAAGTCCTCTCTCCATACAGTACAGATACGTAGATAAGTCTTTGGGGGTAGAACAGTAGTCATTTGTAGGTCAGAATGGCACAAACTGCAGAGTGTTTCTCTCGATGGGACTAAAGAACATTGATTTCTCTTAAAGTGGCTGAACGGACAGTCTTAGAGAGTAAATGGAGTGATTCTTCATCTGTTAAGATGCAGGTCGTGTTCTATAGGGTGTGAAGAGCAGTGACCTTCAGCACACAATTCAGACTCAAAGACAGAGCACTGTGAAAATCCTCCGTCTACTACTGGAAACTGCTAAACATACCACAGAGACTGTCCCTGAAGGACAGAGGCACTGAGAATATGTTGATAATATGTTATTGGGATGACAAAGGTGAAATCTCTCCCTGTCCCCCATGCTCAGAGAACAGTTTTTCTAAATGAATTTCTGAAGGAGGCACCAACTTTTTCTTGAGTTGTTGTTTCAGCGTGCTTCTCAGCAGGGAGGTCGTCAGCTGGGTCTGTGCTCTCCCAGCTGGAAACATGACAGCATGGCATAAGGCCTTCGACATCGGGGAAACAGGGCTCGAAATCCACACTAGATACTGATCTCACAGACTATTGAAAATGGCAGAGGAGACTGCCATTTCTGCTGCCACATCTGCTTCAGAGTGTTTCTCCACACTCTGCAGTCCCACATGCTGTAAAAACATGCAACAAATCAGTTAGCCCTTTCTCTAATGATGAGGCTTTGACTCGGTCTTCCCCAGTCAGCATTCGTCTCCATTTGCAGGTCCTGTGCAGTTCTGGAACTGTCACAGTCAGACCTGACCAGGTATTCCATGCAAGCAATTTGATTGGCAGCAGAATGCATTCATTGATTGGTCTGGGGATTTCTGTCACAAGATGAGCAAAGGCGGTACTTGTGGAGCGTCAACTGTACGAAGCAACCAGCAACGAACAGATAAACCGAGAAATTTCAGAGATATTAACTGCCTGAGAGCACAACATGACATCATCTGAGCGTCGACCAAAGTGCCTGTGTGCTCTGGTTCCCAGGTTCCCATTCAAGAGTGAGGAACACACCACCACTGGTCAGAACCAAACCACACATTAACCAGCTGGAGTGAGACTTAATAATGATTCTGAAATACAGATTAAAGTGATCACACCTGGCTGGAACTGATTATGATTAACAAATGTTAGGTTTTCATGCAGCAGAAGCCACTGGGGGTTTCAGCTCCACAGACAGCTCCATGTGGACTTTATTTATTAAAGAACTGTGCAATAACACAAACCTCCTTTGAGTTAGAAGTGAATTACATTTACCTTTAAATGCTACAGAAGGGCACTAGACTATAATAAATTCACAGTGATTACAGATTAATCACTATAAATTTACATTTGCAAAGCAGGTACCACCATGCAGTAAAACACCTGTAGCTGTAATTGCAGCGACAAATGTTTCTTCTCCAAATTATTCACTCAGAAGCATGCTGCACCTTTCAGAGATTTTTTCATACAGACATTTTACAGGTCTATCCTGCCCACAGCCATCACCATCTACAACAACGATTTAATTAAATGAGATACTGCAGCATTTCATTTCCATTTGGGATCAATGAAGTATTTTTGAATCTGTACTGAACTTGAAAACCAGGCAATTTTTCCCTCCAACTCATATCTGTGAGGTGTTTAGTGCTGGTCTATCACATCAAATATGTGTTTGCACTGTATTACAACCACATTTATTGTATTGTGTGAAATACAATACAACCACACATTGAAACACATATTGAAACATACGTTTCATATCCAAATACAACATATTGACTTCTTCCATGTTGCACATGTAGACCACTGCTGTTCTAGAAGCAGCTTTGTTGACATTTTATAACCAAGTGGAACATTTTTCAATCTTATCATTCTTGACTCAACACCTCTGGTTGGCTCTCATCTTTTTTTATGCCAAAATGTACCAGTACAAGAATAATTGGCAGCTTTGGAACTGCAATCAGACCTAAATGAAACAATGGTCCTGAACTCCACACACCAACAAAAGAGACACAGCTGATGCTCAAAGTCTCGTTTATAACAAACAGGAGAACGTTCAGCAGCCGTCTGTTATAGCGCTCCAGTTTATAGGAGCTGCTTTTGAAGAACCTATGAGTTTAGTGAAGATGTCTGTTATTGACTGGTGTGCTCCTCCAAACCCTGACATGGCCCCCTAATGGAGACTGCCTGCTGCTCTGCAACACAACAAATTGTGTTCAAGCCAAGTCTGAGGCCTCAGGTTTCAGTCCAGGCGCTGCAGCTGCAAGCTTCCAGGACTGACGGCTGCCTGGAGCATCTGCAGCCTCTCAGACGTCTGTGGATTTCAAATAAGTATTTTTAACTCCACAAACTCTTAGTAAAGTAAGAGATTTTATGTGATCATTATGAATAAAATATGAGATAATGTTAAACTGAAATATTTCTGGATATTCATATTGGACATATTTGAAGAAATGTTTTTTGTTTTTGATTTTTTTTTTTTATTTGAGTGATTTTTGGCTCATCTTTAATGAGCATAAAAGTCCATTAACTATAAATGTCCTTCAATTTCTAAAAGCACTCTAAACAGCGGGAACCTGTTGTTAAACAGCATAATGTGATATTAAATCAACATAATCACAATGTTTGTCAAAAAGCCTCAAACTACATATGGATAATGTTAGAAAGCTGAATAGAATCTTCTGTTATTGGCACATTTATTGCTTCTTGGAAAAAAAATGAACAGCTTAGAGTGTGAAATGTTTGCTCTACTAACACAGATGGCCTGCAAATTCAGTGGCTGCATCAAGTCTTTTATTGCCTTCAATAAGCAGCAAATTGTGGTATCAAAGACCTTATTCTGGTGCATACACTGGAAAAAGATGGTGATATGGTTAAGTTGACACATTAGTCTTGGAGGTAAATGTGGAACTTAAACTCGTAACACGTAACACATGTGCACTGAATCATACATTACACCCAAAAAGATGAAAACTGAAATGGATAATATACGCAAGCAGAGTGACAGACTGTGGATTTTATGAATCAATCATTGATTGATTGACTGATATAATCTGTCTGTTTTATGTGTTTGTTTCCTGACAGTTAAGGTCTTGGTCTAGTTCCTTGTTTTTGAGTAACTCCATATTGATCACATGTACTACACTCTCCTACTGCAAATCATTTCACCTTACAAAGTGAAACAATTGCTTTATAAAATCACCCTTCCATCACCTGAAGAACATATCCAGGATTAAAGGACTAATGTCTCAGCAGGATCTAGAGAAACTCTTCCATTCATGTCTTTAGTCACATTGATTACTGCAGCAGTGTCTTCTCAGGTCTGGATAAAAAAAAAAAAAAGAATATCAATCTTCCAGCTGTAGCTGATTCAGAACACTGCTGTCGATGTTCTGACTAAAACCAAGAAGATACTAAAGTCCTTTCACTGACAGAATAGACTTTAAAATACTGTTGTTAGTTTCTAAATTATTGAACAGCTTAACACCACAATACTTTAATGATCTGTTGTTGTTGGATCAACCTTTCAAACCTCTCTGGTCTTCTGGTTCTGCTCTGCATCCAGAACCAGAACCAAACATGAAGAAGCAGTGTTCAGCTTCTATGCACCACAAATCTAGAACAAATTTTCAGAAAACTGCACAACAGCCGAAACACGGAGTTCATCTAGACTAAAACCCTCCCACCTGTTTAGAATTGCTTTTGGACCATAATAAATGGAGCACTGACCAACATATTCGACATGTATGAATTCACAAGCTATGCTTTAATCTCTTCTGGTCATCACATTTCACCTTCTACATATCTGTAACATATCTGCCTCAAATGTGAAGTTAGAACTTCATAAAATGACAGAATGAGCCATCAACCCCTACATTACCAAACCTTTTACATTATTGCAACAAATACAAGAAGTTGGGACAAAGTGAACTATTACAGCCAAGTAATTTGCAGTGCCTGAGATCTGCTTAGCCAGAGTGGCAAACTATGAGAACTACGAGAGATTCATTTTTAATCGCACTTCAAAAGCCTAGTCCCAATTATATTGGACTAGTACGGTCAACATAAATATTGATGTTAATATCAGTTGAGTCCAGTAGCACCTGGCTGGAATAGTTTAGAGTTAGTTTACCTGGTGTCCCACTGGGGGTTATGCCTGGTTTGCCCTACATAACATCTAGAGCTAAACTTGTGGGTTTATAAATGTAACACCAGAAAGTGAAAGCTTATGCATAAAAGGTTTTGTGGTTCATTCTGATGTCATTGACACATTCATTAATATGAATATTTGCTCTTTTGCTTTTATGCATTCCGAACTAGCAGCATGCTTTTGCAGGTTAAATATATGTTTCACAGTTTGTAGAAGCAATGAAGTGACACCTAGAAGTCTGCAGAACTTTGTACATTATGGCACAATTGGTGACGGCAGATATAAGAGAACAGTGAAGTGGCATGTCCAAAATTTATTTAAAATTTAAGGCTTGACTTGACTTGGACATAGGCATCAGTTTACCCCAACTAAAGATGTAAATGCACAAGAATCCCACACAAGACTAAGGCACAACTTGAACTTAAATACTACATGAGACAGGTGAGAGTAACTGATGAAAAACATGAGCTAAATTAAAAGGAAGAAGGGCTGAGCTGAGGAACTTAGAGGAAAAACTGCTAACAAGAAATGAAACATAACAATCAGTATAACATGCACTAACTGGACTTATTGAGGAGATTTCTAACTACAGATAAAAAGAGATTTGCTGTAAGTGTATTAATAGATCTCAAAAAAGCATTTGATACTATAAATAACATTTTAATCAGCGCTCAGAGCAGCAGCATTGTTTCAGCGTTCTCAACATGTGTCTACCAAAATTGAGATTAAAGGATAATTACACAGATCGCTACTACTACTTGACCTTTGGAATGTCAAGCAGAGGGTTTGGTAGTGTACAGATAGGCTAAACCTTAAATTTACAAGGATTACAAAAAAAAACAAAAATAAAAAAATAAAAAAAACCAAACAAACAAAAAAAAAAGATGAGATTTTCATCACAGTTCTACGTCAATAGCAGCAGCTTTCAGAACTTTGGATAAAGTAGCGGTTCCAGTGAAGGTCGTTCAGAATTACATTGTTAGCTGTAATCTACACAGCAGCAAAAAATGCTCAAACCTGCTTTTGATCAGCTAATCAGCTAATCAGATACATGTGGCTCATATGGAAACTTTCTTTTTTTACATGCAACATTCCCCAATCTGTTTCTGTAAATCTGATGCTGGAGTTTGATGAATTTACATTCTGGTAAATATCATAACCCCAAAAAACTGAATATTGATGCTCTTTTTAAAAACATTGTACACATTGCTCCACAAATCAACAACTACACGCCCTTCACTGAAGCTTACAGATTACAAATACACAATGAATTCTGCATTTATGTTGGTTCAAACACACCTCAGGTTTTCCAAGTAAACAGTTTAATGACTGTTCAGCATCCCAACACCAATTGTTCCAACTCTGTGAAGTAATAGTAACGTCCTTTATAAATGAACGTGATTAAGCCTTAATGGCTTCCAAGCATGATGAAGCAGCTAATTTTAGTTTGGATGCAAATGGAAGTACGGGGACAATTAACATGTCTATTATAAACTGTGAATAACAATGAAAAGCAGACACCATTTATTGTCAAAGCACCCAGCAGAAAAGCAGATCGCTTTAAGAGCCGCAGGAGGAGGAGAGCCAGTGTGAATGCTAAAATCAAACACAGCAGGGGTTTACTGTCACAAAGACCCCCACGACTACAGCATCAGACAAGGAGGTCCCCGCCGACAGTCAAGGTCAGCTGGACTCTAAATGTAATTTCATTTCATTTATAGTGTTTATTTTTTAACTGTGTAGTTTGACCTCAGCAAATTAATCAGCTGATCTGGAGCAGAGCCAATGAATTAATAACAGCGGCTCTGCCCCGAGGAGCTCCTGCCAAGAAATGCAGTAAAATAATAATAATAATAAAAAAAAAATCTATTATTTCTCAGCATAAAACATTCCTCGTTTTCTTTATTTTATCAGAACTTCTAAAAATGCATGTGATTCTGTGAAGCTCCAGTTTGTTTTCCTGTTCCTGTTCTGCTCCAGATGTAGAACTAGTTGAAGAACAATCAGAGGTATTTTACTGAGACAGAGATAAAATTACCAGGGAGAGGGAGAAGGTTTTCTTTATCATGATGGTGCAGCAAAGCTGGACTGTAATTTCGAGTTTCTTCCCGCAAGTCAGTTGAATCCTGTGTGGCTCACGTACTTTTCCTCTTAATTACATACGGGCAAGAGGGGAGACTGCAGACGTTTTAGAATCAGGACGAGAGAGTTCCAACAAAGAGTTATTATGTAAAACTCTATTTGTTTAGCTCTTATTTTTAATATCTTGAATTTCATGAGTGGAAAGAATCCTGCTGCAGCAGTGTAACTGCCTGAGCTGGATTCAATGTCACAATTTCGGTATCATTTGAAAAAACACAGAGAGACACTTTGAAAGGATGAGGTTATGAATAAAAAAAGACAGATACATTCATAGCGACTTTGAGCCAACAACATGGCTGCTCGCCACAAAACCAGTAATGCATAAGTTACCATGGTGATTTATCCTGTGCAGTTAGGCTGCTCCAGACCAGGCTTGGTGAAGCCTCATCTGTTCACCCTGCATTAAAAAACTGCTAATACAGTTTGGTGTACAGTCAAGTACTATTATTACGTTAAAATCATAATGGTGGAAATTACAATTATCAGTTTTAAAACAATCAATGTGAACATCTGTCTATCCAGGACGCATTGCCGCATAAACAACATGTTGTAAACTGAACATCTCACATGAGCTTTAATGTATTTTGTGATCTCGTACAAATATTTCAAAATTAGCACATATATATTGACTCATATATGTGTTATATATCAACCCTATTAGGTTGATGTATAACTACCACATGGTCAAGTAGTTATTTTGCTTTCAGACGTTCATCTTATTAATGGAAACTAACAACAATAGCGTTGTGAACAGCCGTTCAAAGACAATATGTTAGTCAGCTGTGAGTTCCTCACCCTCCAGGTCAAATGCTCTGATGAATTAAATTTAATTTCTTATAAACATAAATTCAAACACAAAGTTTACCATTTTAAACTTATGTATGATGTCAACTGGCATATTTAGCTGAAAACAAAATATTTGCTAAATTTCAGTCAGAATCTTTTGTTTTTCCTTCAGCACCAGTTTGGGTCATCCTCTGGAACAATTATTAGATGCTTGAAGGAGCTGCATTAATTTTTTCAAACAATTATACACAAATGTAGACGTGATGGAAATTCCCAACCATCCAATTCCTTAGGAAGGAGACGGGTTCTGGTCCAGAATGTGTGAGGTAGAGGGACCCCAGAAAAAAAGTCAAAGACCTTGTGAAGAAGCTGCTGAAGCTGGAGAGACGGAGTCATGTGTCCTCTACTGACATGGGCTGCAAGGCAACTCAGTGAGGAGGAAACCATTACTCCAAAAAGAAACAAACAGTCAGATTACAGTTTTCGAATGCACACAGGGACAGAGAACATTCCAGAGACGTGTTCTGTGGTCCGATGAAACTAAAGTGGAACCGGTTGCTCGCTGGTTGAGCACCAGTCTCAACTGTGAACCTATTTGTACGAACTCATAGAAATAATCGTAAATACCACAAGCGTAATGATCACTGCTCACATACATCTCAGCTTGTTAGCCCCTTTTTCTCGTTGTTTCTTGTAGACTAACATCCTGTTGTTCTGAATGTTGCTGGTAGCAGCTGGACAAACTGTTGCTGGGCAGCAGGCAGCTGATTGGACCCAAGCAGGTGTACCCTGAAAGAAGGTTGTGAAAAGCTGCATTTGCCTCCCCCCATTCAGCCGCTGTAACCTCCTACCAATCAGAGTCCACAATATTGCTTTATCACCATATTCTGACAATAAAGAGTTTTGCATGCTAAACAGCTGACATTTAATAAAGGCCCGTTTAATTATCTCTTTGATGGCAGACGACTGGAAGACCTTTTGAAATGAAGTCATGAATTTAAATAACTCCAGGGGATATATGACACACCATGTGACCGTTTCACTCTCCTTTATTTTGGCATTTAATAAATGACTCTCAAAAGAGAACAGTGAGACGAGGATGTGTCAAGGAAGAATTCATTCAGATCTCTGTTTACAGCGTTTAATGTGCCCTGTAGGAGCACAGACAGAATTAGTTTTGTTATTTAAAACCAATTTATTCACTCAATAAACCATCTGGCCTTAAGTGGAACACACTGACCAATCACCTAATTACTTCAGCTGATGACCTTTAGTCAAATTTACAAATCTGGCATTTCACTTATACATTGTAAACTCAAGAGTGCTTGACCTTCACTGGAACATAATTTGGAATGATATATGTGTCACGCAATGGCTTTCTAATTGTTATTAATTCAGGCTTTAAGAGAACAATTGGGCTAAACTGAATTAAATGAAAGAGGATATCTTGTAGATCTGCTTGATCTTACTTGGTAATGAATTGGATTTTCAGAACTGTCTGCCTTAATAATATTCTAGTCAGAAAATATTGCCTCTTATTTGTTGGGAACTGAAAATTATTGATAAGGAAACTGTGGCTGTGAACCTTTACCTTGACTGTTTTATGTTTTTAATCACCTTATGCAGGATTAATATGGTCTGTTGACCATCCCACCAAGCACTGCCTGTGCACTATAAACCTGCTAGTGCAGATGTATCATCATTTTCTTTTTGATTGTGTATGCGATTCAAAAAGTGCAACAAGTCCCCAACATCTCTGGGATTCATTCACAAACCACTATAATGTCCATTGTTCATTCCTGCTTTTCCCTCATATCTGCAGCAGATTTAGAAAGCAGGTTGCACTAAAAATAAAATGATGCCCATCATGTCGAGCAATTTGTACGATTCTGCATCAGTGTGCAGTAACCCAATCTTCACCTACAATCACAGCAGATCATTGAAATGGAGAAAAAAACGTTTTACTCCAAATGATTATATTTAGAATAGAGGACCACGTGATCAAAAGTCCTGAAAACTTTAAACCAACTTCTGCATGAAGGAATAACTTTAGAATGGAAACTAAAGTTTCCATTAGTCAGTTCCAGTTCTAATTCTGGAACTGACGCTGCAGATTGCAAAAGAATTGTTAAGTTGTTGCAACGATGCATCGTTTTTCAGATGGAAAAATAACTGACTAAAGTCAAAAATCTATTAGATAATATTTTACATGTAGTTCTTAGAAATATATTTTTTTATTTGGCAATCATGCCAATTTCTTTGGTTCTTCTATATTGCAGTGTAATCGAAAACCACTTTCAGAAAGCTGTTTTGTGTGTGTGCGTGTGTGTGTGTGTAGGTGTGCATGTGGGGGTGCGTGTGTGTAGGTGTGCATGCGTGCGTGCGTGCGTGTGTGTGTGGGTGTTTCATTTCCATTAAAAAACAGCTCTGGTCTTTGAGAATCAAAAGCTTTATGCATAAATACACAAATACTGGCAAACTATGGAATGTTGTCAAAGTTTGTCAGCACAGTAAAATGTTAGGATATTTCAAAGCAGACCTTCAATTTATCTACTTTCAGAAATAGAAGCCCAGAACTTTATGAATTGATTAACGATTTAAATGACACAACACATTAGGGAACTCCAGTGTTGTCATAAATATATATCATTTGGTATGTAGGGTGATTTTTAACAAAATCTTCAACTAAATTTGGTTAAATACTATTATTTAGCCAAATTAATATTTGGCTAAATATCAACTTGCTTGAAACACTTTAATGCAAGAATATTTAGTGCTATCCTCATTTTGACTATCAATTTGTAATTCTGATTAAATGTAACTTAAAGTTTGCTTAATATTTGACTTGTCTGAATTGACAGCTGAGAAACTGAAAAACTATTTCTTTTTAACAGGAATGCCACAGTGCAGCGGACCCCCAAAATAATAAATATAGTAACCATGTCCCCTGCAGACGACCTGCAGACAGGACAGCGCCATGTCAAACAGCCAGCAGACATAAAATTAATAAATTTAACAAATTCATTTTACAGGCTTCTCCCTTAATTTTCTTTCTGTTCTCTGTGGAGTTGAACGTGTTTGTGAATGCATCCGTTTTTCTTAAAGGCTGACAGGAAGAAAAACAACGAGCAAAACATGTTTAAACTCCCACTGATGTGCTGCTGTGTATGAGTGACTCTTCAATAACAGAAATCCAAAGTTAATGAGCTGAAGACTGCAAAGAAACACATAGAGAAAAAGTTCCTTGCCAGTTTGCCAAAAACAAATTTAAAGTAATTTACAACTAATTATTTTCACCCCGTAGGAATCTTCTGAACCAACGTGAATTATTAACTAAAGCAGAACATGTTCGATTTTGCACATAAAGAACCACGAAGCAAGAAAAATTTTACTGAAAGCAAATAGCGGATCTTGTCATGCTCTCAATTTTTTTTTATGCTGATATTGTGAGTGTTTAATATTTAATCCGTTTTCCAAAATGTAAAAGCGGGCAGGGTCTCAGGGCTGGTAGAAAACTGCTCAGCAGTAAACAGAATCTGACAGGAGCTTCCTCTGTCCAGTGTGTACCTGAACACTCCGGCCGGTGTCTGTGGCATGATGAAGCTTTTTTCCAGATCACGGAGCACATCGTTCAGCATGCGTACGTGGGAGGGGTCACGCTCTTTGGGGTCATTCGCTGGGCGCATGGCTTCGGACTGGAAGAACGCCGCGTGGTCTCTGAGAGCGGAGGCTGAGGACAGCAGGGGAGGCGATACCGCGTTCTTATCTGAGCAACAACAAGAAAGACAGAACACAATGTTAAGATACCTCACCGTGGCTTTAACATGTAAAAGTCTTTTTATATGAATTTGATGTATAATATTCAAACAACCTTTTGTGCTCAAAAGAGTAGTTACTGCAATGGATTCCCAACAAATGGTCTCCTGGTTCTAGATGGAGGAAGCTTATTTTGGAAAACAACCCACTTGACTTTTTGTCAGGCTTTGTCCACTGATATCCTTGGATGGAAACCGTTTTTGGACTACACTGAACATCTTGTGTTATTAACTCATAGACTTGGACTATAAAATGTTGAAAATGTATAAGCCTCACGGTCAGATGTACAGGGTGTGGGCAACAGGGCTGGAGCCAGTTTCTATTGGTAAAAAGATTTTACCAATGCAAATTAAAGTACATTAATATCTACTCCTTTGCATCAGCGGGTCTGATCTGATGCAGGTTTAATATGTTACCTCATTGGTTTATTCATGTTGTCCACAAAAAGTACCATAACTTCATATTTTTCAAATATTTGAGTTTTATTCATTTTCATAAAATCCTAAAATATTTATACGATTCTCACTGATTTGGGCCAGGGGTTTTAAATAAAGTACAATGTTTGCAAAACACACATTTCTTTTAAAAAAAGAACAACAAAAAAACACACAAATAAGAACAGAAACTAAAAATCTGTGGGGCCCCTAACAGTCGGGGCCCGGGGCTCGGGGATTCTGCACTGTCGACCTTTTCTAAAGTCTGACCCAGGAAAGCCAGGAAACTTTCTTTGGTTTCTTCTTTAAACTGTGTTTCTGAGTTTTGGTTTGGTGTTGCGTTTTGTTCTTAAAAACAAAAATTAATAAATATAGCTATAAAAAAAATTTATTTATAAATCTGAAAGATGTTGCACGGATTTGTAAATGGCACCATTAGCTCTTATTTAAATTTTTCCCCTGGAGAAGGGGGGGGGGATTAATAGGTTAAAAGAGCAAACCATTAATAAACTAAAAAACCTTTTTGTTTGGAAGAAAAGAATCATATTTCTGTTTTGTTATCTCCTGCTGGTTGACACCCGCCACCATGGGGATGCTCCAGCAGGTAATCTGACACAGATCCCTCCCTACACACAGCGCTGCTGTTCACAGAGCCTGAACAGATAAACGAGACAATAGAGGTTTTCTGCCTGGATAAAAACATCACAACGTTAAGTTGCTTGAAACGTCTCCTTTTAACTGTCGAGAGCCTTTCATCTGTTCACATCTGCATCTCCATGTGAACAAATTTAGGAGCACAACTCCTACAGAGAGTTCCTCTCTGTTACGTCTCCCTGTGAAGGGCTCACTCTGCAGCCAGTCATCTGTCGAGGTGGAGGTAAAACAGTTGTACTGCACTCACAAAGTACGGCTTTGAAAATTCATACAGATGACTGCAGTCACTGCTGAATTTGTGTGTTTGGCACTTTGTAGGGAAAAGAAAGAACGCCTAATGTGGTGCAGACGTCCCGTTTCCATGTCACACTACTACAGCCGTTCCAGTGACAAAGCTTTACAAGTATGAAGCAAAAGGAGGTTATTCATTCTGACAGGTGGTCCTTATTTAAAGAAGTCAGTAAGTGTTGTACACAGTAGTTATAGTCTACTTCCTTCTGAGTGAAGTGACACCAGACATTATTCCCAAGAACAGCTTACATTGAATAAAAAGTTAATTGTAGAGGAGAAAGGGGCTTAAAGAAGTGTGAAAATGATGCAGCTCAGCTAAAAATGTCCTAAATGCTTCAAAATGGAAACCAGAACAAAAAGACATGGAGGAAAATGGAACTGTTCGAGTGGATCAAAGAACAGCAAAAACTGACAGAGTCAGCAAGTTGTCTGCTCCAGGGTGAACTAAGAAGAATGGTGTAATGTTTAAACTCAACTATTTAAAGTCAGGCTTTCGGCAAGCAGCCCGTTGCTGAAAAGCTGACGGCAGCTGAAGATGTTACAGGTGGCGAAGAACTCGGTGGCTGGCCTTGACAGAAACTGAATATTTTAGAGACATTTGAAAGAGTGAATGGTTATTTTTGGGACTAGAAGCTTCCAACAGCTTCTCCAAGATCTAATCACTGCAATTCTGCCCTGTGACATAGGAAAGTGTTCAGTTAAATACTGCTACTCTTTCCAAAACATCTGCCTGGCCATTGTTTTCCTATTTCAATGAATTCTCATCTTCCTTCAGTGCTCCATCTCATATTTCTCCCATTGAACTGGATTGCTCTGGACATATCCTGGCCAATCAGTGAACAGAAGAAGTTGTAAATGCTGCCGTCGAGTTTGTGCGCTGTTTGAGAATTGTGGTCATGGTTTGGATATGGCAGCGGAGGAAGAGAACAAAAGTCATTCAGTCCATGCTGGACATGCTTCCAAATATTTAGAACTTAAAGTGAGAGCAAGAGGAATGTTTTTAGCCTGCAGTTGTCATCAACTGTCATCTTGTTTGGCTCAGCACAGGCAGTTTCCAGTAAGCTTCATAGCGTAGCTTCCTTCATGGTCAAACTGGAGCATTACATACATCACGGCCAAATGTTACAGATTGGGTAAAATCAGATCCAATCGTTTTAACTTCAACAGAATACTTCAGGAAGTAATAGTTTCTCAGCCGCCAAGAGTCCAGACCCCCTGAACGAAGCAAAGCGTAGAACAAAGACCTGGTTTGTACCAGGCTATAATATTGCACACACAATGAGATCTTACACTGTGATGGAAACCAATGACCCAATATTTTCCATTCTGTCTATGTCCATATCTAATATTTTTTACCTCATCTTATGCTATGCAATAAGATGCTACATCTGCATAATATAAGATGATTTACTGTTAATGATCTTCTCGCATGTTGAATAATTGGAGCAGCTCCAACTGATGGCAGCCTGACCTACATTCTCATTAAGTTAGCTAACAATTTTCAACCACTGGTGGGCACTCAGAGCATAGAACTTTGTCGCCTTGATTTAACCTGATCAATTCTTTAAGGTCACTGTACATAACTTTTCATATTTTCTTTATACAATTATTCTAAGCTTACTTTCTGCATTTTATGTTATTTTAACTAACTCATTGACTAAAGGCAATGAAACCTGAGTCCTTGTCAGTAGTGGATATTTAGACAAGATTCAGTTATAGTAAAAGGGTTATTTTAACAAACAAAGTCAGTCTGAATTGTACAATGGAAAATCTGTTGCCACTTCACAACTTTTAGTTTGTCAGAATTGTTAATTATTTCACCAGAGCAACGTTTCAAGATCCACTTCTGGAGTGACAAGTGACTCACTCTCCTGAAGAAAAGTGGAGGTGACAATTTGTCACTTCTATTTAAATACATGGCTTTCAGTAGTTTACTGACTGTAAAAAAAAAGAAAGAAAAAAGATGAAGAAAAGAAGAAAAGAGGTTTATTCTTCAAACAATCAAGACAAGAAACCAAATTTATTTAGTAGATGTCATCTTTTTTCTTCTTTCCATTTCTAAATCCTTTTTTTTTTAAATTTATTTCTTCTAATCAGTCTGTTACCAGGTTATTTTAACTTTCACATGAATACATACAGCTACGTTTTCTTCATATTGTCCAGTTTGGTCTCAAGGTGGTCATTTATTACAGCCAGAGTATGTGATTTTCATTTCTAATGATCAGACAATCTTCTGATCACAATAATAGAAGTGGGAGATTTATAATTACCAACCCGCAGTGTAAAAATCCAGGTTTCAGCTCTCTTGATACGTTCATCTCAGAATCTGTTCTGTGTTTTGAAACGTTAACAGAAACCTGAAGACATCCTTCAATGAGGACTGAGAAGAAGCAAAGGAAGCCCAGGATTACTTCCAGTTTTATCATAAACATTATTGGGAAGGAGGCAAACTGTCATCCAAGATATTAATCTGCAGCACTTGGTATGTCTTGATATCGCGGCGCCGCAGCAGGTTTGGAACAGAATGTGACTCATCGGTGGGAAAAATGTGAAGACAGAGGGGCCAAAAATAGGCAGCGGGAGCTATTCTCCTACAAATTTAAATGGCTCGCCTCACAGCCAGCTGGGACTCATGAAATATTGTTTGATTGTTGTAATCCATCATATCTTTTGACACCCTGGGACATACATGGGAGAGTTTGCATTCATCTATGCAGTTGGGACTTGGACTCTTGAGATAAGAGCAGAAGGGAGAAGAAAGGTGAGAAAAACAAAACGCACTCAAGGAGTTGCTTTTATTCATCAGAATAATTTGTATTTTTACACTAATCTCTACAGATACCACCGAACCTCGGGACTTTCCTGCATAAGTTTTAAGTAATTTTGCCAAAAACAATCCCCCTTTTTTGGTTCACTAAGTGAGAATGAATAAAGAAAAATGTTCTATCTAACTGTATTTACTGTTAGTCTTTTATATAATCTACTAGCAGCTTTTTCCTGTTTTAAGATCTATAGCTCTAATTACATGTGAGCACTTATATGGCCATTAAATTCAGGAGAGGTGCACTATTTGCACTCATCTGTGTGAGGTCACGGTGATTTCTTGACCCTCTGCACATGCTGGTATTTTCAGTCTGCAACCTTAATATCCAGGATGGATGAGCAGACAGGTCCTGGGTTTGTGGTGGATCATTGGTTTCTCCATCCTTCTCCAAAACAAAATAAGTAGAGAGAAATGCCTCGGTGGACTTCGACTATATTATTCAGTACCAATAGGTGTCATCCAAATCCTTCATTTATTTGTGTTCTGGTCATTAACCTCTGCCTATCAGTCATGATGTTCCTCAAACATCAGATTTCAAATTTTCTCCTTTTCTTATCTTCTGCTTTCATGTTGTGTGAGAAACAGACACTTGAGCTTGACTGCATAAGAATTATTTTAAAGTTTCAGAATACATATCGGATTATAACAAAAGCCATAATCTGATCATTTGAAAATGAAAGACATTAATGCAATGGGAGTTTGCTGAAAAAAAATGTGAGAGGAAAAAAATAACTGGGAAAATAAAATATGCATGACATAATATTACAGGTCAACAACAATAAGGGGAAATGGAAAATGATGTAAAAACTAACAGTAAACAGTTTAGATAAATAGATGGCTGGAACTCATAATTATTTTAAGAATATGTTATTCTCTAAATTATTCTTACAAATAATCAATTAATATAACAAAAATGGGCACATTCTGCAGACTGGGGCCTTTTAAAACAATATCAGAACACTATTATACAATAATAGAAATACACAACATTTCTTTTTCTAAATAATCAAATATTTTATTGCCTGAAAATCAATAACAGCGTTTCTTTACTGTACACTTGATATTTTCTTCGTGATTAACTGATTACTAATTATACAGCAAAAAGTACCATCAATCCATCCAGCCATCCATTTTCTCACACCCTTGTCCCTTGTGGGGTCGGGAGGTGCTGGTGCTTATCTCCAGCTAACGTTCCGGGCGAGAGGCAGGGTCACCCTGAACAGGTCGCCTGTCCGCCACAGGGCAAAAAGTACCTAATAGAAGATTTTTCTAAAGAATGTAAATCAGCTGAAGTTGCAGCAATCCCACTTGAAGAGTTCTGGATATATCTTCAGACAAAGATTTTATTTTTTATCTTAAATGCAAAATGTATATATTTATTTAATATATGCACATGCATATATTAGCTCTCACTGACCTATTTAATCAAAATAGCTCTTTCTTTCATCTGCATACTCCAGTTAACAATTAATTGATTACTAAATTAGTTGACAATTATTTCAATAATCGATTAATCTCAATTAATCCCTTTAACTGTTTCAGCCTTTGAGAGATGCACAAACAGTTTCACTAATAAAAACTGGCCAAAGTACAACTGGAAGTCTGGAGATTACTTTTAAAAATAATATCAATACCTTCTTCTGCCCTGAGGTGAGATGGAAGGCTGTTTCATCAATGTGGGTAATAATAATAAAAGAGTCATCTCACTTATGTGTTCTTAGTCTCACTTTGGGTTTACATTGAAGGCCTGTGGGTTCTCAGTGTACATGGGATAGAAGTAAATCTAATAAATAGGTAGGGTCCAGACTGGTTTATTGGTTTTTAAACTAATAAAAGAATTTTCAGATCGATTCTGATGCAGAACGAGAGACGACACAAAGAGCATTTTCTGACCCGCTTGCAGGTGAGAGGAGGCAGAACATTTCAACCGTCAATCCTGCAGGTAATAAAGACGTTCCGCCCTGTCGACAGCGGGTCATGAGAGAGAACTGAGCTCCGGGAATATTATTCTGATTATGAATTACAGTCTTTATTACATCTCATCTGGAAACTGAAAAAAAAAAAAAATCAGCCTTAACAACTGCTATGCTTTTTGAATTGTTTCACATCAAGTGTCTTTTATTGATATTAGTCAGTAGAACCACTCTTCTAATCATCCAGGGAGTTGAAATGACAATCTGGGGAAAATATACTGCTAACGAGAGAACTGACAGGCAACATGTCGCCAAGAACAATGACACTAAAAAAAACGCCAAATGGCAATAAATCCTTTTTCAAATTATATTAAGGTTTTAAAGTGCTAACAAAGCAAGTCTCAAATTAAGCTCGTCATCACATGAAGTTCAAATAATAAGTAGCTTCAACAGTCACACGTGAGTCATTAGATTCAGTCATATATGAATAATTTACTCAGTGTCCAACACTTTCCTGAAACATTCACGCCTCCCAACCTTTAATACATTTCAAGAAGATAAAAACACAACTCTCAATGTTTTTCATGGACAGGTTGATAAATACATAGGTTTAATATGGCGTACTCTTCCATTTCCACTTCATCCTTTAACTCCCTGAATGAGGGGAGATATAACTTCCAATCTAAAATCTCAGCCATCACTGATTCCACTGCGCCCTATGACCTTCCATATGCAAAGGTCAGAAGAACATCTCCATGGAGAAAGACTCCACTGGTAAGAAGTGTCTAAAAGCTGAACAGAGATGGTGAGAGACTGGGCTCCATGTTTACTGTGACGTCTATAAAGCTGAGATATAAATTGAAGACTTAAAGGAAGTCCTTTTCTGAAATCTCCTATCTTTCCTTCATCGGTAAGGTAAAACGCTGTTTCAACAGTTAACTAACATCTTCACATTCACCAACCAACCGCTTTGATGTCATTCAATCTGGTTTCCATGGTTACTACAGTACTGAGAGTGTTCAATGACATTCACATAAATTCAGAGTGGAAGAACCACAGTGCTGGTTCTGTTGATGACGATACTCTGCTGGATCCACTGGAAAACTTTCAAATAGCAAGATAAGTTACCATAAATATACAGATGAAAGCACAAAATGTCTTTTCCATATTTATTTGCGTGTGAATTTAGTTCTATTTCTTTTTAATCCCTGCTTTCTCTCTGTAAAAGGGAAAAGTTGCTATCCACGTTCACCACATGCTTACTCAGTAAAAGTGATTGCTGAATTAAAACGCAATGATGCAATAAGTGGAACTGCAACTTTCAACCAATTGTCATAAACTGCATTTGACTGTATATTACAACTAAGATGCATGCCATTAAATTTACATTAATTTGATTATATTTCTCTATATAACAAGATGTTAATCGGATATTTTGTGTCTTCTAAAGTACCTTGTCATGAGATTTATTTAAACCGAGTTCATCTATGAAGTTTCATCATGAGCTACCAGCTACACAGTCTCTACCTTGCCACCATTTCCTTTAAAGCAGTGTAAAGACGCAGTGAGGAAGTCACAGTCGGGTTAAAAAGCATTTAGAATATTTGCGCCTTTGCTAAAGGCCAATTTTAACTTTGACACATTTACAATGAGACATAGAATTACATTTAATAGCCTCAATAAAAATTCCAAAATCTGTCACTGCTGCCTCTGATATTTGTGGCAGATGAGAATAATAAAACCAATTGTGGGCATAAATACCGCCGTTCTATAAACCACAATGGCATAATGTCAAATTATGAAGGGCGTGCAATTAAAATAAAACATATTCCAAGGTCCGCTTTAAGGTCAACACCTAACTGCAGAGTTATTCATGTCTCATTCTCATTTATCTTTTGAAGTTTCAGTGTCAATCTGTTTATTGCCTTCTGAGCAGAAGGCAACATATATCGCCTTTCAAGGCTTGTTCATAGACTGCATTAGAAAAAAAGGCTTACACCATGTATTCAATGTATTAAAGAAAGAGCAGCTAAACATTAAAAATAAAAGATGTTGATGTTACTTTGTTGTACAAAGAAGTGAAAGAGAAGAGAAACTGGGGAGCAGAGATGTGGGGAGCAGAGATGTGGGGATGCAGAGGGACAGAGTGATGAAGGAACAGACATGGGGGCTACAGGCAGGTATCATAATCATTTCTCTCTCAGGTTATAATCTTTCCATTAGTCTCAGATGAGGAGGCATAACCACTCAATCTAGGCTTTAATGGGACAATGCTTATATGCTTAGACAGAGCCAGTGAACCTGAGGCTTAGAGTGATTGCCTTAGTGACAAAATGAATGAGACTTGAAGCTGGAGCTACGTGAGGATCGTCCGCTCGCCTACAGCGCTTTAAATCTCAGATCATGGTCCGTAGATGATCGATAATCCTCGCTTTACAGATTTTATTTTGTCCCGGCGATGAAGAATGAATTCTCCACAGTGCATATTCCACTGACTACATCTAGTTGTGACTCTGCTTAGACGAAACTCCAGTACTTTCAGGATACTTCTTAATGGAAGTAACATTTCATTTCGTTTACTCTGAATTTGCATGATGCCAGCATGCAGGCTACAGGCATCAAAGTCTATTTTTTACTTTTTTTTTGCAGCCTTGTTCAAGGGCCATTTTAATATTCAAGGACAGTCTTTGCAAGCTCTTAGAGTGTGACTGAATAAGCCTATTTCTGCTCACAGGGCCTGAGAGCTTGTACAGCATGTTAACTGCAGAATGTTTGGCAATGGAAATGTGGGCTGGGTTCATTTCAGACTAAAGCACTGCTTATTTAAAAACGGAGAAAGTTGCATATGCAGAATTATGTAAATTAGTATATGTAACAAACTCACAGAGAGCCACTATCTAAAGTTCAAATGTGCATGGAACAACAAACCAACTCATCTTCAAACTAGTACACACTACGCCTTCAGTCTTTCCTGTTCTGATTGTTCCAAATGGTCTATGTCTTATAGACTAAAAAAAAAAAAAAACTTGATTAATTTTTTAACAGAGTTATTTACATGGTCTGTAATTAATTGATTCCCATTAAACACATTTTAGTCAAAAAACTCTAGACTGATTTAAAAAAAAGCTATTCTCAAAAATGTCAGATTTATGTGTGTACAGAAACAAAATACAAAGATCCTGTCTTGGGATTTTTGTATGTCTAAAAGAAAAAAAACCCAAAACAAAACAAAACTATGAATTGCATTAAAATCTATGTAGTTCATCAATTGAAATTGATGGACCTATCTAGATGTTTTAGAAGGGGAAAAATGCCTTGGTTATCTGTCATAATGTAGTAGTGATGATGGGCCCAAATGCAGCAAGGCAGAGACGGCGAGTAGATGTTGGCATTTTAATAGGAAAAGTGAACAAAACATATATATATATATATATATATATATATATATATATATATATATATATAAAAGTCATCAGTCTTTCACTCGGAAGACCTGGGTTCGAATCCAGGCCGAAACCGGCAAAAATTGCGCTATCCTGTCTGGGTCCTTAGGCAAGACCCTTTGAGCTACTACCTACCTCAGACCATGAGAGACATTGAGAAGCAAGGAAACATGCTGGCTCAGACGTCGCCCGGCCAAACAAGGTCTGCGTCAGGTGTTGGGGAACCAGAGCACCTTGACGATAAATGGGCTACTGAAACAAGACGGAAATGGGCGAGAGGTGAAAACTTGGATCTGTTGGAATGCTATTACTCAAGTAGCCCTAATCGGAGAGGCTATATGCAAAGACTGAGGGAGGAATGGTTACTTCGACATCCCCAGTCTACACTAAGTGCTAAACAACTAGTAGCTCAGTGTTCCAACATCCGCAAACGGCAATTGCTGTCACAACTTGAGATTGACGAGGTACAACACAAATGCTACGGCAAAGAGGAGGAACCTGGATGTCAGGTTCTTAACTACGAGCCTCCGCCCAGAGAGGGAGTATGCAGCCACAATGAAGGAATCGGAGTTGAATAAGGCTGCAGTTGACCTGAGAGCTAGGATCATGGCACGAATGACAACCAGACCTCCTCGGCGCCAATTACAACGGCTGAGTGAAGTACCATCAAAAAGCCTCATTGAAGATGTGAATGCAGCATTGAGAACGATCCCTAGCAACACCATAACGGAAACCAATGAGCTGATTTACAACTCAGCATCAGTGATCCTTGAGCTGCTTGGCTATAAGAGCAACCATGAGAGACAGTACCCACCATGGAAAAGACGGCTAGAGACTAAAATCAATGTGACAAGGAGGGAAGTGAGCCAACTATCAGCGCTCCATAGGGGTGCAATGAAAGGACCAGTACCCAGGAAGTACAGCTAGATGCCCATACCTGAAGCACTCGAAACTGCCAAACAGAGGATCCAAGCCTTGGCCAGCCGCCTAAAGAGATGCACAAGGGAGAATGAAGCCAGAAGGATAAACTGGCTCTTCTCCACCCAACCAGCCAAAGTATACTCTCAATGGCAGGGTAATAACAACAGAGCAGACCCACCAAGGCTGGAGACTGAACAATACTGGAAAGGCATATGGGAAAGGGAGGCGTCCCACAACAGCAATACACAGTGGCTGATCTCTCTATGAGATGACCATAGCAACCTCCCTGAGCCCCGGTAACCATCACTGTGGCAGATGTCCAAGAAAAAGTTTCAGGTATGAAAAACTGAACAGCACCAGGGCCTGACATGATCCATGCGTACTGGCTAAAGAAGCTCACTGCCCTCCATGAGCGACTGACAGCCCAAATGAACCAGCTGTTACAAAATGGGACTCACCCTGAATGGTTAACTGAAGGGCGCACAATCCTGATCCAGAAGGACCCATCAAAGGGCTCTGTCCCACCCAACTACCGACCAATAACCTGTCTCTCCACAACCTGGAAGCTCATGTCAGGCATCATAGCGGCTAAGATAAGCAAACACATAGATAAATACATGAGCACGGCACAGAAGGGCATCGGCGTAAATAGCAGAGGAGCCAAACACCAACTCCTTGTAGACCACACAGTTGCCCGAGACTGCAAAACCCAACACACCAACCTGTGCACGGCTTGGATAGATTACAAGAAAGCCTATGACTCAATGCCACACACTTGGATCATTGAATGCTTAGAGATGTACAACATCAACAGGACCCTGAGAGCCTTCATTGCAAACTCGATGGGGCTGTGGTAAACCACCCTTGAAGCCAACTGCAAACCACTTGCACAAGTGTCCATCAAATGTGGCATATACCAAGGAGATGCTCTGTCCCCGCTGCTGTTCTGCATAGGCCTGAACCCCCTCAGCCAAATCATCAACAAGACTGGCTACGGATACCGACTAAAGAATGGAGCCAACATCAGTCACCTCCTCTACATGGATGACATCAAGCTGTACGCCAAGAGTGAGCGAGACATCGACTCAGTGATCCACACCACCAGGATCTACAGCACAGACATTGGGATGTCATTCGGACTAGAGAAGTGTGGTCGGATGGTCACAAAGAGGGGGAAGGTCATTCGCACGGAAGGGGTCTCACTCCCAGAAGGAACAATAGCAGACATAGAAGACAGTTACAAGTACCTGGGAATACCACAAGCAAATGGCAACCTCGATGAGGTCACAAGGAAAACAGCCACAGCCAAATACCTCCAACGAATAAGGCAAGTCCTGAGAAGCCAGCTCAATGGCAAGAACAAGATCCAGGTAATAAACAGCTATGCCTTGCCAGTAATCAGATACCCTGCAGGAATAATTAGCTGGCCAAAGGAGGAGATACAGGCCACAGATGTTAAGACACAAAAATTACTATCATTGCATGGAGGGTTCCACCCCAAATCCAGCACCCTGAGACTGTACACGAGCCGCAAGGAAGGAGGCAGAGGACTAGTGAGTGTGAGAACCACTGCCCAGGACGAAACATCCAAGATCCATAGATACATCAGGGACAAAGCCTCAACAGACAATGTGCTCAGTGAATGTCTCAGACAATGGGGAACAGAAGTTGAGGTGCTGGAGGTACCATCATGGGAGGACAAACCCCTACATGGGATGTACCACCGGCAAATAACTGAAGTGGCTGATATCAGAAAGTCCTACCAATGGCTGGAAAAAGCTGGACTCAAGGACAGCACAGAGGCCCTCATCCTGGCCGCCCAGGAACAGGCCATAAACACCAGAGCAATAGAGGCCCAGATCTACCACACCAGACAAGACCCAAGGTGTAGTTTGTGCAAGGAGGCCCCTGAGACAGTCCAGCACATAACAACAGGGTGCAAGATACTGGCAGGGAAAGAGTACATGGAACGACATAACCAAGTGGCAGGCATAGTGTACAGAAACATCTGTGCAGAATATGGACTGGAAGCCCCGAGATCAAAGTGGGAAACACTCCCAAAGGTGGTGGAGAATGGCCGAGCTAAGATCCTGTGGGACTTCCAGATCCAGACAGACAAAATGGTAAGGTCGAACCAACCGGACATTGTCGTAGTGGATAAACAACAGAGGAAAGCCGTCGTGGTGGATGTAGCAATACCGAGTGACTGCAACATCAGGAAAAAGGAGCACGAGAAACTGGAGAAATACCAGGGCCTCAGGGAGGAACTGGAGAGGGCCTGGAAGGTGAAGACCACAGTGGTGCCTGTGGTCATCGGGGCCCTCGGGGCAGTCACCCCCAAACTGGAGCAGTGGCTACAACAGATCCCAGGAACAACATCAGACACCTCAGTCCAGAAATGTGCAGTTCTAGGCACAGCAAAGATACTGCGCAGAACCCTCAAGCTCCCAGGCCTCTGGTAGAGGACCCGAGCTCAGAGGATAAGAACCACCCACGGTGGGTGAGAAGGGAATTATTTTATATATATATATATATATATATATAGCCAGAGTAGAACAAAAAGCAGATCCACAGAGGGATAAATAGGAAGAATCAGCAAGAAGGGATAAGAGAGGTGAATAAATACTAGGAGTGTGAATGCTGAAACAATAGACCGGGCTGACTGACTAATAGGTAGCAGGAGTGAGGGAGAGAGAGAGAGAACATGGGAACCAAGAAAATGAATCTAAGAGTAAACTATAACTCGACACGAGGAATAAATAAACTAGGATATTTGAGAAAAGACTTAAATGTAAAATAGAAACAAGATGATGTAATCAATACAAGGAAGCAATAATAACGGAACTAGAATGAAATAATCAAAACACCAAAACAACTGTGACATTAGGTTCCTGACATTATCTCAAACCAGTCTTCCCTTTCTAAAAAAAAAAAAAAAGGCTTTCCTGTCCAAAAGGAAGCTGACAACTGGATATTTTCAACCATTGAAAGTAAACAATAGAGAAGGTTGTGGGTGCAAATTCCAGTTAATCTGCAATACTCAGACTAGCCTGTTAGGAAACAACCATATCACATTCAAGTTAACTTAAATCAGAGTCCACCTTCCTGTAATGCTGAGTTTAACCTTCAGCAACTAATCTTCACCATTTCTACAGGTTAAATGCATTGACTGACTGCTATGTGATTGCACAGGAGAACCTGATGGAACAGCATGGAGTGAACGTTACTACAATCACCAGCAGTGCACCAGAGTTCTTCGACTAAAATCACGAGCAGCATGATTTTATTATTTTTCAAAGAGTCCAGTTTCATCGAGCTGCCTTCATTTTCCTCATATTTAGTTTTGGTTATTATTAGCTGTAGCAGCAGCTTTTGTAGGTGAACTTTAAAAAGTGATTTTTTTTCTCAAGAAGATCTTTTAGCTCCAATTATTAGCATCAAATTACAGCATGACAGTTTGAGCAGGTGTGCTCGTTCCAGGATCCCAGCTTTGTGTATCAAGGCTCTAATTCTTGTGCACTGAATGGAACTGAGCCATTATTAACTAAATCTGTTTCTGTTCTTATAATGAGGGCAATATGGCCACCAGAAAAAGGAGAAAATTTGTAAAAGTGGAGAAACATAATCAAACCCAGGTCTATTCTGGAATTGTTTGCAAAGTACCAAAGCCCTTTGCAACTTCTTGCACTCAACATATTATTATAGCAACAGTGCACACATGCAAAGTCAAATATTTTTTCATTTTATTACTCTATTTTTTTTTTTTTTTTACATCTGATTTCATCTCACCACTATTTTTTACATCATATGTTACCTTTAAGTTTGTTTTGAATGTCCAACACAATGTCCAGAGGGTAGAAAGGCAGCACAGGGTCACTGACCAGGCGCAGAATGGCTTCGGCTGTCATCTGCAGAAACAGTCACAGAATGAAGCAAGTCAAGTTAGTTTACTTTATTCATTCATCATTTCATATTAGCAACAATAATCGGTCATTTAAAATCCACAAGTTCATTACGGTCTGCAGACCGAGGATCAACGCTTGGTCAAGCATGTTTTCCATCTCATGCGTACCCCAAAACATCCTGTCTGTTTGTGGTCCCCAAGTTCACCCCACAGGTCTGGAAACTGTTCTGTTCTGCAAAGCCCTAAACACCAAGGTCAGTCTGACTTCTGGTTTCCATCCACAATCCAAATAAAGACACATAAATCGAAAACTTGAATCCACCTTATGTTGCCTTACCTCTAGTCCTTCCCAGTCCAACCCAGGAGAGTCAGTTCCTCTCCTGGGTTGAATATGCACATGATTCTCATCTCCTCAGCCGCTGGTATTTTCCCGTTTGATGTCTCTTTATATTATCAGTCTCTTTCCCCTCTGATGACTGAGAATCCACACTCTTAGAATCTGTAAGTAACTTCAAATACCCAGGGAGACTTCTTCCTTGTTTTGTCGTGGCCTGTCACATTTGTCTGCTTAGTGCTGACCTTCAGTTTCTGTTCTGCAGGATTGCTGGATGGGTAATACTTCATCGCCACTAATCAGACCATCATTTCATGTTTTGCCCTTCTAGACAAACCAGCTTCTTGTAAATTGAAAAACTGACATCTCCATCAGTGGTTCACATGTGTATAAACTTAAATCAAAAAATTCCTTACAGGTGCTGAACCATTTCTATGAGTGACTGTTTACGCTTTTAATGAAGGATGGTGAAAACCTGAGACAAAAATGATCTCATATTACAAATGTGATCTCAGTCAGGCAAAACTCATAGACAACGATCCACCCCTGACTGACAGCCCATATTTGAATAGATTTATCCAAATATTGCTGCTTAATATGCCTGTCCTTGTTATAACCAGCAGATATGCTATAATTCCCTGCACTGCTGACCTGTTGACTGCTGGGATTTGAGCCATCACCCCAACAACTCTAACAGAGCCAAATGGCGAGAGGAAATAGTCAAACCAGTTTTGACTGACTCTGGCTTCTGTCAGAGTGAGAAGCCATAACTAAGCTTATGGGTGCTTAGTTAACATTTCAAAGCTGGCCAAAAATACTTTTCTCACATCCCTGAAAATGTCCAATGTCCCCAACAACTATGTCTAATGGCCACTTATTGTATTTGTGCAAAAAGCCTTGTAATTCTTCTGCCAAAATTATACAAAATGATACACTTAATTCTTTCTGTGTAACAGCAAACAACTTAAAATGCAACATGTAAAATTTAGCAACTTTCAATTTTATTTCCCCCTAACCCCCATAATTCCCAAAATAAAGAAAAATGCAAAGTTCTGCCATCCATCCATCCATCCATCCATCCATCCATCCATCCATCCATCCATCCATCCATCCATCCATCCATCCATCCATCCATCCATCCATCCATCCATCCATCCATCGCCTCTCTTTTCTAACACTTGAGAGCCCAGGGACATCTCTTTATGTTTACAAGCTGGCTGTTTCCTTCCTCTAGGATCTGCCATATTGTTATGTTTATACCAAAGCTGTAAAATCCAGCTGTAAAATTGCTGCAGAGCTTCTTTTATTCCTATTTGTTGGCTCTCCTCTGTCACAGACATAACACATATTCAGCCAGCAATGTGCACCGGAATCGGTGTATCATCAAAATATACGTCTACCACGGTAACAAGAACAAGAAACATCATGTCCATTTTTACGCCCGCAGCTCTATTGTTTTACAACCTCCCAGTTATCTGCCAGTGGATTCTGATTCCATCCTGTTTATCAGGATGGAAACAAGCATGTAGCTCATATTATGTCTAGTCTTTTGTCATTTTGACAGAAAACTTCAAGAGAGGATTGAAAATGTAGAAATCTGTGTAACCTTAGGTTTTCTTATCAATAAAATGGCAGCTGTGTTATAAGAGAAAATGAACAATTAGGTTCTAGTGGCAAATTGAAAATGAGACTCTTTTTATTAAACATCAGCTTTCTTCATGAGTCTCCTCCAGAGCAACCATGTCGCTCATTTCAAGTGGTATGAATTTGAAGGCATTGATTACACAGTATTCTGATACCAAATACATTCTTTTTCCTTACCTTTCCACTGACAACTTTGAATTACTCATTGAATAATTTCAAATACAACCTCATGGAACTTTAACTGCCTGGCCTCCATTTCTAGAGCCTGATAAATGGGGAAAGAGAGATTTAAAAATCCACTGCTATCTCCACTACAGATCAGTTATACTGGCTTTCCTGCCTCTGTGATTTGTGGGCGCTCATTTATTCTGCTAACTGTAACCAGCTGCACCTATATAACTCTCGTTTGCAAGTATTTTGAAAAGAGCTTACAGTGTACAGATCTGCTCTGCACCCCTCTGCGCTGTTGTCACTGCCACCGAAATCAATCTGGTGGAGTGGGGGCAGGGGGGGATTATCGAATTGATTTGAAGCCAGTGAGTAATACGACTGCAGAAAGCATTCATCAAAAGCCTGTAATGTGGGGGGACAGAAAAGGCCGTTGATTTCTTATTTATAGCCTTATTTCTGGATCATCTCTTTCGAAGGCAGAGGCAAGGGAGGAGAGCAACGCAGAGACAGGAGATAATGACAGGAGAAGAAAAGCAGAACGGGGGTTGTGACAAAACAGAAAGCAGAAGAATGTCCAAGCTGAAGAAATGTGACAGTTGGTGGGGTGTGGAAAATATAATAAACTAACCCCAACATCTGTTCTAACACCAGTTGTTTTTGTCTCTTATTATTCCACCTGCAATGCACTTCCCATCTGACATATAATGAACTGATGTGTCACTTGCAGTGAAGGAAATTAGTTTTATCCATTTCTGAGAGCAGCTTTATAGGTGATAATCTGGTTGAACTGAGTGACATTGGAACAGGGTCACTGCAGAGTACTGAATGAGCGCTTTAGAAAGGCTTTGACCTGCAAGGTCAGAAGCAAAAATCAAAAACACACAAAAGGAGATGTGAATTTCTGTGAACAGTTCTGGCTTATTTTGTGCTTCAAATTTTAAAAAGGAGAAAAAAGATTTCAAAGTCAGTAGCTGCTTGTCAGCACACCAATTAAAGTGGCAGTCTTATGTGTTTTTCAGAAAGTATTTTGTCATTTTCTTGCACAATCAAGCAACTATGTTAACTTCATATTTTATACTTTTCTATGACTTTAAATAAATTTGACTTTGTAACTGAAAACCTTGAAATTGGATCTCTGTCTCTTGAAAAATTCCAGCTCACAACCTCTCTTCTATTAACCCTTTGGCAAAGTTTTTACCAGCGTTGCACTGAGACATAGCTGCTTTAATGACCACAGCAGATGCACAGTTCCACCAGGTGGTTACTAATTGCTGCTGTCTAGTCTAAAGGAGCTAAGTAGGGGAGTCACTAGGGAGGGCTGCTCTGTGAAGCAGAAGCATGGAAAATTGGAAACTGCAAGCTTACAAGTTTGAATGCAGCTCCTGGATTGAAAAGTTCAGCCAATAGCATCTAAATACTGACCACTTTCAAACATTTCAGAAAAAAAAAAAATCCATGAATGATTTAGGTGAATAGGTGAATTCATGAACACTCAACCACAAGTAGGTGGGAATGTATACTTTGACATGTTATTTTCTGTCTGTGTGTGTTATGAAGAATCCAGAAGCATGCGAAGAGGAAGGCAAACAAGTGAACACAAGGAGAAAAGCAGAACACAGCAGCAACACAGACATGGAGACTCCACCAAGGAGTGTAGGAACTGGGAGGAGTGATTACTGGAAATGGGATCAGGGACCATTCATCTTTGACAAACAGCTGAGAGCAAATAGAGAGTTCCATCATAATGAGACAATGTGGGACAAGTTTTCCTGTTAAATCAAGAACTTTGTTTTTGTTGGTTGGACGGACAAGGACAGAGATGACCTGGCTAACTCCTTCTAGCACAACTTGAACACAACAGTAGTGTTTTCAGTCTGTTTGGGATTGTAGCAGAATTTAACCCCCAGTGGGCCATTTAGAGTTTTGTAAAGACAAACTCTAAATTGTTATCATCCGCCCATAAACCTGATTTATGGGCGTACCATATAAAGGTTGTAATTTGGGACTTTTTTTTTTTTCCTTTTACAAAAACCTGATTATTCACATTTTTAATATGCTAAATGCTATGTTATTAATTAATCAAAAGTGTTGCGTTAGCATCCTGGCCCTAGTTAATACTTTAAATACTGGCTTGGCAGCTAATGCAATAACGATATTTTAATCTTTTGGCAACAAACTAAACATTTATTTTTTTTTCTCTAAATCTTTTCTGTTGCTACTGTTGAAAGTTTATATTTTGTTTCAAATAGGAAGACGATCATTTAGAAAGTCATAAAAAGCAACTCTTAGAAGGCCTCAGTTTATTCCTCTTCAGCAGACCATTTTAGCTCGTCTCCTTCAGCTCTGTCATTGACATCATTGCCTCTGTTTTGATATTGCCGTCAGCAGATCTCTACTGGCTCAGCAGGCCATTAAAAACTGGATAAAACAGTCAGATTTTATTTATTTTTCTTTATACTTCTACTCAAAATGCCAAGCTAACAGGAACTATTTGAGACAAACTGAAATTGAAAAATGACATCTACCTTTCAAGGGAGCTGACAGTTGTTTGGGGCATACTTGAATCTAATGTCAGTGCAATTGGGAAGCAAAACAACCACAAATAAAACCCATTTGATAATCCAGTCAGCCAGTCCACAAGTTCCTCCAGATACAAGTTTAAGACAACCTGATGAAATCTCGGAAAGGCAGGCTAACTCTGACACACCATCAATGTCCAAAGAATCTACTGCCGATGAGTTTGATTTAGGTACTCAGGAAGCTGCCAGAAATGTTTTCTCACTTCTACTGTTTGTACCGCTCAGATTGGACACCATGATCACCTGACTCATAGTGTGATGTTCCCCCTTTCTGCTGCCCAAACAGTTCTGATCCACAGAGATCGTTTGGGCTGAGATTGGGAAAATTCAAATGAAGACCTCAAAGTCTTTGTCGTCATCACAAAACCATTTCAGAATGATATTTTGTTATTTGTGGCAGGGTCCATGACCCTGCTAAATATTGACCATTAAAAGTTAAACCCAAGATTATTCACACCCCTGGAAGGCTTATGTTTTAAAAATCCTTTAATTCAGCCCCATCAGTAACTTTCCTCTTATGGACATCCATACTCTAAATGTCCACAAGATCAATGGACATGTAGATGTCTTAAATTCAGATGGGAGAAACTCGACTGCTTGTGGTTCATAATAAAATAGCAAATAGTAATTAGTACATAACCTCTACTTGTGTAGCACTTTGTCAAGTCCGTTGGACTCGAAAGCGCTTCCCACTACATTCACCCATTCACACACACGTTTACACACTGATGGTGGCAAGGTACTGGATAGTAGCCACAACTGACCTGGGCAGACTGACAGAGGCGAGACTGCCAGACACTGACACCACCGGCCCATCTGACCACCACCAGCAGTGGGTCTGAGTGTTGCCTCTTTTTTTTTTTAATCTATTTTTACTGAAATTATTTATTTATTTTTTATTTGTTTGCATTGTTCTACCGTCTGATTCAAGGAGGAGGTCATGAAATGGGAGAATAAAATAGAATTTTTCATAAGACAACTTATAGATATTTACATTATTTCGCTCTAATACTTGTCAGTATTTTACGTTCTGTATTTTATAATTGTCAAATGATCTAATCAACAGTGAACTGAAACCAAAAATCTTAATTCAATTAAATTCAGATTGTTTATGCTGCAAAGTCTTTCTTCCGACTGGGAGTAATGGAAGGAGGGAGACGGGCAATACTTTGTATTTTCCAGTTACATGGTGTCATTTTATAGCACAACAAGTATCTATGTTATCTTCAGTATGTCATAAAAATACTGAAGTATTTTTAACTTAAAAAAATGCTGTTTAAATCAAATATACAAGGAGAATATATACATATATGTAGAGAAAATGTGACTTCGCAATTTGACGACTTGCTCGTCACTAAAGGACGAGTGATAATACCAATGAAAAGCTGGAGCACTTCTCAAAATTTTTTAAAAATTGGTACTTCTTTTAGATTGCTGCATTATTTTTTTAGAGATAGCCGAGTCTGAACAAACATTTTGCTTGAATAAAAAGTAATTCTGCAACATCCAGGCCTATGAATAATTTTGGGCTTAGTTGTATAACCCGGCCTGTAACATGTATTTACTTCCCCTGTCAGCGGTCACAGAGTTATGACTGACTCAATATATAAAATCGATAAACACAGCTGAACAGACAACACACTGGATGGTTGCTGCTTCCACCAGCAGAGGGCTCTGCTGCGACGTCCTGCCTCGACTTCCTCTCCCCTCTCCATCTCACACACACACACTCACACACACTAAGGCTACACTGTATCCTCAGTGACGCACAAGCACCACAGCCTCTCAGCCAACTCCTGTCCTATCCAGATTGGTAGCATCATTTGCGAGGCTACTTTACATACTGTAAATAAATTCATGTCGACATCTAGAGTGGCAGCGATGCCTTCCGAGCAGCGCCGCACACCCGCACCCACACATCCCCACAGGCACATGTACACAGATGAAGCTGGTGAGAAAATGAAATGATGAGGGTCAGATGGGTGGATGGAGTAGGCAGAATGGGTTGCGAGGATCATTTTCTCCTTTTCGTTCAGTGAAGTGGTAATTCTGTCCAGGTCTGCGATCTCGCTCGCTCGCTTGCCTGTTTTTTCCCTCAGGGCTCGTGGAGAGATGGAGAGATTCTGGTCTCATTCAGAATGCCTGGGCAAAAATAGGCCTCATGAATAAACCATAAACTAAGTAGTTAAGTTATGTAACAGCAGCGCGTGGATAGATGCGGCATGGTAAAGTACAGTAGGAGGAGTGCTATTTAACTTCTAGGTTGACGCTATGCTCCAGTACATAAACAAACATCACAGCGTTCATGTAGCGCCTCTGATCATATGAAATCAGTCTGCAAGTAAAATTCCCTGCCTCTGCAGCCAATGAGGTGAGCAGAGGGCAAAGACGAGATTTTTATGATGCATAGGAAACTTTGAAGGCTGCGAGACAAAATGTACTGCTTGAGAAAACACACTGAACAGCCAGGACTGCTAAACCCACAGAGCGAAGGAACTCTCTAAACAACTCAAAGGACAAATCCCATTTCACCCCCTGCTTTGTAGCCTCACCCGACACTCTGCATTCAATTATAGGAGTTTTTGAATCTAGATTCTTTTAGAAACCTAGTAGGAAGATAAAGGTTAGCACCAACTCGTCCTTCAAACTGAGATTTACCAAAGACGTGTTTGTAAGCAAAGAGGGAAGAGGTTTGCAAACATCACAACTGGGGATGCTCTGATGAGGATTTTTGCTGCCGAATCCGATACGATGATCCATGAGGCTGATCTCTGCTGATCACTGATCACTGCTGATCGCCTGGAATGGCTGTTCATTTTTTGCTTTAGGTATAAATGATGTTTTCTGGCAAAATGGAAAAATTATCTGGTAATAAATTCACATAATTTAGACACATATTTTAATACAAATCTAAAACCTTTTTGTTTAGTTTCATGCTGCAGCTTTAAGCAGACGTTCAACGTGAGTGTTTACTGTCTGGTGGAGGTTGAGTGGCTCTCTGTATGTGAAATATTACTATCAGTACATCATCGTGGTGGTCTAGGAGTGAGAGCAGATCCCACCGCCACCTCGAAAACTTGAATTATTTTGAATTATTTGTTTAGCTTTCTGACAGTGATGTTAATCAGGATGAGTGTTGGTAGTCATGCGCTGATTTACCTGCTGTCTGGCTGCTCCGGATGTCCTTTTTTTTCTGCAGTGAGTCTTGATGTAGCCAAACTCAGTCAAGTGTTTGTTTTTTAGATGCCATATTAGATTCATTGTGTTGATGCATTTTGACCTGCTTCACCCCCGAGGTAATTTTCGGACGCAAACGTCCCCATTCACTCTCAGTCTGTTAAAGTTCCACACACATAATCTGTTGCCACTTGCTTGCAGTGTTGCGCGTTCACACTGTGCTTGCTCTGTTCACAAGTGAGGCAGGCTGCAAAATGAGATAAATGTGATCGGTTTTGGTGATCGGCGATCACTGATCAAACCCTTTTTCATGGAAATCAGACGACTATCAATCGGCACACCTCTAATCACAACTCTTTCCTTTGGGGCCTTCCGCAACGTGACTCAACTTTACGAGGTTGTAAGGGTTTTCCACGACCGACATTGCTGGGATTGGAACTGAACCAATCCCAGTTGGTTGGTTCAGTTCCAACCAACTGGGCTGAGGGGAGTCAGCCCAGTTGGTTGGAACTGGCTGAGGGGAGTCAATGACTACATCCAACACTCTCCTGTAGAACTGGTGTTTTTTTTTCTTGAATGTTATAAGAAGCCATAGACTTATCAGAATATAGGTTCCAAATCAAAAGGTGAGCATAGACATGTTTTGTACAAAACCTCCTGAGGCAGCTTGCCTGAAGAAGTCAAGGTACGCTGAAAATAGACATAACTAAAGACAGGAAATGGTGAGAGGACCACCTGACTAGCAACCATGAAGTTCTATCTGTTTGTCTCCTGGAAAGCCACTCATCAATACGGATCAGCACAGGTGTAACCATGGAGACCTGCTTGCAACAAATGTACAACCTCAGTCAACTGTAGGATCTTAACATATTGTGGAGGATCCAAACTTACTAGATTCTAAACTTATTTAAATCTCATCTGAAGTAGACGAACGTACTAAACACTTTCTACCATGCTCTTGTTCACTGAACAAAAATGAAGTCAGTTACATAAAACTCTGGCATGTAAAAGTAAACTTTCTTACTATTTCAATGCCATATCATAATTAGATGGACAATAATCTAAATGGCTCTATGAAAAGGTTCCAACAGTTGGCTGTGATGAGTTTTGTCACCTAAGTGCAAGCCAACTAACTGTTGCAATATTGGTTTTGACCTAACTTTGTGACTTAGCAACACTAATTTTGTACCTGAGAGATATGCAGACAAAGGTCACTGTCTCCTGACCCCTCAGTTTTAACAGCCAATTGCTTACAGACATTTGGAGAGTATTAAAATAATAACATTTGTTACAGCTGAGAGTAGGAGCAAGAAGATGTGCTGTAACAGAAGAACACTATGATGTTGTGTTTACATTGTTCACTTATTTTAGTCACTTTATTTTTTTTTATCCTGTTTGACATTTTACTTCCAATATTTGCTACAAACTGCCACTAATTAAATTTAAACCACTGTAACGTGTAATGGGTGAAACAGAACATCACAGTTCCAGCTGCAAGCAGCTACAAAACTGATTAACACTAATATCCAGATGCTTGTTGTGTGATTGCTTGACTCAAAGTGTATTTCCAAGTACTATGGCTACTAATAACACAATCAGCCTCATTTCCTAATCTCTCTAAGCTATGTGATTTTAGAAATGATCAGTAAAACAGTTGTTAGCAAATCTGAAACTTAAACAATTAAGACACTTATGCAGTGCATTCATATTGTTCTGTTTCATTCTCATGAAATCAAGCAGTTCCCAGTTCCAAACCGTACCACACCTTAGGTCCTGTGAGATCACTGATGTTTATAATTTAAGACATCTGACCAAATGAGGGTTACTGCAAACAGGAATCTAACTAGAGAACAACTGAGATGCATTTTGCACAACTTCTAAAGTTTGCTACCACTGAGTGAATTTGGTATGTATGAAGTTTAGCTTTCTCTGTGAAAGGAAAATATGAGGTGGGACTCAGACTGCATAATTTCAGTCTTCCATATTTCAGTGCTAACATGTGATGTTAGTATGAGGAAGTAGCATCTTTAAATTTGAAAGACAGGCATCGCATTGATGAAAAGGTGAACCCAGACAACCTTAGAGACAAGAATACAACATGGTGGGCTGGAGCTGAGCAGAAACTGCACTGGTGGCTCCACTGCTCTGGAGACAATGAGCTCTCTGCTGCCTCAGGGGAAACAGCATATAACTATTCTGTGCCAGACAAGAGCTTTTTGATCAACAGCCACAGTTCAGCACTCAAGTGTGTTAGCAACTTAATATGAAAATTGGTAATTAGATGTGTCAGTGAGAAGTTGTCTGGGTACTGCAGAAATAAAGATAAGGACTTTATACTGCTGACAGAACGCAGCTCCTGTTATCCTCAAATAACCTTGAAATGTAAACATTTTCTATTTTTGGATTTTATAACATGTTGTTAAAAAAAAGTTTAGCTGCATTTTCTTTACAGCAAAAGAGTGGCTTTTAAAAAGCTTTTAAAATGAATCACCACAAATAACATAGCATAAAGCAACAATGGAAAGTAAGATGAGCTTAAAATTAATTTGTCTCGAGGTCAAACTGACTTTATGTGAAGAAGGGTTCTTCTTATCTTCAGACAGTCAAATAATAAAAGTTTACCAACATAATTTAATCTCTATCCAGACCATTGCATTGTTTCTCACAGAACCTATGGAACTGAGAAAGGTTTGTTGACTACAAGTTTTCAATTGGATTATGATCAGGGTTTTGTGATCTCCAATATAAAACATTAATTTCTCCTTCAGAAGTAATTGGGAGGCATGCTGAGGGTTAATGTCCATTTGGAAGCCCCATTTGTAACCAAGCTTTACTTGACGTCTCCAGATGCTGCCTCCATATTTCTACATAATGTTTTTATAGTCTATCAATGTTATCAGCTTTGGTTTGTTTCAAATTCAAATTTTTCTCTCACTGTTCACAGCAACAACATAAACTAACCTTAATTGGTTTGCTTATTCCTGCTGCTGTTTACAGTTTGTACACACTTGCTTGTTCATACTTTGTCTGATCTTTGTTCACTCTCTTTATGTTCTCACAGATGTGCTCACAGACCAGCTTAACATTAGTGGAGGAACTTCAGGTTACTTGCATGAGTGAAATGTGTCACTATGGGATCAGTCCTCCGGCGTATTCCTCAGAAGTGTTTATGTCATTACGCCGATCCTGATTGGCTGGTGATAGCAATGGTTGTGCCACAATGTGGCTCTTCTCGCTTCACTCCAGTAAGAAGGGTTGTCTGGTGAGACATGTCACTCACGCTACTCTGAGAACCGCGGTGCACAAGTAACCTAAACTTCTCATTCATAGCATTCGTTTCAACGTCTCACTGTGGGATATGGAGACTGCTGTATTGCCAGACACCTTATCTCTAGCAATCCCCAGCACTTATCTGTGATTGCCCCATTCCAGCAAGGACCCAGAGTTTAAAACAGCTGAGCCCACACTTGAAAAGAGAAGTTCAACTTCTAAAATAGAGCAAAAGTGAGAGGTGAAGACCAACTCGTCACTTCACATGTGCTCTGAATAGAAACCAACGGGTACAGGATGCAGCTAGGCCATGGGTGGGGTAGGCATGTGGAATTACAGGTGCCTGAAAGCCCTGGCTTGTAAAGGATAGCAAAATTACTCCCACAACCCAGTGGGAGAGCCACTACTTGGTGATGGGCCTCCCTCTGGAAGATTTTGTCCAAAACACAAAGAGCTGATCGCTTCTATGGAAGCTGCTAGTCCTGCCCAGATACACCTAGCTTGACAAAGCTTGTTCCGCTGCTATTCCTCTGGTGAGGAAAAAAGGTGGTGGAGAAAAGGCTATGAGAATAATTACAGAGAATGAACCCACCACCTTAGGCAAAAACTGGGTTGGTGATGCAGCAGGTCCCTGACATCCTCAGGACCAAACTTGGTGTCCACTCGTCAAACACCTGCCACTTACAGTCAGACAGGGACCTAGCAGATTTGGCTGTGGCACTCTGAATGGCATTTATCATATTCTGAGGGAACCCTGATATGTCAACATTATGAAGCTCACAGGCCAGGACCAGTTTTAGGAGCTCTGGGTATGGGTAAAAAAACTGTTCTCTCTACCTCTGGCAATTGCTCCAGGCTACAGGCACACAGTTCTAAAACAGTGCAGAAAATTGACATTGGATAAAATTTTCCTGGAGTAATCAATCTCGATGGGCGAAATCCCAGACAGAGTATTGAGGGAAATGAGAAGTGAGGGAAATTCAGTAAGCAGGCTAAAACTTTGTCCAGAGGAAAAACAAGTCATAGTCACTGGTGTTGATAGAAAATCTTATCCTGCACTTGTGATCACTGCCAGGAGCAATATTTACAGACACACGACACACTGAGCTGCTTTCCCAAAAATATCTCTGCCTTGCTTCAATAAGCTTGAGCTTTAATAACAGATGGTCCCATCTGCTGTATTTGTATCCAGACACACTTCATGTGTTCTTGGGCTCCCCTTAAAAAAATGTTTCTGTCAGAGGAAAGCATTCCAAGCATACATAAGCACTGCGGCTAGGCTGCACCTTTTAGAACCACAAAGACGAAGAAGAAATAATGAGAGCATTTTTATTTTCAGGTTTTCATAGATAACCACTATAGTCTTTATGTTATGATATTGAACAACCCCCCCCTAAAACTTTAGTAATAGAAGGTAGATTTCTGTGGGGTTCTTATCGTTTTCTTTGGCCACTGAATTCCATGAAGAAATGTAAAATTTATAAGTAAAAAAAAAAAAAGACAACAGCTCAACAGCTTCCATTCAGACTCAGCCCATGTGCTGCAGGACAATTTAGGGATGTACCAGAGAGTGATTTTGCTTCATCTTGGATTTTTTTTCATCAGCTCGAGGCCTTGTTATATCATAGAGCGTGACATATTAGATAGAAGTGAAAGAGAGCCACCACACACGTTGCTAATGAATTCACACTTTGGTGACCATAAATGCTGGCGCCTGCTGTCTCTGCCTGACACCGTGTGACATATGTAGCCTGGAAGATTGATACTGCAATGGCAGCAAGCAGCCATGTTCCTTACAAAGGCAGATGGTTATATCTGTGTGTGTGGTTGTGTATGTTGTATGCTTCAGGAAGGGTTCTTCTAAATTACAGTTGACCCTTGGTATTTGCCAGAGTTAGGGATCATAATTGTTACTTCCCCTCATACAGACTATGTTACCAAACCGTGATTTTGTTTGTGACCCCCCCACACCCCCCTGACTTTACTGCTGCAGGCAACATCTAATTCCACACGGAAAACCTCTGACAGCCTCCTGCTAAATAGACCAAAACAGATTTTGTAACTCATTATTGCTCTTCTCTCCACTTCACCAACTGTTAACAGATGTAAATGCTATTAAATCAGAAATAAATGCTAAATGGTTGGCTTTAGTTAGAACCTGCTTTGTGCTGTTTTCAGCTCTTGGCTCAGAGACTGCTGTGTGTGCACATTTCATCAGGTTATAGTACAACCTGTGCTTCTTCGTTTTTCGGCTTCCCAGTAACCAGAAAAAGTTGCTTTAGTTCCTTTGCTTTAAACTTTACCATGTGACACTGAAACCTGGCCAGTGATGCACACTGCAAAAAGTGAAATCTTAGTAAGATTAGATATCTTAAACTAAGATATCAGCCACCCCATAAAGAGCTTCATGCCAGATATGTCAGATCCCTGTTTTTTCTGGGTCTTGATCAAAAGTGATCTTGTCTGTCAGTGGACTCTTTGTGTGGACTTAGATAATTTTGCTGTGAGCATATTGTGAAGAATCAAGTGTCTAACTAAAGTAGTGTTTCAATTCACAGTGGAAGCTGGTAAGGGTTGTCTGCCATTTTAACTGTTTTCTCCTATTTTGTGGTTAGCCAGGGAGTTCAGGTTTTGTACTTTTCTTTCAGTTCACCTCTAGAAAGTTATGTTTTACTTCATAGTTAAAAGGGGATGTTTTATTTATTGTTTTGGCCTTGGAGATCCTGAAGCTTAGAGCTTCGCTGTGTTTTCTGCCTCCTGTGATTGAGGTTTTACCTGAACTGTAAAATAAACTATCTTTGATTTTTGTATTATACCCAGTGCCAGAATTTACCCTTAGTGGTCTCAGGGAGGAGTTGTAACAAGAACGCCGTGCATAAATGAGACAAGACTTCCACATGTAAAAGGCTACGGCTGTTTGGAAGAAGTTCATTGCGGAGCAAGCTCCTATATTAATATTGTTGACATCTAATCCCAAGAATTTTTTGCATCGGACAATTTGGCTTGCTTGACTCTTATGTCATCTTATGAGTTAGATCTTAATTGTTCTGTCATTTTACAGGATTGTTTCAGAATCAGATGATCATCCAGCCTTTAAATCCAAACCAGTAGTCGTGTTTTTTGTTGTGTTTATGTGAAATCTAAACGTAATAAAGAAGTGAAAAGTAATTGAACTCATGTCTTTATCAAGCCGATAACATCTGCTGTTCCAGTGACAGTGACAGGAACAATTTTTGGATTTTTGCCTTAGCATAAGAACCTTGAGTAAAATATGCAATAACAAAATAGATATTTATATATCTTTGTTACAATAAAAGTAAACTAGGTGTAGATGTTTCAATAAATTCAATGCAGGTAACATTTTCTTTACTTTAGAATATTTTTCTTAAAATAAGATAATACATCTTTAGTTATACAAGTAAAATTGGTTTGTTTTAAGTAAAAATACTCTAATTTTAAGATGTTTGTAGATTCATCTTGGTTAGATATTTTTTCTTGTTCTGGAAAATTTTGACAAGCTAAATTTTCTTGTTCTGTTGGCAAACAATTTTTCTTATTTCCAGAAAATTATACCTTGTTTTTGTACTTTTTTTTTCCTTGTTTTTGAAAGGGGACTTTTTGCAGTGCACCCACGGAAGCATGGAACTGCAAAAAAGTTTTAATAGTAGCAACCAGATCTTGATCATTTTAGAGTTGCACACCAAAGCTGAAAGCTTAAATAAACACATGAATAATTAATAGTTGCAACACATTTCCTTTTCATTCAGGGGAGACGCTTAAGATTTGCTATGATGTTTTTGCCAGAGAAATATCCCATGTGGCCACTGCCGCTGCCCTCTAGTGGTGCTGTTGGCATTAAACATTCAAAAAATTCTGATCTAAATATAGCCTCAGTCAAAACAAATACCTTCATGTTCAATGGTAACGAATATTGTTTTGTTAGGTAGTCTGTATTCTTGCTCATTATGGAACCACAACTTTATTTCACTTATGAACCTTTGATTAGGGAAGAACAGGAAATAACAAAGGTTCAGTGTGTGTGTGTGTGTTGTACTTTAAACTGGTTATGGTAAAATGTATTTTCACAACATCAGAATAAGATTAGTGTAGCTGTTTTCATTTGCAGAGGAAGTAGTAGATTTGTAGCTGTGAAGTTCCATTTGTTGGCAGTGTGAACAACTGAAGTAAATTGCTCTCATCATTTATAGATTAAACAGGGAAGGAGCAGCAGACAGTAACAAATGCTTTTATGCATCTTTGGTGTTTTAGCATTTGTGTTAAGGTGTTTGTTTTGTGGCACACAATACCCTACTCATGCTTCGTAGTCAGCCTGCACCACTCTTACATGGGTAACACTTTAACCCAGTTCCATTTACCTCGCTCTTTGGTTACCGTGGTAACTCCCTGAGTGTTGTAATGCAACTCAGTTTTTTTTTTTTTTACACAGAAAAAGAATCAATTACAAAGAAAAACATTTTTTGAAGAGCTGATGAAATAAAATGTGAAATAATTGCAAAAGAAAAACAACATTATTTTTCTTTTTCATATGGTAGAAAAAAACATGTCAAAACAGAAAGATAAAAACTCATTTTAGTTCTATATTTTAAGTATCAGGACATAAAATAATGATGAGTTAAAAAAATATCCTTCCACCAGATTGTGAACACTAACCTGCAAACATTGTGGTGATACACAATTTTTTTTTCATTGCTTCTTCTTTCTGTTTATATTATTTTGCATAAGGTCAGGTTAAATTAATTCAAACACTGGTTATTATTTTTACTTAGTCATTTTTTTTATGCAGATGTGTGTTGGTTTTGAACTTTTTTGCTTAACCTCTAACATGTGGAGCACAAAATGAACATTTTATAATAAAATAAACAAAACGTTCTAAATTTCAAAGTAAATTTATGCAAACATAAAGTCTGTTTGATCCAATGGGGCCCTCTCAGGTCCAAGTTTGGATTGTCTTTGCGGAGGTTTCTAAAGTTAAAGTAACAAAAGTGACACCAAAATCCAGAGTTTGGTCTTTTGTCTCTCTTCTCTGTTTTGTGGAATACCCTAAACACACAGTATTCCACATCTTCTAATAATAAATTATTTGACCAGGTTCCTCCCATTGTAGCCAGGTTTTCTTTCCACTTCAACTGTATACCACTTTGTGTTATTCTTTCACATTAAATTCCAATGAAATATATTTATGTTTGCGGTTGTAATATTACAAAAAGTAAAGGTAAAGAGGGGTATGAATACTTTTGCAAGCCACTGTATTTTGACAGTTAAGGTCCCATTTGTCACATGTGAATGATATTTCTTCCAGTTTATGTTGAGCCCTTGGAGCAGGTGGTGAATGTCTGCTCTGTCCTCCAGTAACGTGTTCAGCCTTGAAGCCCACTTCAGTTTTCAAGCCAGCTGATTCCATAATGCTTTTCGATTTCACAGTTTCACAATGGAAGCTTATTTTCTTTTAGAACATATCAACAATTTCAACATTCTTTGATGACCTTCTTGAATGCCATTGAGAGAGCATGTTATGAAGTGTTTATGGAAATGTTCTCATTTTGTCCTTTACAAACATGAGCGTCAAAGATTTTTTATAAAGGTTTGGTGTTTATTTTCAAAACTTATTGGGAAATACTCTGGATCATGGCAGCAGAGATGGGCAAAGAAGCTGAAAAGTACGAGAAACACTTTTCCAAGTAGAACTAAAACTGTGATCAATAATGGCTCAGGTCAGACTAAAGGAGTATTTGAAAAACTGATTTCATTGAATCTGAAAAGTCAGAAACAGTTTTTGGAGGAATGCAGCACCCTTGAAATTGGAATTTTGAGACAAGACCACAGAAACTTCAAATATTTTAGCCCAACTAATCCAGCAGATCGAAAGAAAAACAAGTGATGAAGAAAAAAAGATGTGAGTGAACTGCCAAAGATTTTTAAACGAATTGAAGAGCAAGCTGACACAACCTGTTCTCCTGCACCAGCAGTTATTATGACTTCATTTATATTATATTATGACAGCATTTATATGAACCCACCACCAGGGAACCTTTTTGGTGATCCCTGGTAGAGGGAAGCATATATTGAACCAACATATGCTTCAAGTATAAAATCCACACACATTGCTCAACTCGTGCACACTCAGTGCAAACTTGCAAAAGCCAGACTGAACTCTGTTTTTACCCAGAATGCCCTGCGGTATAGCCTGCTTTATGCTTTCGGAAAGTTCTCTGGTCCTCTGGGCATAAACTCATCACACCAGCATTCACTTCAATTAGACAGGTTTTTAGTTGTACCAGAGGGTTTTGATCTGATTCAGAATGATTGCAGATTCACACCTCCTCAAATGAACCAGACATTCCAGGCAAACAAACTAGAGTTGGATTAAAGCGGACCAAACAGGGCTGGTGTGAACGCACCGCTTCTCTAACCATTGCTCACCTTGCCCACCCTGTCTGTTTAATATTTTGTATTTCTCTCTGCATACAATCCAAATAAAAGGCATTGACAAACGTCAATGCCTTTTATTTGGTTGTTACGTGACACAATCTGAAAAAGGTTCTTGGGGGAATAATACCTCTAAAGGCAGTGTATCAGTTTCTGCAATCAGGTCAGTGGATGTTAAAAAAGAAACCAGAGGAGAGGAGTTGGGCAGAAATCAAACAGAAACTAGATGAAGGGAAATATGAGTATGGGGGGAGGAACAACAAGAGAAAATGTGATTATGAGAACGTAACAAAAGGATGAGGTGAAGGGAAAGATAAAGGAAAGTAAAAGTAAAAAAAGAAATGAAGGAAAAAAATCAGGAGATGGGGAAGAGAAGCACTATTAAAAGGATAAAATGCTCTTTGTGCTCCTGGGAAACATATGGTTCTTTTGCTAACTCAAAGAGCTGTGTGGATCCATTTGAAGTACGCACTGAAAGAGGAAGTGTGGCATACAGAAAGGTTTTGGTACACTGTCCCAGATTGAAGTAAGGAGAACACAGACAGCAAAAACCCTCCATGTGTCCCTGGTGGATCATTTGTTCTACATAATTCTTGGCATCAACTCTTGTCACAGACAAACACGTTGCTTTCTGCACAACCCAGCTCACTGAATCAGAAGTGGCAAACTAACTGACAATGTGTGTGTGCACTGCTGAATAAATTGAGAATCACTGCATCAGAAATGGAAAACGGGGGTATTTGAAGTCACAAGTAACAGTGACCTAAATAAATACTGATTATCATTAAAATATGTAATCATTAAGAATCAGGAAACACCTGCAGGCCACATACAGAACCTAACCAACCCCAGCATGGCAGTTTCTCAGGAAATATGGTAGCTTGACACCTCCACAAAATCCCAGATGTTAATTGGTTTAGTCATCCCCAAAAAGCTCTCAGCGTGAGAATGTAATGTGTGAGGAAGGCCTATCAATAGGATGTCATGTCCAGATCGGAGACAAATTCCCAGAAACACCCCAAAGCCTGGAATCAAAGTGCAGCAGGAATTGCTGGAAACCTTGTCTCATTTGGGAAGCTGGCACCAACAGTGTGCTGTCCTGCTGATGTCTACACAATCTGGTCTGGCCAAAATGTATGAGACATACCCATCATCTCATTACTGCATTATGAGTTGGTGGCAAACACAGCAATATGCTAACATTACATGTTGACGCTGTGACTAAATCCACTAACATCCATCAGGATGTGAGGATATAAAATATTGGTCAGAAACATGCAGGACAAACAGTCATGCATACGCAAACACACACTCTCACCTATGGGTAATTTAGAGAAATCAATCAATGTTGCATTTATTATGGTTGAAAAGTGACTCTAACCAGGTGAGTCTTTAGTCTACATTTAAAGGAACTCAATGTTTCAGCTGTTTTGCAGATCTCTGGAAGTTTGTTCCAGATATGTGGTGCATAGAAGCTGAATGCTGCTGGTCCATGTTTGGTCTCCATCACCACACCCAGATCTCAGCCTGATCTCTAGTTTCCAGTTGTTGTCACTGTGTGTCGACTCTAGATTGTTCCTCTTTAGGTCCAAAGATAATAACTTCAACTTTGTTTCTATAAAATCCTTTTGTTTATACAGGGAAAATCTCTTGAGACTCATTGTCTCATTTGCAAGAGAAACCTGTTACATGCATTTCAAAAACTCAGATGGAGAAAGTTACAGATTTGTTTTAAGCATCTGTTTAGTGCATGGATGGGTTCAGACTCACCTAGTGACATCATAATGTAGTGTATATTTGTGTGTGTATATCTGTATGTAAGTAAATGTATATGTGTGTGTTTGTGTGAGGTTGTGTTTGAACTCAGTAAGTATGATTATTTTAAACATTTCTGTCAGTTCAGCCTTCAGACGGGTTGTGGTTGGATGTGACAGCCAAGCAGGCAGCGACCCAGCGTGCAGCCGCCGCCACACGACCCGCGCACAAAGACGCCATCTCTGCAGAGAGAGATCTCATTCACATTTATCTTCAATCCCCCGTGAACGCATTGAAAACTCTCCACTCTCCCCTGCTTGCCAATCTCGCGAAGGCCGATAACTCTTCATTTTTGACTCCTGATAGAAATTTTATTTTCACTGATAACGCCCCAAGTGCATCTCTGCAGCCGGAGCACCGGCCTGGATCCTTGTTTCTTTGAAGGCATTTCCTTCCCTGGCTCACACACCAACACTAACGCCCCTCCATCAGCAGCAGACATGCTGCACTTTCATGTCTCGCTATCGATCGAACGCTGATGCAAATCCTTTACCTATCTTCATCATCATTTGCAGTGTAGCAGTGAGAGAGGCTGTTGCGATAGACAGGGATACACTGAATAAAGGACGAAGCTGCTGGAGGTCATCACAGGGTGTCAGAAAAAAACGACATGAGTAAAGAAACAAGAATTGCATTCATCTGGTGTTTGTCCACTGAAGAAGCTTTGGGTTGAGTTCATCTGGTGCTGTTTGTTGACACAGACAGAGGAGAATGACTTTAGGTTTGGATTAATAATGCATCAGACAAAAGATTGAAATAAACTGGCCAAATTAAGAATCACTTGACTCTGTGGTAGCGTGTCTCTGAGTGCCAAATACCTTGTTTGGCTATTCATTTGTCCCGTTGAAAGCTGGTAACTGCACTCTTCCTGTTCAGCATGAGCGGACAGAGAGAGGCAGATTTCTGCATCTCTGAGGAGAACAGAAGGGGGGAACTCAGGGTAGTTTCCATTCATCCTTTAACACGTTCCAAGATTCAATTGTTCTGTGGGACTTGAATCAAGATGTCAAGAGTCAGTAAAAGGAAGATCTTCCTGTATCATCATCAAAACAAACAGAGAAAACTAATTTACATGCTTATTTTTATGAGCAGGTACTTTTTCTGAGGTCTTAATGAAATACAGTCCAGAGTTATCGATTGCTTTCACCTGATGAGTCCCTACATGCTGGTGTACTTCACTCTACTGAGTTGTGCTAATACTCAAAGCTGACCCAAGGAAGCTGCAGGTATTGCTGTTTACAATGACCTGCATTTTATCCCACACTGAGCAGATGAGGTTGAGAGTCAGCGTTACCTTGGCAAAGGTTTGCGGTTGCTGCCCTGGTTGGGCAGAAACAGGACTAGGCACCAATTAACTCATCAGGCTAGCTCATTCATATTATGAGAGATGAAGGATTTATCATGAGAAATGTAAAACATCAACAATGGAGTCACAACGGTCAGCACATATTGTAATAAATTAATTTGTACCTTTCTTTAACCTTTTTTAATTTTGATTTAAGGATCTGTATTACGCTGCAGAGAGGAAAACTAAAAAAAAAAAATTTTCCAACATATGTCAAAAATGTGACAAAGTCGTTTTTACTGTTTTTGTTTTCTTTGGTATTCATCAAAAGGATTTGGAAGATTATGATAAATGAAACTTTAAGGACCTCTCAAGAGGCAAGGCAAGTTTATTTGCAGAACACATTTAAGGAACGAGGTGTTTTACTTGATAAATAGGCATGAAGAGGTATAATTTGGAAAAATAAATTGTTTCCTGGCTGAGTATTTTTACTATAATTACCATGAGACATACAGCACCTCCAGTAGAAAGTAAGTCAGTTTGTACTTCTTTAAATTTGCATTCTGTTTTTATGACCAGAGCTATAGTGCACTGCATCGCAAAAGTACCAACAGACTGCACTTAGAGGAACATGTTTCTGTTATCAGCTGCAGCCACTCCCAGCTGTATCTGCTCAGGCTGACTGGAGCGCAGGCCAGAGGGTCACCTTGAATCATTTACAGTCTGTATCAGATGATGTCAGTTAGATGTAATCTGTGTCCGCAAACGCACCGCAAATCATCACACTCCCGAAACTACACAACCCCTTATACAACAAAACACTGTTTAAACCCAGGCTTAAACCATGCAGATTCTTTATCTTTAGTTTTGTAGCGAGACAACATTTCAATTTCTGAAGATATGTTACAAACACAAACTGAAAGCAACATTTTCAATGAAACAGACACAATTTGACTGTTAAAAAATACTCTACAGTTAATTTTAAGAAGCTGTAGAATAGGATGGCCATCCATCCATCCATCCATCCATCCATCCATCCATCCATCCATCCATCCATCCATCCATCCATCCATATGTACATACATACATACAAACCAGAAGGAATTCAGTAGATCCAGAAAATATTCACAACTCTTCACTTTTTTCACATTTTATGTTATGGCCTTATTTCAAATTGACTTCAATTAATCTTTGTCCACACACATACCTCATTCTGACAATGTAAAAAAGTTTTCTTGAGTGTTCAGCTTCCTTTAGGTAAACTGTAGACCTGGTCTGCTTGAGGATTGCTTTTCTGTTTTTAATAAATTTTCTAATTCCACATTATTGTAGTGGGGTATATGTGTGTGAAATTTTAAAGACAGAGAAACTGAATTGTGGCTGTAACATAAAATGTGGCAAAGTGAAGCTTTGTGAATGCTTTCCAGATGTCCTGTATGCATGCCCACCAGCACACCCAAAAATAACCAAAAGGTGGCGGCCAGCACAGAGTCTGCTCAGATGCCTGAATCAATTCAACAAAGATCTTTTGATGTGCTGAGAGTCCTCACATCTTCTCTCAGGCCAAACTCAGCCACCCCGCTTAATTTAAGCCATTTCTTCAGCATTAAAAAGATACTTTCATAAAATATGAAAACCCTGCATGGTTCTGCTCTATTCTCTTGATAAGAACTGGATACCTAAAAATCCATCTGTTGTTATACTTTCTTGCTGCAAGGCAGCAATGCTAGCTGCAAAGTGTGCCACGGTGCAGACCGCCTAAAAAAAATCAGAGCACAATAATAAAACACCAAGCAAAGCTTTTTAAAGGGGCAGCATAATGCCTTTTTCCAAGCACATAATGCCTTTTTCCAAGCACATAATGCCTTTATACCGCACAATTAAGTAACTATGTTACTATCAGTTGTTATAAAAATGCTATATATACCAAATTTGACAGAAGAGGGATTTGACTTTGTAATTTAACACCTTCAAATTGGGCCTCTGCCTCTTTAAAAACTCCTGTTATTTCTAAAACTCTGCCTCCAGGAAGTCATCCAAACATGGCTCGTCTATTAACCCTTTAACAAAGTTTTACCAGCATTTCACTGAGAAGTAGCTTCTACTCCACAAAGCAACTCTGAGCTCAGCAGGTGAGGAGTTCCGCCAGGTGTTTGCTAATTGCTGCTGGCTAGTCTGAAGGAGCTGAGTGTGTGGGGCTAGATCCACCCAGGCATAACTGAATCGTTGCCATGGAGACTAAACGCTTCTCAAACATGCGTGAAAGAATCGAAGCAACACTCCAGGTATGTCGTTGAAGAGAAAATAAAATTCTAAGATTATTTAAAGCTCATAACACTGACCCGTTAACACAAATATACACCAAGTCAGTTTGATTTGAAAAAGGGAATTTAACAAATGAGTTGTTAGTGAAAATAAAAAGGAAGTCGGTTTCTACCTCCAACAATGCAATAATGCCACCAAGTTTGTTTTGCTGGCAGCTTTTTATGTTTCTTCAAGTGAATTATATTTTGAACAAACAGCGCTGGAACTGAATAACATGAACATATAGCATTTTAATTAGGAAGTATGTGAGTTGAATTTGTCCAGGGGAATAATGTTTTTAATAACCCACTCCAGTTGAGAAAGATGGAAGGATATTCATTCTCTGGCTGTAATATTAACAAGAAACAAACAAGCCTTGTTGTCATGGTGCAAAGAAATAAGCATTTATGAACAGGATTACTCCTCCCCTGATGGGATGTTAGCAGCTATTTTAATCTTTTTCTTCATGTTGGAGGCAGATTTATACTAGAGATGTAAATATGCTATTTTAAAGCACAAGTTTGAATGAAAGCTAGCAACAAAAAGGAACCAAAACAACAAAAAAATACATCTGCAGATTCATAAAATCTTCACTGTTTGCCTCTGCACATTGTATACGTTCACAACTATCCCACATGTGAACACTGATCCCTGTCCAAGTTGGGCTGAGCCGAGCGAATTCTAGGCAGGAGGAATTTTACGTCAGTTTCCATGGCAGCTAAAGCATGCTCGGCTGCCACTCCGCTACCGTCTGAACCCAGCTCTGGGAAATATGAAGTTGGGCCTCAGATGAGCCGGGCAGAAGCTTAATCATTAGGCCTGATGGATGAGGGCCTGAGCTGAGCAAAGGGGGGAGCAAGGGAGGAATGGAGGAGCAGGAACATTAGACAGGAGCGATGGTGGGCGATGGAGGGTAAGTGGGAAAGAAAGAGTGCTTGAGGAAGATTTACAGGACACGCGATGAAGGCAGAGCGATGGGGAGAAGGATGAACGGAGGGAGACGTGCGGGCGGCCGCAGAGGAGGATCTGTCTAACAAATTGCCTTCTCCTCCATTACAGAGGCTGTCAATGTGGACGCCTCTGTCAGCTCTCATGCACACTCACGTCTGTCTCTGTTGCACACGCTAAGATACGCACACACACCCCTTCCCACACACACACACACACACGCACACGCATACACACATTTAGCTGAGCATACGACCACCTGGAATTGCTTCATCACTTCCTCCAAACCAAACACACGAACTCTACCTCCTGTTAACAAATGATAAAGTAGCTTGTCATGGCAGCGCTGCACACTGCTGCCGTGGTAACGTCATCACGACTCCGGAGTGTGTCAGACAGAAGTGACTGCTCATGTTTTATCGCAGGCTGTTGGAAGCTGGGCTGTAAGACTTGAAGTGACTGACTGACCGACTCAAACAAGTTTTCACCAAATGGTTCTCAGGCTGATCGGTCTACTGAGCAGGGATTTGGTTTTCCTCCATTGTGACTTTCACCTGAACATTTTTTTGTGATTACCTACCTTTCTGTCAGAGCTCTGATTGATTCTATTCAGTTTATTCCTGGAGCTCACAACACATGTTGTATCAGGTACTTTCCAAGAAAAAAAAGTCAATTTAATGATATAGATAATGCCATTATCTATATCATTAAATATAATAATATAATATAGTGCAAAACACCTCAACAAACTTTGTGCATCAGATCCTGTTCAACTTAACTGACGCTGTAAACTTGTTTGACCATAAAAGTTTTAGGTTGGGCTGGATAAGGATTTTCCCCTTATTAACCTAAGCTATCATTTGAAAACATTTTTTTTTTTTTGTATACACTTCAGTTTTACCTGTTCCTGATGTATGTTTTTTTCTTTTTAAGCATTTTTACTGAGCTGAAATGTCTATAAGAGGAATGACTCTACACATCAACACACTCCAGCTGCAGACTCTGTTAGCAGAGGAAATAAAAGCCGTCAGGATTTTATGACAATAGCCAAGTTTTCATCAGTGTCTTAATGCACATTTTAAAGTATTGCTTTAGAAAATAAAAAAATAAAAAACTCATTTTGTCTTTTCCAAAAATAGAGTTAAAGCCCTAAATGGGGATGGAAACACCTGTGCTGAACAACTTCTGATGTAGGGTATCAGTCCAAACCTCCAGCCTGGAGGGGAAAAGTCTCCATTTTTCCGAGGTGTGTCCTCCACACCAGTTTGCCCCATCTACTTTCTGTTTATTAAATGCTTAACATCAATATCTGACAAAATGATAGAAAATCGTCTAATTCATGTTTTCTTTTTACAAGTTTGTTCAAAATGCACATGACAATTGGATGGAAGCATTGCTAGTGGTTTCTGTTATTAAATATTCTCAACCAAAATCAAACTTGTGTACAAGAGATAAATGAGAAGGTCTCACCCTCGTTTTCAGAACTTATTTGTGAGTATCATCTTGCTCTGTGGTTCTCAGTCTCTGGTACAAATACCAACAGTACTATTCGAAGTGGCTTCAACAAACGCAGGACATTTTGGCCCAATTACTTGCAAGGTTTATATCGACAAAAAAACCCAAAAACAAACCATGACTGAAACTGTGATGTAGAGCTTATTAGCATGTCGGTTGTTTATTCATTACATACATAAAGACAGACTCAGACCTTCAGATTGTGCTTTATTATTCTGAGTAAAGGACATGACAGACATGGCTCCAAACAGAAAAACAGACAACAGCAGTATGCACTGTCTACATGCAGAAGGCTGATGTAATGGTTACATCATCTTGACAGAATATCTACATGGATTTGACTGTATGACTGTTCCCATTTTCTGGGTCAACTGTTAGACTTAGCAGATATCATGTTGTAACATCTGCATCCTCCTTTCTTAACTCTTGTGTATTAAAAAAACAAACCTTGACTCAAATTAGTGGCACAAGCTGCTCCAGCAGCAGTTCTGATTTTATTCTGCGAGTGTTATTGACGTGAGAGAAAGCCGACAAGTTAAATGATTTCTTAACAAAATGATTAGAGATTTCATGAGCTAATAAATGACTTCCTGGAGAACAATTCTGAATGGCATTATGCAAAACTATGTTGAGGATATAAAACCAAGCCAAGAATTGAAGAACTAATGTTGTACACACAAAAGCCAAGATGATGATTTCATCCATGTTGACAAGCCTGAAGACAGAGGAGCAAAAGAGCTGCAATGTAGTTGAAAACTTTGGGGTGACACAGACAACCCACAATAAAGGAGAGACTCTGCAACTAAAGGAACTAAAGGGAAATAGTTCAACATGACATACTTAGAGAGATGAAAATAACCAAGAGTGTGAATAAAAATTCTTGAATTGTGTTATTTAAAAGTAAGGCAGATTTAATGTATTTTGAAGTTGGGGTTTGTCCGAAATCTCAGAATTTCCCAAATCTCTCCTAATATGTTGGCTAATTTATAGTTTATTCTTATAAACTAATCCAATCAGAAGCTTGTGTCCAAAATCTGTAAATGTATAATAATCATATTGTATATGAATAACAATTGCCTTAAAAAATTCCATGATTGTGATGTTGAACTGTTTCGTCATCTAAACTGACCTAAACAGTAAACTGTTTATCAGTGAGAGAAAATGCATTTCCAGTGGACCACCCATTTTTGACAACTTGCCTATTTACGATTTTTTCATAGAGCTTTAGAAAGAAAACGTGACTTGGGAAGTTAGAAATGCCTAGCTGCATCGCTACTTTATATGCCACTAGTCGGCATTTGCAAAGCTGCCAATCCAGGGGCAATATTTTCTGTCCTTGATTCTGATTGGCTTTACCCCTAAGAGCAGGAATAACAAATACTGTAAATATTAACTTCTGTGGTAGTCCAAATGTAGCTTCCACTGCATGCTATAAGAAATGTAAAGGTAAATTTTGTGATTGAACTATTAAAACAACCAATAAGCAATATAACTGAGAGTCTCAATAATTTGAGTCTATCAGCTACTCTCAGGTGGCTGTGGTTCCTAATTGTTCCTAAATTGTTCACCTCTGTTTAGTTGTCTACAACAATTCTAACAAAGTGATTCAGATGCATGGTTATAATGGCACCCATCACTTATAACTGTAGTTCTATTGTTTCTGAAAGTTGTCCTATAAGATGAAACTGAGGTAGATACTAACATGTCTTTCTAGTTTAATTGATGATACTAAAAAAAAAAAAAAAAACAAGCTGTTTTGCTTAACATCTTTACCAAACTGTCTTCAAACCAAGTCAGAAATAACTTGCCTCAGAGCAGTGTTTCTCAATTCCGGTCCTCACGTCCCCCTGCCCTACATGTTTTAGGTGTTTCCCTTATGCCACACACCTGGATTGAATATGTGGGTGATTAACAGGCTTCTGTAGCACTTGATGGTCATGCAATCATTTGAATCAGCTGTTCTGGAATAGAGGTACATCTAAAACATGCAGAGCAGGGAGGCCTGAGGACTGGAATTGAGAAGCGCTGCCTCAGAGGATTGGAAAGAGGCAATTACATGCCCTGTACCTTCTAATTCCCCATAAGATTACTCCTTGCTTTAAGCAGAAACTGAAACATCCAGAGTGCAGAATCTAGCAAAGAAAATGTTGTTTCTTCATCAAATAAAATTGTTGTTACAATCTGGTCTCATTCTTGTTAACTCAATGTTGTGTGCCGCTTTGTTCCACAGCGTGGGGTGTATTGTCACAATCTTGTCATGCTGTGATTTATTTCTTCTGTCATCAAAAGGTGGATGATTTACAAGCCGTGCCAACTGCTCTTATTCTGCTCACATTAGAGTCTGGGAAACAAACCCTCAATTTCAGATTTGAGGATAACCGCTCAGCCACCTCACAGCCACCTGTCTGATAACCTCGAAGAAGTTCCTAAACAAGACTTGGAATAAACTACGTAAGGTGGTTTTATTAGAACTCTTAGATAAAAAAAAGAAGACTAGAATCCGTTTAAATATGTCATATAAAAATCAAACATGTACAAAACAGCACAAAGTAACATACCTAAAATACTAAACATTGTGACTGGACATCAAACTTAAAAAAATGTAATTAAACATAATGAAATAAAAACATGCATTTCCATCGATTTATCCACATAAATAAATAATTCTGCCCAAACCTAACAACTGGTTGTGTCACCCTCGATGGAAACAACTTCTGTCAAATGTTCTCAATAAATGGTTTTCAAATGTCTGTAAAATCTGTACTGCTTTAGCAGACTTCCTGGAATTCAGTAACATTGATGGTTCATCTTTAGGAAGGTGGACTTGCTTTTGCTTTTGATTATTGTCTTCTGTGCAACTTTTTGAAGCTAAATCCCACAAACTGAGGCCAGGTATTCTTTTTCGGGATTTCTTACTAGAAAGCAAAATATTTGACTCTGAATTATGGTAAGTTGTTCAGATCCTGACGCAGCAAAGTTACCTCAGACTATCACAATACCACCATACTTCAGATAATAGAAATAAAATATCCAGAAATAAAAGCAGTACGCCAAAGTATTGGGGACAATCAATATGTTTAAGAAAAAATGCGATGGGTTGTTGCATTGTTGTCAAGAACGGTTTTGGCCTTCCAAATCCACCAAGGATTTTCTTACCCAGTCTCTTTCTGTTTAGTGACTCAGAGACACCAACCTTAACTGAGGTGAGTGATCCTGGTGATACACTTCTTTTGTATTGGACAAGGACTCACTGCGTCTCAGTTGAGTTGTGAAGCCTTAAAATGGCGCTATAGCGCTTTACTAGCCTGACAGTTACATACAACAAAGTACTCGGTCACCAGTACTTTGTGGTAAATACTGGCAAAGGAACTTGGCAGCAGTGTGTTGTGCCCCAATCAATGCCAGGTTCACCTTGAGAAGTCAGGACATGCCAACTCATATGCAAAACACCTTGCTTAAAAATGTGCTCCATGGGGACAACTAGGCACTGAGAGGACAAGGGAGACATGAGTAGAGAGAGAGGAAAGAAAGCAAGAGGGAGGGAGAGATCCTTCCTGTTGCCACCTGCCACCCTGAACTCTCGCTGGCAAGCTGCATCTAAAACTGCACTTGACAAATGAGTACAGGGATTTAGAGCAAAGAAAGTCCCTGAGCTACAACACTAACTATGCACATATACTGATCCACAGAGAATAAACGAGAGGGCGGGTTTTGGCGCATGTGTGAGCGAGAGGGAGGCAGAGAGAGAGAAAAAAAGCTGCAACACTAAGCCAGCAAATGGGGAATAAAGAGCTGGTGTAGAGCTAATATTAATGACCCTGTTATACATGAGTCATTTTGTAATTATATGTTAATGCAAGAGGTCTACAGTGGACATCTGCATATCATTTGCACTTCACAAAGTTTTATCTTTTCAAAAGCAGTTTAAAATAAACTTCTGACTGTTGGAATGACTTGTTGACACACTAAGTGGATTTGAGGAAGCACCTGAAATTTTTGCATATGTTGTACTATTTGACTGTGAGTTATGTTTATTTTTTACTGTCCCTCAATTTTCTAAAGTGAATTATCAAAGTAATAACATCATTCGGTGATCATTTTGTTCCACAGTTTGTACTGTTTTGCCATCTTCATCTTTTCAATGTCAGTTCATTCTCTTCTCTAAAATGAATGAGTGTTTGGGGACTTAATATAGAACATTGTACTTTTTGGATGAGTGGGTTTTTTTTTTTTTTTTTTTTTAACTATGCAACATTTGCCCAAAAAACAGGTCAATGACTATAGTTTATTCTGCTCCATCATTGGTTTTCTACTTGTCCCCCTGGAAAAAAACACACTTTGGGAGCTGACTGGTCTGGCATGGACGGCTGCCCACGAGTTTTCTTCTGTACTGACAGCAGACAATCATCTCACACCACAAGCACATCCTGAATCACCTTTGCAAGCAAAACAACGGACAAGAACAGGCACAGAAAGCAAACACTGTAATGGATGAGTTTGAAAAGTCACCAGAAAAAGAAGGAGATAGCCTATCCTCATGTCTGTAAAAACACTTTTCAGCTTTTGTATTTTATTTTATTGTTTTTTTAGTTTTCTTCAGCAATAGTTCTCCAGGTTTACTGAAGAGACATTTTAATCAGAGACCCACTTACATTTTTTTCTTTGTATCCCTGAACTTTCAACAGAATGGAGAATGAGGAACACTTTTCTGAATCATGCAGGTATTTAACCATTGCTGTGCTTCAAACGTAGAGCTTGACAAATCAATGATAAAACCTTGCTACGTTAAGATTGTGTTGACATACATTCTGTTTACACCGATGTACCGCCACGTTTTGCAGACGTTTTTGAAACAACAGGTTCAAATGCTTGGACAGGACCTTGAGTACAAAATTAAAACTGACCAGCTTAATTCTGGTCAGTTTTGTGACCAGAATTAAATTGTTTTTAATGAATCAGCCATTTGATGTGTTTTATAGGTGTATCTGAATAGAGGCTTCCACATACTCAAATATATTGTGTGTACTTTGTTAGCTTCACAGACTCTATGCACACACTCCGTGGGCAGGTGACTTTCATAGTCAAGCGTACCGATTTCCGATGGGAAATTCCAGTAGTGCTTCCTCCTTACCCAGAGTCTGAGGTATTTCCTCCCACATACTTTTATCTCTCTCTTATATTCCCTTGTTAGATGTTTCAGAGGACGTGCCCGGCGGACATCCTCTTTGTCTGCATGGAGTCCACCTTGAACCTCGGTGGAGGTTCAAGGTGAGTACATGGGAGTCTTACGTCTGCATCCAGAAGTTGCAGGGCCATAGTTTTCTAAGAGTTTGAGCATCCCTGCTTTACAAAAACAGGACATGGCTTTTATGTGTCTTTACCTCATTGTTTTCCTGGCAACAAAAAAAAGAAGCATGCCACTTTACACCCTCGAGATCTTGTGCCCCATCAACAAGTGGAAGTTTCCTCCGCCGTGAGGCTTTGTGGAGGGATTTATGTCCCAGATAATTAGTAGTACAAGCAGATGTACACATGTTAGAAACGAGGTCAAAATGTCTTAAACCCTGCCTGTGTTGCCGTTCTGATCTGAATATTCAACATGGGGAATCTCTGCTACTTCTAATTTGCCCTTCATCTTGACATCTATTGAGTATCTGTGTACTCCTGGCCTTGTGCTTTATTATTAATCTGTGCCTGTCTGTATCTATCCCTTATCAACCATCTCTACAACCTGTACAAACAACATGTGTTCCTTTGTCTGACCTGCAAAGATATAGGGGTTGGGGTCAAACAACTACTTAGTTCCCCTAGGCTTTGTCACTACGGCAGCGAATTTCTTCATAAATAGATATTTCAAAAGAGCAAGTGCACCGGTTTTATGCAAAAAAAACCCCACACCAACAAACAAACAAAAGACATAGTGTGATACAATTATATCAATCTTATTCAGTAGGAAGAATATAGGTTTGTTTATTAATTCCTTCAGCACATTGTCCCAAAACTCCAGTGCTATTCAGCTAAACGACCTCTGTTTGCATGTTGGCCCTGTGTGGGTTTCCTCCAGGTGCTTCAGTTTACTTGCACAGTCCAACTGCAGTTCCATTAAGAAGAGGTTTTCAATTGGCTGTAATTTGTGGGTGTGGGCGTGGATGGCTGTTAGCGGTGTCAGTCAGAGCGACTGCAAACACCTGTGTGAAGATTCTTTTAAGTGTGATAGCAAGCCCAACATTTAATTAGAAACAGAGAAGAATTTTAATTATAATGTTTACGCAACACACCAACCACTTTAGATTTTATCACTTGTCAAGTACTCATTTCACAGACAGGAAAAGTACGCTGTCAGGATGTGTTGACTGAGAGAGACAAAATGTGCTGCTGTAGGGTGAGAACAGGAGCCAGACTTTAGCTGGAGAAAGAACTGAGAGCTGAGTTGTGCTAATGGCCACTATTCTTCAGTTACATTACGAAGAAGTTTTAAAAAAGTAACCTTAAGAGTAAGTTTTTGAAAAAACTTACTAAATAACAGTGAAAAATATTGCTAAAAACACAGCTGCTCACGACTTAAAGGAATAGTTCACAATTTTGGAAGTGAGAGCTCGTTCATAAGTGATGAAAAGTTAACTTAATTATAATAAATAACGATCTTGATCTATTTCACCAACCAAATAACATGAATATATGCTGTATGTGTTAATATCCCAAAATATATGTCATTTTATATTTGTAAATATATAACGTCATGTATTACATTTTTATGTATACATTTTTATGGGAACATGTTTTGTAAAGATATAGTGTTACATGTATGTCTGAAATATGGTAAGGTATATTTTGGACATGTGGAAATATAAATGAAATATATACATCGATATTTGAGCAATATATGGTAGAATATATGAGGAATATGTACAATTATATATGGCAAGCTGATGTGGACTGTAAACTGCCACAGGCGCATTCAGGTAGTCTGACAGTAGTGAGGCTTTGACACCAACAGGCAAGACGGGCACACAGTTACAGAGGCGGGTGGAGCGGGAATCGAACTGGCAAAATACTGATTGTATTTTCTGCCTATAGCCTTTACGATTAACAAAATTGTGGATGAAAAGTAAAAATGACTCATCTGACAGAACTGGTAGAACCAACGTTTCCTGAAAGGAATCGCATCTTAAAATTTGACTTCCTGGAGAAACACTATAAGTAATTCACACTGAAGTCTGCAGGCTCCACACTCTACCATTTGTCTGATTAATCTTGTAGATGTATGCCTGCAGGTATGAAGTCACAAACAGGTTTGTAGTTAGGATGTCTAATCAGAGCCTCATTTACAGAGAATCGGTGGTATTGGTGCTTGACCTGATAGCATCTCTGCTGCATAATCAGACCTCAGATCAGTTTCTTTCCTCATGATTTGATTATACTTGTGACAATAGTGATACATTTTCAGCCTTTCATAATCAGTGACAAAACTTCTAAACAGGGTTTAGCTCCATTTAGCCCAGCTAAATAGACTGAGGATTGTACATCAGGTTGTCTGATAGACTTTATTGGCTTCATCTACATACAGATCCCATTTCTGTTCTGTTCATTGGGGATTCCACAGGGCTCTGTTTTTGTGCCACTGTTTCTCTTCCCCTCTAGGGCTACTTCTATCCAGATGTATGCAACTGGATGTATACATCCAGTTGTATATATCAGGTTTTTTTTTTTTTCAAATTAAATTCTAAATGGTATATTTTACTAAATTGTCTGGATTTAATTAAAAGCTGGATGACTGACTTTTTCTTCAGCTGAATGAAGAAAAATCTGAAGTAATCTTTGCACCAGAAACATATAACTGTGAAGAGACCAGGTACTTGGACCTCTGGGATATTTGGATAAATATTTGGAATAGAATATTTGGTTCTTTTCTGGTTTTAAACAGGACAATTTCTGTTTTTTTTTTCTGTTTCTGCCATCTACCAATATTGCCTCACTCAGCCCTATTGTTTCACAGAATCAAAAATCTTACTTCTTGTGTTTGGTTTGTTTTCTCTAGATTATTGCAATGCACTGTACACGTGTCTAACAAAAAGCTCTCTAGACCTTATGCAGGGTGGTCAGATACATTACAAATGTATACAGAATATTAAATGACACAGTTCTGCCATGTGCCTTCACTTCTGACGCAACTTCATTAGCTCTCGGTTCATTACTTAGTGCAATTCAGAATATTGGTTTAGAATCGGTGAGCTCTGCATGGACAGACATTAGCCTACATCTCAGAACTTGTACCTCCTCACACCACCATCAGGGCCTTGAAGGCCTGTGATTTAGACCTGCTGACTGTCCCTCATACTAAACTAAAAGAGATGCAGCTTTTCCTTTTGTGGCTCCAAAACTCTGGAGCGACTTTTCTTTACAAATTCACTTTGTCAACAACACCTTTGCAATGGACTCTAAATAAAAGTTTGATATTGCTGAGATTGTACAACTGTAATTAAAGTTGAATTTATTTTAAGCTTTCACCCACATATTTACCAGAGCTCTAAGATGGCGCTCCATTTCATGCAACACTGAAAGCATAAATTTCACTCCACAACCTCTAGTTGAATAATGATAACCAAATTATTCTTCCATTGGCTATGAATGTGGCTGGATGGGAGAGAAAGATAAGTAATTTCCCTTGCATAAAGGCAGCTCAATCTTGGCTCATTATGTTTGGAAATGTCATCAATCAGGTGTAAATTCTCCTCACACTGGCAGCTGTGCCAGTGATCACTGTCTTGCACCTGCACTCACCAACATAAAACCACATTCACACCAGCAATATGTTTCTGCTGTTCTGTGACAGAAGATAAACAAAGCAGTGGGAGAATCAACATGACTGCAGCTATGACAGATTACTGTAGAAAAAACTGAAAGAACCAGAGAGGGAATCTTGGTGCCAGAAGATAAAGGTAAGAGGAAGGTTATGTTTGGAGCTCTAAAAATATTTCACCTGCTTTTTATAACACAATTAACTCAACACAAACAAAGAATTTGTCCACTAAAAAAGCAAAATATGTGAAATGGTTCTGCAGTAAATGTGGTGTATCTTTACTTCATAAGGACTTGGAATGTATTTTTTATATTCACTTGGTTAAACCTTAACCTTGTCCTCTCTCCTGGTCATCAACAGTCTTCTCTTGCAGCAAAGGAAGGCTGTAATACTCTGTTTATGCCCAGAGCTTCATGTCCGCTGCCAGAGGAGCATATAAGGTACTTATACTTTTAAATCTGCCTCAGTTGTGGAAACAAGTACCTTTTTATCCAGAATGTGGATCCCTCATAAATAAATGCCCTTACTGTTTTTTTTTTTTTTTTTTATATTCTCAGAGAAGACCATCAAACTTGCAGACTTGGATCTCAGTATGAAACTAATCAGATCATATGTTATAACTGATGAAAAATCTGAACTTACACACTTAATGATCAAATTCCTTTCCACAAGAACTAAGTGAATTCTGTAAAAGTACTTTGAATTCATAGATTGTGTACGTACAGTACACACAGAAAAAGTATTTGATTCATGGCTGAGTTTTCAAGTTTCCCCACAAACAAAGAATACAACTTAGCTGTGAGTCACAGTGATCATGTCCCATCATGCTGTAGGAAATCAGCTCCCACAGCATAATGGTTTCACCTCCATGCTTCATGGTTGGGATGTTGTTTTTGGGATTGCACTCACCCTTCTTCCTTCTAAAAGGAAAGAAAAGTTTATACTAAAAAGTTCTATTTTGGTCTGTTATGACATTCTCCTGTGTTTCCCCTGGATCATCAAGATGGTGATTGGTAACTTCAGATGATCCTGGACTTGTGCTGTTTTGAGGAGGGAGACCTTTTAATCCCTGCCAATATGTTGTGTTACTATGGAAACCTTAAAGACTGTGGTACAAGCCGTCTTCAGATCAGTGTCCAGGTCTTCCCATGTAGTTCAGGGATGATCCTTTACCATTCCAATCTTCGTTGATTTTCACACTGACATGTTGCATGAAACCATAGACTAAGTGCGATTGACGGCCATCTTGAGTTTCTTTTATTTTCAAACATTTGCATCAGCAGTTAATGTCTTCTCGCCAAGGTGGCTGCCTGGTTGATAGAACTCAGTGAGTAATGAGAAGAGGATAGAAGGACTTCATGAAGATAAAAAGCAGGTCTGTGAGCGCCCGATTCTTGCTGGTTGTAGATGGTTAAATACTTTTTTCATGCAGTAAAAGGTAAATTAATTTATTAAAAATAATGTAATGTAATTTTATAAATTTCCTTTAACAGTCTTCCACTCCCAGCAGAGGGTAGACCTCTCTTGTTTTTGTAAGTGGGAAAACTTGAAAAATTGGTTGTGTCTCAAATACATATTGATGCAGTTATTGACTTCATTTGGTAGATAACATTGACTGAAAGTAGAAATCCACTTTTTCCTGCAGTAGATTATGAGTAACATATAAAATTTAATGAGTTATTAAAATTGGTAGCAGCATACGCCGCAGGGAGGCAGAAACTGCAGCATGGTGTGACGAAACACCCAATGGTAGACGGCACCAATATGAACCAAAAGAAATAAGCTACAAAACTAGACATTTATGAAATGGTGAAGGGCTCCATTAGAAATATGTTAACAATTTTGGAGTATAGAGTGGAAAAGAAACAAATCGACTTCAATAACAGTCAAAAATATAGAGGATTTCTGAGTACCGAATCAGAATCAGCACCATCTATGCTTACTGGCAAAGACAAGATGCAAATAAAAGATAAATACATGCATACACAGTATGTGTAATTACAGGACAGACAGCGAAGTAGAAGGTTTTCACAAATAGCGCTGTGCAGTGCCAACCTGAAGGTAAAAGTCTAAATAATTTGTGTCCAGGATATGTGGGGTCTGCACCTGTACAGGTCCTGGACAGAAGGAAGATCAGCCTGAATTAGCATTAAAAAACAATTTCAAAGCTGTCTAATGAGTCTGAACTGCATTTTAGTTTTCTTTAGTTCAACATATAAAATAAATGAAGTAACAAATCTAGACTGGATACTTAAAAATATACCGAGATTCTTTAAAATACAGTTTGAGATTTATTAAACCTTCATTTTAGTTTTAAAAAGCACAAAAAAGATTTGGTCAAACATAGAGGTAAACAAGCATAGCAGCTCCAATGTATCCTGGGACGTTTTTTAATATTGGTTTTTGGGGTTAAAAAAATAATTAGAAATCAGACTTTCATTGAGAAATATTTATTTCCTCCACATGAAGTAGTTTTGTCCAGCCAGCACTTCTACAAAGAAAGATTTTTGTCTTTACACACCTGAAAAACGCATAGCAGCCCAAAGAACAGCAATCCATTCATCTCCTAAACCTGGTGGCACACACTTGTCTTATTATTTTCCAAGCCACTTGTCCTGACAATCCAAACACAGTCACTGTCATCCATGATATTCTCTCATCTGCTAAATAGAGCAGCATGCAGTATGTTTGACAGCACTAGCAGGTGATCTCATTATACACTTGAAAACAACTGCAAACCTCCTGCTGACACATCACCGTCCACTCTGCTCCACCAACTGTAGGTACAACGTGGTCATCCATCGAACAATTGTGTTTGCATGCATGTATTTTATTATTTAGGACTGATCTACAGAGAAAAAGGTTTACACCGTCACCCATGAGTATAAGCTGTAACAGACAGCACACATATGTGCTGTATGTGCACAAGTATGTGCACACAGGTGAATGCCGCATAAACCATTTATTCAAAACGTCCTCTCTGTGTCACTCATTTATACAAAGAGGAGAAAAATTTATCCTCTGACTTCAAACTACCAGATGTAGCTGTAAATAAAACACTTTTCTATGGTTGAGATATATTCTCCTTTATGGTGTGTTATTAACAAAGTAGGAAGCTTCCCTTCTTGCTTTTTGCAAAAGAAAAAAAAAAAACAGAAATATCTTTTGCAGTGCAGTGAAGAATTTTATTAATGTACATAAAGGGATACCTCTAGATTTTTAGAAAGGGTTTCTGTTAAAAGTTCTAAGCAGTTATTGCTCTCTAGTGGTTTCTCTTGGTGTTTTTATTAACTATAAATCAAGGTTTACCGAACCCTGATGCTAAAGCTAATGGCTACACTGACAGAGGTCAAGTTCAGAGAGGACCTCTGTCATTAATAACTCCTGTTTAAAAACCATCACAGCTATCACTACGTAATGAACCTTTAATCGGTCATCATGTTTGGAGTGTGTAGCTATTTTAGAGCAGCTGATGATTATGTAATTGGGAAATGAATGAATGCGCCACCAATGATTCCTATCTGAGAACAGAACACAAAACTTATGATCGCAGTGACTGTTTCATCAAAATGCTAAAAACACAAACAACCAACTCTGTGTTGTCACAGACTTGGGTTTAAAACAACATACTTGTTAAATTTTGATACATTTAAAATGTGTAAAGTTAGATTCTTACCAGCTTTTATTTCAGTACACACAAATGCATTGGGAACATTTTCACTTTTATTCCTAATGGAAAGTTGAATTATTGAGATTTGGTCTGGATTTTTCTTTACAAGTTCAAACATTTACTGTGAGAGACAAGGTACAACCTGGACAGGTTCCCAGTACATACATGTCAGCGTCCTGTGAATCATGAAGATAATATTTCATTGTAAAAGGGGTTGTTGCTCATTACTGCTTCATAGCTGTAGCAGTAATGAGCAGGGACGGCTGGACTACATTTATTAGTTCTTTTTGCACTTCTTGGTTTTTCTTTTGAAAAAGCAAAGTTGATATGACTCTACCAGTTTTATATTGCATTCCTTGTATTAATCCAGGGAATCAACATAATGATTTTTACTCAGTTATGATGTCTCGGTTTCTGTCTTGTGTCATAAGGTCGTGTAATCTCTTCTAGTGTTTTGATGAACTCAGATTGAGCCATGATCTCTGGTATTAGTCTGAGACAGATTGAGCCGGAAGTTATTATGTGTTAGGTGGCATGTGATAAATATGGCTGACACACGCCCACACACGCACACACACACACACACCACACACACACACCCTACACGTTTGCGTGGCTCCATCTTTGCGGGGACTTTCCATTGACTTCCATTCATTTCTAGAGCCTAAACCTTTCCCTTAACCTTATCCTAACCCTAACCCATACATACCTAACCCCAACTAAAACTCAATTCACACATTAGTCCTAAATCTGACCCCTGACCCAAAAACAGTGTTTCCCCTTGTGGGGACCAGGCTTTCAGTCCCCACAACGTAGCATGTGTCAGAAAAATGGTCCCCACAAGGTATTAGAAACAAACCCACGCCCACACACAAAGGTCCTGTTCAACATTGTGAAGTGGTGACTTTCTAGCTGTGAGGGCACCACACAGTGTATGGATTAAATACATAACATTTGTCATGTCACTATTGTAGGTGTAACATTTCTTTTCAAAATGCCTTTAGTGGCACTGATACTCAAACTTGTTCAACCCACAAATGCAGAGAAGGACAGAGGAAAAATGAGGCATCATGCTGAGGCATCATGCATGCACACATTGAGTTAGAACAAGCTGTCCTTAGTTTTCATATTTGTTTCGAGGTCAGTGAATTTTTGCACCTGTCTGTGCAGATGAAGGAAATGGGTGTTTGAATCAAATCAGGAGAGAAAAATGAGCTGCCAACAAGGCGCCTTTTAAAAGAGCAATCACCATCCAGCAGGGACGGACTGCATGTGAAGGGCGCCTGAACACAGAACGCTAGCACTGTACTCTGCCGACACACACACACACACACACACACACACACACACACACACACCACACACGGCAGTCAAAACTGTTTATCATTTTTCACCTACAGTATAACTGACTTTAACTACAGCAATTTTTGAGGATATGTAGGAGCGACAATGAACAGCTCTAAAGAATCCTGAACAATCCTTAGGAATGTTCAGGAAAAACATTTTAGTGTTTACATTTTCCATTCATCTTCCCATGTGGGAAGCATTCCCACAGCAAGACGCTGCCAACACCATGTATTACACCATGCACACACACCTCCTTCTTCCACATCTTCGAAGCGACTGCTGCAAAGCTTGCAGGGAAACTTTTACATTGAATCTTTATGTCTTTCTTCCAACAGTCCTTGGAAGAAAGGTTTACATACAGCCCAGTTTTGTGGAGTACACCAATTTTAAAGATTTGAACGGCTGTAATCGAGGCATTATTTTCTTTATGTTTCAAAGTTGTGAACTACTTCATTTAGGTCTGTCACACAAAATCCCAATAAAACACACAGATGTCTGTGGGTTTAAAATAATTACATATAATAAAGTTTTAAGAAGTGTAAAAACTGTTTATATCAATTCTCGATCGACACAACTTTTTAAAATGTTTTTGACTAACTGGAACTTCTTTGATTAAATGCTGAATTCCAGGGGCTTAAAATATGTGATGCCATATACATCCAGAAAAAAAACAGCAATAATTTGGGTTATTTAGTCTATCATCAGAAAAAAAGAAATGTGGCTTTACTTTTCAAGGTCATAATTTCACCATGGTATTCAGAGGCTAAAATAACTTAAAACTAAATATGTAGCTTGACAACACAATATTTAGTGATCAAATATTTAGTTTGAAGCTAAATATTTAGCTCCTTTCTAAATATTTATATTGGAGTTGAATATGGTGAAAATATGATTTTGCAAAATGAACCCACATTTTTATTTTTCTAAGACAGGCTAAAGAACCCAAATTATTGCTGTCCCTTTTTGATTAATAGGGGAGAAAAGGCAGTCTTATTGAAGCAGTAATTAAAAAAAAAAATTTCAGCAGGCTGTCCGGGAAGCAAAAATAAATTATGACAAATAATTTATTTTTATAAAGCAACTTCTGAAAATCTGTGTACCTTTGAATTTATTGAAGGGATGACATGGTTAAAAAAATTCTGCAAGTCGTGTTGAATGAAGAGTGATTTTAAACGTTTGCGCTGCCCAGGCAGAGACACCAATTTGAAGAGTCTTCATTTAGAGCCAGGCTCCATAAAAGATAATGAAAATGTCACAGAGCCTTATGTAATTTGTAAGCGCTGACAGCTTTCCCACAGAGGTGATAACTATTGTTAACTGGTGACATTTATAAGCAATGAGAGTGTTCTCTTTAACAGGCAGGGCTATGTTAAAAAGGCCCAGTTACATGAGATAGAAATTTTCATTTGACAGCAGCTTACGTAAGCTCTGTGTGTTTTATTGGACTTTTATAAAGATGTCAAAGCGGGACAAATGAGAATTTATTCATGCAATGAAAATAACAGGAAGATTTTAACCACATCATATTCTGACCATCGGGTGATATCTTTCTAGATGTTGCAGACAAAACATTTTGGGAGGATAAACTGCTTTTTGAATTGCAGCAAAGTTGTTGCAGCTTTTTAAATTAGATCTGCCACACTGCTGAACAGAAGAGAAAAGTAAACTGCTGCTGCTGCTGCTGCTGCAATGCCTATATTAGCTCTGTTTATATCGTTAAATAGGACAGAGTTTGAATGACAGATACAAATGGATGTTTTATGCTGTACTTAGCTAATAACATTGCTGTTTCCCACTAAGTGACTGACTGAAGCTGGCTTTGAGGCTGACTGTAAATAAAAGATGTTTTCAAGCATCTACTTTATAAGGATGTGCATAATGAGCAGCTGTATACATCAACACTTCTGCACCGTACAAAAGCTGACATGTTAACTTGGAAAACATATGGCTGCTGTGAAGCTGAACATGCGACAACAAATGTTTTTTCCATTTGACAAAACCAAACTTTCGGCAAATTAAGACGTCATATTTATAGCTAATTCTGGATTCCAGTCGCTGGTGTTTGGACAGTTCCAACAAGTTAATTGTTTTATTTTCTCAACTTGCTAAATAGCAAAACCCTGTAATTAAGGAGGACTATCTATGGATGATATTTGAAAAAGACGTCTGAGGGAAGCCTGTATCAACACAATCTATTTCTTTGCAGCACCGAAAATGACCCTGCTGGTTCTTTAAAGCAGGGGCTCCCAAATCTTTCCACACCACAGCCCCCACAGAGCACTAACCCCTGGCCAGGGACCCTCTTGCAAACACACAGTGAATGCTACAAAATATGTAAAAAAAAAAAAAACAAAAACAAACAAAAGAAACATTTTATTCACTATTAAACATTTTTTACATTCATTTATGTGTTATGTCAAAACTTTGCTTGATTTCAAGCAATCAATTTGATCTATAAAGCACCCTTCATGTTGGAGGCAGCTCACTAGAAACGCATAATAAAGGGTATTTCTGAACTGGGTTTGAACCATCCAGGGTCACAGTCTGCGGGTGCAAATACCAGAGTTGTGAAGTAAACTGAAACTGGGATTCTCCCTTTTGCTCCAATTTTTGTAAGAGGACTGGTGGATATTAAAAGCAATGTTCCTTCATCTTTTCTTAACTTCCCTGGACTAGCCAGGGGAGTCATTGCTCAAATTCATTGGTTAATTTCTAATAAACTAATAATCAAAATGCATTTTGTTTTGTTCTTTATTGACTCAGTGTTAGCATGCTGCCTCAAACCTTTTGATTTCAGATGGTCTGGAGTTCTGTGGTGTACTACCAGATAGTACACATTTTCATCACAATCCCCTCTTTTGATTATATATAATATATATATACTATATGTATATATATATATATGTATATACTATATGTATATATGTATATATATATACGTATATGTATATATGTATATATACATATATACATATTTATATATGTATAAGTATATATAAATATATATTATATTTATATATATATATATATATATATATATATGATATTTGATCCCCACAGTTCTTATGTTTTTTTTTTTTACAGCAGTGTTCTCCACAGCGGGACTCCTGGATGGTTCCTTAGGTCTTTTTCTCATCAGAAACTTTTCCGTTTTTTGCTTTGGAAGCAAAAAAGCTTGATTAATTTGACTGGCTCTTCTGTAGTCAACACAGTCCCTGCAGCTGGAAGTTGGACCCTGTCTCTTTAATAAACAAAATCAAGTCGGACCTTGTGGGGTTTAAAAGTGCAACTCAAAGTAATGTGTTCCTAATGTTGAAGTCAAACTGTTTCTTATTTCACAATACATGTGTGTGAATGTGTGTGTCACGTGGCATGCTGTGGTAGAGTGCATGTGTTTGGGATTAAGGGTGTAAAATTCACATTTTAAGGATTTGTTTAAATTGAAGTCACATTATTGCATTTGTTTCTTTCTCCAGTCCCAGTTACATGACCAAGAAAAACACTTTTACTCTACCTGAGAATTAAAATAACCAGATATTTAATTAACAGTGTTTGAGTGATTAGTGGGACAGACTCAGCAGCCCTACCTTTGCAATGGTTTCGTGGAACTTGAACAATGGGTCGAGTGTTTCTGGCGACTCTGCAGAGAATTGAGCCTCTGACAGGAAACCGGTGGTCTGAAGAGCAAAATAGAATCGTTAGACATGATACAAATAAAGCTTTTACATTTTTTCAATTAGTCTAAACCAGGGGTATCAAACTCCAGTCCTCAAGGGCCGGTGTCCTGCAACTTTCAGATGTGTCTCTGTTGTACCACACCTGAATAAAATAATTAGGTCATTAAGGCTCTGGAGAACTTATCTGCACAAGATGGTAATTAAGACATTTCATTTCAGTGTTTTGTAGCTGTGGCACATCTATAAACTGCAGGACAGTGGCCATTGAGGACTGGAGTTTGTCTCCTGTGGTCTAAACTAATCTCAGTCACTTTAGAGGTAATTTGACCCCATCAACAAAACTCTTCAATACAAACCTTGGTCTTTAAACATAAGTATCAGTACTAGACTATGAAATTCTTATTTATTATTTTACAGGGGGTGGGTAGGGTTTTTTATGTGTTTGGGGTTGCTGTGTGAGTAATTCACAAGATGTGAACCAAAGATCTTGACAGAAAATTCATAAGCAGTCACAATTAAACCAAATTGAGGGCTGAATTCCTCATTGTGACTATGGTAACAAAGCCTTATCCTAACCAAATACTGCTTTGGTGTGTTAACAGGAAGCTAAAACTGAATACAGACTTACAGGGCCTCACTCTGAGTGCACACCTGTGGATTAGCATCCCCGCGCACCTCCTCCCAGCTAGCTCAGAGCCATTAGCCTTAGACACGCAGTGCTAAAGAGCAGGCCAAATCAAGCACTCTGTTCTATACTTCACAGGGCCAGCATGAATAGCCAGGGAGAACTGAAGGTTTTAAACAAAAGAGCTTTAGCCAAGATCAAAGACACCTGAGTTTCATTCCCATTAGAGGCCTTTGAGTTGCTAATCTACAACTCACTTCATCTTTCACACAACAGGAGCTCCCCATGCCTTCATCTCAGCTCTCATGCCTACTTTGTTTCTGGTAAGAATTTAAATAAGAATTGCAAAGAAATACATCATTAGAGGTTCATATGAACAAGCTGCTAAATCAGTTAGCAGATTGAGTTATATCACTAATGGATTATAAAGGGTCTATCAAAGCATAGAAAATGTTAGCTCATTGTGAGAGCCGCATACCTTGTAAATATATCTCATCTACCAGCCCTGTTTCTTATGTCGTCACATGTATCAACTGAGGTCTGGAAAAATGAAGAGATCACATCATGATCTCCATGTAAGAGGTCTATTTTAGTTTCAGTTGAATTTGAATAAAAGCACACCCTATTCTTCTTACTAAAGTGGTTGATTAGCTAATTACCTGAACCAAACATTTTATTTAAAGATGGTGAATATTAAAACCACTGCCATGGTCATCAACCTTACTCTATCAATAGGACCAGCAGGTTTCCAACACAATGTTGATGTTATCTAAAATAGTAAGGCAGGAGGAAGCTCATCTTTTTCTGTCACCTTTGTGTTGCTTTTATCTACTGACATGCTTTACACATTTTAATTTAAAAAGGACGTATTATGTATTTCCAGGCACATTGTACTGTTGTTTAGCACAGTCAAGTCACTATGTTATCTTTAGTTGTTATAAAAAAGGTAAATATATCTAACATGACTTATAGTTTTACACATTGAAATTGGGCCTCTGTCTCTTTAAAACTCTTGCTCTTCAATAAATTGAATAAAATGAATAAAAAGCACAAAGTTGTTATTGATTGACTGCTTGTGAGGCCTAATAAATTCTCAGATATTCACATCAGTTAAATCATACATGAAAACGGTTGCATGCGTCCAGAAATACAAAAGCTAAGAGCTCCGTTAATATATTGAAGAAATTCTTTAAAGTCATATATAGCAGGAAAAAAACAGGGGAAAACAAACAGTTCAGCTGATACTCAGGACAGAAGCAGTTGAGCGAAGGAGAGAGAGATAATGTTAGAAAGAACAAAGGGAAGGAAGAGTAAAAGACAAAAACGGGATGATTAAAAAATCTTTGAGTGTTCATGAGGTTAATGTAGTGAATCTTTGTAAAATGAACTCCCAGACAAACATCCACTTTCATCACAGAACGGGAGCGGAGCAAGGAGAGGCGCTGCATCGCTGAGCTTAGTTCCACCTGAGCTGGATTGCCATTGATTTTTTTTCTCTGCCTCTCGTTTCTTAGTAAGGATCCCATCTGTCCATCTCCTTTCTCCCTGTCTTTCCAGGTGCTGAATGTAATTGGATTTTCTCACTGTAAAACTGTGTGTTTAAAACTCTTCTGGAGCTGGAGGTTGGATAGCCAGTCAAGCTTGGAAGCTAAGCTGAAAACAACAGATAGAGCGACTTCCCAAACACCTGCCATTTGTAAACAATTCAGAATCTAAACATAGATATCTGTTTTCGGACTATCATTTTTTTTAAAAGATAATCTGTTTGTGATTGCTAAGTAACTAAATAGAAAAAAATATTAAAGCTGCCAAAGTGAAAAGTCAAACTGTCCAGTCAATATGTATTATTGAAGCTCAACATTTTACATTATTTGAAGTCATTTTGTTGGCATTTTTATCTTGAAAATACCAAAACAGCCCAGGCCACGTACAGGTAAGACCAGATGTTTACATACACTGTAAACCTTCAGTTTCTCACTGTCTGACATTAATGTGAATGCTTTACTGTTTTAGGTCAATTAGAATGACCAGTTATTTCTATTTTCTAAATGTCACAAGAAAAGGACATTTTAAATTACTTTCTTCAGGCAGAAGCTTCTACACAATATCACTTTGCTTCTAAGTAACGATGAAAATTCCAGATAATGTCGTGGCTTTGTAAGCTTCTGATAGGTTAACTCACAGAATGCAACAGGAGGTAAATCCTGTGAAGGACATTTAGGGCAGCAGCTCAAACACTCTGCTGTGTTTAGGTTTGAAATCAGCATATTAACGTCGGATCAAAGGCAAAAGTTCTCATGAAGGTTCTGGCTGAAGCAGGTAAAAGAAGAGTGTTATCCTCAATAATCCTATCTCCATTATTATTATGCACCTTATTAATATTATATCAGCATTGATTCTATTTCTACTTTACTTCAGTTCTGAGTGATTCTAGTTTATTATGTTTATTGCTGGTGGATAGTTTTGTTCTCTTTGATTTATTTTCATATCTCCTCTGGTGTGCACTCTCCTTCAGTCAGTCAGGCCGGTCCATTGTTCCAGCATTCACGCTCCCAGTTTTTATTCATGTCTCTCATTCCTCCTCACTGGTTCCTCCTGTTGACTCCTGTTCATCTCCCCATTCCTTCCCAGTGCAGCCCTGCTTCCGTTTCACTCAGGATTCCTGTTTTTATTCGGATCTGGCTCCCTGTGATTCTGTAAGTCTCTTCATTTACTCAACGCGTCTGCCTTTCTGCATTTGGGTCCTAAATCAACACCACTCACAACAGGACAAGATAGGTGCACTTCATGATATATGTGAAATAATTACACATTTTTTCTCCCCTTTTAAGTAGCTACAACCCTATCAGACTGGATGAAAAGCCACCGTGCTTAAATTCTAAGTTGAACTTATGTCTTTACTTTGGTTAGGCCCTCCTAAGACATGAAAACTTAAGTTTTTTGTAGTTTTTAACTATTTTTTTAAAATCCAGATTTGTTCAGTATGTTGCTGCATCTTTCTTCCTGTCAACTCTAACCAGCCCTTCTGTGCTTGTGAAACCCTGCAGCTGCCCTCACTCTGTATTATATCACACTCATTCTGCAATCTCTTATTATCCCTTACAGTTCATAATTGCTAAAAGTTAGTGAGGTAAATCAGGAACATAATTTGACTTAACTTTGATGGGGGCCATCACATTGACTGTGAGGCATGAAGATGACAGATCATGGAAGGAAAGGATCATCTAAAATGTTAAACACCCAATAACATAAACCGAAGTATGTGTCACGTGACAAAATGGGAAAACAATTGGAGGTGTCCAGCTAACTTTTAAGAAATAACTCTTAGCTTACGCCAAATGATGTCAGCTGTAGCCCAAACCCCCTAAAAGCATTCCCTCCTTCTCATTAATAGTTTGTGTTTAATGTTTAACATTTTGAGGCCTTGGTTTGCTTTAACCATCGGCTTAACACCATCCCTGCCCCGCCACCAACAGAACCACTAAAAGTTGGAAAGCTTTCAGTTTGCAGAGGTTCCATTACCAGACTGCCCTCTTAAACATTTGGTAGGTTCATAAATATTGATGGGGTGTGCTCATGTACCATTATACTTTATTAAGAGAAGGAGAAATGTGTGTAAATTTGATAGTAGAAAGTACTAAAACAAATGAGTTATAATAAAAACTTTGTGGTTCTTTTCATTCTATTAAATGTCCTCCAGCAAATTAAAAATGATCTGACTGCAGCCGTGTGCTGAGACAATGCCCTAACTTTCCAAATATTTCAGGAGTTCTCCCTTGTTCACCTTCACCCATTGCAGCGTCTGCTTCTTGAGTTTTATGCTTCAGGACATTACCAAGCCTGGACAATTAGGGAAAGCCAGGAGTCTGAGGTAAATATCTGATTACACCACCTTTCCACAAAACCAAGGTTTTCACTTATCACAAAATAGTAAGAATTACTTGGTAAGTAACAAGTTAGAAAATGATTTGAACTTTTAAAAACCCATAAAGCTTTTATATTTCACTACTTCTTAAACAAAATGTGTGTAAAAGTGCAAGTACAACAGCAGATTAAATGCAAAATCTGAATGTTATTATTAACTCTTTACCAAGGTGAAAATCTGAGAAGTTGTCTATCATCTGACTTGGCTCAAAAAGCCTTTTGAGAACATCAAAGACACCAGCTACATTTCTCTCTATTGTGTAAATTTTAAGTAAAATGAAAATGTAAAAAAGAAAATGCAAATGAGCTACTTTTTCTTCTCCAACCACGAGTTTAATTTAATCAAATATCGATGCTAAATATGGTAATAGCAAACAGGAAGTAGAGCTCAATACAGAGTACAGTTAAGGTGCATTCTTTGATGGTAGAAAATGATAATAAAACAAGCCATGTTTCAAATGAAATATCAAACAAAATCATTATCTCGATCCATTTTAAGTTCTGTCTCAGAATTTCAACTGTATTTGTTGAAATTCTGGTCTGTGTGTGAGAGTTGTTTTCAGGGAAGCTCTTATGGCAACCATGCATCCAGTTTATAAACACTGTGCCAATGCACAACACTTCATCTTGAAGGACTTTATCAGCAGAAGTTAATTCAATCCAGTCATATATAAATTCCAATTAGCAATCTATCAATGCAGTCAAGCTCAGCCTTTTATTCAAATTAGTTAAACAATGTTTGACTATAAAGTAAAAAAATATATATATACATGGTTTCCTTTTTGTTTTTAACAATTAACATCTGAAAAGTGTCAGTCCTTTTGATCGGATATCCCTAAGTGATCAACTGCCTTTAAAAGACACCACAAATAAATAAATCTCTGACATATTCTTTAATTATTGTCGCAAATAGAAATAATTTGATAATTCTAACTGACTTGAAACAAGGGAAGTTTGGTCTGATTTAGCCTTACTCGGTGAGAGAAAAATGTGTATGTGAGTTTTTATTGGGCGTATGTAAACTTCTGGACTCAACTGTAACTCGGCTGCAGGGATTTGAACATTTTGAGCCGCACAAGCATCAATCCAACTGAAAAATTTAACAACCTGTGTCACGTAGGACACTTCAGCAGTAAGTGAGACAATAAAACACAACTCTGTACTAAATCTCCTGAAAGGCAAAACACAAACTTTACTGGAGGATATTTCAGGGCCCTGTGCTCTGATATTATTATTAGAACTTTATAGTCATGTGGTACCTCTTTAGAAACCTGGGGAAATTATTAGCATTTCAACTGCAAACATCAACCTCCACTGAATTGTTTTTAATGAATGAGTGAAAAAATTGGGAAGTTACTTTTATATCCAACTTCAGTGTTAAAACATGGTTGAAGTAACATTACTGTGACTAAATCAATAGCAGTATGTGCATCAAACCATCTATGCTTGCGTAACACAACTCTTCCTGTGACCTTTACCATTCGGTGCCTGTCTCTCATAGATATTGTGGAAATTAAGACCAACACTCAGTGCAATCTGAGGTTTTGCATTATCAAGGCTCTCTTCAAATGACAGGGTGATAATAGCTTAGAATGGAGCTTTACAGTAATCACAGAGGCAATCACTGTATCCATCATTACGGTGATTGCAAGGTAAAGTTTAAAAATACTGCGAACATTACAATTAGTCGTTCTCAATGGGTACTTGCACATTCTTGATTGGCTGACATTGACATTTAATGCTGCATTAGCAACAGTTGAGGAAGGCTTCAAATTTCGGGTGATGAGCTGCGTTTCGGGAAAGGTCTGTGTGGGTCCATTCAGCTGATATGGAAGAAACTGTGATGAATCAAAAGTAGGAAAATGAGGCATTTATGATGGAAGACAGCCTAATTTATCAGTGGACATATTTAGATTAGAACAGAGTCTGCTGCCACCAACAGGAGGCACCCACTGCACTTTGTGGTGGGTTTGTTTTAACCTTTCAGTTTGCTGGTACTAAGGGATCATGCCCCAAAATATGTCAAAAAGAAGACATAAAACACATTTCCCTGATTAGGGTGGCATTAGAATAGGTTGCCTGGCTCCTTACACAACCAGTAACTTTTAATAAAATATTCTATTATTCAGTTTCTACCATTAGTTACTCACTAAATAAATAACTAACAGTTAGGTACTAAGATAATGTAGATATTGAATTATCCCTCGCTATTTAAGGGGACTTGGCATCTTAAAATACATGAAGTTGAAGAGAGTCCGTAGGGAGAAAATATCTGGGTGTCCTCACAGGTCTTGTTAACTCTACTTCTGCTTATCTGAATTCAGTGGTAAACAGGTGGACAATTTGTTATATAGAGGGTTTAATATATATAGGTAAACTCCTATGATCTTGCACCCTGTCATACTGTTGTCATTGCCATGTACAAGACGACCCAATCGATTCCTCAAACAATATACACTGCCAACTTTATTTAGCTGAACCCCTGCAGCTAAGTCTGTCCGGTTGTTGTTATTAATCACTGAGTATCTATGAAGCATAAAAGAATGCTTCTATCCCCTGCACTGCAATCCTGTTCCTGGCACACTTTATCTTTCTGGCAGTTATTTGATTATACCTTGGGGCACAAAAAAGTAAGAGAGAGAAACAGAGAGAGTATAAAAAAAGGGGGAATTAGAATCTGACAGTGGGGAGAAAACGATGGAGAAAGAGGAGATGAAGAGTTGGGAACGCTCAGACAAAGAATGACCGTAACATTGCGTGGATCAATAGGGTTTGGTTCCAAACCCTATTGATTTTGTTTCCTTCCTCTCATCTTCCAGTCTTGGTCTCTTTAATACACATTTTATTTTCTCATTCTGTCTTTCTCCGGTTTCTGGGTGGTCCTCAGTGACAAACTGAAGCAGTTTGTTCTGCTGTTACAGAATCCCAGTGGCCAAAGCAAGCTTGGCGAAATCAGAGCTGGGTCCCATTACCATTTTAATTAAGGCCGTTGTACAAATGAAAGCTGTGTCATTAGTGAGCCAGAGTATTTGGACTTGAGTGGGTGGAAAACAGAAGACGTCACCATTGGTCGTTATGTACCACTCTATGAGCTCCACTTTAATGTTCACTACAGGACATCCACAAGCTCATGCAATATTCACATGAAGTCCATTCACCATTACACATACCACATGGTCCTAAATGCTCAAGAATGAAATTTATACAGATGCACAAGACAACATTCATATAAAACTCTCATGGGATGGATCAGCAGTAGATTGACTCGGGTTTCTTTTCAGTGCTGTGGCCAAGGTAACAGAGCCATACTGCTGTTGATTTAACAGTTAGTTCAGCATTAAATCATTGGGTATGAAGGGATACAATGATATGTAGACTAGAGCAATTATTTTTCATCTCCTGTTTATCTTTTACAACATTTTTAAAATGCATGTTTTTTTCTGAAGAGGACCTCAAGACCCTTCGTTTTAAAAATACTTTCTCAAGATTTTCTTCCACTCTTTTATCAAAAATTCTTTGGTTCAGCGTTCTAACAAGAAGGAAAAAGATCTCCTGAGCAAAACGCCTTTTGGACTGAAGTGGAACAAAAATGACACTGGAATAAATCACAAGCACATATCAGAGAACACAACTTATATCTGTATATTGTCCATCCTGGTATCTTGGTTGCAGCTGAACGTGTAAGTGTGTGTATATGATCATACATGTCTCTGTACCTTCCTTTTAAATGAGTCTCGGCTCTTACAGGATCCACCAGCGTATCGAATTAGATGCATGTTGGGCTGTCAGGATGTGTTAGAGCTGCGTGACAAGCCAGCACACACAGACTGCACTGGCACTTGCACGTTTTGCATACACTCAGTCATGTATACTTTAATTACACTGTCTGCTAGCGCAGCAGCTGAAGGACACTGACGGTAACCACCTCCCTCAACCTACATAATAAGACATAAACAATGTAAAATATGTGGAAAATATGAACTGCAAACAATTTCTGAGCCTTAGAATTCCATTAAACATTCATGAAGGCATATATCAATACTTAAATCAGACACTGATGTGAAAAGAGTCAATGACATGTTCCCAGAACCAGACTGAAGAGTAGAGGAGACTGGACATTTGCTGTTACTGGTCTTAGTCTGTGGAATAACTCACCCTTTAACATTAGATCTGCACATAGTCTGGAACACTTCAAATCATTCTTTGGCATTTACGTAAGACATTGTCATTTACCTGCCCTGTCTGTTTAAATTATTGAGTTTTATTTTTATGTGTTTTTATAAATACTGTACAGCATGTTGATGCAGTTATTATTTGTTCTTAAATAACACTGACATTGACAACATGCAGTTTGCTGAGCTTTCTTAGACAGATACATTTCTCCAAATTGGCATTATGAACTGAATTGCACTATACAGCATTATAACCACAGTTAAACCTGACGGTCTGTAACTCAATCTGTCTACAGGATTGTACTGGAATGACTGAGACTACTTGATATGGACTGGAGCTTCTAAAGGCACTAGAGACAGCACTTGTGCTTTGTTCCTTTACATTTGCTTCAGTTCAGGTGCCAAATAAACAGCAGCTATTTCCACCAGTTTATCATTTTTTTGTTTGTTTGTTTTCTCTGAACACTAGATAGTGTCAAATGCCTTGGAATCTGGGATTACTGTTCTTTATCCATCTAACCACATTGGAGTATGTAAGTCCAGAATGCATAGATGAATTTAAGAAAATGTTGTTTTGAGTCATTTATATTTAGCAAAACAGCCATAGTGTTAACTGAAGGGAAGTTATGCCATTTAATTGTAACATCCTTGTTATGGTGAAATATTTTCTTTAATCTTTATTTTGCATCTCAACCTAGCTATTAAGCTTTCCCCAATGAGTCTGTAATAGAAAGATCATAGAAACAGATAAGGCAGGTGATTCAAAGCTGCCAAATGAGAATTTCCACTGTTAACCTGTATTTCCATTTATGTTTTAGTCCAACTGATAAGCAAACTTAATGGAACATGCATCAATATTTTCTAAATCCCAGATCTAGCTACATATCGCCTTATTATCTGAGGACTGAAATAGCTTCAATAATGCCAGAAAATTATAAATCTCCAGGCTAAAGAGAGAAATATGAAGCAAGGAAGCAGATGTTACCAGAAAGACCCTGCTGCAATTGTTATTTTTGTAGATATTGGTGCTAGCGCCCCCTGTCATCCTGTAAATACCTCCCAGGGGGCGATATTGTGATTTTCTGAACGCTTGCTTTCAGAAAATTATTTTCGTAGTTCAATAAAACAAAGGCTCAGTAAGTATATCATATAGAATTAAACTGGTTCAGAAGATTAGTCTTCTCGTGATCTGAGCCATTGGTCCTTAACCCCAACCTGCCTCCAGATCTGCTTATCGCTGTAAGAATGTGGGAACGTTAGTGAATTTGATTGGGAAACCATGGCTCTAGTGTGAGCAGAAGAACACACTATAAATTTAGTCCATTTACAATACGTCAAGAAAGAACTTATCTTTCATCCCCACATTCCAGAGTGTGTGGGAGTGTGATCTGAAACAAATCGGTGCTCTGCCGGTAACACTATCAAATCCTGTAATCCAGCCCATTGAACTGAACAGATGTTTAGGGTATTTTTTTGTGCAATTATGTGTGAAAGAGAAAAACTAGTTCTCCTCAAGCAATGAGTAAAAAAGAAAACAAATAGGAAGAGGAAGAGGACAGCACATGTGAGGGGTGCAATTGGACCATAGAAAGTGGATACTTCCTATTTTCCATAAAATAATCTTGTCCAAGAAAACTGTTCAGCCACACAAACCCACTGAATTCCATCAAAATAGTGTTGTTTTAAACATGCCCAACCCATAAGGGGCAGTGCAGGGCAAAGCTAAAACCTAGCAACCATCGCAATCTTTCAAAACAACCACGACTTCCTGTTAGGAATTAAAGATGGCGGCAATGTGACGGCTCTGACGTCACATTGCAGACTGTCGTGTTTGCCTCCAAATCTTGGGTTCCAATATTCACAAGCAAATGCAAAAACGGAGAATTCACAAATCCTTAATTTGGCTGGAGTGTTCAATGATATTAAACAATGTTTCAGTGCTGTATTTTAGTGCTAGTAAAAGGAAGTTAGTTGTGGGTGAAAGGCCAAAACATATAAAAATCATCATAAAAATGGGTTAGGGCTAGGGTTATGCACAGATCAGTATTTATTTGCTCTCACACCAAGAAAGAATCAGCTGTAGCACAATCAGAAATAAATTAGGGTAATATATTTTAATTATGTCAGATAATTCTCTGAAAAGCTCACATAAACCTCTGTGCATTGATTTATGTCAGCCTGTTGAACTCTGAAGAAACTACTTTTAGCTGAAGTCTAGTGGTCTATTCTATCTCAACAGGTCACTGTGATCTATGTAGTACTAGCTAATGGTGGCTAACTGGTGGCATACCCCATTTCTAATGACTACATCACATCCTTAGTAACTAAGCTATATAGAAAGACTTAAGAAGTCTTAAAAAATTACTAAGTACCAAACAAAAAGGCCAAACAGCCAAAGGAAGGAGAGATGAACTTACAGAATATGAGCTGTAAGGTAGAAACAGATGTTTAGAGAAACAATGGAACTTCTTTTCATTCTGCCAGACACTAAAGAAGAATATTAAATTACAAGTGTGAACTGTCCTTTATTTGTTTTTCTTTGCAATGCCTCAGATTTGGAACCATTTTGTGTATATGAACTGCTGTCTGACACTGAGGAGCTTTGTAGGGTCTTACAATGGGCTTTTGATAGCATTAGAGGTGTTAGACTGAGCCCATTATGGAGGTTGCCAGCTTTTCACTTGATCCTCCTCTGAGTCCTCCTTCTGGAAAGTCCTATAAAATTAAACGTGGTTCCCTAAAATCCTTTTCCAGTAAGCAACCTGGCTCGTTATTTTCACCAACGGATGATGTATGTGACCGTGGCCATGTTCCAGAACGCTGACGCCACATGCAAAACCTGTCCTTAACAGTCCCCTAGCCTGATCTTCAGTTTTATTATTTAACTTATATTCTTTGAGCTTCTTTTTTACCATTTGCATTAAAAGATGGTTTTTAAAATGTACTTTTTCTCTTCCCTCTCTTTAGATGGACTGTCTAAATTCCTTCTATATTTATCTTTGCATAAAGGTTTTGATTTTAATCTAACAAGTTCCAATGAAACTTAAAGTTCAGAGTTCAGCAATAAGACATTAGGAGCTTTAAATAGATGAGAAAAAAGAATTAGAATCACATGCTATTCCTACACACTGAGATCTGGACTCATGCTCATGCTACACTCTGCATGTTTGCATAACTTAAGGTAGGTAGTTGGTTTTGCTTTTTTGTTCTTCAATTTACTTTTGAAAATTCAATGTAAACATATTCCTTACCACCTACAAAGTGTCTGATTATATGGCTGAGGAATACAATCTCAGTAACTCAAAAGCCAAACACCCATTAAAGTAGCAGGAGAAAAACAAGCAATATGCCGAACTTCTGAGTTTACAAGAAAAAGGGCAGAGATTTTACAAAAGGTGAATTTGCTCTTCGGTTCCACTAATGTAATAAATCCTTTTACAACCCATTACATTTCTAAGTTTGGAAAAATGCTTTTTATCTGCAAGTGAATCAGGGCAATGATCATTCTTTGACACACTCTAGAGACCACCAAGAGACTTCGATTGAAGAACTGTTTAACATGCTTTAGTCAGACATCAACAGCAGAACTCCAAAAGGTTGTCTTAATTTCAGCTCCTGAACATAATAACCTCATCAATAGAAACATTCCAAGAACTAAAATTAAAACTGTTCTATTAAGAGATTGCAATTTTCATAAACAACCTGCTTAGTTATTAAAAAGCTTTTGGTGTTTTTTTGGACAGTCATTTCTTGCAGAACTTAATAAAATGCTCCACATCCAGTAAATGCTGATGATCTTCCTCCTCCATAATGTGAACTGAAGCAAACAGATCATCCAACAGTTAATCAGTTTTGCTGAATCTACCACTGCAAATTGTGTTTTATAATCTGTTCATGAGAAAATGTAGATGACTTCCCAAAAACTGATCGGATCATAGCGTTTCTTTGAAATAAATACTTAAAAATCGGCATAGGAGGATAAATACTAGTGCGCTCATAAGTAAGTAAACAGGAAGTGGAATATTAAATACACTCAGGGATTCAGATTCTACTTTGGTGGTTGACTCATAATGAGTGCTGCAGGGGAGAAAAAGGGACAGAACCATCTAGCACCATCCAAGTGGTTCTGATGTGTCATTGTGTGGGTAGAACAAGTGCTAAACGTCCCCCAACATCACTAGTTCTGCTTAGTTTTATTTATCTAGCAAAGGGATTATAAGAAATGTCATATCAGGGTACTTGAGAAGACAAACAAGTTCAATTTATATCCAGATTTCATTTAAAATCAATCCTGAACATCACAGTACAATCAAGTTTTACTCTCAGATGTAAGCACATTCGAATTTAAGTACATATATTCCTTTATGATTGTAGTACAATAAAATCCAGTTGTGGCAATTATATGTTGATATAGACACATTGTATGTTATTGCTTACATCTGGAATTTTCATGCATGCATTGAACACCAGAGGGCAAAAAGACAACTTGACAACCATAGTCACGCTTTGGCAGTAGAACAATTCCATTAACAAAATTAAACTTGGAGATGTATTTCTTATTAATTTAGTGCAGTGAGTCGCAGCAAATGGAATATAATGCTGAAAAACTGTTAAAGAACAACTCAAAACTAACTGTATTATTTTTTATGGCTCTCTGTGTCTGCTATGTTAAACATGAACTTGTTGCCATAGCAGCTGACTGACAGCAGATCCACTAGTGTATCAGGATTCAACAAAAATACGTAAAATATTTCAAACACAAAGAACAGAATAGAATCATTGGCTTTGGAGCCATTCTTACTTATGAATAGCATGCAGTTCCAGTTGACTTTTCATGCATAATGTAGAGTGTGGTCTGTTCTAGTGTGGTCTACTGACCACGTTGCACTCACCCTTCTGTGAGGCTTCCTTCTCCCATATACTTTTCTTGTATTTTTCAGTTTCTCTTCTTGGTGGCTTGGTGGCTCATGTGTGATTACCCTGACATTGGGAGTACTCTTCATCTAGTCTGATGGAAATGTTGACCTATTTATTGTATTTGCCCTTCTGGAGTTCATGAAGGGTGAATCACAGATTTATAAATAGAAATATCTGGTTTGGTTTATTTTTTCCAAATAAACCAAACGTATTTCAAAAGTAGGTGAATTGACCTCAGTTAAGATGTGGAGTCAAGATGGGAACTTATGTGTAGTTTGTGTGAGTGCTCTCTGGTGTTCCCACCAGTAGGAGCTGTTAGTAGTTGTTTTTGGCCTGACAGCAGAAGAGCTGGATGCAGCTATAATATGCTTCCATCGTTTCTCATCAGCTTCAGACTTCCAGAATGACTGGTAGCACCGTCAGGTATTCACTGCCACTACATAAGACTCAATTTAGTGTGTTTTTATAGCCAAGACAGCCAAATGCCACTGTAAAATTTATGTAATAAAATGGTATATCAGCCAGAAAGAAGAAAACAACAACACACAAGATCAAGCCTCAATGGGCTCCAGTAGTACCTGTTAGATAAAACTGCTGTGACATTTGTGTGTCCTTTCAAGAATATGCACTAAATCACATGTTTTCTGGTGCATGTATAATGTCAGCACTGGGACTTCTGAGTAAAAAATATGTCAGAGCAGTTCATTCATAATGCATACTGCAACATAGCTCTGCAAAAGGAACTTCTTACAGATACGCAGTTTTATAGTTGATGGATCAAACCAGATGAAGTGTTAATTATTAAGGAAAATTACGATCACATTGTGAACCTCACTCACACAACAGCACAAAATCAAAGTGAATATGTGCTCTACAAAAAAACAATAAAACATATTATGGGGGGTTCTTTAATTATTTAATAATAGGATTGGAAGAAATTTGCACATTCTTATTCTTCATTTTTATCCTTCTTCAATGTTGAACTCTTTTGGGAATTTGGGAATAATTATTAGTAAAACCTGCCAAAGGGTTTCCTATTCAAACTTAACAGAGGCAAGAGTCTGTCCCTAGAGTAAAGTACATGTTTGTCTGGATAACATCTAAAGCAAAATGAAGTGATGATATAATGCGTTTGCGAATTAAATTGCATCGATTTTTAATCTTTTGCTATACATTGGTAAATTTTTGCCTCATGACCCTGTTTCTATGACTGCAGTTCAACAGCTGAATGAGCAACTTGTTACATTGTTTTACCTGGTCAATATGAACTCCTTACCCTGGGTTCTCATAACAAATGCAAGGCTGGTTAGAAACTCCCATAGTTTCTAACCAGCCAAGCAGTGAAAAACAAGCAGGTCCTTCAAATATCCTGAAGGAAAAATTTAACTGTACACAACCCCAAATTAAGCTCCTTATTTGTTGTAGCCCCTTTTTAGCAATTATTTGTTTTATTTCATTTTATTTTGTATGACATATGGTTGACTTCCAGTTTTTGATTTGATGCCTTTATTTTGATAAGACAACTTCCACGGTTTATGTTATAGAACAGCTGAAACAGAAAACAAGTTGCAACAACGTCCTTATCTTGTTATTAGCGACTCCCTTTATAGAGGTACAAGGTACGTAAATAAGAATATTGCTATTACTGTTTAGTTGAAATTGTGAATTTGTTTTATTGTATATGAATACTGGTATAGCTTTTGAATAAGAGTTGATATTTTAGTAGTGATCATTAATTTTTGGTTCAAACGTTACGGTTGTAAGAGCGTGTTTTTGTAGCTCACACTGTCTTCTTTGTGTGTGTTTGTACATACAGCTCTGATGGTGAAACTCAGGGTTTACTTCCAATAAACCTCATTGCTCATCAGTAAAGCCACATTCCTTCATTTTGGGGAGTCTGCCACAATAACTTTAAGTCTCCTTTAAGTTTCTCAGTACGGCTGGTATCAGTCCTCGTCTGGTTCCTGCTAAATATTGAACTACGCATGCTGAAAGTAAACATATGCAGGCATTCGGGGATCTATTCGGGGATCTATTCGGATTATAATTCTGTCACGTCATCTTGAAGACAGCCCATAACTGAAAGATGGTAAGAGGGGAATGTTAGAGAATGTTAGAAAGCCAGAGACACAGAAGATTCACTTTGGGGGAGTAGAAATGACCTGCTGCTGTCTCTAGACTGCTAGCTTGGACTGAACACCATAGCACTGCTTCTAGAATCACCTGTCCCCAGCAGCTAACACAGACACCTCCTCTTTGATTATCATCACAATACGAAGTTAGATTCACAGCTTTTGTGTTTCACCTGTTGTCACTGAGCCTAGTAACAGACTTACAACTTTTTCTGGTGTGGGTTCTTCAAAGATACAAAAGGTACGAGGCCAAAGAATACTGCCACCTTCGTCCCTACATGTCAGGAGGACTGCAGCTGTCTCTATCTGTAGAGAGCGGCAGGAATAGCCTGTGGTATAAACACAGCACTTGCCAAAGTCAAGCTGAAGATCCCACTGACTTAATATTTCACTATCCCTACCTGAACCTGAAAGTTGCCCTAAAACATGTAGCTGCAAAGATGAGCTCTTGTCAGATATTCCTCTCACACCTCAGTGCCCTGCCTGAGTTTTTCCCTCCAGAGCCCCAAAGCCAATGCATCTGTCTGATGACACATGTCAGAAATGACACCCACGTTGCACCGACGGGAGAGAATTTTACTTCCAGATTTCTGCACGCAGAGGTGAGAACACACAGACTGAAGGACATTTTTGAGAATTTGCACACAATTCCAATAAGGAAGAAATAGTTGCACATCTGGCCTCATAATGCCATTACTTCACAGTCATTTTTAGAAGACAATGTTTTTGTGCACAATTGAGTTGAATTTAACAAACTGACCCTATAATAGTATTTTTTCACAATTGCTCAACCAACAACTTTGTGCAACAAACTTTAGTTGCTGGAGGTGCATAATCACATCACGGAGAACATTTTGACAAAATGAGAGAAACAGATGTTAAATGTAGAATAAATACAGTTCAGTGAACCACATTTCATTTCTGAACACTACAGAGCTGCTACTGTACACAACATCTGGTGCTCTCACAACACATTACAGACTCAACAACTTTGTTTTCTCAGTATATGAGGATGAATGGATGCAATTACAGATGTGGCAGATTATGTATTGTAATCTGTATTATCACCATAGAACAAAGAGCCCTAAAAGATGCTCATATGGTTAAAGTCACATCGATGTGCTTTGAGAAATAATCTTACTTTCTACACACGCTGTGGCCAGATGTTGAATACAGTCATCTCTGTGGTTTCAATATGCAAGATTTAATGTACACTTTATTATTCCACTAAGGGAAATTTAAGTGGCCCCACATTGCACAGCTCATAAAGACACAATGTGAAACAAATTACAGAATGGGCAATAGCTATAACACAATCTGGACATAGCAAAAATACAGAGGAATAAAATAACAAGTATTGCCCTTGTGACAAAATAATATATTTTAAATAGGCTGCATTTTTCTGAAATACATTTTAATGTTATCAAGTCGATATACCTATATATTTTTTTTATATTTTACATTTGTAGTTTATTCTTAATGTCTCTAATACTCCTTTAAATATATTTTTGTAGACTTCATAAAAATACATTTTTCTGAAGTATACTTTAAATTATGATTAAATATATTATTAAATTGCACTGTGTTGTACAAATGTATATCTGAAATGCACATTTTTATATATATATATATATATATATATATATAGATAGATAGATAGATAGATATATACACACACAATACTTTTCTGAAGTTGTACTTTATGTATTATTTTCAAATAGATTTTGTTTATAAATAAAACAAAAGTCACAATAAAATTATTGTAATATATATATCAAAATACAATTTAAATGTAACTCTTAACTTAAGTCTTACTAATTAATTGTAAATAAAGCATAAAGCATCACAACATGTCTGACTGCTCTGCCGTTTCTTTTAGCCAAGTAAAACCTGAGCTGTTTTTTTCTCTTAGGGATTTTTGTGAACTGGAAAAGCAAGATAAAATACAACATGAAAACTGTTTCACTGTGATGGTGGTCCCGCAAGCCCAAAATGCAGAAATAGAGAAATCAATACTTTTACCAACGAAAAACATTGTCAGAAAGTAAACAGCCAAGATAAAAAAAAAACTTGAATTTCCCCCCCAGCTTCCTCACTGATAATTCCTACAAATTCAGATATGAGGGAAATTGGATTCTTCCAATTTTTAACGATGTCAATGACTTCCTGAGTTTATGGTAATCTTTGCCTGCAGGAAGTGTTTTAACAGAACATGTTTATGTATCAGACTAATAATTTGGGCTTTTTAATAAGCCTGGACTTTATTCCTCGCTGCTTTTTGTTGTTTTAATGCTGTTAGGAAGCCTTACAGGCAGATAAACATCATGAAGATCTCTTACATTAATTAAGTTCCTAGTTGCCAGTTGAACCAGGAGTTCCATATTTGAGTGGGTTGACATTTCTGGGGGGAAAAAAAAAAAAAAAATCTCTATTTTTCTAGCCCCAGGTAGTGCAACAAACCTCCATATTGCATTTTTAATAGAAGCGAATAGGGCCATGAATAATTTCTACTCTCTAAAATGCTTATTTGTTGCTTGCAGAGACAAGATCCAAATTGCACTGTGTCAAACTGGGTTTGTAAATGATTTTAAGATCTAAAATAGCACTATTAGTTTTACAGGCTGCAGATGGTGGTTGTCACATTCAATCCTCAAGAAGTTAGCTAATTGCACTCTCAACATGTCTGTCATTTGCTGCTATACTCTGAAGTTAAACACACTTTTTTTCCCTGAAAACTATTGAATTGACCATGCACATGTGCCGACAAGGCTTTTGTCAGACTGGTTCCAATGAAAGACGTGCAACTATGATTGAAATGTGTGTTGTCTTCCATTAGCAATGGCACCTAAAGAGTCAATTTTGCAGCCATTTACCTGGTTATGAACACGCGCTGACAAACATTTTGTATTTTCAGTGAACACTGCAGTATCAGAAAATGTCATGCTGGATTGATATGAATGCAACAGTCAAACTTAGTGAAGTCATCCTCTTTGAATCATTAGAAATGTGTGCAAAACTCAGCCTTCTGCTAATGTTGAAAAAAAAACACAAAAAAAACAACATAACTTTGCAAATGCGAAACACTAGTGATGGTGAGATGAAGCCTCATGAGGCATTGAACCACTTGAACCAACTGGTTCGAGAAAGGGTTCATTTCTTGAAGCTTCATGTGCACACGAAACCACCTACTGGCCAGGTTTATAATCACAGCCAGCTGTATCTTAACACGTGTGATGCATTGAATTTTTGTCCATTATGGCTCTTGGGAATGACTTCACAAAAGGTGGAGGACAAAATCATTTGTCTACATAAATTATGTATACACATATGTGTATAATAAAATATTGTTTGAATGTATTCTCTGTGTGTAATTTTTCCCAAAATAGTAGTGCCATGTGATATGGCATGTTGTGTAATAATGTTTTTCTGTGACTCTAGAAAAATGGCATGGGCTTAATCAGGCAGAGGACAGTGAACGTGCTTGTGGAACTAGGGAGGGGTTGGTGAATAGGCTAATGCTTGTGTAACTTGGATGATTTCATGCATTTTTATTTAGAAACAACAATTTCTCCACAGTTTTTGGTTTCAAACGATTTCTCTTTTTGGACACTACTTCTCCAGCCTTTGAAAAGACACGCTCACATGGCACAGATGATGCCGGGGTGCATAAATAAATAAGTGCAAGTTTGTCCTCACGCTCCTAAATCTCCTATCTATCTACCTCTCTCCTAAACTCTCCAAACACCAAACTAACTGTCTCAAACTAAATAACCACTATCCAAACTGCTATCCAAACTATCAAAACTCTACCCACTCTCTCAACTGACCGCAACTCGCCTACAACAACCCACATTTTGAATGGAGCCTGTGGGGTTTATAAAGCTGTCAAATCCCGCACCAAAATCTGAGCCACTTCCCGAAGCAGTCACGTGGTACAGCCCGGCAGCGAGGCTTCGGACGTCATCGTTTTCGGCTCCTCCCCTAAATGAAGCAAGCTTCGATACACGCTTTACGGAAACGCCCCCTCCATTACTCGACACACGCCTCGAAGCCTCGGCACATCACGTAACATCACTACGAAACACGTTTAAAATCCCAATATATTGCGTTTGTTTTTGTGAGGAGGCATTAAAAATCATGGCATGATGAATATAAACAAGAGAGATATATTCACAATTCAGTCATGGAGCCAGATCTCGTCATCTATCAGCCTATCAGAGGAGACGTTGCTCCATTATTCAGGTAATGGAGCAACAAGCCCCGCCTACTTGGGAGCGGCTACCTATGCAGCGTTTTGGGGAAATTGTAGTTTGTGATTTTACAGAAGAGTTATGGATTCAACACTTTCACATGACAAACTTAATATGTGATAAAGTGAGTAAAGCTGTCAGGGCGCTGGTGGAGCTCCAAGGAAGACAGTGTGCACAAATAAGAGTGTTTACAAACTGGTGTGATGTAAAAAAAGTGTTTTGTATTGCAACCTTAATAACCACATCATCCAAGCTCAAAAACTTATCAAAAAATGTGACATATTTTTATATTGGCACTTTTCCACTGAACAAATTTATTTTCAGAATTCCAATTCGAGCAGTGGTCACTTTGGAAACAAACTCAGTTAGCATTGGACATCACTTCCCGTAAGACACAACATTTCCATTAACCTAGAAATGGCAGCGCAAACTGAAAACAATCCAATTGGTCAAGGAAATGTGAAGACAGTAGACGCCTTAGTTTACACGTACCTCTGTGCTCTCTGCTTTGGTCTGCTCAAAGGCGAATTCCACGGTAGGAACAGCCAGCTCGTTGGCAAAGAAACTCACATCTCCAGGCAGCTGAAAGGAGCTCACATTGGGCCCAGGACAATTTCCTCCACGGATGCAACTCAGCAACTGTCTCTAGAAGTGTGAGAAAAAAAACACTGGAGAATCAACTTGATGGGGAAAATAAAATAGCCGTTATTTGTGCTGGATTATGATTTTTGACTGAACTGTGAAAATGCAAGACCTGTAATAATGCTGATATTTATTTAGACTGGACTTGGAGAGTGGATTGTCTCTTTGCCATCTATAGCAACAACAAACTGATAAAGAATCCTCGCTTTGACTGCTGTCGGTACCTACAACTGACAGCAGAAACACCAAACTCTACAGAGCCTACAGATCACGCAGGAGGCTTTTAGTACATAGAATACATACAATAAAGAAAAGGTCAGCAGAGATAGACTGGATTCTTTCTTTTCCAGTTTTATTTGTCCAATTTGGAAAGCATCACACAACAGGAGCATTTTACACATTCTGACACTTCTGCAGAAAAACACAGATGACCCTGACAGAGTTTCTTCTGTCAGGGTCATCTGTGTTTCTGTTAACTTGGAACAAAATGAAAAACAAAAATACTAAGAATAACTAATAAAGAAATGTAGCATTATGATTAATAAGTGAGTGCTTCAGAAGCTTGATCAAATGTTATTCCATGTCCGCCACTAAAGTTTTGACATTGATTACAACAATGGTCTTGTAAGTTTGAAACATTTTACAATCCTAGAACTTTTTTATTAAGTATTTTTTGCAACACAATTGTATTTGTTAAAAAAGGGACTCACTTAATGAGTCTCAAATGAGCATTTGTTCTCAGTCAGTTTAATTAAATGTTAAATAAAATACATATAGTTTTAAAACTACTGCAATACAAGTGGTTTTATTTATTTCTGAAATGATTTGCCAGCCGTTGTAACTTTTAAACCTGAACTCTGAACTATCTTCAGGTAATTCAATATCAGGAATTTAATTAGCCTGTTTGTATATCTTCACAAATATACACAGCTACAAATAACTTTTATTAAACCAGTAGATTTTTCTACTCATCTGGACCCATTACACACAATCTAATTTTACTCCCATAGCAGCACCTAACTGCAACATTTGTTCAGCAAAACCTTTGCATGATTCTACTAAGATGACAAATTAAAATTCTAACATGTGCAGATAGTTTTTTTTTTTACAAATTAGTCTCCATGATGTCATTTACGTGAGATATTAAAAGGTGTAAAGGACTGCGCAAAAAATAAATAAATAAATCAGCAAAAAAACTGGACATAAACCTCAAGACCTGCTGTGTGAATGTTGCCTATAAAATGTAAGAGTTGTAAAGATCAGACCACAGAACATTTTGACATGTACAAGAAAATCTGTAGCAGCCTGTCTGAACTGCCTGACCAAACTGCATAAGCAGGGGTCAAATTAGACTGAAGTTGATGTGAATGGAGAATATTTTTCCCTAAAGGTGCCTGCCTTCTGTGCTGTTGAAAGAGAAAGTAGAAACAGTAGGTGAATGGATAAAATGGGTATATATTCTTCAGGATTGGCTTGTACAAAGTAAAAGTAAAATAAAACGAACAGCAAATGCTATAATCATGCAATGAAATATGTAAGTAAAGGTTTTCACGAAAGTTAACCTACAATACAACCATATCAAACGAGAAGACTGAAGCTGAGTTTCCAATGGCCATAAAATTCAGCAAGTTGTAATTACCAAAATAAATTTGCATAATTGAAACATGTCAATTTCCAAAAGAACTTACGTTTTGCTATAAAAAGTTTTTGCATAAGGATGAAGTGTTTTAAGGCTTTACACTTGTTTTCACATGAGTCACATGATGTTTCTACTGGCAGAAAAGATTAAGAAGATGACAGGAAGTGGTTGAAATTGATAGCAAGGCGTGTTTTTAATGACTTATAGCCTGAACAAACTAACTCATGTGTAATTTTAATTATCTCTTATTTAATGAAAACACCACAATTGCAAAATTGTGAGTTTTTTTTTTTTTTTTTTTTTTTTTTTTTTACATTAGTTAAATATCTACCAAGTTTTGAGCACATTTGTAATGGAAAAGCAGCTTGATATTCAAATCCCAGCATTCAAACACCTCATGTACTTTTAAAATTGATCACCTTACTTGGATACTTAAGATGCGCAATCAGAATAATCTCAAGAATTATCCCACATATTTATTCCATCATTGTGCTGAATCTCCATATCACGTTAAAAGCTTAAACAAAACCTTCTTGCCTTTAACAAGACTTTCCAAATTGTGTGAAGACTCCGTGCTAATTGGAATTTTTAACTACAAGTCTAAATCTAGCTAAACAGGAAGCAGTGCGTGGAGAATGTGGGATGTGGTGAGGGTAGTGTTGTGGCTAATTGCTGACTCCAAGCTTTTGTCACAGCAGCGCTAACACGCAGCTTGTCAGCAGTACTGGATGCTTTCCGCTGTTGTTCTGTAATTGAAAGAGCAACACAGCTGCTGGAACAGAAATTGTTCAGACTACAGTGTGTTCGGAAGCAAACAGACTGCAACAGTCAATCAACTGAAGGCTTATCTCTACTGTCCATGTCCTCTGAGCCCACCGCATGTCACAATGTCCTTTTGGCCCATTGCATTTAATTAGAGTTTTCTTTTATCAGGGTTTGTCAAAGGGGAGAGAGCTCTGGTGTCCAATCATTGTTGCCACGGTCACTGACACATTGTCAGCCTGTTGTAGTTTATCACTCCTAAAGGCTGTTGCTCTCTGGACATGAACAGCTGTGGTGACAGGCTCCCAGTCGAACAGAATGAGGGGCAGTAAGTGATACCTGGAACCTCAGCACAGAGTGAAATTTTCTCTTTAATCCCAAACTTTTCCAATTAATCCCTCAACAAGACTGCAAGGATGAAAGGGCATCGGTGAGGGGGATTTCCAACACTCTGTGGAAGAGTTTAGAGTAGATATGGATACTCTGGTAGTTTAAGTGTCTTTAGTTTCAATGCAACTGAAAAGGAATCCAAGCAGATCTCTGAACAATAAAAAACTGTCAAGATTCCCAAAGCACCTTTAGCCATCTCAGTTTAAATAGGAAATAATGTATAAGGCATCCGTAAAGTTTTTCACATTTTGTAATGTTACAGCCTTTTAACAAATTGTATTAAACTAATCTCTTTCCTAAAAAAGCTACACACAAATACCCCATTTTGACAATGTGAATATTTTTAGGAAATTGACACCCCTAAAATAAAATCAATATATTTCAGAACTGCAAGTTTTATTTGATTGGTTCTGGTATCAACTAAACGTAACACTCCAGAGAATAGACTGGAGGTCTAAAAATCAACAGTCCTACTGGTGAGAGCAAATATGGCACTCAAATATGGGGATAAAAAGTTTTTTAATGACATTTTGTGATATATAGAACAGACTAACTATTTACTGTAGCAAATTTAATTTAAGCATTGACATTTTGGAAATGTATTGGTTGAAATTAGCCTGATTAAATGCTCTGATTATCTGAAAAGTTTCTGATGTCACACAAACACCCTCAGTCACACTATAAAAAACATTCTCAATGAAAAAAATCATGGAACGTGCCTTACTGTCAGATTTGATAAGCAAACCTCTTTCATGCCGTAAGAAAATATATCTCCAAAGATACGCAGTTCACCATGACACAAACACTACTGCAAATGCAAAAGTTTGATTTAGAGCAGAAAAAGTTTTTTTTTTTTTTTGTCTTGGCCTAGTAGTACATCTTGAGCAATGTCCAAAATAAATTGCAGCGGTCAGGATGATTGAGAATCTGTAGTATGACTGAATTTGCCGTGCGCCAGTGGAATCCATTCAGCTTGAAGGAGATGAAACAGTTCTGTCTTTAGAATTGGGCAAATTCCCAGTGGGAAGATGTTTCCAGCTTACAAAGACAGACCCCTGGAGAGACGAATCCTTTAGCACACTCAAATTTTCTGTCTTTTGTCATATTTGTTCCACAATGACAAATGTTTTGCGCTTTCAAATATGTAGATTTTGTGTTGAGCATGTTTTCAAGGTTTGCTCTACTTCCTGCCGTCAGGACAACAGCTGCTGCAGTCTTTCAAAAGACTGTACTTGTTAAAGAGGCGGTATTATGTACTTTCCAGGCACATTCCGCTATTTTATAGCACAACCAAGTAACTATGTTGCCTTTAGCTGCTAAATACATCAAATATGACTGAATAGAAGCTTGGCTTCAAATTGGGTCTCTTTAAAAACTTCTGCTCTTTCTGAAATGTTTTTACCAGCATTTCACTGAGAAGTGGCTTGTCTAATAAGCTCAGCTGACGCACAGTTCCAGGTGTTTGCTAATTTACTGCTGCCTAGTTTGAAGGAGCTAGAGGGTTTTCTTTTTTCAAGGGACTGTGATCCGTGTGGGAGAAGCTTGGAAGGAACAGCTCAGAGGAGGAGTTGCACCCCGAAGGAGTTGCTAGGTTCATACAGACATTTTTTTGCCATGGAGACATTTCTCAAATGTGCATGAAAGAATCAAAGCAACACTCTAGGTGTGTTTTTCATAATGGAATAACATTATTATTCCATTCTTTTGTACAGCTCAAAGAAGTAAATTTAGTAAATCACTATGACTGAAATGAATGAATGAATGAATGAATGAATGAATGAATGAATGAATATCTACTCAACATTAAATAACTGGGATCTGTTGTGTTCCCATTCTTTAATGGTGACTGGCAGCACTAAATCTTCAGTCAAACTCCATCAACTCTGAGTAATGTTGCTGTCCCTGCAGAAGAACTGGTTCCTTACAGTATCATAAAAACAACCACTTGGAAAATTTTGAGGAGTATTTATGATTACAGCTTTCTTCTTGCCTCGATCAGGTTATTCTGAATAATCAATCCATTAAAACTGAAACTATTGATGTGGCACCCAGGATTATTGAGCTATTCAAAGTGACGACAGACGCACCTATTTTGTGTGGAACATTAACGTGTCTTTCAAAATTAATCTTTCCATATGATTAAACCAAATCAGCAAAAAATAATTTCACTTGATGTGTTTTTGTAAATGAGAATGAGAGACCACATTTTACACAAGAAGCACATTTCACAGAAATATGTACCGATTGTTGGCAGCAGTTGTTAGGTTTCTAACAAGACACAACAATCACTCTCTCAAAGCCATCATGTCATGAGGCTCTGTGTTTCCAATGGTACCTGTCGTCGTGGCTATATTTGTTGGTTGTTCATTTCACAGGAACATTGCTGCAGAGGCAAGATATTGAATGAACTTCATCTGAACTCAATTTACATAAATGCCTGTGATTAAAAAAAAAGCCACTACTACTACTACTACTGAACAATTCAATTTGTGAGCAAGAGCGCAACTGAACAAGCACGCCTGTAACTGCAGCCGGCTGCCATTACAAACTCTAAAGCCATCGCTCATGTTAGAATCATTCTGCTGAGCTTATTTAGAGGTGGGATAAAGATAAAGGAACTTTTACTCCTTCTCAGCAGGTTTTTAATGTTGAAATTCAAAAACTAGACAAATATTTCTACATAAAAGCTGCAATTAAATTATGGTAACATATTTATTACTTGTCATATATTCTTTTAGCTGTATAACGTTTTGTGCCAGCTGGTTTTAGAATGTGTTCAGAACCTTCAACATGATGCTGGTGTGTCTGGGAGTAAACAGTGGAGCAGGAGAGAACTGGATCCATCTGCTTCCTGCCACATAGAGCTGAGGGTTAATTAATAGCAGTGATTTATTTGATGGGAAGTGATGCAATTAGAGTTCTGCAGGAGAAGTGTGCAGCCTGTAACACAACTGCCCCGACATGGATTCACACCTTACACTTTTTTTTTTTTTTTTGACAACAAAACAATAAAGACAAAACAGCTGAACTGGAGCTTTCAGAACATATTCAGCTGCTTTCAAAACAATTTGAGGTTATATTTAGGTATTCAGAGGCTTAAAGGTCTACGGGATTTTTGAATTCAGAAAAAAATAAGGGCTTAAGTGGCAGAGGGTTATGTAGCGGCACAGACCACCAGTTTATCAGTTGAAGAGGCGCTTTAGACAAGTGTAAGTGTTGAGTTTCTCTCTTTTTCTCCTATACTACCAACAGAGGCTTAAAACAGACTCTGAGTGGGAAAGAGAAACAGTCACAGTGAGTAGAATCCTTTAGAGGGGCAATACTAAAAAAGAGAGGCATAAAAATGGGAATTCAGTGGGAGGAGAAATAGAATAGGCAAGTGAACAGGGACAGAAAGAGAGCAGGACAGCAGAGAGAATGGGTAATTTCAGCCTGTGGGCACACACCGGGAATCAATATTTAATTTCTTTGTCAGCTATGATACAGGGAGAGTAAAATCATTTGGAGATCTCAGCCCACCACTCAATATCACTCAATCTACAGAATCATGTGTGCTACATGGAATGGCTTGCTGGACTCGGGCGTAACAGGATGAAACTAGATAATCTCCCAGAGTATATTGACTCTACATCATCAGACAGGAACATGGCTATAAATTCACAGATAATATCTTATTTTCATTTCCACACCAAACAGACAGTTTGCAGACTAAGGACACAGCGCATAAAGAAATGAGTTACATCAAATATAACCATCCGCTGACTGAAACTGAAACTCCTCATTGACTGTGGGGGAAAATCTCAAACTCACATCAATACTTATTCAAGCAACTGTCAAATTCTCTTATGAAATTGAAACATGAGGTGTTTTGTCACCAATTACGATGTCCAACTACTTTTCACAGTGTTCAGAGTAAGTTCTGGCTTGGTTGTCATGTCTGGAATGACAGGATATGAGCCGATGGTTGCTGAAAATATTCCTGAACTATTTTCCCACCATAAATAAGATTTCTGAAAAGTTTGGACTTCGTGTCTTATCAGTGATACCTGTCGGTACGTATGGAACATCAACATCTTAAAGCAGTAACTCAAAAACAGACTGGGGTTCCAAACCATTAGCAATTCTAGAAAGACAATACAAACTAAATAAAAACTCCTTAGGCAAAACCTATGTGTTATGGTTATGGAACTATTGAAACAACACATAAATTACAGTATTTCAATATTTTGAAGAAGACAATGTTGTGGAGACATTACATATTCAGCCTGTCGCTTCCAAAGATCACCTCTTCTTCAATGACCAGCTCTAAAGTCCAGCCAGTGTTTTTAGATGAGCACATAGAAGGTTAAGTCCAAGGGAACCTCAGGAAGTGACGTTCCCAATGTGGGTCTGGAACTGTATGGACTCAGCTCACAGCAGGAAAACAACTCATTACATTGCACTGGGGGATAAAACACAACTAGAATATATGTAAAGTGATGTCATAGCAACAAATGGTGGAGAAAAGATATGGTGTACTCAATCTCCTCTGGCCAGGTTAAAGACTTTTAGACATTTGATTCAGTTTCTTTCCATACTGCATATGAGACCAGTTCAATGGGTCACTCCAAGACATCTACTTTACTGCAGATGACTTACATAACAGAACCCCAGAATTGACTGGATGTCTTTCCACTTTGCATATATATATATATATATATATATATATATATATATATATGATATATATATATATATATATATATATATATATATATATATATATATATATATATATATATATATATATATATATCCTTGTTCTGTGCTTTGTACAGAGTCCAATCCCTTAGTTATTGAGAAGCAATTACTTGCTAGAGGTGTGAGAAGATTGGATCGGTTTTTACCTAATTGCTAACACTTAGCCATGAAGTATGTAATGCGCCAGCTTGATGAAGCCTACCGGATATTGTGTTTGCTGTAAACAACCTTGGGGGCAGAAGGGCCACCATACCTTTGCCAGCAACAAAACGCCTCAAACATTCCTCTTGCTTCGACTTTAATTGCTCGATATTTGGAAGAGTGGCTGACATGGACTGAGTGGCTTTGCTCACTTCCTGTGCTGCCAATAGAAGTAGTATTTAAAGGTTAGTAGTTTCTGCTGCTGGTTACTACATAGTTACAACTACTCACACTGTGTTTTGGTGACTGGAAACATATGGGTCCTCCTCCTGCCTTGTTTGAGTTCCAATTGTTGTCTTCCATTCTGAAGCATGTATAACCCGGGCAAGTACAAATTGATTCCTCAATGAATAAAAGTCTCCAGAGATTCTGATCAACTTAAAATGTATGTAGGGCAAAAAAAAAAAGACTTCTGTTGCTTTTAATGGATAGCAGTTTATGTGCGTACATGTGTGTTAAAGAAGGTAAAAATAATTTAGGACTTTTTTCAAATATCAGGGATGTTGGTTTTAATGAATTCTGTGCTTTTACTATCATAGAATGAGATCAACAGAGAGATGAATAGACAGACTGAAAGTGCAAATATTTGTGCCAGTTTTTTTTTTTTTTTTTTAAAGAGCAACTTAAGCATTTTTCCTCTTGTGGCATACATTAGCATTGCAAGATATCAAATCAGCAGAGAATGGTGGCGAACAGACCACAATCAGAATGCAATGAGCAGCAAAAAGTGCCAAATGAGGAAACAATTGTGCATTACGTGTGTGATGATAATAATAATTCTGTTCCAGGCGGCACTCTTTGGAAAAAACCATTTGCAGTTGTTGAACTGAAAAACATTTTCAAGCCATTCAAAACGTAAGTGACTGGAATATTGCAGAAATGAAGAGGGAATGAGCTGGAAGAAGACAAAAACACAAAAGGGCTGAAACAAAGAGTCAAAATGGAGCATTTTCTCTTTTTCTATCATTGAAGAAAAGGGAATATCGACAGAAAGCCACTTCCATATAGCTATGGCACAGAATGCCACTGAGCCAGAGATGGCCTAAAAATATCCAATGAAATCCAACATTGACAAATAGTTTTAAATACTTTGCAACCAATTAACATTTCTTACTTCACAAACAAACTCTTTGACACCTGTTTGCACTCGGCTCCTGTGCAAACAGGTTTATGTGGGAGTATTTGGCTTCCTCCCACAGTCATCTCAGCTAATTAACTTGTCATATTCATTAAACAAAAAAAAGTCAGCGGCTTTTTCTCGTTTGCAGATTCGAGTTTCATGGAAAACGCTCCACCTGTCTGTGCTTACAGTGATGGCAAAGATAAAGACACATCTGATGTAAACCTCAATTATAATAACGTAATCAGCATCTGGAAACAAATCCGTAATCCCAACCTTTCCTCTCTCGGTTTGATCTCATTTAATCCTTCATTATACCTTCAGCCAGAAGTTGCAAAGATTCAACTGCAGCTGAAGTGCAATTAAGAAACCTTTATACTAAAAGAGGGTTGTCTTCACCAGAGGGCCACTCTCAGTGCTTCACACTACTGTGCTAACAATGCATCTCACTGATGATCAAAATTGCCATAGATTAGAGTCAGATGTGGAGACAGCTAAGAAATACTGATCATTTATAGTAAAAATACAGATATTTATCCACTCTTCCACTGGGGTTTAAAAAAATTTTTTTTTTCTGCTACAGACAGTTATATTCACTAGCAGAACACGTCAGAGTCAGGCAGGGGCGGGGCTAATGACCAAATAATAAAGCTCATGATAATTTAGCTTTACATCATAGACGACCCTGAAGCTCCGCCCCTGGCTTTATTGTAGAAGTTTGCAATACTTCACTTTTAACAGGTATAGTCACAAGCTTTTTCAAGCATGATGTCGTTAAGTCAGTGATACAAATGTGTCATTTGGATCCTACACAGCTTAAAATTTAAAGGCCTATCTTCCAAAATCTCTTTTATGTCAAAGCTCCCTGAAAAAGCCGCAGCAGAACGGCTCATTTCTTTTATGGCAAAACATGAAATCTTTGACAAACATCAGTCTGCCCCACTCCACACAAACAGTTTTACTCAAAGTGTCTGACATTTTGATGCCAGTGCACTCTGGAAGACCTGCTGTAATGATTCTCCTGGATCTAACATCTGTCTTTGACTCTGAATCAGTGGTGGCGAAAGCACTCAATCACTGGACTTAAATAAACATACAAATAGAGACAAAAAATATACTTAGCATACTTACTTTCTAAATATATTCCCTAATGCAAAGCTCTGAAACATCTTTGCATCTACAGTATGTATGTTGTCTTCAATACATCATTAGTGTTGTGCCATTTTAATGAACAATGCTGCAGTTAATGCTTGTTTTTATTGTGCTTTCCCTCTATGAATGTTTCTTTGAACCGGCATCGAGGACTGGAGCCTCTCTATGGTGTCCCAAATGTTAGATTTTTATTTGCAAAAAAAAAAAAAAAAAAACAGAAGAAAAAATTAAACGATGTATTGCTTTTCTCCCGCTTTATAAATAGCCACTTTCTGTTAGCTTGTCATCCTAATTGCTAAGAAAGCACAAGCTTGGGATTGTGCTCCATCACCACTTGCCTTCAGTTGATCTACTTTAAAGAAAACTCTTTAAAAAAATCAACTTAGGAAGCAGAAATTGATTAATTGGTGTTTCGTGCAGTTACACATTTCCCGAGCTTCACATTGCTTAAAAATTACATCGTAATCAATCTTGGATTAATTTCTGGGTCAAGTAATTACATAAATAAATGTCAAGAAACCTTTGGCAGTGCAACTGCATGCTTCTCTATTTTACACAAACAACACGCCTCATATTGCCTCTGCAAGGCAGGCAAGCCACAAAACTGCTGTTGGACAAATGCATCACATCGCAGAAAATGACAAATGTCAGAGCCAGGAGTAATGACAGCGCTCATTCCTCACCTAACACACATTTTCATATGCGTTCCCCTACTTATGTTCTGCCGCTGTGATATGAAACTGTGATGGAGGGGCCACGCTGTCAGCTGCATAAATGCCTTTGAGGCCGAGCGGCTTCTCCTTGAGATTATGCAGATTCATGGAGCCTGGCACAGCCGCACAATGCCTTCCCTGACAATACAAGAACTATGGTAATTCAAACATATTGCCAACAGCGTACTATTTCAAACATTATGCCAAGTGCGCTGTCGAACCGTCTTGGATGGCTGTAAAGTCACGCAGTCATTCTGGTGATTTATCGTCAGCTTCCTTCCTTCTGGCTTTATGTGAGAAAGCATATAAATTAGGCATACTTGCATATTCCTTCATTTAGATGATGTTCAGTTTTAACATTTATGATGCGAATTGGAAGCCAGCAGACTGCCATCCTCTCCTTCACTTTAAACCTGTCATGGTATCTCAATCCAATTAAAATATTGGCCATATTTTTTCTACTGAGTTTGCACAAACAAGACATTTAAGATGAAACGTGTGAATTATTCAAACTGAAAGTTCTAGATGGAATGTTTTCATTTGACTCTATTTTTGAGCAGGTTTCTGAGACTTTTGAACTACATTTGTGTCAAAACCGATCTTATGAGAGACTTCATAGGGCACTGTAAAAAGTTTCTACCCCTAACAGATTTGTTTTTAGATTATCTAATTGCAAAATCAGACAAAGATAACCTGAGCAAATACAAAATGCAAACCTAATAAATGGCTAAGCCACCCCTGAGCATTTGTGCAGCATCTACCATGGAGCATTTGTGACAGCCGCTTTTATATCGCTATGGGGGAACGGTGGCCCAGCATGCATTGCAGTAACATTTTCATTCAGGCACTTTGGAGGCCTTTGAGGTGTTTACATCCCCTAAATCAAACTTAAATCTGGACTTTTACTAGGTCAGTTTGAGGTGGCCATGCTGGGGGGGTTTGGATTATTCTCCTACTTGGACCATAATGGGTGTGTTTCTATGGAAGTCCATGTTTGTTATATACCATTACCTAATATCCAATAAGAATAATAAATGATAGAGATGACATCCACATATCTTAGCTTTAACAAGTGTTATTTGGGTCTAACTCACACCAGACTGTCTATAATATCTTCTGACCTCTGACCTCAACAAAGCATTTCAATCAACTCAAAGGCTGCTTGCTCACTGGGGGCTTTCCTTTTTTTGCACTGTGCGCTGTAAACCTGAGGGATGTTTGTGGGAACAGAAGTTTTGCCCATTTGACATCAAAAAACATTCCATGTTCAAGTTCACTTAAATCTCCGTTGTTTCCCTTCCTGATGCTCAGTTTGAACCTCAAGACGTCCTCTTCACCTCGTCTATCGGTTTGCTGGTATGTGATTTACTTTTTGTGCTAAGAAAGCATTTCAACTGGCATACCCACTGGAGTGGGCAGTGAGTATCACTCTTCTTGGCAGCAGTAACAGTTCCCATTAGGTGAAAGAAACAACAGAATAGTTGTTTACTTTTTATACTGATCTGAGTCTTAAGAAGGTCTTAATACATTATCCATGACTTTGTGCTTTTCTGTTGGAATAAATATGTAGTCACGTACCTTAGTTGGGAAATTAGAAGAAAACAAAACATGGCAGCTCACTTAAACTTGAATAGCTGGAACTGTGACAAACAAGGTTGGAAGCAGATCTAAGTTTGTCCTTTCTGTTCAAGGCACCACATCCTGACAGAAAACGTAATTTTCTGTCATTCCACTGCGATGTAAATATATGATGTTTTCAAAATGCAAGTGCCAGTGAAACTTTAACTGAGCTTTAAGATTAAGCTTTTCAGAAATACGCTCACCTGGTGTGGAATCCGAAGCAGGATGAATGAGTCCAGACAGCACCTTATGCCAAATGCAAAGTAACCTGGAAGTTGTGTCAAAGCCTAACAGTTGACATGAGTCATGTGGTTGTTGTATTATTTGTGGACAACAGCGATGCAAGTTCCATCCAGCTGTTTTTAATAATTTGATCGTCTTTGTAGTTATAAAGTGAAGAATTGTACAAATGTACATAATTCCTCATCGCATCAGATTGACGTTCCTCAAAAAGTATTTATGTCTCCCACAGATACAGAAGGTGGACAGTGGAGTAAGAGTGCATTTCCACATGAAACAGCAACTCACTTCTGACCAATCCCACAACACTTCAAACACAGCTCTGTGGAAATAGTTTGATCTGGGCCGAGTGTCAAGTTTGGCAGGTGGATGATCTGAACATATTTTATATTCACAGTATCTGAGTGTTGGGTAAAACATTTCAAAAGCTGAGTTTCCTTTCTCCAATTTTAAAGAGAAAATAACAAACTGGAAAAAAAACAAACTAACCATCTTTGATATGGGTATACAGGTGTTGCATACCTGTGTAACAGGTGTATAATGTTGCTAGCGCTCATCAATTATCAGCCAATCAGAGGAGAGGTATGCATCTTATTCAGGCTTAACAACAACAAGCTCTGCCTACTTGGGAGCAGCTACGCATGCGGCATTTTGGGCAGCAAAAAAGTGTTTCTAGAGTAGTTTTACAAAATACACCAATTTTGATAAGTCAAAAAAGAAACACCTCGTCCTACCGCAAAAACTTTTCATAAATATTTTTTTTTTTTTTTTTTTTCAAGCTTCCATTAAGCAATTTTCTTATTTACAATTCCAATTTGAGCAATTTTATGGTCAATGGAAACTTGGTTAGTGTGACAGAGCAGGGCTCAATAGTCGTGCCAAGAAACTGGAAGTGAAATTAACTCCCAAATCAACTTTTCCTTGCTGAACGTTTTTTTCCTGAGCTGTCAAAGTAGGATATTTAGGGTTCCATCCTTTCTCCTGTCTGTGCCAGCCCAGTGGGGAGTCAAGAGACAGTCGAGTGGCAACTATCAAGCATTGACAGATGGCAATACTCAGCTTTTACAAATCTGTGATTTATTTGCAATGGGTCTGCTCTGCTCTGACTGTTAGTGAAGGTATGGTGATGAACAAATGACTGTATAGCGCTTCATTCTGACTGGCTGAAGAGCTGAGGAAGCTGGAGAAAGACAAATATAACAACAAACATTGGCTGCTTTTGAACGCCAGAAAGGCTCCCTGCTCAGTCCACATGACAGAAACATTTGAGTTAGGTTTTGTCAAATGCCAACATATCGTATTTTCAGGTATATTTCATTGCTTGAAGGCTGACAGCACATCACAAAGAACTAGCACAAGTTAGCATGTCATTTAGTTGCATTGTAAGATTCTTTTCCTGACTTGTGCTGCGATTGAAGTAACAGAAAATGATTGGAGTTGGAGTAACGGTACAGGACAGGCTGTCTTAGCTTCATGACTTTCAGTGACACAACTAATAAAAGAAAACATAAGCACACACAATGCATAGTAATGAGACGTGACTTTGAAGTGTGTTTGGTCTCATTATACAGCAACACTATGAATCCTTAATCTTAACCAGAGGGTGAAACACGTCTCAGAGGAATGGCTTTCTACTTCTCTTCAGTCGGGTTGGAGTTGACTAAACACAGGTGCTCAACTCCACAGACACAGACCGCCTACAAGTTTAATATTCCCCCCACCATGTCTCCCTGTGGCTTTGATCCACTGCAGTGTCTCCTGCCTGCTATTTTCCACACAAACACCCATCTGGTATGACCACAACTGTTTCAACTTACAGCTTCAAGCACTTTTATTGCATCTATTCTAGTTATTGTGTGCAGAAACTCTGACAATTAGACAGGGGAATTAAGTAAGTTTGTGTATTTGAGTGCATGTAGCTGTTGCAGCAAAAAGTTTAAGGTCAGGATAATCCAGGCTGTTTGGTTGACTTATCACGGTTTTAGCTAAAGGTTTTGTGGACACATGACTATATATATACTCCAGTTTCCTCCTTCAGTCCAAAAACATGTATTTTTGATAAATTAGCTTTGACTGAGTAGGTAAACTGTATTCACACGCCTCAAGGTGTGCTACAGGGTCTTTTTGCAAACAAGAAAGTCAAGGACAAAGTATGCAAAACTTATAAGTAGGAGTTGCCTTACAATGTGTTTCTACTCAACTAAAATTTAAAAGTAACCATCTGAGATATTACTTACTAAAGAGTTAAAAATGATTTCCCTAAAACACTGCAACTGATCAGATCATCTGATATCATATTTAAAAATGATGTCAACCAGACATAAATGTAAAGTTATCTTCAAATTATGGTATTTTAAAGACTAAAATAGGAAAAATAATATGTATAAAAACTAAAATCACAAGGTCACAAATTCAGAAGAAGAAACAGATTCCAGATCATAAAGTCTGTAATGTTAATATACAGAACATTCACCCTGTATGTTAGACAGGATGAATGAAGTCCATCATTGCACAGCAGGCTCAGCAAGTAGAAGCTAGCATTAGCATAAAGCTTCTGCATGAACAAGAAGTCTTAGCTTTGTGTGTTAGTGTGTCTGCTTTTGCTTTTTTCTTCATTCAGAGAAGTTTCTCAAAGTGGTAGAGTATCCACAGATTTTACTCAAGTAAGAGTAGTGATACTTTATAAAAGTATTATAAGTAAAAATAAAAGGTTCAGTGTAGTAAAAATACTCCTAAAAGTATATTCTATTCTAAAAACTTGCTCAAGTAAATAATTGAGTAGATGTGAGTGGTTACTTCCCTCTTCTGGTTGAGGGAATGATACATTGATGATGTATGATTCAGGCAAACAGCCAAACACATGATTTACACACAATATTCTGAAATACTTTCCAATAAGAAAATTAAAAAGGTGAGATATATACATGAATTCAGTTGGAAGCATTTGCTCAGCTAACAGCAGGATGGCTGTTCACTGAGGTCAACACCGTGACATCTTGTTGCGATCCAGGGTCTCGTTCATACATCTCTAGTAACCAGAGTCTTTCGCTTTGTAACCAGGTTCCGGAGTGGAACATTTTGGGAACCCAAACAACTGTTGTCAACTCCAAGCAGAGATAAAATAATACCTGGTTTTAACTGCACTAACCAATGAGAAAAACAATTGACCCCATGAGCATTTTTAAGAGATAAGAGGGGAGTAAGAGCACATGAAGTATTAATAAATAGTGCGTGCTTCCACTGTAACGTTGACTCCACTGATAACCATTAGTTTGAGCTACCTGCTACTTGCCACCCACACACCAGCTGGAGACCAGGCACACATAAATCTGAATAAGAATACCTAATTAAAGCACAAGCTTCCGTCCATTTGTTTCATAGTCGCTTCGCCTCCTTCCTTGCCTTCTTTCTGACCTGCTTTCTCTTGTTGTTTCCCTTCCCTGTCCATTTACAAACTTAATGTCCCTCCTCTTCTATGTACATTCCCAACAAAAAGAGTAAGTATTTTTTATTATAATTGGTTCCTAAGCACCCATTTCAAAGCTATCAGTACATTAGCATCTGAGTTTGGAAGACAAGCTCTAAGTAAGATAAGCAGCAAGTATTAAAGCCATTGTGGAAAAAGGATTGATGATGTTTAAAACCATTTCTACATATTGGGAGGTGGGAGATCTGTTTCGGGAGATGTCAGAGTAAGGGGCCAAACAGCACAAGACCAGCAATCATACTTTTTTTTGGACTGTTTGATGGAAGATGCAACAACGCAACCTGAAAACTAGAAGAAGTTAGTAGATTATAGCAAGGGGTCCATTTACACCAGCCGTGTTTAGTCTATTTTACTCCTCATTTGCCAAGAAGGTCCGGTTTGTTTACATGATATGGAACTGTGGTCTGCTTAAAACCCTTAGTCTCAGTTTGATTACAGTGAGTTATAGCATGGTCTGAATGCGTATGTGAATGCCAAGCATTCACAGACCGCTCCAAAAGCAGGACATGTAAAATAGCACAAAGACAAAAGAAAAATCCCACAATCACTAAAACCTGACGCAACTCCATTTTTATTTACATTTCATAAAAAAAGAAGTTGGAATGATTTTTTTCTGAGACTTTTCTGTTGTTTTCTTTGGTGGTTCTTGGTATAGCACCACCACAGGTGAGGGAGGGAAAAGGTTTTCAAAGGTTTCAAAGGGTTTGGATCGTTTACCACAGTACGGCATGAAATTGAACTAGACCAGCTGAAAATGTAATAAATGTTGCAACATTGGTCCCTAATTGAACCAAGTCTACTGGACTATTAGGTGTAAGAGCGTGGAGCCAATACATTACTCCATTTGTCACATCAGCTTCATATCACCATTCACGACTTCAGCATGTCAGTTTTCAGCATGTAGCACATTTCAAAGCAATGGTGCCCTGCTTTCTGTCCTTCAAACCATCTGACTCAAATTAATGGCAGCAAAAAAGCTTCTGAAAACCAGAGAGAACTTTGTCTTTTTTTTACTTCTTTCCAAATATGACATGCTTGACTCCAGAACTCAGTTTCTAACCCTGCCTTTTTCCTGGACAAAGAAGCTGAAGGCCCCCCCAAGTGCCCCACCGTACTTCAGTTTGTGGAACACTGCATGTACTTGAAGTAGACATCTGTTGGGCACGACAGCACAAAGGTACATTTTTACAACATTTTTACAGCTTTTGTACTCTGTTGCACAGTAAACTGTTCAGTGGGAAACAGGGTTCACATTGAGCTGTTTTGTATGTGACACCGACCTGATAAGGCTGAGAGTTCCCACAACCAGTTATGAGGATGCATAGCTGCCACAAGACATGGAGCTAAGAATCCAAGTAGCTCAGCAAACTTGCTGGAATCTATTTAGATTGTGGGAAATGAATGAATTTGTCATGAGAAATATAGGCAATTGGTACGCTCGACTATAGAATCTTAACCGTCCAGGCACAGTAATATGTGCAGATTCTCATCTCTTTTTCCTTTTCTTGACTCAGCATCTCAGTGTTCTCTCCCAGATAAATCCATTGTTGTAGCTGGCAGCCATGTACGTCATGGCTGCCAGCCATGACAATAAACATGGCTGCCAGTGACACAGGGACATTACCGTTTATCGGTAACGTCCCTTCTGACAGAGGACAGAAGTCGAATATATTCTGAGGTCTTCAGAGACGTACGGTGTGCTCAGATCCAGCTAGATAGAGCCAAACTGATAGGACAGCATTTCATCTTCCAGATGAACAATGAGCCAAAACACAGTCAACACAACCCAAGAACTTATTACAGCAAAGAAGTTCAACATTCTCAAATGACCGAGTCCATTACCTCATCTGAACCTGACTGAGAATTTGACTTGCTGAAGACTAAACTTTGGACAGAAAGGCCCACAAATAAACAGGATATCTGGCATCCTATAGGTTACATGAACATTGTTAAGTGTTTCTCTCTCAGTGATGTCATTTATGAATGTCTGCAGCATTTTTATATTTGTACAATTCTTCAAAGGTTTGCTTTTGTGTATTTTATCAACGTTTTGAAATGACCCATTAATTATTTTGCTACAAAACATTGGAGAGAAAAACCCCAGCATGTAGTTGTGCATGCGTTCTGGTTTCCAGTCATTGTCAGCAAAGGGTTTTTAAACAAAGTATAGGAAATTAACATTTTCTTTTCATTTTTTAACTTGTCCAATTACTTTGACCTAATACATTTTTAACCTACCTTCACTAGTGCAATCAGAGTGTTAGTAGTGTGTTTTTAGCCGTTAGTTGTTACCTCTTCTTGTTATGAAGAGCAGGAGAGAATGCAACAATCCTGAATGTGATTGTGTATGTCTTGGTTTAACTACAAAGTGCAGATCTAAAAGACTTGTTTATATGTCATTTAATATGGTGGGCCAAAGAAGACTGCAAGCTTTAATGACGAGAAAGATAGTCAAAAGCTAAATCCCAATAGTGTGCTTGATTTTATTAATTTATTTTCCCTTAATTGAGTAAACTACAAGAATGGCATTTTCCTTTGGGGATTCAGAAAGTGTTGTTGGATTCAGTTCATTAAAGCGCAGCAGAATATTGTGCAACCATAGCTGATTTTTGTATTTATTTTCCTGTTGAGATGTTATTTTAAAAATCAGGACATTTCTCACTTCATTATAGCAGAATAAAGCAGCCTAGGCCTTTTTAGTAATTATTTCAAGCTACAGCAGAGGAGTAATGGCACACTGAACTGCAGCTGTCCACTTTTTAAATCATGTATCTTTCTAGATCCATGGCAAGAGGATATATTCTCTGTGGACAGATTACTATTCTCATGAAATCAATATCGTTAGTCTTCTGTGGAACCAAAAAAAAAAAAAAAGAAAAGTGAGAGATGTGGTTGAGAGATTTTAATGATGTAAAACTAAAGGTGTGGGGATGCAGTGCCTGCTGGTGATGAAGGAAGAGATTATGGAGTGATATTAGAACAAGGCAGGTGGGGAGAGAGGGAGGTAATGCTAAAGAAACACAGACTAAAAAAAGAGTTCAAAGTGGCAATAGAGTTGAAAGCAGCAAGAGAGGGAAAAAAGGACTCAGAGCGTTAATGATGCATGATGAGGCAAAAGTTTCCATTGTAAAAAGAGACTTCAGAAGTTAGGGAACATCTCTGCCAGAGCAGATCAGCAAAACAATCCCAGGTTTCAATACAGGGACAGTTTAAAGCAGCAGTAGACATTTTTAATAAAAATAATGTTTGTTCGTGGTCATAGTGACCATATTTTTTTAAATGGTAAAACATACATGACAGTAAAACATAAGACAGATAATCCGGGGGGGAGAGGGGACCAAGCTCCTCTTTGTGGTCCTATTGCCATCTGCAGAAATACACCGCTCCCCCAGTCAGAATCAACCAATCAGAGCCAGGGAGAAGGTCTTAGACACTGTTCAATTCACTCTTTCTCTTCCACTAGGGGGCTCCTCACTGTTTTACATAAAGTCAAAGTGATTTGATGGCACTTTGACTCATAGTGCCATCACTTTGACTTGATGGCACTTTGAAGCAATGTCACCACTGAAGCAAGTCAATGGTGACATTGACTTGTTTCAGTGGAACTTTTATCCACTTTAATCAACATTGAAGTGAAACATTAAACTTACAGAGGAGTGAAATCTGTAAGTTTCACTCCTATCATCATCTTCCTAAAGCAACGGCCGAAATGAGTTTTGGCAAAAAAAAAAAAAAAAAACTTATTTCAGGATGGTGATGATATGCAGTTTATCACTCTGGGAAAAAATTAAGGACTCTAAGAGTTTAGAAAAAATGACAGACAAAAAAAAAAAAAATGACAGAAAATGTAAAACACTTGATCAGAACTGAGATACTGAGGTTCATTCAATGGTGACATTGACTTGCTTCAGTCAATGTCACTATTGACATTGACTGAACATTTTCCCTCTCCTAAGTGAAATTAAAGGTGCAGTATGTAACTTTATAAGAAAAATATATTTTTTTTACATATTTGTTCAAACTGTCACTATGTTGTGAAAGTATGTCATGAGAGATAATCTGAAAAATGTATTTTTTATCTACTATTGGAGTCACCTTATTAATGTCCTCTGTCAACCATATGACAACAAGCCTTCCAGTGGTGCGTCACACTTTGCTGTTTCACCCATTAGTGTGGGTAAAAATAGGTGACAGTTGACAGCGAGCCATTAGGTCTTGTACCATGGGTTCATATATATATGAAGGCTAAATGGAGGCTAAATATATAATATAGGTGTACTTGATTATCTTTTTCAAGGCAACACATCTAAGAGTCTGCATCCTTTTGACATATTATAGGAACAATATAAGGAAGAATCCCTCCACAAATCTGGGTCACACTTGGGTACAATTTCCATATCTTCATCAAGTCCATCAAGTCAAGCAACTATGAACACCATGGGAATGCCCTGCAATGAGATGACTCCTGTACCAATGAATGGCAAAAGCCCATTCAGAAAAAAAGAAGACATTCCAAAAGCAGCATAATAATCCAGATTACATGTTTCCCATACACAAATGTGTGCAAAAATGTATCTTCCACAGACAAGTCATTTGATCAGATGAAACTAAAGTTGAAGTGTTTGGCAAAAATCACCACTGTTACTTTTGGAGAAACCTCAGGAAAGCAGCAAAAATGTGAAGGATAAGACAGTATCTGATGAGAAGACATTTCACTACTGGAGGGAACTGGTGCACTTTACAAACTACAATGAATCAAAAGGAAATGGGATCAAGCAGAAATATTCTCACAAGATGGCAAGTCATCAGCTGGTAAAATAAAAACGGATCACAAACAAATCTTGCCTCAACTACTAAGTTTTAACATTGTCTTAGGATATGGTGACCAGATTTCCAAGACTAAATCTTCTAAACATTTCTCTCTCGATAAAGAAAAAACAAATTTATCAAAATAAAATGAAGAAACTGGGACAATTACAGCACAGTAGCAATATTACTACTACTACTACTACTACTTCTAATAATAATAAAAGTCATAACAAACTAAAACTGGGAATATGGGAGCAAATTATGGGGGCTCACTCGTGAGTTGAGCTGGTGGAAAAGGGGCAATGGAGTTTCCGGCCACCATAATAACAATCTATGGGAAACTTTTTTTTCCTGATTCATAAAATGCTGAAATCGGAGACTTTTCCGGGGATGGCTTCAGCCGGGGACAGGTTACCTAAAACGGGGACTGTCCCCCAGAAATCGGGGACGTCTGGTCACCCTATCTTAGGAACAACAAAGTCAGTGTTTTGGAGTGGCCACCACAAAGCCTTGACCTCAAGCCCAAATAAAATGTGTGTGCAGAGCAGAAAAATGTGTGTGGAAAAAAAAAAATCTCCAAACATGATTTGGTTACATTCATCTTTGTCAGGTGGAATGAGCAAAAACTCCAGCAAACTGTTGTGAGAAGCTTCTGGAAGGATATCCAAAATATTTTGACCCAATTGATGCACTTTGAAAGGCAATTGTACCAAATACTAAGAAAATGTCTGTAAATCTTTTAATTGGAAGAAATAAAATAAAAATGTCTGCGATGGACTGGCGATCTGACTAGGGTGATCCCGCCTCTCACCTGTTGACTGTTGAACAGAAGCACCAGCATCCACTCAACCCCACTAGGGAGACATGGGTATGATAATGGATGGAAAATAAAAATGTTGTTATTTTGGCATTCAGTACACAGAGTTAATTGCAGTAATCCTAAACTAAAAAAGTTTGGTCTGTTTTAATGTCACACTGAGAAGAAAAAAAAAAAGTTGTGTCTTTGCAGTAAAAGCAAAGACACAGAAGGCCTTTTGGAGAATGTATTCTTCAGTTGTATGTATTATTAAGTTGCATAAGAATGTACCCTTTGTATATCAGAGGTCAGTTGCAGCAGAGTTGGAGATGCTGTAGCTTGAAGAGTCTCAGTCCCTTGAACTGGAGAGTTCAGACTCACGTAGGCCACAGCACTGCTTTGAAGGACAACACTGTTATCCTGCAGGAAGGACAGAGAAAAAGGAGTCGGGAATCAAAATTCTCGAAGCAAAACATGCCGTACCAACCTCACATAGTGGCATCATAATTGTTGGGCATCAGAAGCTGCATCAATGTTTGGCTTATGTCATCAATAATTTATTACTGAATACATTATTATGAAGAACATTAAAATTATTTAGCTTAATCAGAGCGCCGACTCCAGGGTCTATGGGACCATAAGCCAAACTCAGTCTCTCATGAAGGAATGAATTCAGATTACTAGCAGAAGAAACTCACACAAGGAGTTATAACTGACACTGATTTCTAATCAAGTCTGACAATTATTAACAAAATAACCAAACTTTGCAGCTAAATTATTGTGTGAAAAAAAAAAAAAATTAATGACTAAGATGCAATCCAGCTGCAAATGAAAAGACAAAGAGAATATAGTTACTAAATAATAAAATGGGAATCAAATCAGATTGATGAACAAACTATGACAAATTGAAACTGGAATACTGAAAAATGAACTTCAAAACTAATTACCTAATTCCGCAAGAAAACAAGGGAAAAGTCTGATTTGCAGCACATAGTTTCATAAAACAGAGTAACCTCATCCCTCTGGCGAACGAGGAGGATGATCAAAAGAAAACGAGAAGTTTTCTTTTGATCACTGTCCAGACTCAGACCAGCCCACCACCTTAACCAAAGAGTCAGAAAACAATTCAGTCATGTGTTTTGGCTAACCTCAAGCTAGACAAATGAATCATGGTATGAGGTTTTATATGAACACGAAGTGGACATCTGTGCAAAGTAATCAAGGAAAAGAGAGAAGGAGGCAGAAGGCAGAGATGGAGAAGAGATAGGCAAAGAAAGGAGCCAATGAATTCTACCAGCGCTGAACTCAGCGCTGGTAGAATTCAGCGGATGCAGTCTCTCATGTCAGAGACTGCATCCAGTCTCTAACACGAGGAAGACTCAAAACGTCAAAGCAACGACATAACAGAATGTCACAGCACAACGAAACATTAAGCAAGCTTTGAAAATAAAATCGAATAACAGTAGTTGTCTTCAGCACAAGAAATGATTAGGAATTAGTTTTGTTCAGTTTGTGAATAAAGATGACTTCCTATCTAAGTTAAAGATGATTCTCTCCACTAAATTTGGACTCAATTTATCTCTAGCTGCTCAACATTTGTAAGTCCAGACTTATGTTTGATGCCATTTATTCTTGTCTTCTCTCATAAAGCTGGCACTGCAGAAAGTAAACGTTGCTCCTCGTATCTCTGACCTTTCCCCACTCATAGGACCCAATGTTCCCCAGGGCTGTGCCTCCCCATGAGCAGAACACAGTGGTACGGTCTGGCACCCATCCCTGTTTGGTCTGCTCTGTTAGCGCTGCGATAAGTTGAGTCATAATGGCTGAAGTTCCACCTCCCTGGTCGCTGTCATGACGACTGCCTACCAGAACGTGGCGATCTGAAAACAGAAAATAAATAAATAGCTTTGGTAAAATTGCATCCTTAGTAATAGGATTAGTTTTCTTTAACCTGCCTTACTGCTGGAATGTACTGTACAAATAAACTTGATTGATCATTCATAACTCCTTGATCTGTTGAAATCCAGCTGATAAGTCCTCCAACTGGCCAGACCACAGGAAAGGTTCAATGGCTTCAATATTTATGCTTAAAATATTCTATTTATAGATTCTGGTGATGTGGATGGTCTGGGGTGTGACGTTGGATGAAATTATTTAATTGCTTTATTATTAACAGGCCCAATTTTTTTCAGTAGCTCTTAAGCTCATTTTGATGACCTCCCAGCCGTATTAGAGGATATTAGAGAATATTATCAGGACAAAATAATAAACATCAATTCTCAGAGAAAACACAATAAGGTAGAAATAGAACAAAAATCATTATTCTTGCAAGTGTGCCATTTAGTTCAAAATGGTATTTTTCATCTTTTCAATCCAGCTGGTACAAATGAGGAAACATGGAGGCCAATATACAGAAGGGAGGATGAGTGTGCCGAGCCAGGGATGATATTATGTTATCCATTTTGCTGGTGTGCTCTTCTTCTTTATATTCCTGGCACTGGTAATACAAATGTTTTCTGCAATATAATTTCATATTCGGATGATACATGTATAATAACCTTCTTTGATAAGAACACATTAGGCAAAGTACCTAATGTTCTTTCATATTCTCTCTGCAGCATGTTGCTCTAATTCCTTCTGATTAAAAGTGCCATCTTTTCTAATGAACCTCAAGACGAGGTTTCATCCATTTAAAAGGACAAACTGTATATTCAGTCGCTGCCCCTCTCAGCTGAAATGGAAGCTGCCACCTGCTTAGCCAGGCCGCAGAATCATTTTCAGAAATAATAATTCAGCAAAATAAAAAAAAAACATGAAATTCCGACTCCTCTGCGACAGCAGCGCTGCCTCCAGACAGAGACACCGGTGAGCTCACACTTCGCACCACAAGGTCACTTACTGTTTGAACAACTTAATGATGCACACCTGTTGTGAACATCACTGCTGGGTTAAATATCTGCATTCACAAAAGCACACAACGATAATGTTGGAAAAATGACAGGGGGACAAGGCAACCTCTCCACAGCAGAGCCACCATCTGTTCAATATTTAAACACCATCAGGCCTCCTGGCTTTATTTTCCTCCGCTGACGATAAATGTGGAGTTGATTTTAGTAAATATGTAAAAAGCAATGAATTTATATTGCAATTCTGTTCTATTGCTGGTCTTGGCATTCGATACTTTGATCGTGTCAATGTGGAAAAAGTGCAATACAAATATTGTTATGATGGCAACTAAACGCTAAATGCTAAATATTCTTGATGCAACTATAGAAAGCATAGCTGCCTGACCTCAGCTAAGAAGAAAATGGAATGAAGGAGAAGCGACGCAGGAAACAAGTTTAATGTCACGCACTAAAAGAAGATTTTAGATTTTTAAGATCCCAACAGAAAGCTGTTTAAAACACACACCAATAGATTGCTTATGTCAGTTTTCGTCAAAGCATGCAGCTCATGCCTCTCTAGTTAGATAAGTTGTAGTTGTCACATTTTCTCAGCTGTGTTAACAGTATAATGTCAACCTCACAACTTGTTTTAGCCATCAAAACTGTTTATGTTCAAATACCCCTGTGGTCACATTCCTTACTCAATCTTTCATGCATGACTTATGATCCTTTATGTCAGATTTTTTTTTTTCCAAAGTGCTTTTGATTTTTTTATGGGTGGGGGAAAATTTGTAAAAAAAAACAAAAATTAAAAAAATTAAAATTATATATATATATATATATATAAGTGATCGGTTGTAATTTTCTCTAAAGAGAAAGTTATTTGGAAAATACACCAGTTGTGTTAGTCTTGAGGGGTTACTTGATGTTACTTGATGTCACAATGTTTTTTTTACTGCTGTATCCAGTTATCTTTTATGAGATTGCTTCCTTCCTCCTTCATGTGGCTGTTTCCTCATGGGCTGCATTACATCACCATTACCAGAGAATCCATCCTACATGATCCAAGATAACATCTTTGTAGTCCAATCCCAAACATTTGAACAAATGAAAGATTCAGACTAGTAGCGGCTGCCACCAAAGTCAAACCATCAACAAATCTTAGAGCAGTTTTCGCATTTTCCCACTTTAGTGGAGAGGATGGAAGAGAGGAGCAGCAACAGCTGCTGTTGGGAAAATAAAGCTGATGTTCTAGCCATAAATTGGTGATCATTTCACAGGATTTACTCTGTGAAACTGAATTATATCACTTCAAAGGCAGAGGAAGTTTGTAACATTCACAGATATTAAATAAATTAAACCTGTGGGACGTGTCCCAAAGGAGCACAGCCACACAGGCAAACACACCCAGCAGCAATCGTCCATAATTTGTGAAGAATCTTAATAATGTGATGCTTGATGTTTTTATTTTTGCTCCTGGACATAATCCTTTTAAGCCCCAAATTATTAGTTTCACTTCCCTTCTCTCTCAGCTGTAATCAGGCATCAGTGTCTTAAAAAGAGTCAATAGTTAACAGAAAATGTGAGCCGGGGGTGAGATTCATTTGTACATATGTGAATTACACTGGTCAGCAGCCAAGAAATTGTCAGGTTTTCAACTATGTCAGGGTCATGTTGATGTGCTGAATCCAAAGATCACAGTGGTTTTGCTCAGTCAGGTCAACTTTCTGAACTATGGAGCAACACGAGCATCGAAATGCATGACTTGTTCTCACATCTTGATCGGTTTCCTGAGAATCTGGATCTGTGATGATGAACGGGAGGAGAGATTCCATCAGGACAGGAAAGAGACAGAGACGTAATATTCAGTTTACATGTACGTACTCTTAGTGTTTATTGTCCACTTTCCAGAAATCTAAGTTTGTAACATATAATTAATACACTCTGTTAGAAAACATTTTTTTCTCCTAAAACTTTTTTTTGGATGAAAAATATTAACAGAAATAAACTGATATTGTCACAAAAATTTCTTCAGTTTAATCAGAAGGTCAGATTTCTCTAAGTCAAATTAGAATAAAAACCTGATTTGATTGAGAAAAATGCATGTAATTTTTGGATTCAGCAGTGCAAAATATTCCTAATTCAATATAAAAAAAAGAGACAAGTTCCAAAAAAATATATTTTTTTATAACCCTGTGTTATTGAATTCCTGGTAAATGCAGTGGAAATGCAGGGAGACGATGAAGCCGTCCTGGCTCCTAGAAAACGCTAGTGGAGTGAAAACCAGATCAGTGCAGCACACCACACCGCCGACTGGCTGCTTGTTTAACTCAAATCCTGGCACTAAAGCGCTGTGCAGCTTCCAGGCTAAATCCCACAAACACTAATTAGTGTGAACTTCTTCAAAGTTCAACAGGCTTTTTTTATTTTAAGGATTTTTGTGTGTGTATGTTTTCTGGGGTGTGTGTGTGTGTGTATTTTACACAGCAAAAGATGACACGCTTCATCACGAAACTGCTAGTGAATGAGTAACAGAGGAAACCAGGTTTGTTGCCCTTTGGCTGAAACAAACTGCTGAATGTTAAACAGGATCAGCTGTGATTTAATACATCCAGCGGTAAAGACTTTCTTTCTAACCAGTTCTGACCTAAAGATAAAGCTTTTGAGGCAATTTGTGCCAAATGAAGTGGTCATATTTTTCATACTTTGGTCATTTTTTTGGTTAATCTTCTCATTCAGACATTTACCATTTTGTAGAAGATTAGAAAGAACATCAGCAAGAGGTCTAAACAAATCTGTTGTCTCTCAAGTATGAGTGTTGGAAAAATAATAGCTGACAGTGCTGGTCAGAAAATTAGATGAAGCAAAATGTAACTGTTATAATAAAAAATAATTTGGTGCTGAAGTTTGAATTTAACACACATTTTTCCTCATTCTAAATGTGCCACTAAATCCCAAATTGCTCACAAGTCTGTATTTTGTGTGAATGTGAACATGAAGGGTATAGCGCGGTCCACATGACTACACACACCACACACAGTTAGTCCATTTACCATTTTTGACAGTTTTTTGAAGTTGCTGTAGGGGACCTTTACAAAATGTTTCTTTATTTGACATATTTCTTAAAACTGTCACCATGTTGTGACAGTATAAAATCTTTGTGGTCCAACTGTACAAATACATGGCTCGTTCAGAAACAACCAGTCAGGGAAGGGTTAGGCTCTAAACGTTATGCTGTGTAAAATCACAGGATGGAAGAAAACTTTACATCGGAGGATAATGTACGCCGTTACTGCCACAGCAGTTCCCATTAAACCAAAAAGCACTCTGTGATGTGTTAAAGCAATGGTCACTGATTATTTTAGAACATTATATTTTAAATAATATCTATTCAGATGGAGAACCTCATCAACAATGCATTTTCTCCTCAACGACAGCAAAACTGAGCTTTTGTTTAAAGGTACGAGGCTTTGACTGCAGGATTCACATGCATGGGAGCAAAGAGTATTTTAAGATTTATTATGATGCTGCCTGTCTTTGTGCAGCCATAAAGCACATAAAGCTGGGCAGATAGGCCTGCTGCGAGCCTGCATGAATATTCATTCTGCTCATGTTTGAGTGTAGAACATGCATATGATCAAATGCCAACAACCAGTTGAAGTGTTGCTACTTGCAGAGATTTGTGGCCCACATTATGTGTTTTAGTGGCCCATTATGTCTGCTTAATATCACACTGTAAATCAGTGAGGTAATTTTCCACTGGTGAGTGGGCAGGACAGGTAGGGTTGCACCACGGCAATGGGAGTGGAGAGGGAGGATGTGCAAGGAGAAAGGCTGTTGAGGAGAGGCAAGGACAAGATGAAAAAAAAAACCTTCGATATACCGACAATAAAAGAAAACGAAACAAAACGAGTCAGAAATCCACTTCCTGGAGCAAAAATGAAGTGTGACCAACTTTGGACTCAAATCCTGCTTTACAAGTTCAACATTATAATCTAAACACATTGAAAAGATGTTCAGATTGTGTGTGTTTTAAGCAGCTATCTGCATGGTGATGGACTGATGGAGGAGCTTTTATTTTTTTCAAACTTCCTGTAAATGTTAGCTGTGCTGCTATGCTAAAAGCTAGCTACAGCCTACTTCCACACGGTGGATGAAGTTTGGTTTCATTTTTATTAATGTCCTCTTTTCTTACCCTCACAGCTTTTAAAGGAAAAAAAGTACAATATTCTTTTCTCCCTTTCTGAACTAAGCTGCTACATCACTCACTCAAATGTAAAGGTCCTTTGTAAATTTAAGATTCCCCTTAATCTAACATGAAAAAAATGATACACTATTCCATTTTTAGAAGAAGTGACATTGCTTTCAAAGCAAAAACTGCTCAACAATGAGCTTCAAATTGGAAAAGAAATATTAGAAGCTTTTTGTTTTGCAAGGAATGTACATTTTCTGCTTCACAATAAGTGTGAAACAGCAAACATACATGGTGGTGACAAGAATTTGCCACCACCAGTCCTCCCTGTTTTTGATATTTTGTCACACTTAAATGGTTGAATTTGTCAAACAAATTTTATTTCCAGACAAGCAAATCCAAAAAGCAGTTTTCAAATAATAATAAAAAAAAACTACTCAAACCTGCTTTTTTTTTTGTTTTTTTAGCCTACATAACTTCAAGCTGAGGGTGTCACCCTTGGCAACACCTGCCATAAAGTGATAACCAAAGGATGAGGTTTTGTGAAAATGTGTTTCATGATGATGATACAAGGATTGTATTAAAAGTGTCTGTTAGCTTCCAGTTATCCTGTCTGTAGACCATTAATTAATGAAACTACCAAAGCCAAACTTTATTGACTTACAAACTGGATCTTTTTTATCAGATTCTTTCAATAAGAATGTGAAGGAAACATTCTGTCACAGACCAGGTTTAATGCTCTAGGTGTTTTGATGGCTCAGTGTAGCATAAAACTCAGTGAGTTTTAATGATTCCTGCTTTCTGATTGTTCAGCTAATTTGCTCTGTTCACATACTACAAACCTGGGTTTTTTCTTCCTTTCAGGTATCCAACAACGTTGTAAATCTTCTTGTAGGACATCTGGTTTCCAATAGTCACAGTAATCTTCTTTCGCTCTGGGATACAAACAGATCAAAAAATAAATTACAACATGTATTTATTCAGTCTTCTTGACAATGACACAGCCACTGTTTTCGATCTCAATCAGCAGCTTTAGGTTTTGTGGTAAGCCATGTCTTCTTGCTCTTCAGGAGGAAGAAAATGGCTCAGTTTGCCACTATGCCTCACTCTTCTTCACTCTCGGCTTCTCCTGCCATCAGCTCTACATTTACACAATTGCTGGCCACACTTACCTGCCAAATTTTCTGCTCTGTCTGAAATGTCTCCAGCCTGCTGCTCATTCACTCACCACCCACAGTCCCTCACCGCCCGCCTCTCACTGCAGTCCACTCAGTCATCAGACATTTTCCCTTCCTTTATCTTTCCTCTCTATTTCCTTCCATCATCATGCCCTTCTTTTGACTTTGCAATAACTGGAACTAGCTGAAAACGTCTTTTTAGCATACATTACCATATTGCAACCACACAACTCGGTGCTTATTAAGATTATACTTGATAAACTAAATCAAAGATGTTTATACATGTCAAGTCAAACAAATATGATACATGGCTTTTAAGAACTTTTTTAAAAATGTATTTTAATTAAATTTTTATCTCCTCTCCAAAAGCACCTTTATCATCTTCAAGAGGAGGGGCTGGATAAACAGTAACTTCGGATGTGACTTCCTGGTGTTTCTCTTCATTTCTTCATTACGTTTTCATAAACCTAAATGAATCCCTTTTGGTACATGTCTTCACTGCAGTAATTGTCTACAGTGAAGACATGTTCGTCATCAGCCTTCACAGTTTGTTGTCCCTTCATTAAGTTACTGTAAAAGTGGGTTGGCTCTGAATCCCCACAGAAAACAGAGGTCAGGTGGTACCGCTCCATTCCACATTCTGCAGGCACATCAGTGGTCTGATTGGGAATCACTTGGTGTATCCTGGTCGACCTTTGTAGAAAAAAAACACTAGTACATTGTTGTCAGTGAGGTAGAGATTTTCTTTAAGGTTGACCCGCATCCTGAACAGTAACGTTTGCTCCCCAAACATAGACACTTGATAAAAAGTGAAGCTATATCGGTGGGAGCTGCTGCCAGTGGAAGGACAACCAAGGGGCCGTTGCTCAGTAGCTCAAGGAAATCAGTTTCACATTTTGCGCAAGTTTGCATTGTACAACTCTATCTGCGTCACTGCCAAATGAGTCCAGTCAGACCAACAGACTCCAGCAAACATTGTATGTCAAAGTCTGACACAAAGTATGACACTTTTTTCTCCCTCAGCTCCATCAGAACTGGGGAGATATTTTTTTGAGAAAAGTGTTTGCCTGGCTTTCAGACAGTTGCGTAGATAAGACTCACACAGCATGGGATGGATGAAGCCTCTAGAAAAACCTTTTTCTGTGCGAGACGCCTCCTGGTCATACTCAGGTTCAGGACGGTAAACCTCAAAAACAACGGTAACCCTACTATTTAGAGACTTTTTTTGGGGGGGGGACAAATCAATGGCTTTGATGTCTCAACGTTTTCCTCATCTGGGAAACTTAGTAGTTGAAATACACTTAAATGTGTCAGAGATAAAACCGATGAAGGCAAAGCTTGTGCTTTGTGCTGTCAGTTCAGCAAAAGCTTTGACTATGAGGTCAGTTGCAGATAAATCTGCATTTATGCATAAAGACATTTAGATTTTTCTACAACTGTACTCTCACACTCAAGATTGTCTTGTACCGTCAACTTTGAACAAACTTCCCCAGCCGGATCAGTTTGTTTAAAGACAGTACAGTCGTCTCAGTCAGGTCAAAGTCTGTGGCCAATACAGATGTAAATATCGGATTGGTGCATCTCTAAAACAAACAAATTTTAACGTTATTTTGATTTGTGGAACTAAATTCGTTTTGTCTTAACTCGAATTTACATTTGGCTTCAAAAACTGGTGGAAAAAAATATTTTTAAGCAGTTAAGATTCAAAAACCTGAAACTGCTGCAGTTCTTGGCTGGCAAATTAATATAAAAAGGAGAAAAAAATTAACTTTCAAATGACATTCGAGCATTCTTAATTTGTTTAAGAAACTTCTATTTTCCATGGCATTTTTTAAATTAATGGTATTTAATTTCTTTGGATTATTTCCACTTGATTTTACTTGACTCAAAAAGTAAAAAAAAAAAGAAAAAGTATATGTTTTTTGCCTAAGAGTTAATGCTATGTAGGATAGGTTGTAAAAGTAGTTTTTATATTGAAACTATTTTGGAGTTAACATTTGTGACATCACAGCCTAAATGGGAAAACGAGTTGTATAAATTGTCATTACATCATTACTATAACATAAAGTTCTTCACCCCATATCCACAAACATCATTAAGCCCAGATGAGTTTGGTAGAAAGAATTGCTAAAATTATGTGACTGTGCTTTATTCAGAAATGAGAAGCACTGAAAACATCCACACACATGCATACACACGCCACCACACAACCACACACACACTGCTGGGAGATTCACGTGACTTAGCAGTCAGTGGAAGCTCTGACTGCCAGCTCTGCTGCCTTGCTGGACGGCTGTGAGCTCAAGGGGGCTGATGGCTGGATATCTGAGGGAAAATACAGACGAACCGCCAGTAAAGATGTGAAGCGGGGGCTCAAACTGTGTGTGACAGAGGTCCCCCGCCTGCAGCACCACAGCATGACAACCCACTTTCCCCAGCTCCGCTCCACTCCGCTCCTCCGACCCTCCCAGTCCGCCTGTCTGCTTGCCCTCTCGCTCCTGTTTAATGCATTATAAAAATTCACTGCTCTCTCTTATCTGAGCCACATAACCCATTTATCACTTTTGACAATGGCCACAAATGACTACAGCTAAAGAGAGGGGATGGAACATGTGGCCCTTATGCGTATTCAGTCTGCAGACATGCAGACGCAGAGAGCGGGAGAGAGATTTGTCAAATAGCGATTCCCCTTCATGATGAATGAGTTTACAGATGGGACCGTTTCTGTAGGTAAGAGGTGACTCACAGTTTTCAGAGAAGATTTAGTTATTTAAAGACACTAAAATGTGTCTGTGATTCTTGCAGAATAAATCAAACATAGTATGAAACCTGTATTCATAAAAAAAAACTTATAGCTGGCCCAGTCATCCATTTGTTTAATTTGTTCATGACATCCATATTTAACAGTGTCACAGTAAGAAAAACCTGGTGGAAACTATGATGACTTTTTGACTTCCTCTGATTCATTTTGTCCTTATGAATGAAGTTATGAAATGGTTGATCCGTTCAAAATAAGTAGACACGCCTCATTAGCTTTTTTTCTTTGTGACATTTTAACAGTTTGCTTAAAATTCGCAAACTGGACAGAAATATAACTAGTGATTTTCATAGCATCTTCTTTGTTAGCTTCAAACATTGAAGCTAACACTAACTCTAATTTGACCACTTTTTTTTAGCAAAAGGTAATCTGTTACTTTTTTTTAAAACCAACAATCAGATAATCAGATTAGTTACTTATCCATTACTATTTTTATAATTTTCCTTTAAAAAAAACGATATATATATATATATATATATATATTTGGTCTCTTGTTGTGTCGCAGTGAGTGCGTTACACAAAGTCACTTTTTCAGCATGAGAACAACACACATGGAAATGCATACCAAGTAGTCAGTAACACAACTGTAAGCAACAGCGTAAGGAGGAGAGAGATGTGTGTTTTGGAGCTGGATATACTGTTATTATTGTGAGTTTGTGTCAGCTAAAGATGACAGTGTTAAAGGATCGCTGCAGTCTGTGCTGACTACAAAGTCTCATCTAGCTTATCTCAACATGGCCATCTTCTGTGCCATGAAAGGAAAGTAGCTTTATTGGTTCAGTCTTTGAGATAATCAAAAACTGTTTACTTCACTATAGGGTGGAGATTTTCTGCAGATAAAAGATGCCTGGCCAAGTCTGGAACAGGAGAAGTTGTAGTTTTTTTTTTTTTTCCTGCTATGAAAGGTTTAGATAAAACCTTCTATTATAACAAATATCTCCTTTACAACAAGTTCATAATCTCAATGCTAAACGTTTTGAGTTTTGCTTTGATTTTTTTTTTTTTTTTTTATGCCTCCAATCTGACAGCCTCCAGAATTCTTAGAAGCTCTTTATCAAACTAAATATATTTCTCCTCATGCATCTGAAAACTAATAAGTAAAACAGACATTGTGTCTAAAATGTTGATTGAAGTACCATGGACGAAACCTTTGTTTAGTTTATTCCAAATATGAAATTTTTATTTTTGAGGAGCAGTTTTTGCGTTTTCTCAGAAAGCAATACTTTTTTCAGAATAAAATGGAACGGAAAGTTTTGATTTATTTCTTAGAGATTAACTACTGAGAGTTTCGAAGAAATTCAAATATTCTTTATTGTTATCACTAATAACAATAGGCTGTTAGGAACCCAACATTCATTTTCTTTTTCTTATTTTAGCTGTTAAAAATAAAAGCAGACTAAAGTTAAATTGAAGTGCAGAATAAATAATATTTTTCTTAATGAAAATTTTTCTCCTGCTGTACTTGCACATTTGAGAGTGAACACTTCTTGTGGCCAGCTAAAGGCAAACCTGGGCAATAGTCATGTTGTCTAAACAGCATCTTGTTATGCCACACCTGGACTGAGCAATATTTGACAGAAATATATGTGTTATGAATATAGAAAAAGGTTTGGATGTTTGACTTCAGCTCAAAAGTCTCATATTTTTAAATGTACTTTTACTGCTTTAACCATCTTTTCACTAACAGTCTACATCTCTGTTTTCTGGTTCATTTTTATCTATGTGCTGTGAGAAGTAGATGAACTTGACCCGTCCAATTGTACGCAGTCAGAGTGATGAACAGAAGAAGCAGATTCTTTTGTTTTAAATGTTCCTTTTTCTGCTTCAAGGATAAAAAAAAAAAAAATCTAAAGTAGCAAATGACCTTTTATACATTCACAGTTAGAAAATATGACCACTTAAATTTTAGAATTTATTGTATCAGGACATAATAAAAAAGATTTGTGGCCTCATGCACACGAGGGACGGTCAGACAGAATCATGGCCTTTGTCCAGTTCCTTTCAAGAATTCAATTGGCTCAGAAATAATTTACCTTGGAAATGTCTGGTCTTTTCATTCAGAGCACAAAATATATTTGAGGCAAAAATTTATACAAACCACCTTTTGGTAAGGTGGTCTGCACGGACACACAGGCAGAGTACATGACTGTTTTCAGGGAGAAAACAACAGTATCAATTATTTGGAGGAATTTCAGACGTTCACATACTGATGGTAGCATGCTGCTACACTGTAGCTGGGATTGAACCGGCAACCCACCAATCACTGGACAAACTACCACCATCAACACCATCGTTCCACAAAAATAAGACTCAGAGACTTCTTCCCTACATTGTTATAATTGGGTATTTGTGTGGCAATTTTGGGGAATGAGATTAATTTAATACAACTTGGAATAAGACTAACAAAATGTAGACAAATTGAAGCACTTTGAATTCTTTCTGGATGCTCTTTGCACTAATTTACATAGATTTCTTAAGGTGTGTGGATTCATTGGGTTGTTGCCGACATCTGGAGTGAACTTTCATTCAACTGGACCAATGGAAGACGTAGATATGCATCAGAGTTTTTTCTACTTGCTATGTATGTTTTATTGGCTCTGCCTTTTTAGTTTATGTAATGGAAAGATAAACCGACCTGGAACATTTTATATAGAACTATATGTTTTATCTAATCTATTTCTACTACCTTCGGTCCATGCAGACTAAACTGCTGTCTTATCACTGAGAAGCATTCCAGTGACATCCTCTGTCCAGTTTTTAATGTCCAGTTTTTACTGGACATTAAATGTGCACTTTTAATGCACATTTAAGAAACAGTAGTCATTGAAAGTGGGGAATTTCCACATAACAATCAATATGGGTGTAATTAAAGGGCCTGGGAGTACTTTTTATAAAGCCATTTGAAGTTGTTCTGCTTCGCTCGATTCCCCCTCTGCAGCAGTGCAGTAATTGCTGCAGAAATCTGGGACACCTTTGGCGTGAAAGAGGAAGACGAAGAGTAGAAAATAAGAACCGCATGAAACAAAGAGCTGCAGAAACCCACCAAGAACAGGTTTAGTAGTATATATGACAGGAACGTTCTTTTTTCAGCTGTCATTTACACTTGATACATTTTACGTAACAGTCTGAATGGTCTCCTTTACTGCAATTACTGATTTCAAACATTCTCCAATTAGGTCCCAATAGCCTACAGTGTGATCATGTCTGTCATTCAGCTGCTGCGGCAGGTAGAACAGGAAACTTTATTCTGCTGTGGCTACTTCTTTTGTGCCCCCTGAACTCTTTGTGTCACTCAGGTTCAGCCCGCATGCTTCTGAAAAACGTAAAAAAGAAAACCAGGACTTAAAGCCTCAAGCAGTGGTGAACATCTCATGCACCTCTGCACCAATCACAGACACATTTTTAACCCATTAAAACGTAGCTATTTCACTTAGAAAGCATAACCTTCTTGAGGAGCCGCTGGTCTTCACATTCAGCATCCTGGACACAACCAACACCTTACAGCCTGAGTAGTCAACTACACCATTGTGAAATACACATATTTTAACTAGTTCCAGGGCCACACTAAGGATGAGTCTTATTATGAAAATAAAGTCAGCATATTTTCCTAATATTACTTTATTCTGGTAATGTCAGGACTTTATTCTCATAATGACTCTCTAGTTGTATAACTTTATTGTCGTAGGTTAAGTTTTAAAAATCACTGAGCCTGGCTGTAATACTCTGTCATACTAATCTGTCTTTTATTTTCCATTAAATAAATACTGTAAAGTAGTGAGTGTACATATATTGATCAACTTCATTTATTTATCCATAATGCCTATACTCTCAGAGTGTGAAACCAAAGTCAAGTTTCTTATTTGTTGCACAAACATGGCCAAGAAAGCCGATTCTGATAATTATACAACGCTGAAGAAATTCTTCAAACCAACAAGAGCAAGCTATTCAGAGCTACTGCAATAGTCAACAGTTCAAAATATTACAGTTTCCAAGCAGAAACACTCTCATAACCATACATTTTGCTGTGTCATAATGGTATATCTAATCTCACTATTCAATCTCCAAAGTTTGAAGGGAAGTGGACAGAATCAATACAAACAAACACAAATAGCCCTGTAATCACAGAGACAGGGTGGAAACAAAGGGCCTATACAAAGTTTTTACCCCACCGGTTGTTTTTCTCTTTTCATTGCTTTTATAAATCAAACATGATCAACATATTTTGACAAAAACAACAACAACAACAACAAAAAGACCCCTTTAATATTTAACGTCAAAATGTTTCTGCAAAATAATGAAAATGAAAAATATGTAACAAAAAATAATAATTGTATAACAAATCACACCCTTTAAATGGACTGACGTAATTCAACAGAGGTCCAACCAACTGGTGCCAGTAGTTTTACAATGATTAGAGTGGAGATTATTGAATAAATACATAAAAACTTTAACAAATCCCCAAGAACCAAAGTGGGACTCTAAAATGAAAACTGGACTCAGTAAAGAAAACGACTGCTATAGTCCATTAGGTATTTTTCTGTATTTGAGTACAGTGTGGTATTTAAAATATTACCAGAAAACAATTCAAGAAAAGGCCAAAGCTCTTAGGTCCTTCTCAACAGAACCTGGAATGTCATAACTTTCCCTTTCAGATTGACAGTTCATGACATTCATCTACTATAGTTCATGTAGCAGATGAATGTTCAATTTTTTTCAATACAGAAAAAAAAAAAAAAATATATATATATATATATATATATATATATATATTTCCAAGTGGCTTTGACATTTCAGCAATCAGCTCCAACTGGCTCCGTTAAGCAGCTGCCCAAGCAAGATGAGAGTTAAATTATTCATGCTCACAAAGCAGGAGCAGGAAATCATTTCACACCAGCCATTTCCACAGATCATCAGGTAATTTAATAATATAGGTTTAAAATCAAGGTGGAGGTCAATGTGGGGACAGGAGGACTGACAATGTCCAAACACAAGCTCCACCTGACTGCAGTCACACAGTTCTACTATGACCAGATTTAGTCATAATGTTCATGTCTTTACTCTCACAACTAGGCCCTTCATTAAAACATGACTGTATCAAAGAAATACCCTTTTTCCTATTCTGAAAACAAACAAAAATATTACTATGTACACACAGTAATACTAGTTTATTAAAAGTGGATAAACTAATGTATAAATACCTCAGTTATGATGAATGACTTGCAAATAAAATAACAGGTTTTGGTGTTTGAATGTTTTCAGTCAGCACACTGTCCAATGGAAAAGGCAATTTAGTTCTTCCATGGCCAGCTTCAGTGGATGGTTCCATGTTCATGTCTCCAGCCCTGCTGCTTCTCGCTCCTGTTGGAGCAGGAAGCGGGAAGCAGGAAATGGGAAGCCTCTCTGGGGTCAGGAGAGTTTCTGTAGGTTACTCTTTCTTGCAGAGCAGACATCTTTGCAGTCAGCCTTCAATGTTTTACTGTTCTTGTCAGGTTACCCCTATAAATATTTCTTCTGGACACGGCTGGCCGGGTGTTTAAAATTTTGTGCTGCTGGACAGTGAACCTCAATTCTGTTTAAAGTTTTCTGCAGCCTCTAACAGGTTTTCCTCCAGGATTGCTCCATGTTTAGCTCCATCAACTTGGTCTGCCTTTCCTGACCCTTGCAAATGAAGGCATCCTTACAGCATGATACTGCCACCACCGTGTTAGCAGGGTTTGTGTGGTCAGGATGAAGTGATACGTCATGTTTTCATCACACATTATTTTAAGGGAATAAGTTAAATTTGAATCTGATTAAATTTCAAGTACAGTGATGTTTGTGGCTCCGATGTTATGAAAAGTGGAAAACACAGTAAGAGGACTTTTGTGAGGCATGGTGCATATGAACAGAAAGCAGAGCAACAACAGGAACAAGAATCCTGAGGCTGACCAAGTCATCTCGCTGCTCTCCAAAGAGCAATTAAACAAGGGCCAGCCAATGCAGCCACCTTTAATTGAACTAGAATTAAAAAAGGAAAAAAACAAAGTGTAAAAAGAGTCTTGGCAAGCAGATGGAAACAAATGGTAGTGGGATCCCAGGTGTGCTCATGGGTGCAGCTAATCGTTTGAAAACAGAACACATCTCTCTCTCTCTTAGGCTTCATCTTCCACTCAGTCTTTGTCCCTCCTAATTCATCTCCCAGTTTCATTCATTTGATGTTGTGGAAGGAGCCGACCCAGCAGGTTCATTCAGTGTGGGTTGGAGTCGGTCCGCATTGTAATCACATTTGCGATACTTCAAACTGTTCAGTCCATAACCAGTAGAAACATTGTTAGAATAGGCATAACATCCAACATCAGAACACTGGACATCAGCTGTCCTTTCAGACCAGAGACACTGACTTGTTTGCAACAGAAAACTACACAGAGTGCAGCAAACACATGAAACAGCTTCTGCACTATAAGATCAATACTTTTGTCAATATTGAATGTGTCACTTATTTGCCGAGTGACTCCTTCAAGATGACACTGAAACACAACAGTGACAAACAACTGTGCACGAGTGTGTGTGTAGCTAATATCTGAGCACCAGAGGAGAAGGACAGCATCCTGTTTTCCAGCCACTGGCCAGCTGCTTGGATTTATTGGGGAATAAATGAAAATGGATGGAGTGTGATGGAGTGTACACACAAGAAATGAGGGAACATGCTGTCAATGGGAGATGATGGTGGACAAATGCCTGAGTGGAAGATAGAGGGATGGATCAGAGGAGCAGTGGAGTTGACTGTGTTATTGATACTGATAAGTTTTTTTTTTTTTTTCTTAAACTCCTGTGGAAATCTGCCAACATAGAGAAGAGGGGACTTCTCTCAAAACATTAAACAGAATCTTAACCTACACTATTACAAATGAAATGATAGTTTTATATATTTTTGCCAAGTTGCAGCAGTTTTATTTTATTATTTAAAGCTGGGACATCAGTTGAGATGCACAAAAGTCTTTATGTTGCACATGAGCCTTGAAGGTTGATCCTAATTTTCAGTATATAGAAAAAACTGGATTTATATTTGAAACGAGGAGAACAGCCAACAGTTACAGAAAAGATGCTAGCATCTACTGACATGTAATCTATAGGCACCTTGTGACCAGGGTACCTAAGACCGACATGCCCAATGGACTCAACCCAAAGTCCTGTCTATGGCCCAAATTAGAGCGACTTCCCTAATTCATTATCCTGCAGCTGCACTCAGAGCTGACCAAAGCAATTTCCATCTGCCAGCCGTGCTCTAAATAAATATGTGAACTCACCAAGCACGCCTATAACAAGCTGTAGCTGAGTACAACACCTGATCTGAGACTTCATTTGCAGTAATAATTGGAGCACTCTCATTAAAACTTTCAATATGCCAATTGTGGGGAAAAAAACAACAAAAAAACAGAACTGAAAAATATTCTTCATTCTTTCTTCAAGCTTCAACATTTCCAACTTCAAATGTTGAAATTTGTACCGGGGTCAGTTCTCAGATATGAATTTTTGAGCAGCTGAAAGCGACTCTTAGTTTGGAAGATTTGGACTAACATTTCCAAACAAGCTGGTAATCTAAAAAGGTCACAGTTTGAACTGTTTTAATGTTTGGACTGAATCATCACATTTTTTTTCCCCCAAAGGTCACATCATATAAATATAAAAGAGTATTATGTAAAGTACTAAATCATCTAAACCAGATGGGGTCAAATTCAACTTTGCATTTCCTTTAATTCATTCAAACTAAAGGTAACATAATCCATGCATATAAACTAATATCACTATTGATCTGATAGTATAAGTACAACAACTATAAGTTGTTGTTGAAATCACACAACTTATAGAATAATATGATTTGTGTTTTACAAACGGATAGCAAAGCTGGTCAGCCCTCTGATGAGGCCCAATGAGAGACAAAGTTAAACATTTCTACAGTTAAAACAATTCCATCGGTAGCTCTGCAAATTATTTTTTGTGCTTACCTGTGTTGGGAGGCATGGATAAAAGAGTGCAGGCATCTGCTCCCTGTCCCACTGATGGCGATGACAATAAAGTCTTGGCAAGGAAGGCGGAGATGGGCTGAACCAGCAGGGATGTGAGACTCCCTCCAGACCCAGCTAGCACAAAAACAAAACAAAGGACAAAAAAAAAAAAAAAAAAAAAAAGACAAGTAAAGACTCTCTTTTGGATCTTCCTACAAACCAACAAAATGACAATTTATGTTGTGTAGTTTATAAATCGTACTAGATTAAGATTCTTACTCTGCTTTGTGATATAGTAAATGTTTTAAAATCATTGACAAGATGGCATTTGACGCTGTTCAATAAAATTAAATATACTCCGTCCTTCTTGATTTTAACATTTTTTTTAAAAAGTACAATTGATGCCTTAGGTCTTTTTTATACAAATTAAATAAATACTGAACAAGAAGCATAGTATAATATATATCATATTATCATCTATATCTATATATATATATTAATATATCTATAGATAAATACTATGATATATATACATATAGTATATATATATATATATATCTATATATATATATATCTATATCTATAATATAGTATATATATCTATATAATATATATATCTATATATATATTATGATATATATATCTATATAATATATATATATATATATCTATATATATATATATATATATATATATATATATATAATATATATATATATATATATATATATATATATATATATATATATATAATAAATGCATAACGTTTTTCAAATTACAACAGGACCAAGACAAAATGGCGATACATGCTCAAAAATAATATGTAACATTTCTCCAACTATTCATCAGCTCAACAAATGGTGATGGTCACAGTTTTTTCCCCAAGGAATCTGAGTAAATGAGTTACTACTCATCTCTATAACTGCAACACAGTTCACCAAAAACTAATCAAAAACCATTCTATCACATGTGATGAAGTAAGCTGTTCTAACCACTGCACAAACAAGTTCAATAAGAATTTTCAATCAGACAGTTTCAAAAGCACATGACGTGTTCACCCTCAGACTAATTTAACATTTTTATAAAATCTAGCTTGCATAAAATATCATTATAAACAATACATATGTTGGTTACATATGACCTTTACTGGCTCCAATCTGTAGAGAAGTTTATCTCTGAAAAAAAAAAAAATGTGTATGCAAATTCACAGAAATGTCTTAAATAGTGTTTTGTTCTATTTTCTTGCCAATTGCCAGATAATCTACAATCAGTAATAGCTCAGTAAAACAGGTTCAGTGTTGCCAAATATCTAATTTCTTCAGCAAGTTTTTCTATGTGTACTCATGTATATTATTATGCATCACATTATATCCCAGCTGCCCTTGGAGTTGATACAAATTTTCTTTTACGTTTGTTAAGAATCAATGTTCTAACCTTAGCAGAGAGGAGAAGTTCACCATCCAATAGAAAATCCCTCGGGGACTGTTTGAACCAAATTTATGGTGGATGACTTTCTGCCACACTACTAGAAAGTGTCACTGCAGCACTCTAGCCCACAAGATGATTAATAATCCATGAACCACATGGGAGACATGACAAGAGGGTGTACAGGGATGGGAGAAGGCAAAGGGGTGAGAGACTGAGAAAGGAAAGGCAGCCAGAAGTAAAAATGACAGCGCAAGTCTGGAGACATTTGGAGAAGATTGGAGAGAAAGAAGTCCTGGAGGAGAAGAGATGAGAGTATGGAGGGGAGGGGAGCAGATAAGACAAGGGGTGAATAGCAGATGAAGTGGCAAGAGAGGAAAAACTTTAGAGAAGATGAGCGGAGAGGAAACTGAAGAGATGAGAAGACTTCGAGCGAAGAAGAGGTCGTGCTGAGGCAAACAGAAAGGATATGTGCAGAAGGGCTTGGAAAGACACTCAAGAAGAGTGCAAATGAGAACTGGACCAGGTTCAATAAGTAACCGTTTGAAATTGACCATTACTTGCTTTAGATCAAAGCCTAAAATATGAATGCAACAATTCAATCATAGAAAAATCTATTGTTAGTTTCTTTATGTCAAATAAATAAACAATTTAGTTACTTATTATTTAAATATTTAGTAATTATTTCACGTCTGGTCGGAGTCATGCAGAACTGATCTAATTGTTTCCATAGCAATGGAGTTTGCTTAGGGGAAGTTTGCTTTGAAAAAGAGACAGTAGGCTGTGAAACCACAAATACTAATTTGGTAGTGACGTCACAAGACTTTGGGAACAATTGTTCCCTTGTTCCCAAAAACAAAACTGACCCAGCTGGAAAAAAAACAGAAGAGAGTTCCTGTACATTTTCAGATTGAAAAATAGGTGGGTGAATGCCAAACACTTTTCCCCAAAGGAGATCTCCCTACTTGTGACAGAAATGAGAGAGAAAAAAAAAACTGACACCAGACTTGGGAAGACAATTTGCAATAGCACAAGGCTGCATTAGTCTGGTTTGAGGTGATTCCTCTGAAACCTGTTGGAGAAAAACTATTCCAACTTCAGAACAACTGCTTTTAACTTAAAAGTGCACTGTGGTTCCTCCTATCAATATGAAAGTCAGGGTGAGAAGGCGCCATGTCAGGAAAATGAAGAGGAAGCTGCCTACTGATTATCCCTCTGTCTGGACACAGGATCAACATAAAAAAATAAAAGCCAGAATGAATAGTTATATGCCAGACATAGAAAACTGGGATGCACTCCATGCCATGATGTTCAGAATTTAGGTTTCATCGCATCTTGTGTTGTTGGTATTGCCAGCGGGTAGGTTGAGGAAAATATATTAACCAAACATTCGTGATTTTAGACTGAGTCAAGAAGCCGAAGTGCCCAGAGAGAAACCTGCAAATAGGAAACCTGTAAAATCTCTTTACCCTGTATCTCTTAAATTGTCTTGTCTTTGGTCATAAATTCTTGTAAAAGTATAATATATGGGAGAGCCTTTAGTTTAGTCATCTCTAACAGTCTTGGTGAGCCATTGGGTACCAATGAATATATAACTGATAAAAATCCAGTCTGACAAAACAAATGTTCTTATGCTCATGTAAAAACATAAAAGAGCGTGTTCCAATCCTTATTTCTTTTCTCACAATCTTTGAAGCATTTTCTTATAATGCTTCTCATTTTTCTCCTGGAATTAACCGCTCTACAGCCCTTCTCCTCTTTTCTCCATCCTCTGAATGTTCAGTAAAGCGAGAACTCAACAAATCAATAGTTAGGCAGCATCTACGCTCTGTAAATCAGCCTTTCCATTACTGGACACTGATATTGACTGATACCTGGATTGACAGACTGGCTCTAAAGTGCAATTTTTCCTTGTGTGTAGGTGGGTGTGTGTATATGTGCAAGGCTCTGACATCTTGACATATTCACAGAGGCAAGACATCTGCTGTTACAATGATGTAGAGGGGAGGCAGAAATCAGCCAACTACTTAGATGAAAAACTGTCAAGAAGCCTTTGAGGAACTGAAAGTAACCGCTAGCTTTCCCCAACTGATGTCTTTGTATCATTGGCAGTGTTCCGGCTTATGTTTTGTTTTTGCCTCAAGGAAAAACAACTGACATCATTCTAATAATTTATGTCTAAATCTAACAAAAAGGAGGAAGCTACTATGAGGACACGGGGTGGCAACTGTAAAAGCTTTCATTATACAGTCAAGCTATTGGAGCCTTATTATGTGATGTAGAACATTGAAATTGATGTTGCTATGTTTCCTCTTTATATTTAAAATCAAATGTATTTTTGTTTCACTACTTTAAGCATAACAACATAAGGCTGGAAGATTTTTAATAATAGACACTGTTCTTTTCAGGAGGTCAAATATGTGATAAAACTTTAAAAACATAAGCATCTTTTGAAAGGTTTGATCACATGTAGTCTGTACAAGACTTGAAATTTCTTAAGCACAATAATGTCAATCCCATGGCGATTTTATTTCACATAATTACTGTTTTTCAAAATACTGAATTCTAAGAGATTTTTATTTTGTGTAAACAAAATAATTAAACAAAATGATTTTCTTGAAAAATGAAAATGGATTAAGAAGCATAAAATGAGCTTTTGTTGTCATTGGAATGACATTAAATGTGACAAATATGAACTAAGCAGCATTTACAGGAACATATGTCCAGCCACCTGGCCAAAAGACACAGCTGATACAGCAGCTGTGGCTAAGAAGACAAAGTGTTCATGGACCAATTGGAAGGCCAGTAGTTCAATCCCTGGCATCTCCACATCATTTATCAAAGTGACCTTGTGGAAGACACAGAACCCCACATTACCCCTGCACTATGGTTGGGTTGGTGCATAAAGGACGTAATAATAACAAAAAGCTTTGACTTGATACAACATGTGTCAATAGTTATTAGATGAGGTTTTTTGGTCATGTGTTTGGGGGATGAGGAAGGAGTGAGTCAATTACAAAGAATCAAAGCACAACTGAAGTAATCCTTACAGTTTTTCATCATCTGGATAAACGTAGGGATCAACACCAGGATCTCGTCATGGTCTTCAGCTACAACTCCAAAACCTTTGACAAGTAAAATGAGATCTTCTGTGGCATGTCGCCGTACAGATTGATGATCAAACAGCACAAATAACTATTCTGTGATTTTAATTACCACAACTACAGCAGTCGTGGAGCTAAGACTTTTCTGTTACACTAACCTGGAAAAGTTATTTTATTTGATCACTTAGAAATCAGCAATGAAGAGTCGAGGGAATGTTTGGCTGTTGGAAGCCTTTCCTGTGGCTCTGACATTAACTCCAACAGTAGCTGCATTTCCATTGACCATATAACTACACAATTTGACATTTCTAAAATAAATTTGCTTAATGTAAATACACTAATTTTGAAAAACATGTTTTTGATGCAAAGTTTTGGCTCTAGGCTCATGTGGGTTTTTGGTTTATTTTGAAAAACTGCAATGGAAACAGTTTTTTGGCACTACATGAGTCAGATGTTTTAGAAATACTGTTCTATCTGTTGATCTTCATTTATTCTGGTGAGAACCATTTTTCTATTCTCACATTATAATTGTTCAGTTTTAATTCAGCTTACATGACATTCATGCAATGGTACGACGCATAGCAAAAGGCCTGCTTTCAATATGAGATCAGGTTCATTAAGTAATGAAGTCCAACAATGATGTCTAAAAAATCTAAAAGAAAATCCTAATGTCATACACAGTTGACAAAGTTGTGCAGAATTCTAGAGAAAACTTGAATAAAACAGAGGATAAAGAAACAAAAAATTGACATGAAACTAATGCAATCCTTGAAAGCATCTCAATGATCAAAGCAAAAGAAAAACGCATTACAGCTAATAAGCTCAGCAGGAGCCACGTCACCACATCATACACACACACACGCACACACACACACAGAGAGACAAAAAAGACCCGATCTGGAAAAAAAACTCCCTTCATTCCCACAGCCTTCTCCTTACAGCCTGATAAAGTCAATGCAAAAATTCATGTTTTAGGGTTGTTGTTTTTTTTAGTAAATTAATGTACTGTGGTTTGTTCAGTGGTGACCTTGAAAGGTTTCAGAGGGGATTGTTTTTAGTTATTTCCAGATTGTTTACATTATGGTAGCTCAATGTTTGATGATCTGAAACATGTCAGTGTGACAAAAACAAAATTTGCAACTCAGTGCCATGAAAAGCCCTTCTCACCAGGGACAGGCATGAGCAAATAAAAGGCCACATTCCAAATTATATAGAAATTGTTAAAACTAAAATGCATGATGCAAATATTTTGAGCTAAAATTCTAATAACATTATGCATGCCTGTAAATAGGTATTATTTACAGGCATGCATAATATATATATATATATATATATATATATATATATATATATATATATATATATATATATATATATATAAGAATGCAGAGCCAACAGGTGATGCTTTGTGGGTTTTCATCACTGTTGTTATAAAAGACTGGCTGTGGTTTGATCTCCCCAAACCAATCAAATGGTGGATCCAAAGAATAAGTAATCCTTCTCTAATGATGATGGTGTTTTAATGAAAGTTTAATGACACCCTTAATACCCTGGTGTACTAACTGTCACCGTGTGCCAAAAACTAAGAAAGATGAAGGGACAACAAAGACTAAGAGAGGGGCCGAGGCTGTGGTTAAGAGACAAGACTATTAACTCTTCTGCTCGGGATCCTGAAGGGTAACTACTACATGGTGTCTTCATTCTACAAGTGAATGTAACTCTTGGTTTACATTCAGACAGTCCACTTCTCATCCAGAGTTTGTCTCTTTGCAGACCAGACAGCAGGCCAAAGGTACATCTAAATCAGTATTTGTTACAACAGAAGTACAACTGAAACCAGAAGTTTAAATACTCCAAAAAAAAAGACACACCATTTTCCTGTCTGAGGTCAAATCAATAAAATCTGCTCTTGTTTAGCTGACTTAAGATTTACCAAAAGAGAAATGCCATGATACTGAGCGAGAGAACGGCTTGGTATTTGTGTGTAATTTTCTTATTATTCTTGTGTAACATTTCAATGTTATAAACAACTGAATACAAGGTTTTCATCATAGCTATGATCAACCAAATTATGAGAAAATATTGCAATATTTCACACTGTAATGAATCTATATGTACACTTTCCGAAGTTAGTGCCAAAAATATTCAACTTTTTCATTATATTCAAATACTTTTGAGCTGCACTTATAGCTTGATAGAAAAGCAAATAAATGTCTTCATGAAAATATGATGTCCTCATGTCTGCACATGCCTGCAGTTGTTTTGTCTGCCGTACAGTTGTTTTCGTCTGGCTCTGTTGAGGCTTTGTGACATTGCCCCTCATCCATAACACAACAGTAGAGGAAACATCTACACCTCACCAGTCCTCTGCTGTACGTGACTGTATGAGGCAACAATCTGATGCTGGAAAATCTTTGTCCCTTAGAGGCAAAGTGATACCAGTGGCAGTTCGTCTAGTTTATTAGTGAAAGACCTGCATTAGATCAGCAGTTTAAGTTTAAGTTTAAGTTTTATAATAACTGAGGATAACAGTTACTTGATGGTACTATAAAACGGCCTGGAAAATACATAATACTGCCCCTTTAACGCTGCTACCATCATCTTTGAGGGTGGTGTTCAGAGGTAATTTGAGCTCCACAGTTTTTTCATGCAAGACAAGATAATCGGCTTTAGTCTCATGTAAATGTTTGAATGTTTGCTGTGACCAACAGGAAGGCTGTCTTCTTGCCACTGATCAGTAAAGTTCAGACCTCTGGAGTACATTCCTAATACTGGCCCTGTCAGCATATTCTTCCACCTGAAAGCTGAGCAGAAGAAAAGCAACAACAATCTGATGACATTGATGCACTGTAAACCGGGCCTCTACAGACCCAAGATAGGAAATACCTAATAACACCTCACAATATGCTTGTGTTATTGCATAAAATACCAGTGGGAGCCGTGGCAAATACTAGCTTCGCATATTCTTTATGGACATTGTGTTTTAGCCCTGACATATCGGTCCACTTTATCGGTTTGCTTTATGACACCGCATGACGTGATCATGGGCAGCAAGGGAGAACTCTGTTGCTTAAACAGAGAAGAAAAGTGTTGCTGGTGGCACTGAGTCTGGTTTTATGCTAACAGAAAAAACATCAGACCACCATCTGCAATCAGTTATCAATCCAATTAGTAATGGCTGAAAATGAACAAAAACTGCTGTTTAAATGAGATTTTCAAAGAGGGAAAAACCGATTTCAATTGTTAGTCTAAGAGCACGTTGCCCATCTAAGTACATACCGAGAATAAAATGAAACAAGAACCATTATTCCCATTTACATGGGGAAAGATAAAAGGTATGTGGCCAGTCAGAAGTCATCAGATATACTCAGGATGTTTTATTCAGGACACAGAGATGTTAATAAGGAGGTTAAGGCCCAGAATTACTTTTTCTTACCAGGAAATGAAGCAGAAGCACAACGACACGAGGGTCAACCGCAGCTGAATACGCAGCCACACAGTAAATTTGTACACACACAGGTCATACCACTTGGCGTTTCTTCCACTTGACAAAATGAGTGGCTTTGCCAGATCTCAGCAGCTTGCTCTGCAGTGTGCACACATGAGAACATAATGAGATTAGAACTGAATCAGCCTGTAGCCACTTTCCCTCTGATATGGGAACACAGCCACTTGTAGAATTATTCATTCCTGTTAAGTTCCATTATATTTTGTCATTTGACAACCACATGCTTCAATTTCTAGTTATATTGAGATTCCATGGAATACAACAACAGTAAATGAAACTACAGTAAATATACAGTGAAATATGAATTTATAATCTGTTGTTGCCTTATTGAAACCTGTTGAGTCGTGGATCTCTGTAGTTGTTCCAGAGTTGCCATTTACCTCTTGGTGGTTGGGCCATAAGACACCAACAAAACAAAACATGGTGGTTATAAAACTATGTAAAAAGGTGTGGGTGTACATCCAAGGAAGTTTAACTTGATGACTCAGATCTTGTTGAGGTTATTGGGGTCCAAAATGGTGAAAATAATAAATAGTTCAAATGTTAGCTAACACACATGTATTTGTGTCTCTCTGTTGCAAATACACATTTGTATGGTGAGAGATTCTTCAGCAGTGACCTTGTTCTTCATTCAGAGGAGAAAACTTGATTGAAAAGCAGCTACAACAAAGAATGAACGCTTCATATGCTTCAAAGACAAGACAGAATGCAGGTGAATAACTGGAGAGGAGAGAAAATGCCTTTGACCTCTGACACTGCTGTCGGTAATCTTCTTCTTCCTTATTTTATTTGCTTTCTGGAATGGAGGAAAGCTTGAATGGTCGTGGTCACAACAAGTCCTTATGAGGTAAATCCTGTCTGCATATGGCCAGATTCAGGTTACAGTTTCACACACAGGGAGCTGCAGGAAACAAAGGCCAGAAAGGATGGCACCAATCTATTACACACAGAATGCAGCTTAATAGAAGATGGGAACATGGAAATGGAGAACAATTGATTTCATTTGCCCTTATTTAATCTAAACTATGTTTCTGACCAGATGTCAAAACATGTTAGGGAATGAAATGGTTCACCATAAGCTGATTCTAGAAATCTAGAAACTTCATTCTGGTTGTACAGATGTTTCTTCTCTAGTTACAGAATTTGCATCAGTTATTTTCACCATCAAGCATTCCATCTGACAAAAAAAGTTATGCGATACAAAAGCAGTGGCGACTGGCCAGGAGACATAAAATCTAACATCTGCATGTTTTCACCAATCTGTCTGGTAACGACACAGAGGCTAATGCCAATTTTTTATGATCTTATTCTAATTACCATAACCTGCATATAGTTTTTTTGTGTCTGTACAATTACATGATTTCCACAAATTTAATTAGATTAAACAGCTGCTACTCAAGTACATCTTGAGGCAGAGCTGCTTTTAGACCAATCAGCCGATCAGAGCGTCTTTTTCACATGGCAGAATGTAGGAAAGATTATAGGAATGCAAAACTGTTGACTTTAATGAGGCAGTTTCAAATGATCTTTTTTGCCTATTAAACAGATTATTACAGATGTTCTGTGTTACCAAGTATCAATTGTAAGTTTGAGCACTAAATGAAAAACATAAAATAAAATTTCTATTTTAGTTTCAGTTTGTTTCTCATTGCCTGACTAATTTGCCCATTTTAACAAATTAATCACTTACGACTGAAACTACTAAGATATTAGAGATTTATTTTCCTTTGATGTTATTTTTCCATATGCTCTTGTTTCCTATGTATTCCCACACAACATATTTTTCATATTACTTTACTGTATAAGAATAAAAAAATAAATAAAAAACTCAGCAGAGACAACATAATTAAATGTCAGGTTAAGTAAATCTCATTTTTCTGTGCCTACATTTGATATTTTACCTGCTGAGGCAAAGTCCCTGCAGGCAGAGCATCTATTCTTAGTTCTCTCCTGGGCACAGCGACGCAGTGAGGCACAGATGTCGAAATTCCCCACTGGACTTGAAAATGCATTGAGATAACATCCAAAAGCCGTCATCTGGCTGACAACAATGTTGCTTATGTGTGTACAATTAGCCAGACATGCTCCCAATAAGCTACTTTTTCGATCTATTAACATGAAAATGAACAGAGCTGAAGCCAGGGTGTGTAAATAGCATTGCTACCATTACTTCAAATGGGTGGAAGAGTGAGACAGAGTGCAGAGATCAATTCGCAAAGTGGAGTTAAGCTACAGTATTGCTGATAGCTTTGATACATGACTCAATTTGACTAACAGTGAGTGAAAGATAACAGGGAATGAGTTGGGAAATGTGTATTTTGGTATTGCTGGAAATGGAGTAAAGGTCTTTATTACCATTGGTTTCTTGTCTTCAGGTCTGTGGTGCATATTTCTCTTCACATTGCTCCCTTTTGCCATGCACTGTAATAGAGTGTGTGACAATACAAACACCTCATTCTGTCATTGTCACTGTGCTAACAGGCTCATTGGACTGCCTTGTTATCCAACTCAAACAGCCCGACTCAAAGAAACCACAGCGCATTTCCATAATGTTATTGACTGAGTGCCGAGACTCGACACTGCTTGGAATGTGCACACTTATCGTGGTATTTGCATGTCTATTACCTCGGAAAACTGCGGTTCTTGACAGAAGTCAAGGAGAGCCAATTTGAAGCTCTGTTGCACAGCAGCCTCCTCCAAACCACCTACACGTAAATTTTAACACACAAGAATCCAGGCAAGACGTGAAAAGCAAAGGGTTTCTGGGTTAAGGAAGTAGAATAAAGTATCGTAATGAAGGCCAACTGTGTCTTTTTAGTGGGTTAAATACACTCTTGAAATGCATGATGGATCAGCTGTGAAATAGGCTGGAAAGCAAAGTTCAGTAAAGCTGGCATGACTGCAATTTCAAACAGGAAGTACCTGACTATCTTTCCGACTGGATGTCAGGTGCCAGCAAACGTGTTCGGTTTGTGGGATTGCATATGACACAGGCGGCAGGTTTAGCAGCTGTGATAGCATTAGAGGATTATGTGAGCAGTATAAGGCGCCTCATTGAGTGTAAGGCTGCACGATCTGTGCCTTTAAAACCCGACTAAGGCTTTTTATCATGCCTTAATCAAGCTTGATTATAATAAGGTTATAAATAAGGGGCATACTTATTACCTATGTGTCTTCATTGGCCTCTCACTCTTTGATTTGACCAATTGAGTACACTGACCCAACTAGAGGTCAAAAACACTTTAACCTTTAACTATCAATCGTCACAGAGTCAAACTGACTATGAGCTTTTTTAACTCTCTGTAAGGCTCTGAAGTTGAGACACCCACTGGTCAAACATTATGACTTTTCCTAAAATGACTCACACCACTTAGCATCATTTGTAGCACAATCGATTACCTATGTTAACTTCAGTTACAAAAATGCTGTATATATCAAATATGGCATAAAGTTGACATCATAATTTAATGCCTTGAAATTGGAATTCTCTCTCAAAGAAACTCTGAGTCTCCCCCTTCAGGAAGTCATCACAACATGGCTCCAGGTGTTTGCTGATTGCTATGGGCTAGTCTGGAGGATCTGGAGGGGAAGTCACAGGGAGGGCCTCTCTGTGAGACGGGAGCTCAGAAGCATGGAAAATGCATCTCAGAGCTGTTAATATTTCATGCTTTTATTTTGGTAACATTCTGTGGAACAGATTTATAATAACAGAACAACAGAACTACCAGAGAAGGTTAACTGCAAAGAAAGAAAATGTTAATAGCAAGAAAAATGCATAAAAGGCGACTTATATTTAAGCTTCAGTCAATAAGGGAACAAGAAACGGAACTGAAGTTACATTTTTTTAATTTTGCGACTGCTTAATTAATGATTCATTTAAAAAATTGTATCAATGTAATAAGCTGTGCTTCACTAACACTAAAACAATTGCCATTTTTTTTCTCTTGTTTAGCTCTTGTTTACCAAATGAGGCCAAACATAGCTCTTCATACCTTTTTAATCTTTAGTTTTCCCAGAAACATCTGCCATAACTTGTTTGGAGCATTTCTCTGGACATTTTTATTTACTTGACCAGTAAAAACTTCAAATCAAAGAATTATTTTTGAAGTCTAATGTCAAATAATACGACATCAAACATTAATGAATTGAGTTTATGTGTTTTGATAGATGCCTGACGTCCTATGAAACATTATTTTATACAGCATGGCTGTCATTTTATAAAATATATTTTTAAATAATCTACAAAATTCTTATTTCATTGTCTGTCCAGTAATTTATAAAAGCTGCATCTTGAAAGATTAACTTAGAACAGAACAGAAATAGGAGTTAATGTTTCACAGACGACATCCACATAAAAAATTCCAAAAGTGTCAAAAAAAAAAAAAAAATCAATGATTTTATTGTTTGGTATCTTGTTATAAGACCGAAGGAAATTTATGTGCAGCCATACATTTAAAAAAGTATTTGGAGAAATGACACTAGACTACTTAGTTGTGACCCAACTGTCAGTTATTTGTGACAAATCAAGCCAAGCCCATCTCCTACACTGAGAAACAATTTACTTTTTTTTAAATAAAAGAGATTGGACATAACGATCTGGAAAAGGTATTCCTGAAGACAGGAGTTCTGAAACTGAAGAGGGTGAATATTGGGTCGAGGATCAGGAGATTCAGCGTCACTGTAACTCAGAACATTAGGATGAATGCAGCTACGCAGGACAAAAACAAGGAATAACTGCAGAGAAGATAGGCCATAAAATACTAAAGTGGTAGAGATCACACTATTTGTATGTCTTCCCTAATATCTGCCTATCAGTTTTACAAAAATAAATTTATTTTAATCTAATATCGCAAATATGGTAACAGAGCAGAGTCGGTGTGAAATTCTTTCACAGGAACCCTGGACAGTTTTTAAAATCCCAGGCATCTTTATAAATGTCTTTGAAAACTTTTGAACCTGTAAAACTTTAAAAAAATGATATAAAAAAATATATTTCCAGTAGTTTCCTGTCTGCCTGTGTCATTTGACTCGTTCTGTTAGCTGTGAGCAGATCTGTGCAGACAGCTGTTGGAGAAACACTGTCATGAAATGTAGTTCATTTAAATTTACAAAGCAGGAAAAGCGTCTTTTTTGTAAGATGTCTCATGACGTGATTAGTTGGAAAAGTATTGAAATATGTTACAAGCAGAATTATTAATGAGTAATATCAAAACAAATATGTTGATGTCAGGCTACAATGTCAACAAGCAACTTTGGATGAAAGCATTGTCAGCGGCTTATGGAAAACTGCAGCTGTGCACCGAGTCATATTTAGCTTTAGAAAGAAATGATGAAGCCATGTGCATTTTAAAGGAAATGTTTTAAAAACTATAGCAGCAGTTCATGGATGAGTTAACTTAAAGTGATGTTCTCTGAAGTTGTTTATCACAGGCAGCTTGTTAAATAGATCATCACAGTGGTGGAAGCTAACAACACCGTCTGTTTTAGTTAAAGTTAGAGAATTAAAACAACTGTCATACAATGAAGCCATGCAGGTGACACATTAACTATGAGATTAATATTTTATCTGTGGATGTTATTACAAAACAGTGCGTGGAGAAACACTAGTCCTATGTATGCACTGGATGGAGGTAAATACTGAACAGTCCGAAAGAGAAACCGGATAAATTCTGCAAAACACTTGAGGCTGAGATTCACCAGGTTTGCGTCGCTGTTTAAAAACTCACTGTTTTTCCAGAAGGTGAAATGAAATGCATGGCACTTACTCAAATCTTGAGTATGTAAAAAGCTATTGTTTTCATTGACTAGAAGGCCAACATGAACTGTAGAAGATAAAGTCTTGACTTTGTTTCCTCTCACTTACACAGGGACTGTCTGGGAATGTTTTTCAAAGTCCTCATTAAAGCTGCAGATGCTTATTTTTGGACTTCATTTTCATTTGATCAATAAGGCAATCTGCCTGGGAACAACCTGTTTGGTGCAACACTCAGGAGAGAATGCAACACTGGGGACAGACATGCTCTGTTTTTTCTTTGTGACAACCGGAGAAAATAATTGTTTTTGGCACCTTTTCACATCACATGCTTCATATCTTTTGCCAGGCTTTTTCCCCTAGTAGTGAGGCAATCTCCTCTGTTATGTTAATGTAGCTGCCATGTGTTGGGTTTGTCTTTCGGAGATTTTTTTTGTCAGAAAACTAATGAGTTGTGCTGGTCAGTTTGTAATTGCTGCCTGCATTTGATATTATCCCTACTGTTACTGTGTTTGACTGTGATCACATTCACCCCCGAATGCATTGATTCTTTTTTTTTTTCAAACTCCCTTGATGCAGCAGGTGAATATGCTAACTGTTTCAGGTTGTTACCTTTAGGGTGGTCAGAAGATGAGCGCTTTCATATGGCCCATGTGATCACTTTAATGCCTCTGTTAGAGTTAAATGAACACACTGAATGGAAAGTGGTCTTTAGCTCATTAGTTTAAATACAGGGTGGTCATGGAACATCAAACCAAAGCCTTTAGGAGGTTAATAGAGGAGAAGAAGAATTACTTATTGTACAATAGCTCTGGTTTGACTATGAATATCTATAAATGACTGCTGAGAGCAAATGGTAACAAAACTAGTCATTAAACCACAATTAAATATCAGAGCATCACTTGATAACCAGGACATAATATTCAAATAGTTCCCAAATCCTAGGTATTAAAATAAGACTAGATGGAATAACAAATCCAGCACAGATGTTCTCAAACAATAAAACTCTAAATATGTATGAGATAAAGACTAGGTAGATAGGTAGATAGGTAGATAGAGTTCAAACAACCCCGAATGCAAAGTGAAGACAATTTTAACAAAGTAATGTATTATAAACGATTTTTCTGAATCAATAACCTCTTGGATGCACAAGTAGAGAAAAGCTTTGTTTTGGAATGCTGTCGTGTGGCGCGACCTTTAGCATCAATAGCATTGAGCATTTGTCTTTGAGCTAGTATAATGCATTGTGTAGCTTAGTGAGGGGAAAGAAACTATGATAAAATAAAGTAAAATTACATTGCATGAATAAAATGACCGTCATTCAGTCTCATAAATACTCTATTCACAACAGCATACCATGATATTTAACATGTTTATCCTTATCTAGCGTATCCCAGCACAGGCACAAGGGTGAGTTCTTAAGAACCGCGGTGAACTTCTTCTCCCAAGTCCAGAGCTCAAGCATGTGGCAGTGGTGACAGTGTTTGGTGGGGAGAACTGCTCAGCTAGTGGAGCAGCGTCGGCTCGGCTGATATGTTAGCTTAGACTGTTGGAGCATCCTCAGCCTAGTGCAGGGTCATGGTTTCTGCTGTCAGCTGTGGGCTGAAGGAGCATGGGGCTGAGGAGCCAGTGGTATCAGTTTCATGACGGAGTCGGAGTCTCCTTTTTGGGGAATCTATCGTTCAATGATTCCTTCTACAGGATTTCAAATAAGCTGGGGGTCAAAGCTTATTTCTTCAGTTGGAATATAGTCATCGAAGACATCTTAGGAGAAGCAGTTCTCCCTTTGCTGCCAGCAGGAGGTCCTCTCTGGCATCGCCCCTAGCAACGGTCTCTATGTCAATGTGAGCGGGGTGAAGACTAGATTAGTCAGGGAGCTCCACATTGACCGCAAAATACCAAAAATATTACATGCCAATATCATTAAAAGTGGCCACAGAAATATTCACACCATTAAAGTGACTAACCTAATTCAACAGATTGTCAGTCAGCTGGTGCCGTTAGTCTCAAGATGACTGGAACGGAGGTCATCTGACTGAGTGAGACAACAACATGAAGGCTCCACTAGCGTTTGCTAAAAGGCACGTGGGAGACTCCAGAGTCAAGCAGTAGAAAGTTTTTTGACCTGATGAGACGAAAAATTTAGCTTTTTGTTGATCCGGCACCAAACATCCCAGGAGGCACCAACATGTTGTAAAGGTAATGGAAGCAAATGAAAGCAGAAAAATGAAGATATCCTGGAGGACATTTTGCATCCATCTGCTAGAGAACTATGCCTCCAGAGAATATTTATTCTCCAGCAAGACAACAACCTGAGGCAGGAGTTCTTAAGTTGTACTCTATTGAAAATGTGAAGACTTGGTTGCATTTGGTTTTAGTTAAAAGCATCAGAGGTGGGGGCTGTACACAAAGCACTTGCACATTTCTTTTGAATTTCTTAGTTGAAATAAAATCCAGGGATATGAATACTTTTACAAACCAATAAAAGCTGCAGATTTTTGAATTACAGTGGAATTCAATTGTTTTCTGTGAATTAAAATTCTTGCAAAAAACTTTTACAAAGTCTTTTGCAAGAGTCTAAATGGTTGTACGGCAAACCGTGAACTCCAAGCTGAAGGATCTTTTCCAAGAATAAATGCATGCTGCAGCAGCATGGTGCATATCAAACCAGATGAACGTGGAGTAAGGCTGACAGCAAACACCTGCTGATCATATCAAAGCAAACACTTCAGTCTCTGCAGGAATCTGCATGTAGCTTTATCCCCTCACATCTCCTTTCATTAATACTTTAGTCATTGTAGTGTTACTAAACATGGGAGAAAACACAAAGGAGAAAACTCTGAGCCATACACAGGGATGCGTGTGCATGCAAGACTAAGAAGCAGGAAAACTTGAAAACTATCACTGCTGCATGCAAGGAAAGTTTGGAACACAAACGCATGGTTGGCGACGAAAACCCACGCGCAGACAAATTACGCATCCCCGGTGACATGAACACGTAAACAACATCATATGCGGAGCATCAGGGAGAAATGCAGGAGGGTTTGTTTTTGCTGTATGTCTCAGCAGGTTCTGGGTGACAACTCATGGAACAGTCAAATTAACAAGCAGAGGAAGGAGGAGGTGAAGGAGCAGAGTGAGAGACAACAAAGACCAAACAATGAACTGAGATGTGGAGGGAAAGTCTGGGGAAATATTATATGGCACCCAGGCAAACAGTGGAATTATATTGACTTTAAACAGCCCTCCACTGGCAGCGTTTCCACCAGGGAGCTCTACTGACAGCATTTTCAAGCTTATTTCTCCATTTGAAAGAAAGGAACTGTTGACATCCCAGAGAAGTCAGCCCGTTTCAAAGCTCTTAAAACACCAAACGGCCTGGAAGCTAAAAGATTCTAAACCCAAAACAGGTGCGAGGCGATTGCTCTTTAAACATCTCACTAAACAGCAGACGATCAGCTTGATACGGCTGGGTGTGCTGGAAATAAACAGCATCCATTCTCCAAACTCACCAGGGCTGGGTTTGGGTCAGCCTGGCAGGAGTAAAGGGCCCGGTCCGAACCCAGCTGGGCTCAAGATCTCTTCATTCAATTCTGATGATTATTTTTCTTAACACATCAAGCAGCCAGGAAACAGAACTTTGGAATCATCATAATATGGCGCATGTTAAGTAGGTTCTGATGGAGAATTAGCAGACTAATGGCACAAGCTCACTTTACAGCTCTAATGGATCCAATTTTCCTCTCGACCCCATGAGGAGTCATTGATAGATCCAACCAAAGAAAAGCAAGTAATCAGCAGGAGCACTGATTATTCAAGATACTTAGAGATCAAGAGAAGCTCATATTTAGCCCTTATAAAAAAATAAAAAAAAGAATCAAAGCATACATGTCAAACCAGATTACACAAAAGGACTTGACATTTAATGAAAGGTACGACGAGTACATTTTTAATAAATGTAACAGATAAAAATGCCATTTTTGGTTCAAGTTGGAGAAATATGATGGTTCGCAAAAGTTTGAACACTCTGCTGCTAATTTGTTGTTTACAAAATGCAGCAACGGCAAAATGACCTCTGGCTAGGTCATCGCTACACTCCTTTTCTTCTGATAAGAACAAAATCCCTCTATGTTCAGTTTTCCAGCAGACAGTTTTGGGTCAATACTGCCTGGTATTTGATGGATGAAAGAGGATTGATCCAAAATATCGGCAATACCGATGTTAAGTCAGTACTGAAACTAAAATATGCAGTATTACACACTCCTTGTATTTAGAGCTGGTGATCATTGCATCCACATTGATTTAAAAAAAACAAAACACAAGCACAAATTTAACTGCAGGTATACAACCAGGCCTGAATGTTATTTTTTTTAAAGAAAGTAATCCGTCTGTCTTGAACCCTAAGCCTTAGTCCAGACATACAAAGAATGCTATTGTCACATTCAGAATACCAGCAGTAATTGCTAGAAATTCCTGCAGCATTCTCTCAGTGAGGCAGCCACCCTCCCGGCAGCCACTCTGACCAGCTTCTGGCTGCTCTTGTCCGCGGTTTGGAAAAACTTCCACCCTGACCCTTTCTGCTTACTATGGCCTTAGCTAACAAGTTAAAACAACAGAATGTCAATTCTGAACTTCTTTCTTGTAAACGAGATTCTCTCCACTGATCTTAAATATGTGACATTGAGCAAAAACACACTTGCCTAAAGTGAGTCACTTATGAAAAGCAGGTAAAAACAAGTTTTATTATTGATTGTTTTCTCCCACGACATATACACTTTTTAAATGTTCGGTTGAATTATACTGAATAGAATACATCAAAGGAGAGAGAATTTTAAAATCATTTTTCATGTTTTTGTGCCGATTGTTAGGGGTGTTAATATTTTGAGATCCACTGTTGCCAACCAGCAGAGATGTTCTTGTGGAGAAGCAATGCTGGATTCCCGACTCCACACTATGAGAATCCTTTATGAGCTTTTCCATAAAACTAACGTGTAAAAAACCGAAAACCTGGCAGAAAAAGATAAGGAGATGGATGCACATATTATTAAAAAATATATATGTTTTGCTCAGCGTGTTGGACAGCAACTGCCTGAGGTACAAATGAAATACTGTAAAATTTATGACACCTGTTTTCTGACCTCAAGTGCTTTTGGATTTTATTGAATATTTCCAATAATATCCAGTTAGATTAGACATTATTGGTCATCAATGAATACGTGTGTGAATATTTCTAACTTACTCTCTGCTCTGATAGAAAGACGCAGCAAATTAAATTTTTCTCCATTTTGTGGCTCCCAGAGATCTGAGGACTTTGCAGCTGCCTGAAATATTTTAGTGAAACTGAACCATTAAAGTATGGATTCATAAATGACATGCGAGAACGAACCAAAATAATCTTTCATTTATTTAATTTAAAGAGAATGAAAATCTAACTTTCATTTAAGCAGTGATATTGTATATTACTGTGTAAGTGGTATTAAATTATTATAAAAATGACAGCCTGAGTAAAGATTTATTAGAAAGCGATGTGATAAGTGAATCATATTAATTCAACATTCTCATATCCACTTCATGGAGGTAGGGGGGCTTCTGTCAAAATATGCTGTTACCTGGCAACAACAGAGACGAGCCCCCAGAGGAGGACTTCCCCACAGTAGAGGTCTGAAAGAACTTAGTCTAACCAAAGGCAAGCAGTTTCCTAGGGAACCAGTGTACCGCCCAGACCATCAAAGACCACATGAACCATCAGGCCCAGCCCCCCAACCCTACGCTTGACCACTCCTAGAGCAGTGACCCCTAAAGTAGATTCTATAAACCGCAGTGAGTGATGTGTGCAACTCTTTTGTGTATTTGTAAAATGAACACTTTTTTAACAGGGCAGTATCATGTAAAATTGATCTTTCTGAGGTTCATGTCGAGTTAAAAGGTTATTCATTCATCAAAAACACTCTCAGAGTTTTGCTTTGATTCTTTCTTGCATGTTTGAGAAATCCTTTAATCTCCAATGGCAACCATTCAACAATGATAAACACCTGGTTGGACATAGCAACAGCTTCCAGGCGCAGCAACAGCTTCCAGGCGCAGCAACAGCTTCCAGGCGCAGCTCCCCCTCAGAGGTGCAGTTTCCAAGTTTCTTCAGACTAGCCAGCACCAATTAGCAAACACTTGGTGGAACTGTGCATCTGCTGAGCTCATTATAGCAGCTACTTCTCAGTGCAACACTGACAAAAATGTTGTTGAAGGGTTAATAGAGGAGCCATGTTGTGATGAGGTAGTCATCATAAACACAGGAGTTTTTAAAGAGACAGAAGCCTAATTTCAAGGTCTTAAATTGTGACAATTTTTTTTTAAGTTCTACTTGATAGATACTGCATCTGTACTTTAGTTACTTTATTCCACTATAAAATGCCACTATATTCCTCGGAAACACATAATACTGCCAATTTTTTAAAAAATCATTGTGAAATCTCATCCTGTTCTTGTGAAGCCGAAATCAGAGACTGTGACAAGTACCTATCACAATAGCTACTGCTCATCTTTTCACTGAATTCTCATGTTTCTGTATATATGGCCACTGACAAAGAATGTTGCCTGCATGCGCAGATAAAACTTTTGTTAATCTCATTTGCTGTATGACATGTTTTAGAAGATTAAAAATAACCTTCATATCTGAGCTACCTTTGGCACATATGAGCAATTAGCCGTCATTTATCATCCTCTGGTCTCCTGAGCTCAGTTAGCACTGAGAACCTTGATGGGGAACTGGCCATCTGATAGGATGGCCAGCATCTGTCTCTTTTCTAGTGAAATACACACCATACACACTCCTTCACATCCTCACACAGCAGCTCCAGACATCTGCTGGGGTTCCAACAGGTATTTGCACCATGGCACTCAGGCTATTACAAGGACTAAGGATACTTGAGTGGTAATGACACATCCCTGTTGAGAAGACCCAGCATAAAGCCAGGAAGTGGGGACAGGACTGGGGTCAAAGAGGACATGAGCCGTGGGAGGCTGATTTAAATACAGCAGAACGGCGTCCTCTGCCTGAGGCCAGGGTAAGATACGAGAGCATGTTTCAGACCAGGTTGACGTTCAAGAGAGAACACTTCAACAAAATTAGAGAAAATGATTTAAAGCAACCTAATAATCCAGCTATTTGTACTTGTGATCAGTTCCTGTGTCATGGTATCTATTACAAAAGTTATGTGTTTTCTGTAGAGGTAACCAGCAACAAATATGATACTTTTGCCTCATTAGATGGTAGATTTAAAATACTGGCGTATGACATGGGTGTAGAGGATGGAGGCAGGTTTTGGTGTTATTTAACTAACATCAGGACAAACAGTTTTATTGAGCTACATCTCTACCTGAGATTATGTTCATGTGGTGAATCTTAGAACCCTTTGGGCCCTTGGTACTAACATGGCATCAATTAACCATCATCATCCTGCCTGAAAAATGTGACCACTCGTACTCTGATAGCGACATCTCGCAGGAAAACTCCAGTTATCTCCAGCTGGCTTACTGGACATGAAAAGGATTTCACTGGTCTCCAATAATCTCTATAGGCCAAAGATTTTAATCCAATAGTTCATCTCTGAGATGAGGTGGAAAGGGGAATTTACATCACAGATGAGCTGTAGAAAAGTCAACAGAGGAATGCTATCATTGCAAGGTACACTCAAAAATTAACTCAGTGAAGTGTTGAACTAAATAGATGGAGCCCTTCCCAAACTAATATTTACTATTATTTTTGAAATTTATTTTTAGTTATTTTATTATGAGTTGGAATTTCAAACATAACACACTTGATTAAGTTTAACATATTTTTTTTTTTACTTGTTAAAGTCGCATACAATTCTTTTTTTGGTGCATCATTGACAGGGCTGAGTGAATTCATCAATCCAATGTGCTCCTGTACAAAGTCCCCCATCGTATTGTGTTAAGAAGACAACACACAAGCTGAGAAGCTCCCTTTAAGAGGTACCTTAGGTAATAAGACTGTGTTTATGAAGGTATTTTTAGAGCAAGTTTTTTTTTTTTTTTCAGGCTTTCATAAATACAAAATAACAGTTACACCTCTTCAAATTCTTAAAGTACAAGACACAAATTGTATTCTTTCAGTCACACTTACAGTTTTGCACCAAATAATCCCAAACAAATGGTGCAAAACAAATTCACATAGCCATGTCAGAAAAAAAAAAAAAAAATTACTTGTGAATATAAGTTGGCTTGCTCCTTCTATGTTCTCACATAGTGAAAGTCACCTGCTATGTCCCTGTAATATGGAGCTAAAGCAGTTTTAATGTGAGTCAATAATAAACCCACTCTTCCTGCCGATTTGCTCTTTAGTGAACATATTCTAACAATGTTAAGACCAACGAAGAAAATGGAAAATGTTGATTAACTGAAAACAGAGTTTATATATTTGCATTATTCTGGTGCGTTTGTCATGTGTCTTCAGTGAGGCATCGTGGGTAGGATTTATATTTGTTTTAGTCCTTTCTTAAATTGCTTAGTATTGCTCTTGTGGTGATTAATCTGTTCCTGTTGTAAATTAAATGTCGTGTGTGTTAACCCATCCACCAGAGTAACCATTAGTCAGGTAGTCATAACGACATGTGGGTTTCACTCCATCAGATAATTCAAATATTAACCTAAAAAGCTACATGTCATGGTGGGTTCTTGAGCTAAACATGGCTGCACCCTCTCTGTAGCTATAAGATGTTACAATACTTTGGTAATTGGTTTGTTGTCTGTGATACTTTGTGTTATGAGTAATAAATGTTTGAAGAACATAGGTGAGTTTAGTGGAAATTGTTGAGATAACTAACTGTATAAGGTATGTAAAGATCTCTGAGGAATGTTTATGACACCTGGTGGAATCTATGCTGTGAACACTTGAGATGTAATGAACACAAAAGGAAGTTTAACCTTGTTCTAGTAAGGCGTGCCTAACAAAGTGGCCTCATCATTCTGAACTTTAGAATTACCAAAATATCTTTATTTGTTACATTTACTTTTAAAGTGTCAGATTATGTCAACAATTAAGTACATTTATTTTCTGTATTGTTTGTGGGTCCTATTATTGTGCAGCGCTAGGTCAATATACTGACAAGTAAATGTGCTATGATTTGAGAATAACAATAATAGGCCATCAACAGAATTGAATTAAAAAATCATATCAGCTGAAATCTTTTCTAACGTCATTTAAAAAGAAAACACCTTGATCACTTACCAAAGGAAGGGTTTCCTCCAGGATTTAAAGTGACTCTGAAAGCTTCGTGCCAAATGTTTCGGCCAGGCGGCGCGTCACAGGGATCGATGTAGAGAAGAACGCCTCGAAAACCGAAGTCAGATAACAGAGACAGCTGGGTGCAAAAACACACAGAAATATAATTAAACAGATAAGTAATTCTCCAAAGGTATAATTAAAAACATTTTTAATATTGGAACTTCAATTTTTTATGGCAGGACAGGTATTGTAAAGAAAATGAAGGTCCAACCACATACTCCAAATAGTAAAGAAAAAGAAAAATAACATTATAGAAAACTATGACATGTAACTGAACAGGATAAACATATCATGGAAAATATTGATTACCGGTATGCATCTTTAGAAAAACATAAACTGAGGAACACATTGATTAATGCTGAGAAAAGATTGTGATGAGAGTCTGAAGCAAAATGACTTTGAGACAGAAATAAGCAAACAAGGAGTCTTCCAAAAGCAATAAAGACCAAGACTCATCTAATAAACTATACACCCACTAATAACCTGAAGTGGACACAATGGCCACTTCAGTTGGCAAACAATTTCATCATAGCAAGTCACATAAGTATTTATTGCTTTTGGTTGTTTATCAAATTGTACTTCAGAAAAAAAAAAAAAAATTCTTGTTTAAGTGGAGAGTGGATATAAAACAGTCTACATTGCCCTGTTAAAACACCAGACTTAACTATAAGAAAAGAATAGTTTTTTTTATCATCCTTATTTATTCATTTCATACAATTAAATTGAAACAGAACTACTGGATTAAGGGGAAATGTTAAAAATAAATTAGATTAAAAAAACTGTTTGCTTCTCTAGTTTTAGCTTTTTTGTGAAATACCTGCATCATTTAGCAAAGACCAGAACTTGCAGAAAATGTTAAAAAAAAAAAAAAAAAAAGGTTGGCAGAAGAACAACGCTATAAATCTCCAAAGGTGCAGCATGCCACCAGTGAAACAGCGGTGGCAGAAATATACTATGGGATAGCTTTAGATTTAGAAAACTAGAATTTTTGTCAAGGTAGAATATGTTATGAACAGCTCTAAATCATTTTTGGCCTAAAACTTCAAACTGAAAAATAACTATTTTTCAGCATTGCATTGAAAAATAAATTCAGTGCGCTCTTTTCCTGGTGGAAACCTGGTGGAAACGAACAGCTTCAGTGGGAGAATATTAAAACTTTGGAATGGTAGAAGCAATGTTCAACAAATCTGAAGACACCTCAGGTGGACAAGAGACGTGCTGAAAACACTGAACTGTTAGTGAAATGCAGCAAGCTATTATCCTGTCAAAATGGGGGATGTCACTCGACTCCAACCAAAGAAAAATGAATTCTAAAATTAAGTCATAACATTCAATGTGACAAACTGATCAATGTTACATTGAATGTTTTGCAATAGTTTATCAGTTCTGTGTTTTAAGTCACAACATGTGGCATTTCAACTGACTTTCAATAATCTCCATACTGGTTTTAATCATTTGCATGTTTGTTATCATTAGCTACAGCATAGCAAGACCCTAAAAATGAATGTGTATGACAGGTGTCTTACAAAAGTTACCAAAAGACAACAATTATTCTGTTGATTTTTGTTCGTTATTAGCATCTTGAATATTTGGATGTTTTGCACAGTTACAGTTTGTTGATGCGCCACCTTGTGGAAATCTCTAACAAGCAATAGACGTCATGTAAACAGTTCAGAGGGGTTTGTTTATTTAGCATGAGGCTTTAAAAGCAAGTATAAAGCACAGCATTAAATTGTGACATTCCCACAAGAAGAATACTTATCACTAAATTAGCTTCTTACATTCTTATTGAATGAAATTTCTGAGTGAGTGATTTCAGCTCTTCGATTATGATGGCGTTCATTTAGTCAACAGCAGTGATGGGAAAGACATAAAAATGTTGCAGGTGTCACAGAAGAGAGCTGTATTTCACAGCTGTCAGTGGGAGGTGTCCTTGTTTCTGTTTTTTATTGTTTCATGGGTGTAAATAAAACTTTTACTGAATATCTGACACCAGCCACGGACATTCCACACACTACACAACTCTGTCCTGCTCTGCAATAACAGTGAACACATAGAGAACAACAAAATCAGTTGCTAAGACTGCTAATCAGTCTTATTGTGTAAATACTGTAAAATAAGGTACATTTTGCAAAATGTAAAATATTGTAAAATTATTAAATAATTGCAGATGTTAACTTACACCGATACCTCACTCTGCACATACAGTGAAGCATGGATGCATTCTGCACTGTATCAGATTTTTAAAAGTTTTTTGCACACTTTGGGACACCTTGACAATCATTTGAACACGTCAACCTAAGAGAGCTGTTGGTGTCCGTGTCCATCCTGTCGTGACAGTAATGTACCAAGGATAACACACCGCGTCACAAAGCTCAAATTATCTCAAACTGCTTTCTTGAACATGTCAACGAGTTTACTGTGACTCCATGTCCTCCATCACTGGAGCATCTTTGGATATTGTGGAACAGGACATTCTCAGGATGGATGTGTGTCTACCAAACCTGCTGCGACTATTTGATGCCATCACTAATATTAATAAGGGGACAGAGGGCAGCTGTGGCTACAATCCAGTAGCTTGCCATCATCAGTGTATGAATCCTTGTAAAGTGTCTTTGAGGATCCTGAAAAATGCTATATATATCAATACTAGAACAGTGTATAAAAATAAAAAGGTACCTGGTGAGTGTATGCAGGATTAATATTGTGTTTCCCTGTAATTGACTAGTAAACTGTCCAGAGTGTACCTCACCTTTTGCCCAATGAATACTGCAAACAAACGCTACCATAACCCAGCAAGGACAAGCGACAAACAATGGATGTCAGTTTCATAAAAGCATAAATATAAACTGTTTCCTAGTATGACTGTGACTCTACTATTTGGCTCTGATGTATAAAATGTGCCATCTCAACCATGAATGAAGCTACACTACGAAGCTGTACCGGAAATTGCGTGTCTCTAGACAAGCATCCCCCACTGAGAAGAGAGAAGTGTCAAGATGAACGATATCTCTGTCAGCAGTAAAATGTGTTATACATTCCTCTTGCTCCAATTTGAATTATGTTGCATTCAGACCAAATGTGTTTTGCACCTCAAACACGCATCCAATGCCTCAAGTTGGATGCTTGTGCACTGAAGTCATAGTTCACAAGCATCTGACATTCTGTTTGAGACGTGCATTGGGAGAATTTCAGAACGTAATTGGACACTGACCAGCACCATCCTATGAGCACCATCTCCGTCTCACCTGAGCTCAGTTTGACAATCTGCTGACCTACATCATGCCTAACAAAAGGAACTCAATGGCGACAAATTGACACCACAGAAAACATAATTAAAACAACCTCATAATCACATTAGATAAAATTATTATACTCATATAAAAAATAACAGCACTTTACACTAGAGCCAGATTCACCTATTTGCACTCAAACGTGCACACCTTTGAATCACTGCAATGTGAAAGAAAACCACAGCAGCTGGAAATGAAACAAATGTTGCAATTTTAGTCCCTTATGTAAGCTAGTCTACTCAACTCTCAGCTGGGAAAACATACTTATACACAAGGAGAGACAATAATAGATTTTTTTTTTATTCTTATGCTTACTGATATCTTTGAAGTGTTTAGTTAAAGAACACATGTGCCTGATTAATCCAGCTGAGCTTTAGTTCAGGTTCAAAGTGAGTGGACATTTATGCAATAAGATTATTGGTCCTTCTTAATATATATTGTGTCCTTTAACAAGGATGTGTCAACTTTTAAGATTCATCATAAACAGCTCTGGAAAAAAATCAAGAGACCACTTAAAATGATCATTTTCTCTGATTTTACATTTTATAGGTAGGGTTACTTTATGTTTGAATAAAATGCACATTTTTATTTTATTCTATGGACCAGTGACAACATGTCTCAAATATTTGGTATTTATTTGCAGAAAGTGAAAAATAGTCAAACTAAAAAAAATTTTAAAAAAAGATGCAGTCCTTTCAGACCTCAAATGATGCAAAGAAAACAATAATATTCATTTAGAAACAACAATATTAATGTTTTAACACAGGAGGATTTCAGAAATCAATATTTGGTGAAATAACCAGGAGGTTTTCAATGGGGTTGTGTGCAGTGGTTTCTTAATTTTTTGCAGCGCTGTATATTATGTTTGAATATAATATATAGTATTCCCAGTGATAAAGAGTGTGTGGATCACCGGCAGCTACTTCTAAACTATATAGAGTTCAAAGGATGATAAATAGAACATGTTGGAGCACTCACTGTCTTTTAGCGACTCTTGGTTTAGATTAAAAAGCTGACATGCTGTTGAACTGTCTCGCATCAGCAAACACAATTTCATTCCAAAAGACAGAAACAATCATAATAATTAACAAAAAAAATGTTCAGAGCTAAAAGCCATTTAATGGGCTTAAAACATTCGATTCACAGAACAAAATATGCTGATTTAGGACTGAGTGGATACACATTAACTCTGAATGTAATAGAACCAAACAGGGTTTAACCATGAAGATAAACAGAAGCATCTCGCTTTTGTCAAGTGTGACTCTTGCTGGCTGTGTAACGTTGGGCCTGCAGTCACCGTCACACACTCATTAGTGAGAGTTCAAGGCTCATCAATCACTTTTTTCCCCACTTGTATATGTAAAGGGCAATCATTTCTCTCAGCCGCTGGCTCACAGCACCATTAGAAGGAACACATGATCTACTCTGTCACAAACTAGGTGAAGATGAGCAAATGGGTCAACAGCTTCTTACTGGATCATTACAGGTTCCAGAGGTTCCAGTATGGTGTCATGTGTTCAACTGTGTACATTCAGATAATGTGCAGTCACCTCCACTGTCTCACTTCCTCTTTTCTCAGTAGCTTTATAGAAAAGATGAATAATTTTCTGCTGAAGCTGAACTGTTTCATGTGGCAGAAAGTATTTTTTTTATTTTATTTTAGATTTTATTGACGAGTCCCAGTTTTTTAAAAAGCTTTAAGAAAGGATTAAGACAATTCAGTTGACTGCAACCAATTCTTATTTTCACTGCAGTAACATTTCAATTATTCATTAGTGGAAATTTATGTCACCAAATATTCTCTTAGAGTTTACACGCAGGTTTGTATAATCAAATTACCTTTTGACTGAACGAAACATGCAGCTAAATTTATGAGCAATTAACATCCAAGTAAACGTTTATGTTTTAATTAACTGGGTAGGAATTTATATTTTCCCTGCCATATTCTAATTGATGGCAAAACTGCTTGAAGCAGAGTTTGGAAGAAATCCAAGCAGAAATAGGCCTAATCAATCAAAGACCTGCTAATGTTAGTACGCTAACGGGATCCAGCAAAGGAGCAGGCTGAGGATTTTTATAGAAAACATTGTATAAAAAATGAAGTGCATGACAAATTAGCTCATTTTGAGTAGAAGATTCCTTTTGTCACTGCCTGCATTTAGCATGCTACATTTAGAGTCACAAGAAAAATTATCAATCTGTTTATTAGATGGAAAACATGTCTGAGTTATAATTAAGTAATTTCTAACGGTCAAAGGATGTTTCTCCTCAGTGTGGGTTAATCAGTTCCTTCTTGTTGCTGGATTTCCTGCATGGAGGTGTCAAGTATCTGAACAATCTACCTTTAGTGATTAATGAGAGGCACTTATCAGCAGAATCCTGCTGTACTTTGATTTGTTCTCACCTTATATAATAAGGGTGCTTGACCAAGCTTGACCACAGCAATCTGGTTAGTGAGGTTCAGGGAGTCTTTGGCTCTTCTTAAGTCTTCCACACTGGCATACTGGACATCCACCACCTCTCCCTGAAGATAAACAGAGCAGGTTCTTAGAGAAAATATATTTTCAAAAGGAATCTAACAATATTTGAGGTCAATATAATACAGAGATGAGAGAAACGTTAGCAGACAATACACATCCACTGAAATTCTCATTTGACCTTTTTCCTTCAGTGCAAAGGTTTTGCCATCATTTATTCTCAAGAATCATGACAACATTTTTACTGACGTATGTTTTTTTTAACTCATTGTTAATGCCATGTTTGTATATGCATATGTTTTATGTAAATACCAGCTGACAAAGCTGCAAACAAGTTTACCTGTGAGAACAAATAAATATAGCTCTCTGTCTAGATGTCTAGGTTTTTAATGTGGAATCTCTATGACACTGGAATTAAAAACCAAAAACATAAAGATGCTGCACAATGTGCCACTGTACCGTTTGCTATCAATGTCATAATATGGTTCACATCAAAATAAGAATGAACTATTCTTTAACTAGCAATTTACAACAAGGTCTTGGAGATGTTCAGAAAGGGAAAAGAATTTAATTCCTGTTGGTAGACCTGCCCACAAGAATGAAATTCTAATAATTAAAAAAATTAATAAATAAAAATTAAACAGAAATAAATATTTTTTCAAAAAGCTTAATGTGGCCTGTCTGTGTGCAATGCTGCAGATCATTATATATACTGATGAGTTTTATGTTCCTGATGGGGAAGTATGGTAGTCCACAAGAGTCAACAAAATGCTAAAAGTACAACACAACATCAGACATCACAACGGACATTTTGTTAAACTTGCTAGCATAACTTCCCTTTTAGCATAAGTATCATTTTTATTGGGAACCTCCGCTACCACCCGCCAGTCACTCCAGTTCATCACTAGAGGTCCCCATAGAGCTGGAAAGACCAGAGCCTCCTTAAGTCTTATCCACACACCTGCAAGTATTTTCCTCTCATCAGGTGGAGCATAAGAAGAACCGGCGACCACTCTTCCAATGCCAGAGTGTCCGCCTGTGTGGTAACTCTAGCCCCTTAGAGTCTCAGATCGTTGTCTGTAGATCTTTGAGTTTTCCGCGCATCTATGTTTGTGTCCTGTTTTCCTAGGTACGATCCTACGCCGGATTCCAGTCCGATCGTGCAGTCCTTCCTCTGGTTCGGAGTGATTCCCCGCGGCTTCCACGGCTGGCCTTAGCTCCACTGTCAACCCTCCAGCTCCCAAATTCCCACTTCCCGGCACTTGGTCCCCAACCAGCCTTCGAATGTGCTTTTCCTCCTGCCCCGAGGAAGGAGGAATAGACGGGACTCACAGAGTCATGCCTATTTCTAATAAATAGGCAGTATGCCTATTTAGGCAGTATGCTTATTTATTAGGCCTATTGCCTAATAAAGTGAAAGTATTGCTTCAACCTCCTGATAATGTTTCTGCATGTGGGTTAAACAGATTTCTAAAACCATGACAATTTTAGCATAACCTCTGTCAGACTGCCCTATGGCAGCGGTGGCTACTATCCAGTAGCGTGGTACCATCAGTGTGTGAATATGTGTGTATTTGGGTGAATTGAGTGTGAAGTGCTTTGGGGTCCTCTGAATTTGATAAAGTGCTATTCAAGTACAGGTGAAGTACCATGGTGGAGGTTCGAGTTGGGTACCAAGATGTCACTTTTCGAAATCAGGTTTCCCCGTTATTCATATCTATTGGATAATATATGAGATGAAGGCCAAAAGGTCAGTGAATACATCTTCTGCAGTTTCTCTACATCCAATGAAGTTTCCCCTTTAGGGACAGAAAGGGTTATTTCTATTCTATTTTAAGTTGGGCAATGTGGACATGTGTCACTAAACACATGACTTTGTCACATCTTCATCTCTGTGTTTATAATTTATCAAAATATCTGACTTTTCTATATCCAGAAGCTCACAAGGGTGAAACCAGTGCTTTGGCTGAAAAATTGGAAAGAGATGAACTGATGCTTTATATAGACTGGTCTATCTCACATAATTCAACTTAATACATTGATGTGAATTTCAATGTGAGTTGCAGTATTTCTCTGTAATTTTTATTTTTTTTATGCTTGAATGTGACCATGGCTTAGAAAGGAAGTGGTAATAAATTTTGGGATGAGACCAGTTTAAATAATTGGGCACCATTCATCAACATATTCTTTTGTTTGCCCTCATTTCTAAATCTAGTGCGAAGGACACGCATAGTGGAGCATTGAATATTTGTGTATAATGATGCTAACTCCTTTAGCCAGAGCTGTCACCTTCGTTGTTAATTTAACTACCTTGCCAAGATGAAACAGAAGAATGCAAGCCGGGAAAAGGGAGAGAGGGATCAAGTTCAAGCAGAACCATCTCAGTGAGCGGAGAGATTATTCAGTATTACATTTCACTGTGCCTTGTACTGTTTCCCAGCCTGCAAGTTAAATGGAAAGACTTTTATGATGCAAATGCAGGCAGCAGTGATAAATCTCTCCCGCTCTCTTCTCCTGAACTCCCCTGATTCAAAGCGATGTGCTCTCTCTCACTTTCTCTCTCTCTCTTCCTCTTTGACTCATTGGCACAGTCCCTCTTTACCACTTGCACGCTTTCTTCCCGCTGCAGCGTTGTGTTACACTCACCCCCAGGCCACATGAAAAATGAATCAGAGCCAGGTGATGCGGTGAGGGAGTGTTAAAGTGAGGGTGCGGCAAGTAGGGGAGGGATGAATGAGAGCGAGAGACCCCAAAAAGTAACGCTTTGACTTTCCCCAACAACTTCTAGGTCACCGGGATGAGGAGGATGAAAACACTCTCAAAGATTCACACAAACAAATGCACTCATGTCAGCAGACAACACTGGCTTACTTTCAACACCTTTTTGAAAAAAGACTGGATGAATACAAACAAAATAAATTCTCTTGAAGCTTCAACAGATCTTTGAACACCAAGCAGCCACTTTATTAGGCTCACCTGTTTGCTATGAGGAACAGCAATCAGCCAATCATATGCCATGAGCCCAAGGCATTTAGAGTAGTTGTTTAAGTTCAGATTAAACATCAAAAAAAGTGATGAGATGGGGTGGAAGTAAGTGACTTTGAACAGGTCATGGTGTTGGTCAGGGACGGGCCGGTCTCAGCCTTCCAAAACCCCTAATGGAGGAGAGACTGCCAGGCCGTCGTCGGGCCCTCTGACCACCACCAGCAGGCAAGGTGGGTCAAAATCTCATTTTGTATGACTGAGACATTCAAAATGAGATTTCAAACTGGCAACCCATCAATTCCAGGGTAACTCCCACCATCATAGTCACTATCATCTAACACACTCTTTTTGAAACCATCAACAAAGCTTTGAGAATAATTCCAGCTGAGCATTTAGCTTCTTGGTTGAATTAGTAGATATTTGTATTAGTTATGTTGCTGATATGCTTTAAGGACACCCTTTGCTCTTTTAAGGGTGGATGCTGAGGTTAAGGGATCCATTTCTTCAGCATCTCTTTTAAATCTGGATTTCCATCTGATTTTTTTTTTTTTTTTTTAGTTTTAGAAAGTTTTACATTCAATGGTCTGTGCCTTTATTTGTGTCAGACAAAATAAATAAAAAAAACACTTCATACAATTGGAATGACGCCGCCTGTCAATGATTCTATGGGGTGTGTCATCAACTGACCAACCTGCGGTTGCAATTTGCCCCGAAGTGCACATCCTTTATGTGGAGGAACTGAGCCTCCGTCAGCATTGCTGGGTTCATCATTGCATACACGGTGCGGTCATAAAGATTGAGTAAAATGAAAGGAAATCAAACGTTGTCAGGAGGGAACATGCAATTCCGACAGCCGTTACCCAGAGCATTTAGAGGGCGGAAACAATTTATTCAACTTCCAAAACCCAAACGAAGTCTAGAAAAATGTAAGGGATTGATCAAGGCCTGCAGCCGACTTCGTGTCCAGTTGAATCAAAACGTAATTGACGGCAACATGTTGGTCTGCATAAAGGTGACTGGTAGCCAACATCCCATTTTTTGTCATAATAGACACTGTATGACTGAAAGTCAAATCAAAGATCAATAAGTAAAGGTAGTATGCTTGATTTTATGAGTCAATTCCATAGGTAGCTCTGTGGCAGCATGAAAACATCTACTGTACTAACTGCTGTATTAACATATAAGAACCTTTTTATGCTGCTGTTTTTTCTAAGCAATTTCCTGAAGACAAAATTTTCATAAGCTCATATCTGAGTCATTACTGACCAAGTGAGCACAAAATGTGTCATCCAACGAGACTTTGTTGGATGTGATGTGTGTCACAGCTAGACATCATTCTTCCTCTAGCTGTGATAACCTTACAGACATGATAGACGACTCGGAGAATTTTCTTGCCTGTTGTCTTTGCCTTAGCATTGGCTGACAAGATAAAAGTAGCACTTAAAATGTCTTTGGTAACACACTGAGTTTCCACATTGAGTTTCATTCTAACACTGGTAGAGATTCGCTTGGTTTCGAGAAGTGGGGGTGGAGCTGGCATCATGTCAACTGGTTCTGCAAAAAAGTTTATCTAATAAACCCTGGAGGTAAGGCATCGTTAGGTCATTTTATCAACTAAAACATTTGAAATTGCATAGAAAGGTAATTGCCAGCTTTTCAAAACATAGTTGGATTTAGTTCTTTGCACAAACTTGATTTACTATTTCAAGCAAAGAAAAACACCCATTGGTGAAAAGTTTGGAGCATATGTATCGCTAGGAATTTGATTTAAATAGAAAGACAGAAGTCAGTAACATAAAAGTGTCATTGCACAGCTGCATGTCTCTTATTATGAGAATAAGATACATACATATAAATAAGAGTTTCCTTTTGAAGGTTAACCTTTAACAGACATACTGACATTGCAGAGGGTAGGTGTGATTAGTAAAAGGTGAGATGGAGCAGATCTCTTGTGTCCCTCTGTTGACATTTATGTTTCTCTCCAGACTAGAAGATCTTCAAACTACGTCTAGCAGTGATCCATATTTCAACACCACCAATGGCATCAGAAGGATCAAATAGAGAAAACAGGTTTTCTGTTGCTTATTTGCCTTGCTGTGAATCAAGTGGTGGCTGAAAGGGCTATCCCATTTTCTTCCTCTGATCCAGGCGGCAGGAGGCCAAGTATAGCTTCTCGTAAAGGGCAGCACTTCATACATTATATCTGGACAGTTAATAGAGTTCTCAAACTCGCAAATACATCTAATTTTCAGGCTGTTCCACTGAAGATGTCAGCAACTGCCCCAGGGTACCTCACCCAGAGTTTGGGGTGCAGTTCTGTTTTTTACCTCTGCTAAGGTTAATGAGGAGTAAAACACTATGACGTCTGCTGCCCTTACCTGTTAAACTGACTCACTTAACCTGGCAGTACTACTGTCTTTGTGATTGGACACGTCCTGCCTTCCAAGCCTGTTATTGTGGTGCCATCTCAATCTGTGCATTCTTTTAGCCAGTAAAATATATTTTCCTACCTTCTCTTTCTAAAATGCTTGACAGTATGGTTTATCAACACACTTTTAAACGTTAATATACGCAGACATGTTTCCTTTCCTTTCTAACATCTAGACATGTGTCCCCATGACTAGGGCTGAAGCAATACACTAATCTCCTGATACAAAACAATCCATGATATTCTACTCGTGATGCAATATATCGCAATATTCAGCACACAATACGAGTCAATATATTTTTAAGATTTTTTGAAAGATTTTAGAGGTACAAACTGATTTTGGTGACATTTTGTGACTGTTCAATAGACTTGGATTAAATTAATTGAACTGATGGTGAAATACATATTTTTATTATACATTTGTTATATAGTCACTTTGTTTAAAAGTTAAATTAAACCAAGTAATTTGTGTACTTGGTTAGGCAGAAAAGAAATATTTTATGCTGTATTCACTTGTATTAGATAATGTAATTTATCTATTTTATTATTTAATTAATTATAACTGGTTGTTTCATTATGTGTCAGTTTTCAATGTACATGTGCAAGTTGGTAGAAAATGTCATGCGTGATAGCTGTCATTTAATTCATGTAGATTTGACATAAAACTCAAAGTTGGCTGTAACATATCGATACCCGTGAATGAAAAATCAATACTTTGTGAAGAAAAATAATATCGATACATATCATTGAATCAATAAAATTACACAGTCTTACCCTTGACACGTGGAGACACTTGGATTGTTGGAACAAAGCAATCCTGTAATGTTTTATAAACAAAACACTCCAGGATTTTAAGCAACAACATAGTGGTGTAATTACAAATTCTAAGTATGATGCTATTTTTAAAAATAGCTCCTTCAACCAACTAAATGGCTCGTCTGTTTACTGTTCATGGATACTTATCAGTGCGAGGATAAAGAGAGGCTGCGGTCAATCTCTAGGGAGCGAGAGGCAGGGTGCACACCAGCAGTCCATCACAGGCTAACATGGACAAACAACTGTTTCATTCATTTAGATGTCATCAGTAACATGGATGTTATTTAAACTGTCTGGAGAGAAAATGCAAACTACATGTTAGACGAAGCAGAATTTAGATAATTACCCTTTTTACAGGAGATACATAGATATGGGCATTTTATGATACATTCAAAAATTGCAAATGGAGGGAAAAGGACACACGATTTTCTAAATTTTTCAGAGTGCAGGATGAGTCACTATTTTGTAGAATTACCCTTTCGACCATAAGTGAAAGGTTCACCAATTCTTTGCAAAGTAGGTCAGTTTTCAAGTCCTTTCACATATTCTCAATCAAATTTAGGTCAAAACTTTGACTGGGACATACAGTCAGATAAATATGCTGTGATTTAAACCATTCTGCTTGGGGAGCACCAATAAACGGGCTGGCCAATAAATGGTCACAATCATTACATATTCAGTAGATTGTGACGTATGTTGCCAAAACACAGAGAATGGAGAGAAGAAAAAGGGGCGAAGAGTGCAAACACACAAACGACAAGGGAGGCAATTTTTTCAAGCTGTGTTGAATTAGTTAGAAGCTTTTCCCTACTGCCTTCCTTGAAAGGCTTAAAAGTGAGCATTTAAAAAGCATCCCTGAACTTCCTGACTCTGTGATGTTGAGACACTTAATGAAGCCCTTGCCTTTACCTCATCCTCAACTCTGTTATTTGCATACACATGGATTTGTTCATAACTGCACTAGTCCCTATATAATATAGTCTGTAGAAAATCTTTGCATATCACATCTAAATGTATATTGTTACACTTTGTTAAAATCTACCTGCTATGGTGCTTCCTTTATTAAAGCATATAACAAATTTGGACAGACACATATGTGCAAATGTCCCCAGGGGACTACCCCGCCAATCATGGTCAACATCAGGAATCATTAGTTCAGTATTCTTCACAAGGATTTAATCTATCAATCACCTATGCCATATTTAATTGTGAAAGCAATGCAGAGTCCGTGAAAACTGCCACTTTATGCAAGGAAAGGAATGGAATGAAGCTAGAAAATAATCTGGTGATGGATGACTGTGACCCTCCTTTTGGTTCGACTTCCACAAGAGGACAGCTGGATGGATCAAGCAAAGCAGAGAAAGGAGAACGGAGAGCGGGGGGAGCAAAGAGTGAGAGGAAAAACTTGGTATTCAGAGAATGGCTCCAACTTTTCATCTGCCCTCGGGCCGAGCGGGGGGGCTCAAGGGAATAACAAGCTTCTCCTTCAACCTCTTTCTCTGTTCCCGGGATACAGAAAGAAGTAAAATCCTCTAAAAATAGTGTGACGGCATTTCTTTGTATGTGTGTGTCTGGCGCTCAACGCAGGAAGACTACATGCATAATGACTTCCATTAACCTTCACACTCTGGAAGGATGGTGGAAAAGATTAACCACGCATCTATTATGACTCAAATGCCAGCTTTTTAAAGATTTTTTTAATGCTTTCCATATTTTGGAGTTATCTGGAGCCACTGCACTTGTAAGCTCAGTTCCCATCTCCGTTAGTACAGTATTAGTAAACTGCTCAGTGGTTCAGACCAGATGCACCTACTTGTTTGTTTTTTAATTAAGCTTTACTTTGCTGTAAGTATAGTTCATGGCTCATTTCAGTCCAGTTAATACATAAGATGACTTAAATTTGGAATTTCTTGCATTATCCTTGACATAAAAATTCTGATTTTTGAAATGTTTTCTACATATGATGAGATATGAGTGCTGTACAATTCAACTGAAAGAAAATTCAAATTAGTTGAAAGGAAAGACCAAGACGCAGCAAAATATACAATATAGGTCACTCTTGTATCAGCTGTCGGTGTTCACTTCAAATAGGTCAGCTTTGTTATCTAATTATCAGGCTATGTGAGCATAAAATATTCTCTGTTTCAGGCCTTGTACAGGTTAGATGTGCTGTTTATATGCAACATGCGCATGGTGCTCATCGGTGTTATGCTTGTATTCCTGTGGGTTGGGTGCGGTTATGGTTTCGGTGCCTTCCCTCCAACAATACAATGGACACACTTTCTCAGTTTCTCTTCCCAAAGGGAAAAATAGTTCATACTATTTTTTGGTAATCTATTATTCTAACAATTAATCAGATAAAATATTTTCATATTTGCAGATTATTTATTTAACTACATAAGGCTTTTTACACACTAAGATGCAAATAAGCAAAGAAAAAGGGAAAAAAAGCTTAAAATGCAATAATTGCATTCCTATGGTGCTCATTTCTAGCAAAGGATGCATCTGCAAAACATCTACAGACCTATTTGAATTAATAATTGGACAGTGAAGAGATGTTTAATAGGAGGTTGCTGTTTTTTTCTAAAACTGACACTTGAAAAGTTCTGGGTTCACATATTTATGGACAAACAAAGAATGAATTTATGTTGAATGCAAAAGGTAAACTTTTTTGTAGTTTTGGCTGAATTGGCCATTTTTAGAGTATGTGTACTCCAGTTAGCGATTGATTGATTACTAAATTACTTGCTTGTTATTTCAACACACAATTCATTTGCTTAATTACTTCAGACCAAATATGTTAGAGTAGAAACAAGCCTCATAAGTTTTTACGATTTGATGATATCAAATGGGTTAAAGAGGCCATCCAGCCAAACAGAAACCATTCATCTGTAGTAGGTCAAACCCAAAGAGACAGCCGGTACCTGAACGCTGCCGACTGCAGAGTAGGCTGCATAGGAGAACTGCTGCTTCAGCAGGTCAGTTGGTCCCCGCTGGTCACAGGGGGTCCCATGGGGAAGAAAACACTGGTGGCTGGATCTGTCTGTGATGGTGTTTGGAGTGGAGCCAGGCAAGCTGAGCAGAACCGTGTGATTGTACAGGTGGACATCAGTCAGGCCAAGTCCGACCCACTGCCTGTACAGGTACCTGGCCCTGGACTCCTCACTGTCGCCTGCCAGGCTGGAGAAAGACCTGGAACACAATATAAAGATCAGGAAAGCTAAACAGTTTGAGTTTATGAAGTCTGTTTTTCTTTTCTTTTAGCTTGATTAATTCTTGAATTCAGGTGCAAATTAAAGCCATATTTAGTAAAATGACTATATATCATTGGAAAATGTATTTTGCTCATTAACCATATACAATAAGTGAAATAAATACCAAGCACATCAACTTTTAATGTTTCTATTAAGATAAAGTTCCCACCATCATTCAGAGCCCAAGTAACACACAAACAAAAAAGAATTAAGTAATCTCCAACTTACGTTATGTCTTATGAGAAGTGGAAATAACACAAGGAAAACATGATTAACATCATATTCAAAACAGATTGAAAGCCAAGGGGACAAGCTAAGATTCGTCCATATTTAGAAAGAATTCCTGCTGCTGCCATGCATAACTCATGATGAGTTGATTTAATATTAACTGAATGCCTAAAAAATGTTTTCTCTTTGTAACCAAAGTAACTGCAGAGTGGTGTGATTTTTAAAGTAAAAATATTTTTACAGTAAAGCTGTGCTGTTGTAAATAATGTGAAAAGCTGCTTTCTGAACTTCTGATTGATCCAGAAAGCTCCATGGAGCCACGATCAGAAAGACCGATGTCTCACCATCAACCAGCGACAAAACATTTTTTCTCTTCTGAAAGAGAAATCAACTGAAGAATATAAAGACAATGAGCAGTCAGAAAGCTTCGTAGAACTTATTAGGTACAGTTTTACCAATATTTTCGTACTTTACTTATTGTAAAAAGTTCACAAGAAAATAGCAAAAAAGATATATTTGACCTTTTTTGTCACAAAAACATTACCTGTAAATGTTCCCTTTTACTATGCTAGTTAGTCAAAGTAGGAACAAAAATTAAAACCTGCGTGTAAGACTAATGGGCAGAATCCAATTCAGAATCCGTGTTGATAAGTGCAGCACATAAACTAATGATCTTCCATATTGCGGATAATGGTTCTATTCAAGTCTCCAACCCATCCCCAGTCTGTTTTGCCAGGGGGCTAAACTGAATGAACTTCTCGTCTTTCTTTGCTTCTCAAACACACCGAAAATCCTCACGGGATTCTGGAGTCCCTATCATTCACATTTTCCTAATTGCACAAAAGAAATGTCAATAAGGATTGATCCAGCTCTTATTTGATTCTCCTGGTTTATTTGGTTCTTGATGTTTACTCTTCTTATTGTTTTGACTCACAGAGAGCTGGACTCAAAAGTTCACCAATGAAAACGTGTACAGACTTGGCTGGCTGGTATTTCAGCCACAGAAACCCAGCACTCCACCAGCGGTGATTTTTGAAGTAAAATAAACTTGAGGAAAACTGCAAGTCAAAAGAACTACAAGTATGAAAAAAAAAAAGGACAACCTTATTTTTCAGGAGATTGCTTATTTTGCCTTACTGAAAGAATATCAGTGTCAATATCAGTTATGCTTAGAGTTGAATTGACCCTCCACACAACTCCTTTTATGCAAATGGAAAATTAAAACTAGCCAATCTGATTCCGAGCTATTCACATTGTTGTGCCTTTCCATTTTCTGATGACAGGCAGTGTCAACAAAATTACAACACAAAAATTCAAATCAACCATCTCAACAATATCAACATTTTACAGCCATTACAAGGACAAGGAGAAATACCCTAAAACACAAAAACTAAATGCAAAACATCAAGAATTTTAAAGATAAATTCAAAACAAATAGTAGCAATCTTTATTTTGAATATAAATTCACCCATTCTATCACTTCAATATTATTTCATGATCTATTATAGATTTTTTTTAAAGATACGTTGTAAATTTTGTATGATTAGCAATTATTATAATTACGGAAGGAAACATGTTTCAGTAACAAATTGCTCTATTCACTCCTGACTGACTGTCAGGAAAGAGCAGTTTGAAGGATCTTTAGACAGTTCATGAGTTCCTGCAGCAGTCTATTAATTACATATCAGTGAGTAGATTAAGCAGTTAGCTGAAACCACTGCAAGCACTCGGCACAACCAAAGTGAGTGAATCTTCCTCAGCGCAGACAGAACATTTGCATAGTGTTAAATAAAGGGAAGTAATGGTATTTGGTCACTAATGTGAAATGTAACTGGCAACTGAAGCTTAAAGCAGGGTATCTTTATTAATCGTTGAAATGTAAAATCAAGACTCAACAGTTTGCTGTGAGAATAAACTTTACCTAAAGTATAAACTTTTTGTTCAACACATCAGCTGCAGACATTGTAGTTGTGTTTGTGTTACCGGCACCAGACCCAGGGGAAAGCTGGGCGCTACTCAGTGGCACACAGCCACGGCGACTGTTTTCCATGAAATACTTATTACAGCGAACTACATCAGGACTGTCCTTGTCAAATACATTCATTAGAAAACCTACATCAAACTCCATCAAGTGCTGGTAATGTTGTCAAAACACCTGAGCAACATTTAGAATGACTTCTAAACACTTTAGTGAATCTATGCACCGACTTCTGATACCACCACTTATTCCACTGCCTTTTTAACACCACTTGCTGGTGAGAATATCAAAGTGCATCTAAACAAACCTTTCTTTAGGGTGCCTAACTGTTATTGTCAGTGAGGGTTAGGAAATTGGAGCTTTCCAGTCTTGACATCTATTCAGACACAAACTACAAGATGTTATGTTCCCCACAAGCCTCTATGAAAGGCCATTATCCCTCCATCTAGTAAAAAATGACTCACCCTAGGTGTGTATGAACAGGTGAGGAGCGCTTTTCAATCTGCAAAGCAGATGCTTAAATGATGTGGATGATCAGTTTAAACAGGGATTGTGAGTTTAATGTGTGGGTAAGAGAGAGACATGTACGATGTCTCCATCAGACTCAGGAGCAGACGGCCCAAACGCACCGTTGGGCATTGTGTTGTTAGAAGGCTGCGACTCAAAGCTCTCCAGCAGCCATGGTGAGCCGGGCCGTGTGCAAATGTTTCCATTCATGTGTGCAACAGTGTTTCCCAAGACGTATCTGAGACCTTGAACCATAAGCCAAGTGGTTGGAAGAACTCCCTGTAGTTCGGGGCACATGCCCAACACTGCTGACACTTCAAGTCTCAAAGGACTCTGCATGTGCACCAGTGTGTTTGTGTCCGTCAGACTGGCTCCTTCTGTAGGTAATCATCTTTGACTGTCTTTGATTAAAATGTAAGCTGATGTTTTCCGTGGCTCCCACACTCTATCATTCCCTGTTGTGACCATACAATAAATATGTTAACATTTTTAAATAAATACATTTTTGATCAATAACATACAAATATAATATAGATAAGAGACAACACTTAACTATGTAAAAAAAGAAAAAAAAAAAGAAAAATCCTTTAGGCGGGGCCTTTTTCATTGACACCCCACTAAACCTCAGCTGTGATCACCAATATTCTTCCACATTGCTAAATGTCAATAATTATAGAACAATTATTTTGGATATTTTATTCTCAAATCTATAAATGTACATATATTTCATGAGTATTTAGTAGAATGGTCATTTTTAAGATGGATGAGCTGATGAAACATTTAGGGTATCCAAAGTACTACTTTTTTGGTGTTCTCAAGCCACCCATATGCTTCACGCTGTGGAGGAGTTCTCAGGTTTGGAAGATTCCACATTTGAACCGCACATGTAATGGTTGTAATTATGGCCAGAGACTTCAATTTTAGTTTGATCAGTCTGCAGGACATCTCAGAGGTAAATTAAGCCATTTACCTCTGAGTGCATTTGCAAACTAATCTGGGTTTTTATGTTTCTTTTGGAATAATGGCTTTTTCCCCACTTAGTGGTCTTTCAGCCTATGTCGGTACTCATTATACTGTGGATAATTATGCTATCTTGTCAATTTTCTGACAATATCTTCCCTTAGTGTTTTCCTTTGGTTCTGTGGATGATGCACACAGTTTCTCCGAACATGCTCGTTTCCAGGACATAGAGATTACATGCTGGCTGTAGACGTCAACTATTTTTCTATTTGCATATAGTTTGAACACATGACAGCGGTACTTTCAGGCATCTGGAAATTACCCAATGAGAAACCAACCTTCTGGGAATCCACTATTCTTTTCTTCATGCGTTTGCCATTTCTTATGATTTTTCCAATGAAGGCATTCAAGGAGTCAGTATGCTTTGGGTGTTGCCTCAATATGCATTTAGAGATGTCGAACCATGTCTCTGAAACATCAACTTACTAGAAGCTCACAAAGAATTTGACTTTCCAAGTGGTGTGAAAGCCATCCATCCATCCATCCATCCATCCATCCATCCATCCATCCATCCATCCATCCATCCATCCATCCATCCATCCATCCATCCATCCATCCATCCATCCATCCATCCATCCATCCATCCATCCATCCATCCATCCATCCATCCATCCATCCATAATATTTATAAAGGAATGAATAACAGAAAAAATTGATTTTGTAAACTCAACTCCAATTTCTTTTTTCTTTTTTTCAACACACTATCCATCCATCCATCCATTTTCTGTACACCCTTGTCCCTAGTGGGGGCTGGAGGTGCTGGTGCCTATCTCCAGCTAACGTTCTGGGTGAGAGGCAGGATACACCCTGAATAGGTCGCCAGTTTGTCGCAGGGAATAAGACAGGCTAAATAACTCAAATTATTGCTGATCATTTTTGGCTGTACAACTTTACACACAGCATCCCATGCAGTGCCTGTAATATTGGTTTTTATCTCTCAAAACCTCAGCAGGATTATCTAGTAAGAGCTTTCATGTTAATGCATTCCACCTCCACATAATTGATAAGTAATTCAAGCTCTGTATGAAAATGGCTTATGTAACAAATTCATTTCATCATGTTAAAATATACACATGCACACACAAAGTATTATGTCAGATCAATTTGTATTAGCAATTAAAATGATATAAACAGGATTTCTGTGGATATTTAGGTTCATATGCCCAGGTTGTCCCACATGAAGCTAAAATTTTAGGATAAAGTGCAAGACTTAGAATCCAGGAAATAACATTAAACCTGTCACACAAGAACTAAATGTAACCATCTTGCGGATTCCTTCAGGTAATATTAGAACCACTAGGGAAAATAGAGGATCTATTTATTAGAATTAATCTAAATTCTTACACAGATGAATTAATTCATTAATTCATTACTAACATTCATTTAAAATGTAACACATTCTTTCCTCCAATGTGGTGCATGAAAGTACGTCCATGACAACCCGTGCTGGCCATCACTGGATTTGAGCTGAAAATTCAGCCAATCAGAACAGTCGGAAGAGTTACCGTCCACAACTGACAAAGATGCTCAGTAAAACAGAGAGTGATTTTCTGGCAAAAGCATACAGATAGGGGGAGGGATGGTGTTACGCTCTCTCAATCAATATCTGCGCTCATTATCCTGTGTAAGGATATTAATAAAGCATAATTCAGGACAAGACAACAAATTCCTAAGACTCCTTGACACCAGCAAACATATGATTTCTTAAGAATCTTCTCCTCATGCTCCTCTTTTGCTTTGTGCAGCAATATTTTTATTGCATGTTTTAGACTCATTATAATGATAATAGGCAAGAGCTCGGAGCATGGGCGCAGGCAGATAAATCACATTTACCCGATGCCTATTGTAGAAATAATTGACTTGGTGAGTGTGCTAATGTGCATTCACGGGCCAAGCAGACTTAGCATACGAGACGCTGTTGCCTCTGCTGGCAGCTGCGGAGGATAATATATTCCTGTAGGACACAATCATTTTAATAGCTCATCCATTTGTTCAAGAGACAATTGATTTTCTCTGTTTCAATGCACGTTAGTCACATTTGATTTCTCTCGTCCCATTTGCATTTGTCATATTTTCAGTGTGTGTAGCTTGAGCTCAGGCTTCATGAAAGGAAATCCTTATTCAGGTGCCAGGGTTGGTGTTTAGATGGAATCCAAGTGAAGGCTGAGACCGCCAATAAAGAAGATTTAAGACATCATTGGCATATCACTGCAGAGCAAGTCAGAGGGGAGAAATTCAGAAAGAACATCAGAGAGTTCATCAACTAACTTGCCAACAGAAAACTTGGTGCAGTGCTGCTCATATCCTTCGATGATCTTGTATTCCTGTTGTGTTTAAAGCTTTAAATAACACATATGATAACATAGAAGACACAATGTAATCTCCAGTTAAAGTAGGAGTTGAATGAGCGTTTTAACTGAGAAATTTCTAATAGAGTTCAAATTAGATGTTTGCATGCTGTATAAAAGGAGATAGCCTTTCCCCCTCCTTACTGCCATTAAATTATACAAATCTCTCCAGCTATAGGTCAGTCAGGATCACCAACATTATTTCAAAATTGTCTACTTTGAAAATATGAAAACGTTCTTGGAAGATATTAATAGAAAAGCTAATCCTTTGGCGCAAATGGGTTTTCTAATCAGACAATAATCCAAATAATAGCAGAAAGTTAGCCACAAAGTTGCATAATGACAACAAAGTGAATCACAAAGAGCTGATCTCAGACCGGTACAAAATGTGGAGGGAGAACTGAGCAGGTGTGCAAACAAAGCAGTCTACAAATGTGACTCCATTAGATCAGGTCAGGGTGGAATGGGTCAAGATTCTGGCAAGCTATGGTGCAAAAATGGAGGAACGACACCTGACACGTTTCACCCAAATCATAAAGCTTGAAAGATAAACCTAACAAACATAAAGGGAAGGTATACATCATTGTGTCATAGTGGAGGAGGCTCCATCATGAGCTGGCAGCTTTTTCCTTCAATGGAGCTTCTGGCTGTCCACTGGCATCAACCATTGGACAACAAGTGGACGATGCGGAGCGTCCGTGTTTGTGTGGCAATCAGAGTTTTTCAATAAGACTTCCTACGCTTGGTCAGGTTCCCTCGGCATCACACGTTGAGGCATCATTAATTGACATTCAGTGTTCTCTCATTGAATGTTATAGCGCTCTGCAATCATCGGAAACAAAGAGGACGAGCCTATTCATTTTTGAAAGTAGAAAAATATCCTTTGTTTTGAACTATTCTACATCATTCCTTGAACGCAACTCCAATGATATCATTTGGAGATAGATGACATCCACTGCACATCATGCTGTTCTGACAACATTTTGGTATCAGAAATCCTGAACTGTGACTAATAAACTCTCAATCTTAAAATTACAGGACATTAGGGCAGTAGAACTGGATCCTAAGAATAGCACTCTCTATTCTTCCTTACTCTTAATCATGGACCATGGCAGCTTATCACCTGGAGTGATTTTCCCTGCTCTAAATGTGTGTGAGCATGTGTGTGGTCAGTCTTGAACAACAAGAAGACATAGTAGAAAGACTTGCTTTGCATACAAGAGTATGTAAAAGGTATATCTGGATGTAACATATCTTCACTTTTCTTTTCTACACCAACTTTGCTAACTAGTAATGCTCACACTCAAACCGTAGACCAACAAGCTTCAACTCCAGTGCTCTGCAACTTTTAGATGCATCTCTGCTTCAACACAAATCAATCAAATGATCAGGTCATTAGCAAAACTGCGGAACCCAAATGCACACTGGGGAGGTAAGTCAGCCATTTGATCCGGGTGTGTTGAACCAGGAAAGCATCTAAAATTGCAGGACGCCGAGAGCTGGAGTTCCAAACTCTTGCCATAGGCTTTTCTCTTGACTTATGAAGCCCCTGGACAACATAGAGATTAATCTTGGGAATCGTGGTGACAAGAGATCTTGATGACACAATTTTAGCTTAACAACCAACATGACCCCGGCTAGCAATATCAAATATGTTGGGTCTGCTTAATTAATTTAGTTAACCTCACACTTTGACTTTTATGAAACGCATTAGCATAAAGTTATAAGATTCATTAAACGGAGAACTGGCTGCAAGTAAAATCAGCCTTATGAAGTCAGATCTGAATCTACAGAAATATTTTTTCAAGGCTCACAATTTGAATAAGAACAGAAGGAGAGAAAGAGCAAAAGAAAGAGAGAAAGAAAGAAATATTTCTGTGACGAAAGACAAATATGAGCTTGATGAATTCCAGGTTTCAATTAGAAAGCTGAAAAAGAATGAGATGCAGGGGAGCATTAATATGTCTTATACAAATAATTTTCTCCACAACTAAATCAGACTGCTGCTGCTCCGAACATGAACTGTAAATATTTTTACCTTTTAATGTGTGAGCTACAAATATGTTAGGTTGACTGCTGAATTAATATCAAACTTTTGTCTTTATTGATTGATGTTTTTTATTTCAGTGTTGGAAGGAGAAATATGGTACTATGTTGTTAATTGATGCTGTCGCTAATCTGAAGAACTCTTTAGGGGAGTTGTGGGAGGCAGAAAATCGACTGAGGACTGGAGCTTCAAAAATGAGCTTTTTTAAAAAGGCGCCCCATTGTAAGAGCAGCTGTTCAGGCAGGCACCCTGATTGGCTCGATAATTATTGTTACTATTATTATAGTTTTCAATATTCCAAAAAGGTTAATACAAGAAATTTCAGTTCTCAAACAAAACAAAACATTCCGAATCAAAAGTTGTACTTTTTCGCAACTTTTATTACTCAGTGGTATCCATTAGTATGAAAAAGTTCTGGGATACTCTTTGTGTTGTTCCACATTGTCCACTCATTTCTTAAGGCTGACTGGAGGCAAAATAGATAAAGATCCCAGTATGTCCTCATCTGACCCAATTATAAGTTTAGAATGTAGCAAGTTTAACACTGAAAAAGCTCTGCAAACACCAACACTGATCATACTACTATATATATATATATATATATATATATATATATATATATATATATATATATATATATATATATATATATATATATATATATATATATATTATATATAATATAAGAACACAAGATACACCAACACTGATCATAAGTAGTACTTCTCTCCAATAAATGGAAACAAATGTATATATTTTATGTTATAGTTTAACAGAATATATTTAAAAATAAATCATCAGGGGTCAGACGTCGATTAGCCATGCTTCCATTTTTTTTGCTATGGTTTAGGCCTCGTTTTTCATCCAATTTTTAACCAGTATAACAATCCGTCGTCAAAACATAATTTTAAAATCAACCTGATTTGTGGACACACAGAAGGAAACACTTGGCTCTGCAGGTTAAATGTTTGGTGGTGTTTGTTGCAGGTTACTGGATGAATCCTTGATTAATAAAAAAAGTGAAGTTCAGGTGATCTTGAAATTCTTCTGTCAAAATAATCCTGTTAAGGCTCAGTTTTTCTGCAGCTGAACGCACTCTGAAAAGCCTTCACAACTGACTGTCACCTCTAGCGTGAAATAGGGAGGATTAAGAGGAATGTGATCCAGCAGCAGAGTTAAAATGATACAAGCCTCCAATTTAAAGTGGTGTTAAAGTATTAAGCAATAGGTTCTCTCTCTGTTTGTATGCTCTCTGTTTAGCTCCAATGCTTCTCTGCTAATATGTGTTTGTATAATGTGAAAATAATTATTTTCAGCTCAAACAACTTTATTTTTTCCTGTTAAACTTTGCTTTGTAGAAAGAGCAGCTATGTTATGTGCTCTTCTGTGAGTAGTCACATTGTTATGACACTTTTTAAGGTTTTACAACACATCGTCACAAAGTAGTGAAAAAGAGAAGAAAAAAAATGATGGATTTGCACAGTCACACACCTTTTGCGTAATTGGTCTAAAAATGGATCTGTTTGTTTTTCTTGGCAAACACAATCCATCTCAAGCCAGATGAGGTGTGGAGTATTTGTGGACAGCAATTTTAAAATTCTATTAAGAAATTCTTGAATGTTAATTAGACCATTCTCTGTTCTTGTCTAAATTCTTCCATTATTCAGCACACAATGGAAATTCATACTTGGAACCTGTTTTATGGGTTTTCTCAGTCACAGATCACAAAATTAAATGTATTTTTTTGAGTCTGAATATGATAGTTTATGTTTGCTGCATTCACACAGCAAGCAAATGTGACCTGAATCTGATATTTTTGCCCATATCCGATGTTTTCACAGCAGTCTGAACTGTCCAATTTGGATCTTTTCACAATCTCCCACAAATCAGATTTGTGCCACTTCCATATGCTGCTCTAAATAGGATGTTTGTGCAATATCTTTCAAAGCATATCTAGTCCGAACTGTCATGTTGAATTTAATCTGACCTTTACATCACTGATGTGAGACACGGGTCATAATTCTGCATCAGAAGCCAGAGTAGCTCATAACTCAAGTGGAAGATAGTGTGATTGTCTCTCCAGCAGGTCAATGACCCTAAACTTACTCATAAAACTTAAATGCAATAAATACTTTTTTTCTCTTTTAACTTATCTTACATTTACAGCAGGCGCTGAAAAGGTAGCACCTCCACCAACAAACTAGAGTTTGATTAAAGCAGAGTAAGCAGGGCTGGTGTGAATGCACCCTGTGGCATGCCATGGTACCAGTCTCCAAAGTCAGTGCTCAAGAGCTGAAATTAGATACGTTTCCAATGTTGTCCTGGTTTGACACACCTGATTCGATTATGTTTTCATCACCAGGTCTCTGTAGAGCTTCATGACACACTGTCCGGCTCTTGCTGACTAGAATTGAACATCCATCGTCTTTGGATTTCATGTTTCTCACTGCTCTACCACTCTCTTCTGACATCCTGAAAGATGTCCTGGTGTTGGTATATCGTCTCTTGTTTTTCTATCATTTTGTGCTTTTCTTTGGGATTATACATTTTACACAATCAGTAATTAACAAGGGGAAACACAACTGAGCAAAAGCCTAATTCTTCCCTGCATGTTATCTCTCTTATATACTTTAATGAACTTTGAGGCAAGGTTTGATGTTATAGTTCTGGAGTGTTAAGGCCAGTGGGAATTGTTTGTCAGATTAGATCCAGGATGTTCGACTCTGTGTCTGACTTATTGTGGCTGTAAGTCATGTGGTGTATGACCTGAGCTGCAGCATAGTGAGTTACATTCACTGTCACAGGTCTGCATATCGCCTCCATAGGTGCTGAGAAAGACTACATTTTAGAGCCCAAAGCCTTAAAGCTAAGTTTCACAGTAAATGTAACAAATACTGGATGTCAAAACTCATATGTTCACAGAATACAGCTGACTTGTGACTTTAGTTTATTATAACAACTGGAATCATTAAATTTCCTAAGATGACAAATCATCCTAGTGAGTATCTAATGAGCTGTAAAAGAGACATCATAGATCTTAGTTCTCTGATGCCTGTCCATTTCTGTTTAAGTGCCTAATTGATGTAATTTTTTTTTTCTGTTACCAGAAAGAATCGAGAAGACATAGATTTAGACTGTGTTAAGGAAGATTCTAACACTAAATTCAATCTACATCTTTCCCTTAGGAAAAGAGAACATAAAATTATAAATAAGTTGTGGTAACAAGACAAGTTTCGGCAGCAAGTTCAATGATGAAGTGCGAAATTAGAACAATGCCTGACTTACTGCATTATACAGCTGGATGCAGAGAGAGTCTGAAGAATAAATGAGCATAATTTTTATTTGAGGAGAAATATCTTTTGAAAACAAAAACTGGGGAAACACCAAAGCTAGGGAGCCTATTTTCACAGAGCTGGAGTCAGATCTCCTGGGGGAACATGGACAGAAACTGTCACCTAAACTGAACTGAAAGCATCAAACCCTCAGGGAAACTCAGATGGAAGGTTTTAGGTTGCGTAGGAAATATGCTCAAAATTAAGACAGCATATATTTATTACCCCTAAAATGCAAGAGATGCAATATGAAAGAGCTAAGTTTATTCTATAATTTAATTTTTCAAATCAAAGTTGAGCATGCTTTTTCAATAATTCAATAAGTTTGGATCATCTACTTTTGAACTGTTTTTAATGCCGTCTTCATGGACAACATTAAGTGTTTATACTGGATCACATAGACAAAAAGAAAACAATTGAAAATCCAAACTGTGTTAGAGCATAAATCTTGTTTGTTTATAACTAAGCTCCATAAAATATTATTAAAGTGACTTGTGTTTATTTTATAAATTAATTTATTTTTTAAAATTTTTTTTCAGTTTAACAGAGTTTTGACCATTCTGTTCAAAATTTATCACAGACAATATCTTCATTTCCTCTGTTCTGAGTGTCTTTTCTTCTCTATCACCAAAGTCAGTTTTACCTACACCGTATGAGACATCAATCCAACGACTTAATAGTTTGTACTATGTCTAAAATATGGTATATATACACATAGAAAGTAAAAAACAAAACAAATAGTTGGACCTACATAGTGTGTCAAGCTCTTTCTATTTCATAGGTGAGACATTTGTAGTGAGTTCTGAAATCAGTTCACCCCCTGGATCTATGTCCAGATTGGACAAAAAGATTCCCAATCGTTTGACTGACTTAGAGTGAAGATAGGTTGGGGTTGCCAAGTTATTCTACAGACGCTTCCCAACTACAGACAGACTTTTCTCGACTGGGAATCATGACAAAAAACCTAATGATTCCCAGCATTGAGGTCACTGGGAGTCAGAGATGAGCAGCTTTCCTAGAAAACACTGCAGCACTAGAAGGAGTTGCACATTATGACAGAATCAGAATTGGTTACCCAAGATTTAAAGCTATAGTGAAGAAGTCAGTCCGTGGGATGGAAAGCAAACGGTCAGCGTTGTGTGAAGTTTGTATGCAGCATTGCTGCAGTTGAAGTTCATTTTGGTGGAACTGTTATGCTGCGTTCACACCAAACACATTTTGAGCATCAGGCACATCTGGTTTACATTAAAAATCTATGTGGATGTGGGTTGAGTGTGTCATGGTGCATTTTGCACATCTGCATATTTGAAGCACTTTACATGAGTCAAACACTCCGTTATGTGACACAGTGGTGCATTTTCCAACATAATCTCAAAAAACAAAAAAATAAAACAATAAATATGGAGGATAAACTAAATCTTGCTGTTTGCTCTTGTTCTATAATCTAGGACCGATCAGGTTATGACTACAGAGACAGAAATACAAAGGCTCTTGGTTGGGAGAGGCTCAGCGAGAAAGTTGGAATCTCAGGTAAGATTCCAACTTACCTGAGATCCATCCTGAGCTATCCAAATCCATCCAGCAAAAACTCTGAGTTATGTTAAATAAACATTAAAGACATTAGATAAACATATTTATTTAGAGAAGATATGCAGGAGACTGTGGAAGAGTTTGAGGTACATGTATGCCAAGGAGTCTCCTCTCAATGTCCGCTTAGAGAAATTTTGACGTATCTGATGTGCATCAAGAGTAAAGTGTCAAGCGTCTGACTTCAAAGTGCAAACACATCAAACTTGAAACATTGGATGTTTTTGACACATGAAATGCGTTCACTGTAAATGCAGCATATGGGTTACCTGTGGAATACTTTCACCACAGCCAATAGAAACCTGGCATTTGAAGAAGACATTAGAAGAACATCATTTACCCAGGATTTTGTTTTCTTCCCTGTTCTTGCATTTTCTGTATCAGCAGCAGGCGTTGTTGCTGATTCCGATACCGATCACCCATGAGGCCAATCTTTGCCAATCGCCTGAAATTACATTTTTTGCTTTAGGTATAAATTAAAAAATGATCTGGAAATAAATTTACCTAATTTAGACATAAACAAAATACTTGCAGGGACAATACAGTAGCCAATCAGTCAAAAGGACTGAAAAACCTGCAATCAGTAAAACGATATTCAACAGTAATGTTCTCAGTTCGTAAATTATTAGTCAAATAAATCTGCCTTTATCAAATAATGTCAATTAATAAAGGAACCATTAATTCAAAGTTAAATGCAGCTTGTATTAAAATAAACAATCTTAAATTGCTGAATCAAAACTTCCTGACAGCATGAGTGGCTGATTAATGCTGGTTCTGATTGTTTGGTTCGGACTGAGCGGAGTAATTCTGCAGAACACAGGGAGGAGGCAGAGGAATTTATTATTTTCAGAGATTAGAAATCTCTGTTTTAGGTTAGGACAGTGAAAGTTTTAATACATATCTCAAATTGTTTTTTTTAAGTTACATGCCGCAGCTTTAAGCAGACATTTGGAGTGAGAGTTCACTGTCTAGTGGAGGTTGAGCAGCTCTACGTCTGTGAAATATTACCACCAGTACCGCATAGCAGTGGTCAAAGAACCAGCGTCTTCCACTGCCGGCTCGAAGACTTGAATTATTTTTCGGGTTATTTGTTTAGGTTTCTGACCGTGATTCTGAGTGTTGGCAGTCATGCGCCGCTTTACCTGCTGTCTGGCCGCTCCAGATGTCTTGTTTTCCTGCATTGAGTCTCGATGTAGCCAAACTCAGTCAAGTGCTTGTTTTTTAATTGCCAAATTAGATTCGTTGTGTTGAAGCATTTTGATGTGCTTCACTCCCGAAGTAATTTTCCGCCGCAACACGTAAACGTCCCCATTCACTCTCAGAGTGTCGTAGTTCCACACTACAGGATTCGTTACCAAGCTCTCACAGTGTGAAGGAAAGAGAAGATCAGCTGCACACACAGGTTGGGAAGCGAGATAGAGGTGATCAGTTTTCATGATCGGCAACAAGAGACTGTGATTAGAGATCACCGATCTTACACTTTTTCACAGAAATCGGCCGATTATGATCAGTGGCTGATCGATTGGCTCACCTCTACTAGACAGTGTATGTCAGTGGTGCAAAAGGTCAGGAATAGTCAATAGTTTCAACCAGGTTAATAATACGAGTTGATTTGACTAGAAGTTGAACATTTATCATTGAAAGTATGTTTTTGTGTTTTTAATATCAGGGCAGCCAAGGACGGGCTTTAAAGATTTAATGATGAGCCAGTGCAACAAAGGATCCCATTTTCTCTGAAACCTACATAGTTTTTCAGCTTCTGCAGCTTTTTTACTCTTTCAACTTACTCAGTTCATCATTTAATTCAATAAAGGGCCATCATTGCTCTACATTTCATAAAACTGATAAAAGCATATCCTACAACATGTCTGTTTTCATATAGTTTAAAAACTATGAAGGTTAGGTATAATTTTTATGAATAGTTCTCGGAGTGATGCCGTTTTCTTTTACAGTATGATAACATGGCTATATAAACTAATCATACATGTGAAAATTAGTGACAGGTAATCAATAAGGCCACTGTAATGAAAGCCTTCCTAGTGTGTCCTTGTCAAGTTCAGTTTTTGCTTGGATGGGTGCGTTACCTCCTCAGAGTCCAGGCTAAGTGGGTAAGCTAATAGCTTGAGCTTTGCCTCATCTCCCAATTTCAGATAGGCTGCTTAAGAACAACATTAGCAATCTTGGACAGACCCTTTTTCATGCAGTGTTGCAGATCTGGGTAAACAAAAATCAATCTCTTTTCCTCTCTCACTTTCTTTTGCTCCATTAACCAAGTCATGCGACATCTCTATCGGTGTTAATTAGCAGAGCCTGGTGAGCTGGTATTGATTATTAACTCTTCAAAAATTCCACAAGGACTGCTCTGAATGTTGAATACAGCAACACCTCCAACACCTTGGCTAAATTCACCAATTCCTTTTTAATCAGACTCTTGCTTGTTTTTTTTATGCTTCTACTCTAGCTTGTTTTCTTCGATATACAAAGAAAATGTTCATTTGCCAGGTAAAGATAGGCTGTCAACCAAATGCAAAATGTAAAACAAATTGTTCCTTGTCCTACTGTTTGTTTGGCAACACAGAAAATGAAAGTAGTTTTAACTGAATTTTAAAATGATTGTATTTGTCAACATCAAAACCATGCAGTTGTTTGGTCAGGAAGGAAATGCAATAGTTTGTTTCAGAACCATGTTTTTTTTGGTTGAGTTCACACCAGCCCTGACTAGTCAGCTTTAACCCTTTCGGTTTGCATAAAAGCCTAGGTTTCAGCTCAATTAAAGTGAACTTTGGTGCAGTTTGAATGCATATATGAAATACAACCAAAACAAACATGCGATTCCAGTGCTAGTTGGAGAAATGTTTGGTGATCTTTCATCATAGACAAAAGAGTAATTTTCCTACTGCTAAAATCTGATACCACTCCATTTCAGACTTTGTGAAGACAGAAGTTGCATTCAGTGTCTTCAGAGGTTTTTGGTGCCAGGTTGGAACCGAGTCCAGTAGACTGTGAAAACATTATGAAACACAAAACTTTTGTCATGCAGCTTTCAGGCAAGATCTAGCCAATGTTTTTCTTATAAAAACTTTAAAAGATCACTTCAATACAAAAACCATGAAATAGCTCAAACACATGTTTGACTCCACCCCTTCTGTCTCTGTCACTATGTCCTTGGACAAGACACTTTACTAACCTTGCCAAGTGGTGGTGGTCAGAAAGGCTGATGGTGCCAGTGTGTGGCAGCCTCGCCCCCGTCAGACTGCAACAGTCTGACAGACTACAACAGGATTGTAGCAATAGCTACCAATCACCAGAGTGTGAATGACTAATTCCAAACATCTTTGAGTGTCCAGAAAAGTATTATGCAAGTGTGATCCAATTTCATCTCAAGAGAAACAGCCCAAATCCACCCTCACCAGGTCAACCCATCCTCATATCACCAGTCCCACCATGGGAACAGTTGTAAAACAGAAAAAAAATGGGGTTTAATGCCCCTGCGTTTAGCCCTAAACCTAGTCCCTGGTGTATTTGTATCTATGTTCATGAAATATGTTTCTATAAATGCAGGTGTCTATGTCTTGATTGCTTTAACCTCTTAATTTGCACCGGAATGCCTGCGAGCCATTATTTTTTTTTCCAGGGCTGATATTTAAGTGTTTAAGCTCTTCCGGTGTCCATTATGAAGGGGGGGAGCAAAGCAGAGAAATTGGGGAGGGGGCTAGCATATCGTTAGAGTGCTGAGGGGGGGAGCAGAGCAGATGGACGGACAGCATATTGCAAGCTAACCCCACCTGACCCCCAGATATGCTACTTTATTTATATAATTATAAATAATTTCCACTATCAGTACTGTGTCTACCTGAGGATTCCTCTGGTCATTATATTTAATTAGAGGCTCATTGATGACTGTATGCTGACGCACTGAGGAGTTGGTCATTTACAGATTATATATCAGGTGTTGTCCAAGTGTGCCATTTGGAGACTCCGAATGGAGACTCCAAATGGCACTTGGATAACACCTGTACATCCTCAAAAATAAACATGTCCAAAATGACATTTCTTTTTTTGTGCCATTTTGATCAGTCTTGAAATCCACAAGCAGAATACTTTAGCCTACAGATTTATTGTATTTCCCAGTCAATACAGTCAACACTCAATGTGCATTTACAAGAAATAAAAATGAAAAATCTCGTTGAAGCAGAATTTTAATTTTTTGTGTGTTGCAAACATAATAGCTACAAACTACTTACAGTTAACATACTTTTGACAGCAAAAATAGAAAATGTAGCTTGTCATCTTCATAAAGAGACCGAGCTTTTGCATGCCATCCAAATTGTTCAAGAACAGCAGCTGATTTAATTTTTTCAGCCATTTTTGGTGATTTAGGGGTTGAGGGTTAAGTGGTTTTAAAACTGGGTTTTTGGACATCCCTCTGTCCTACAGCAGAGTCTGATCCCCCACCACAACTCTGTAGGCAAGAATTAAATTGATTTGGAGGCTAAATTTGCCTCCAAATCAAATTTGGACTCAGGTTATCGTATATATCAACTTTTCTTTTTTATATCCTGTGCCATAATGTATTTGCAATATGTAGATGTATAATGACGATGTTACTTATTTCAAGAAAGTTCAAATGAACTGAATCCCAATGATTAAGATCAGGACTTTTTTTTCAGCAACTACCCCAAATGAAGGGGTCTTATGTAAACTTGTGTTCAGCCTAACCCTCTGGATTGTAGCCAGAGGGCTACAGTAACTATGATTTGACATTGTTAAGATGAAAGCAATGAATTAATATTCATATCAGTATTGCCTTTTCCCTAAACTGTTTTCAGAGTGCATCACTGTAACATGATAGCTTGGTTCATCTCGGCACATTTTTGCTTTATAAAATAAATTAGCTGAATAAATGAGCTTTCCTGACATCCATTTGAATCAGGTGTGCTGCTTCACTGGAACATCTAATTCATCCACAGCAGCAGTTCTGAACAAGCAAGATCTGGAAGAAAATCTGATTCAGATGCGCCAGTAAATTCCAGCTCAAGCAGAAACGGAAACCTTCATTAGCAAACATTGTCAGATTTAGTTATGTGCCTACCAATGAATATTGGTTAAAGCACTAGGCAAAATTAGACATTATACCAACAGACTTTTAACTAAAATTATGCTTTTTATTTATTTTTTGAAACTATATTGTTGTTTTTATGTTTGTGTCATTGTGATGTAATTTGTTATTTGAATGCCTCTGATAAGTGCCGTACAAATACATTTTACCTAGTAGCTGAAGCTGTATACTGCCTCCTGATTGTTCTTTTGGGTCCTAAAATAATCATGCTGTTTCTTTTTTTTTTGTTGTTGTTTTTTTCCTAATTAGGTAAAGAAAATTATAGCACATCTGCTTGATGCTTAAATGGGTTCATTGTCACCTGGCAATACTGTTGTAGAGTTGTGTGTGAGTAATCTTACTTTGGAGGGAATAAATATAAGTATCGAGACAAATGTGTAAACCAGGTTGGATTTACTTAACACTACATGCAAATTTCTTAAGACATTATTTTTGGAGGAGAAAATGAGTTTTCTCAAGTCAGAAGTTAAATAATTAAATCTTTTCTGTCACATCCTCAGTTACTGACAATAGAGTTCAGAACTCTATTCTCTGAAACTTGTTCTAAGCAAGCACTGGGATTATTAGTATGCAACCAAAGACTTAAGGATTCGAGGTCAACATGAATCTAAAGGTTATACAAATTAAACTGAATGGGTCAGCATCCAATACTGGACATGAAGAGAAAGAACATCTTTGAAGAAAAAAATGTTTTTTTTATGGTCGAAAATCTTACAAAATACAAGACAGCTTAGCTGTAAACTGAAGTTTAGCATGCCCTCAGATCGGTTGCCTTTAATTGCTATTAAAGGCAAAATAACTGCTCTTGCCATCTATGTGCTACAAAATATGCCTGCGCCCATGTTTGCTGCTACGTCAGTTCATTCACAGGCTTCCTCATACTGACAGGAGCAGACGCTGTCAGATGCACATGATGAAATAAGAGGCATATCATTTAGAAAATGATTGCATGAAAATGGTTTCTGTTTGATTTTAACCTCAAAAAGCTTGTTTGCACTGCACCAAATGTTCACACCCCTATGCAACTTCAAATCCTTCACCATAAATGTTCACCTGACTTTGTTTGAAGTCAGCAAATCACCCGGGGGTCAAAAGGAACACTCTGCATTATGATGAAATCTTGACACATATGCAGAAACGCATATGATATGCAAATGCTTTATGAAAGAGTTGTAGCTGTGGGCAATGGAAAAGTGATAACAGTGCAGCTCTTTAATCTTTATAAGTTAGGTTGTTTTTCTTTTGTATCTCGCTGTCGTACTTCAGGGCTTTTACATGAGATGTTAGTCTCTTCTCACATGCAGCTCACCTGCTAAATATCACTGTCTTTACTGAAGTAAAACATTTTACAAGTAAAATTATGCAAATTTCACTTTGCTACATATGCGCATATGGAAGGACATATGCGCATATGTCTTTCCATATGCGCATCTCCAGTGTCTAGAAACAGTCCAAGAGTAAAAAAAGAAGAAAAAAATCAGCCATTTTTTGGTCCACTGGTGTCGGCAAAACGATTTGTTTCAAAAACTAAGTTGTTGCGTTACGATTTTTTTGGCCATCAACGCCAAACCAAGGCCAGTCACTAGCAGGCTAGTGTTGGGGTTAGAGTTAGGCAAACCAAGTGAAGCTCCACACACTTCATGATAAGACAACGCTAAGTTTGTTCTGCTGGTTTTACCACTGCACAGTGGCTGCTGGAAAAGGTAAATGTTTCACTGTCAGCTTCAGTGTCAGTAGTACAGAGCATGTGTCCACATAAAACAAAGCTGCATGGCTTCATTTTATTTTTGCTTGAAATGTCCCTGCGATGTTGCCGAAGAAAGTTTAGGAAGGATTCTTTTGAAAACTACCAACACTACATGGCAGGATTTAAAATACTTGGACTGACGGAAAGTTTCCTGTGAATAACTGAAATTTACAGACAATAATTGAAATCTGCTAATAGATGAATTTGCAGATTGGTGGGGATCCAAAGTATACATTCATGAACATATACAGACAAACTCATGGCAGGGGCTTATTAACCAATATCCTGCTATTATGGTGTGATATTGTTGCTAACCGTAGCATTTTTTTTCAGACATTTTTTGCTACATTTTACCCATTAGCTCAGCTACAGCGTTGACAGCAGAAACATTAGAGGGGGCTCTGGATGGAGAGGTTCTGATCGGTACTTTGAAGCTCCAGTGGAATGGCTCTTCTTCAAGTCAGAGTGTTTTGTGACTGGCAAAGACTCATTGCCTAAGGATTTCTGTTTACGGTCGGGTTGTCAAGGCAATGAACCCATAGCCGCAGAGGTGCAAATATTAATCAATGCTTCTTCACAACCATCTCAGAAACAACTACACATGTATGAAACCTGGAAAACAAACTCACACAACAGTCATAGCTACTGTTCAGCAATGTTTATGTAAATGTTTCAAACTCTCAAAATAGTTTTCTTTCTATACGTGATAAGTGTCTGAAAAGCAAACATTCTTCTTACTAGAAATGTAGAAGGACAGCCTTCATGAAAATGTAAACAAAATGTAAAGGGAAAATGTTCCCTATGTGTTCTCTTTGTTGTGTGTCCAACAAGAATCACATTGTCACAACTTTCTTCTGTGTAAAAAAAAATAAAAAATCAAAGTTTGGAATGAAAAAGGATCGGGGCGGGTTGCCAGGTGGACCAGTCAATGTTTTGACAGTTTACCCACAGCACAGTGCCATCATGGCAGCAGGCTGTCATTTCCAGATATCCTCCTGAGGCTCATTTACGTCTGTGTCTCTCCCGCGTTTCCTTTCCTTGTTTGTGATATTCTCCCTTTTCCTGCATCCGCGTCTCATCTTTTTTTTCTGCTGCTTACACATCCCACAGGTTCCTCGCTTCTCACTCGCTTTTCCCTCTTTCGCCTTCATGTTTTTCTGAAACCAGAGTTAGAAAGAGAGCGGGCTCCTGCTATGCTGTTTGTCTCCCTCCACATCAAGACCCCCTCCTGTGCTTTTGAGTTCCTAAAGAGGCAGGGATGTCTAACATACCTTAACATAGTTTATCACAAGAGGGTTCTCTTTTTGTGTGCATTCTAAAATAACATCATAAGTTAAATTCAAACTACAGTGGCAGCTCAATGAGTCACCAATTAGAAAGCACATAAAAATAAAGTGCCCTTTGATTCAGTTTTAGTTTAGGCAAGATTTTCCATATGTGCAAAGTAATAATCTACTTGGAAAAAACCCCCCCAAAAAACAACTTGTGCATAAAGGACTTATTAAATAACTCCTCCTGCATAATGTACTAAGTCATATTGCCACAGTGCAATATGATTTTTAGAAATGGACATTTTCAAAAAGAACTTTGAAAAACATCCCTGCAGTTACAAAACAATAAAATCCTAATGATACAGATGCAGCTCAGTAAATTAGGATATCATCGAACAGTTCACTTGTTCAAGCAATTCAGTTGAAAGAAAACTTGTTTGTCATATAGACTCATTACAAACACAGTGATATGCCTCTGGTGTTTATTTCAGCTAATTTTGATGATTATTGTTTGATGATGAAAACAGTTGAATGGGTAAAATGGGCCACAGCTCAGAAGAGATTCAACTGACCGTATAATCACAAAATGAGCAACATTTTCAAGTCATAAACCATTTTGGCTGCTAAATTATTCAATAAGTGAACATATGAGCTCAACAACAAATATTAATTAGCACCAATGTGTTAAAGCATGATGCATGTGCTTACATTTTACATGAGGCCCCTGAGTCTTTTGAAGACTTGGTTTATTTCTTCCCATTTGAGAAGTTTCTCTGCCTGATTGGCCAGACGATTCTGGTGAGTCAGTTGGCTTATTCCAGCAGATCAGCTTCAAATGGCATGAATTAGAGTATATAGTGTATCGGGATTATAATGGGATAGAAATGAACTGTGTGTAGTTAGATTACAGGCTGGACATGACTGCAATGAATTACAATTACAATTAATTTGATACATAATTGAAAAACAATGCATCATAAAGTTCATCCGACTTGAATTAATCTTGTTCTATGAGTGAATTTTTTCTAGCAATTTTAACACTATTTTCCTTTGAAAAAAGAAAAAAAACACATTAATAATAAATTAAAGAGCTTGCTAAGGTGAGCATTTTAAAAAAATGAGATTTTCTTCCCTCCATTAGAGTTCTTGGAAGGTAGATCTGTGCTGGAACGGAATCCTCCAGGGAAGTTTAAAGCTGCTAGCACCTGCTGCTCAGCCCGGCATTGATCAGAGGGACACTGCGGTGGCAGACAGCACTGTGCTAAAGTAATTACCTGTGGGCTTCACACGGCTTCACTCTCCAGGGAGCTGCATTTAAGTCTATTTGAGCATTCGTGCACGTATACACATTCTCAAGTAAGTCATTGCTTGCGATTGTAATTGAAAATGGATGTCTTTGCCTCTGCTTGCTCTTTCATAGAAAACTACATTACTGTCTCACTGCCTAGCTTATTACAAGCTTTAGTAATTACCCAGCTGGGTAGTCAGAGGACAGTCAGAGGTACCGAGAGGAGGGGGCTGGAGGCGGATGCATTTTGGTTGAGGAACTCGCTGATTGATGCTTTTAGGTTTCATCCTGATAAGGAAAAAGGAAAACATGAGATCCTCTTTTTTTTTTTTCCCACAGCCAGGATAATCTATGGTTATATAATATGAATATTATACTACTAATTTTATTTCAGACCATTTTGGATAAAATTTATAGTCAACAGATAAGGCTAAAGTTGAAAAAAAGAAGAAAATTAGAAAACTTGCACTTTTTTTTATTATGTCTTTTTAAGAGCATTTCTCTACCAAAAAATGTACATTTTCTAATAAAGCCTCACATGTTAGTGCAGTGATCTCTGACTTTGGAAACTCAAGTGTTTACCAAATGGTCCACAATTTCCTAATGCAAGCATTTGGATGAGTGACTGGGTTTCAGCCATCGTAACAGCCTGTATTCCCTCTGGCTGCAGATAAATTAGTTCCCACTGTAATTTGCACTGAGCTGTGCAAAACGACTTCACCAGCTTTTTGTTTATTTATACCCGGAGAGCGGGCGAGGGCAAAAAATTAAGCAAGGGAAATTCCAAGTGCTTTCTAAAAAGGAGGAGTGGGAAGAGCTAATTACTGGGAATCTTTGAAACCTACTTTAAGTTCTAAAGAACCTGAAATTAAACCCGAAAGACTTTATCCGCCAACTATGCAGCAGATGATTATCAAGCAGAAACTAAATGTCAATTCAGAATGTGTCAAACTCATCAGTCGCAACTAAGGAGGAAGGATTTGATGGAGGTTCGTGAACATGACGGGCAGCAGAGACACGTTTTCTGACTGCATTTCTTGTCAAGAGCCTCCAGCACCATTCCTCATCATTCCAGCAGATCCGTTGTCACGGCAACTCTCACCAGCGTTCAAGGCTGATTGCCCATATACAACCTTTTAATTCTTGTCTCGCTGTCCTGTCACACTTCAGGAACAAACTCAAACCCATCAACTCTTACAACACTGACATTTGTTAGTCTTGTCATGTCCTAACTGCATGGTGGAAGAAATGATGGATGATGGGTGTTACATAAAGGAAAGGAAAAGGAAAGCATACCTACATGTGGTAGAGAGAGCTAAAAACAGTCTCCAAAGTATCAAATCTTCTCCAGATGCACACAAAAACTTGTCTGCTATGCCTGAGGATATTTACAGCATGTCTACTTCCTCCATTGTGGAAATGTAGCATAACAGCATTACTATCAGCCTGAGTTTCACTCATGTCAAGTCGTTATGGGAAAAGCTCCACTGTAAATGCATTTCAGTTTATCCATGACTGAAAGATCAAGAGAGCAGCAGGAGTCAGAGAAGCTCACACAGTAAACTGAGTGAATATGGGATTAAAGCTCACGGTTCTTACAACTTATCTGTCAATGGACTTGAAGACAGATTCTATGATCAAGCACTTTATGAATGTGGCATCAGTCTGGAATTTCATTCTTTAATTAGACATAAAATCTCATGGATTTCCTGGCTTGGATTACTGCATATAAATTATAGGTATGATATACAAATAGAGATACTCTGTCTAATACATGATTATAGTTTGAACTTGAAGAGTTGAAAAAAATGGAGATTTGTGGTCTGAATGCACCATGTTCATGTTTTCAAACTAGTGTACACAAACACAGGAGGTATATTTATTGACTGTACTGTTCAGGTAAGAGACAAGTTTACCTCAGATGTGCACTCAAGAAAAAGACAAAAATATCATAACTTGCTTTATCCTCCACAATTTCTAATTTCTTTTCTTCCACCTTGTTTTGAACAGATAAATGCATGGATGTGCCACAACTTTCTCCAGCTGATCAGAAACAAAACTTGAGTTATTATATTTGAACCTAAAGAGGAACGATCAAGTCAGCTTCAGCTATTACAGCTGGAAACGAGAGATCAGGCTGAAAGCTGGGTGTAGTGATGAACTCTGACGTGAACCTTCAAAGAATCACAAAGTCGACCTTCTATCACCTGAAGAACATTTCCAGGATTAAAGGACTGATGTCTCAGCAAGATCTAGAGAAACTCATTCATGGGTTTATCTTTATTCTCATTGATTGAACTGCTTTGTTGCTGAAATGAGCTTTACGAAACTCGATTGACAAATTGATGAATGTTGCTGACGATGTTAACTTAAACTACTCCAGGTTTTTTTCAGTGCTGAACAACTTCATATCTGTGAAGTGGTACTGATTATAAAATATTCTTAAATTATAAAGCACATAGAATATATATTCAGGAAGTGGATTGAAAGGAGCATTAATCACTGCATCAGAGTGAGTACCAGAGTGAAATCTAAAATGTGCATCATTTTTTGCAACTTGCAAAGTATGCTGTTGCCTTTCTTCATATCTCACATATTTTTATATGCTTTACCCCTAAAAATGCTTTTCATAGTCTGTTTCCAAATCTGTTATAGATGTTGCATTGACTAAAGCATCTTGACATGAAGTTTTGAAACATTTCCTCATCTGTCAGCTGACTTTCTCTCTGTTGCTATGATTCAGTCTGTAAATCCCAAATGTTGTCTTAAGATAACATATGAGAAAACAAGGATAAGGAAGTTTCTTCCAGAGAATTTGATATCTTACAAATAAAACGGGCAATCTCCAAAGACTTATGAACACAAAATGTCAACATCAGGGATAGATTGCGATAGTTTTTACACTGTGGACTGTGAAGCTTTGTGACAGCATACAGTGCAACACAACTTATTGTAGCTGGGCTACAAACTTAAAGAGAGAAAGGGGTGTGCAAGAAAAAAAATCTGAAATAAAACCATTCAGCTCAGCAGCTTTAATTTCAGTAAAAGATGAGGAAGATCACATGCGTCAAGACAAAGAGGGCTCAAACTAATGGAACCCACTGAGCCAAGAGAGTTCCCAACAGGATTGGCTCAGGGATGCAATTTTTCATTTGTTTAACCTGCACCTGTCCCCAAAACAGGATTGTAAGTAAAAATGTAAGGTGTGGAGAATTAGACCAATGGAGAATCTTCTAGAGGTTAAAAGACTCTACAAGACTAAGAACGATTAGAATTTGCCTCTTTGGAGACGAGGTAAATTCCTTGCAATGTGTTTGAAACCACCAACTTAAAAAAAGAATGTCTTTGCTGCACTTTGTGTCTTACATAACCTCATTATGTTTATAAATGCATTCCCACCGGCCTAAGAAAGCTCTGCACTGATGGAAACATAGTTATGTCATGCACATTAGTCCTTGTTGGACATTCTTGGACATGTGAAGCATGTCCAGTGAAGCTTCTTCCACTGGTTTAGAATTTGTCACCTTCAGGGGTATTAAGTTGCAGAAAACTTATTTCAGGTGAACATGTTGGAGCAGCTGTTGTTTATTAATAGGTAACCTCTAACCAAAGGTTTCAGCCATATTTTCCCATTTTTACAGTATTAAATTTATTTTTACAACACTGGTCTTACTTCTGATGTGACTATACTGACATGATGTTGGTTAAACATTTCACAAATCTTTTTGTGAAATCTTCCTTTAATTGTATTTGAGGTAGTGTTCTATTGACAGATTAATGTACACAATTTATGCACACTAAAATATGTTGAGCCTGCCAGTTCAGGTTTGATGTTGTTCTACAAGGAAATGATAGTAAACACACCTCAAATATGCAAATGAATCATTGAATAATGTTTACTCCCGGGTGAAATCAGAAAACATAAATTTGTAACTGCCAATAAATAAATGTCCTATTTCTTTTGGTCAGACTTAAAGGGGAAGTATTATGTGTGTTCCAGTCACATAGGACTATTTGATGGCACAATGAAGTAACTATGTCAAATTAATTTCTTACAAATATACAATAAATAACAAATGTGATGTAGAAGAAACCTTACTTTGTGATTTAACACCTTGAAGTTGGGCTTCTGACTCTTTAAAAACTTCTGCTCTTTCTGAAATTCTGCTTTCAGGAAGTTGTCACAAAGATGGCTCCTCTATTAACACCAACACAATTTTTACCACTGTTGCACTGAGTAATAGTGGTGTTTGCTAATTGCTGCTGACTAGTCTGAAAGAGCTGAGTGAAGGCTGCTCTGAGAGGTGGAAGCTCAGAAACTTGGAAACTACAGTTCTGAGGAGGAGCTGGGTCTTGAAGAAGTGGTAGGTCGAACCAGGTTTTCATCACAGCTGAACTGTTGCAATTGGAGACAAAAGGAATATTGTAACTCAACAGAAAGCTCAGAAAATTGCAAATGACTACAGAGGACTCATAGCCCTTCACACCACATTTAGTCATTTACCTTCTCATACACTACTGAATAGGAGCCACATGCCCTCTGACCTCACCAGCAGGCAAGGCAGGTGAAGTTTTGCCCAAAGACACAACAACAAATGCAGACAGAGCCGAAACTGAACTGGCAACCCGCTGATTGCGGAACAAACTTTTACTACCTTCACCACAGTCGTCCCACATTTCTTTAAGATGTTATTGGAATGTGAACTGAGCTTTTATGACTGGAGTGATGCTCCTTCAAACTGACATTATGATAATAAATAAGATATGACACATGTCACAGCTGCTGTGATGCAGACAGTTTACATCAGCTTTGGCATTTAACCTTAAACAAACCTTTCAGTCACAGTAACCTAAATAGTAAATTATTTGATTTTTGGCAATGACATTTTTTTTTTTTTGTAAAAATGTCAACCCTTTTATTTTTAACCACTTCCACACCTTAAGTAAATTCCAAACAATGGGCATAAAAGCCAAAGTTAATTTTTACTTGGTGCTTTAATTATCTCATAACAAACCATTCCTTGTCAGAAGAAAAGCCTGCAAGTTGTTCCTTTGCATCAAACCACAATCTTTACTCAACTTTGGGTAGGGGAGGTTTTTTTTAACCAAACTGAGGCTAAGTGTTTGTGTAGCAGTACTTTCTGTTTCTGTTTGCAAATGTTGCTTAAGTGTCAGATTTACTGGCCTACTAAAAATGTGTGAAAACACCATTCCTATGTATGAGAAAAAAAGTTGCGTTTCATGCACGAAAATTTATGCAACTAAATCAAAATTAACTGGTTCAGGCCTCTGATAAGCACTGGATTGGCATCGTCTCCCTTCGTTGTGCTAAATATCTCTGATTGATGCTCTCTAATGATGTCTACATCAGATGCAAAGCTGCATGCAGAGGTCACCTCTCTTTGCAGCAGGCAAAGAGAGGTGACTCGGTGTTTATGACTGTTGGCTGCCAGTCATAAATAATTTCATTAGCCTAATTGTAAATAGTTTAAATCATTGGAATAATATCCTTTCTTTCTGCAGACAACATGCACAGCACATAGGTTGATAAGGACAATCTATCTATATTCTATACCATAGAAAATTACAATTTATTTATCAGAAAGAAAAATGTTTTACTCAAGACAACAAAGTAGGAGGAATTAAAGGGCTGGTTACTGATCAGCCGTATATTGAAACACAGACATAACTTAAACCAGTCCCTTTAAAAGTGACTGGATTATTTGAATTAAGTCAGAATTGAAGATGAATAACTATTATATGCATAGATCTGTACATTACCATCATCAACCTGACATGTCCAGTTGATACACATTAAGTCAAAACACCCACAAGACATGGAAGGTCTCCTTTTACAGAAATGCCCGTCTCCATTTACTCTTATTATATTGTATTCATACTGTGCACTAAGACAAGACGTCTCCTCATTGCAGACATGAAGATTTCAATGGGTTGAGTCATTTTGAGTGTCTGATCCTTGTAACTACTTGGAAGCCTCTTGCCACTTGGCATACTGTCGACATTCATCCAAGGAGTGTTTATTTCAGGCTAGACTCTCACTCAGTGGCGAGGCACTTCCCTCTGTTGACTTGAAAAGGTGCAAAGACATCGAGGACTCTTCAGCCTCTCTCTCTTCTTTTGACCTGATAAAATAACAAAAGGCCCAATGTTTTCCCTCTGGATGTCCTGCAGCTGCATACTCAATTGAGTTGATGTTTCCTGCATTGCTGATGGGTTTAGCTTTTTCGTCATAGTTGCATTTAGCAGTAGGAGAAGCTGAAAACCCTAGAGCCCTGTCACTGGATTTGGAATTCGAAAGTTACCCTGTTGTTCAGCACATACAACCCTGTAGCTTTATATAATTACACATCCATGTGGGTATTTGCTTGTTGTGTCACTCAGTGGTCCCTCCTGTTGTGTTGTTTGCATGTTATTCATGTCGACATCAGAATAACACTGACTTCAATTTTCTATATAACATGTATAATCAACATGTTCCTCCATGTCTAATACATTATAACTGAATCTTTCTTTGTTTTTATAATTTTTTCATTATGTGTGAATTGTCAGTTCATATAGAATGTGGCCCAAACTCAGCTCATGTGACATGGGATAAGCTAGTAAACTTCTCAGCTCTTCAAGAGTTTACCTGAGGTTTTTGTGTAGGTAAAAGTAAAATTAATTCAAAAGTCCGCAAACTCAAATGTGTATTTTTTGGCGCAGGCAATATTGACTGCAGAAGCAATTTTAATCACTTCTTTTTTCTCTTTTTATGCAAAGTTGTTAAAAAGGCTTTTTCCATCTCATGAATAGAAAAACTAATCAAATAGCAAAACATAGTGTATTCAAAAAAATGCATTTTGAATAAGAGATAGTGGTGCAAAATATAATGAAGAGACAAGGAATGATTTATCGAGTCTTGAAAGCAGGACTGATTGTTATTTAGGGAATGCAAATTCTTACATCTGTTCTCCCAAACCAATCTAAGAATGCTTTTCTTTTTTAATTTTAGTTAATGTGGAGCTATGAAAGTTTTTTTTTAATGTGAAGTTTCACAGAACACCCCACGTTGTAATAAAGCTGGCTCTAATAAGGACTGAGGAATGAATACTAGGAGTTCTCCTGCAGAGAGGTTCAATAGTTACAAGCCCTAGAATATGGCAATTAACTACACTGAAGATTAAAGCTCTCATCAAAGCTTACTGGGCTCTAAGTAGCAGACAAATCTCATCATAACTTGTTGGGAGGAGATGGTGTAAATCAGCCCTTCGTGGGCATAATGCTGCAAAGAAGCAACCACAATCAGAGGAAAAGAAACCAGGACTTTATGTCGTATATATGAGAAAGTAAGAACGTAAAAAAATGACATATATAGGTGAATAAAGTTTCAATTATCCACCTCTAATGCTTAGATAAAGTATCACTCTCTTATTAATAAATACTATTTGTGTGATTTAATATTAATATGTTCTGTTTTTTTTTTTTTTATTTTGCTCCATTCGACTCATTTATTTCAGCTTTCCCTAAATTGTATGAAGGTGACCGGTATTTCCTGAAATTCAATCAATTTTTTAGCATAGTTACAAATAATAACTATCCAGAAGCACAGCACAGCATCCAGCACAGTAGAGGGAATAATTGTCCGCAAGGCGCAACGCCTCACCCCAAAAGAAATTATGAACACGTCTGGAAAGCTGTGCAATTTTAGGATCTGGAGTTACCCAGCCAGGATCCTGACTTAAAATCATCAAGGGAGAAAAAAAAAAAAAAAAGTGATGGCAGGTTCAGGTTCATGTCTCAAAGACTTGGGGTTCATCACCAAAGATTGATTATCAATTTACCGGTGGAAACATGAGAATTTGCTGAAGAATCATTGGAAAAGTTTGATTGTTGTATTTGTTGTCAATTGAGTCAAACAAATAAACTGAACTGTATGTATCAATGTATTTTTTTTATTGTACCTTCTACTTTTTTTCCCATACCAAGCAGGGTATGGAGAAAAAACACAAAACAAAAAAGCAATCCAGATTTATGGAACTGCCTGTATGCATGAAACCAAACTCATTTGCTTTACACGTCCCAATCAATGTGAAATTGAGTACACACTCCTCCCTTGACACTCCTCCATTAACAAATGCAAATCGATCTAAATAAGCTCTCTATGTGCGATCTCCTCACTGCATAGTCTAAAGTCCTTAATGTGTCAGTTGGAGAAGCTTCTAAGATGGGGCATTTACTCAACATTCATTTATGTTTTATTTGCAAACACAGACATCAATCAGTGATGTCCACCACTTATATGCGTGACATACACACACTGATTTGTAAATGAATGCAGATGCGCTCTGAGGAAAGACTGCAGCTGCAGTTATTAAACTTTATGCATGTGTTTATTCACAAAAAAAAAATGCTGTTTTGTGAACTGGTGCACTCTGGAGCTTTGCAGACTGTTCTGAACTTTAGAATTTCAGCCAGCAGAAACAGGAAGCCACTCAGTTTGAGCATTTACTGAGAAAAAAAATAAAAACAAGATGATTTCTTCATTGTGCTGACAAGAAGATCTTTGTTCTGTTTTGGTGCCAATGTAGCAATTTATTTCCAGTTGATCACTTCACTTTCAGAACAACGAAGTCACAAGTGAGACTATGGTTAACAATGGGAATCAGAGGTCGCTCTAGACTTAGTGTTTGGATTAAAAACATTAATATGCAGTTGCAAAATTTGCAAATTTGTCTATCATGTGTCTGATATGTACAACGCTTGTTTTTCGATCAATAGTTTCACTGCCGACCCTTTAGGTGTCACCAGAGAGACCAATGACCCTAGAAACATACTCAAGTCATGGAGTCCTATGGTCATTTGATTATTGGTATATCAATAATCCTGTATATCAACAATTACAGGTATATCAACAATTCCCATACAATTGTTTGTATGGGAAATGGCACATGCCATGTTTTTAAGAGTGGACCCTTTAAACTCTGGTCTGCTTGGCAGCTGGTTTCAATTATAGACTGGAAATGACAGATTCCAATTCTTTTGAAACCCTTTTCCAGAATATATGTCAATCTATCCATCTTGCTCTCTCTGTGTGTGACGTATATATTGTTTTGTTATCACTGCTGTTTCATGTAATAATATGAATATACATATTCTTAAACAAATATTATTCTTCTAAGGTGAGGTGTGACCCCCAATCACAGAGATAAACATCCTGACATTTTTTTTAATTGATCTCATGCAATATTTTAATTTTGTGAGAATTTTAAATTTGCAAAATCTACCATAATCAAAATTACAAGAAACATAGGCTTAAGCTATTTCATTTAATGTGTAATGAACCTATGAAATATATGAGTATCACTTTCAAAGACAAAACATATGGAACTATTATGAATTTTAGAATATAGGTTCAGCATGATGGTGAGGGAAATGAAATTACACAAAAGGCTAAGTAAATATTTTTCCAATAATGTGTAGAAACAGATTGATTCCATTATTCCTGCAACTGTTTTAAAGATGAATGACTCTGTCTTGATGTTTAACATAAACATAGAAACCATGTCTAGTTTCCAACAGTCTGTGGTCAGAGAATGTGTATCATCAGAATGAAGCTGTTAATTTAGAAGTAGTCATATACTCTCAGCAAAAACATAATCTGTCTCTTTGAGTCTTTTTTTTCCCAATCTGTAAAGAAATGAAGCGAGGCGGAGATATGTAATCACAGTCGTTTGTCTGTCTGCCTGACTAACTGTTTGTCAGCAGGGTTGCATAAATTCCATCAAGCTGCAACTCGGAAAACAGAGAAGTGGAGGACAGGCAAAAAAATAAAAACAATTTTTAAAAAATAGATATTTTACTGGGTCTGACGATTGTTTTGCAGCTTCAAAACGATGTCTCTCCAGTAAATGAGTTACATTCATATCTCTAATCTTAGTCTTGCTCTTTTCTGCACCAGTAGTATGTGACCCTATCAAGATATATTTTAATTTTTGTTTTACCATATCGCCTAAAAATAATAAGACTTAAAGCAGTTTCCACTGTGAATATTAATGCGTACTAACGGATATTTGGTGTTTGAACCGTTGAGATAAGCAGGTACAAACAAAGTCCGGGCCACAGCAGACAAGTGTGTCCAACTTCAGTCCTCAAGATCTTTCCTCAGTACACAGTCAAATTCTCCTGTCCTACAAATGACCAACTCAGGTGTGTTGAAGCAGAGACACATCTAAAAGTTGGAGATCACCAGACCTCAAGGATCGAAGTCGACGCCTGTATCTTAGAAGGACAAAGTTTAAGATTGGGGACAAACATAAGCAAAATTCTATCTCCAGAAGTCAGCCAGTATTCTTCAGAGATTCTGCTACTAACATAGAAATTTATTGTAGGTATTATGTACAACTGCTTTCAGTACTCCAGTTATTATGTGTTGTATTTTCTGAACATGCACGGAACCTACAAGCAACCAATTTCAGCTACTTTCTTACTGATGTGCTGCCCATAGTAAACTTCCTGTGGTGTGTGTGTGTGTGTGTGTGTGTGAGGCACCTCCATTCAGAAAAGAGCAGCAAATATTCACATTGTTAAAATCCCCTCAATTCTTTATGAGTTTGACACCAAATGTTTCCCTCTGGGTTTTGCTTTTTCTGAAGCAAAGAAAAAAGAAAAATAAATAAATATAAGAAAAAATCTATAAAATTTATCTTTGTCTTGATCATCTTGATGTTCCTCTGTAGCTTGATCTCCATGACGACTGTAACTTTCTGCCCTCACTGTGGCTAACTTAACCATTTAATCCCCCCATCAGTAAAATGTTTTCAGTGATTGTCTTAATGCAGGCGCTCTCTCCTGCCTACTGCTCACCGTTTCTGTTTTCATTTTTATTCTTTCCCATCTTCGTGTATTCTGCTCTTCATTCCTATAATGTGTGAGAATGACTTTATGAAGACACCACTGATGTAATTTCTTTTTGTATTGCAACTGCAAATGTTTCATTTGTAAATGGTTATGGTGCAGCTCACCGTCTGATAGGAAACATAAAGTACAGTGTTATTGATGCACTTGTCATGTTGAAATGGTTCTGCTTCAAATTTAAATACCAAAAACAGCCGTATAGTGAGGCATCGCATCTTCAAATGTGTAGATTTGCAATTCTTTATCTACATCAACACACATTCAGTCAGATAGTCAGAGAGCCTGTGCATGATGCCAAATCTATTCAAAATTGTTTAAATGCAGTTCATACTGAAAAAATGCTTATCACCCAAATATAATTTGCCCAAATTTGGCCTTACACATCAAACATTGAGTAAAGTGAAAATCTGCAACTTTGTTGTTTTTTGTCATCTGCATATTGTTAGAGACTTCTCTAAGTGCATAATAATAACAAAAAGAAAACAGAGGTGCATGCATAAAGTGCAATTTATCTGTAACAAATATTTAAATCAGTGCACGTATGGTGTGTGTCGGAGAAACGGGTCCAATTCCTGGAGCGCCACCACACCACTTCCAGAATTTTGAAAGAATCTTCAAACATCTCATTGTCAGATACTGCTGCAAATGTTCAGGGGTCAACCAGAATCCATGTGTTGATGCATCAGGGCTGTTTTCAAACAAAATGAAGACCAACCCTCTATTAGGTCACAGGAAGTGGTATGGATAATGAAAAAGAAAAAAAGTTACACAACATTGTTTCACTGTAAAGACGGTTTGTAATGTGTTTTGTTGCAACCTGAAATGTGAAATAAACTTAAGTGGAGTTTGAATACAAAATATGTGTTTAGGTTTATGTCTATTTACTGTGTGTGCCCAGTAGATTTTCAATTTTTTATTTTTTTTTTCTATTCTGGGGGGATTTTTATGCCCAAAATGCCAGAAGGGGGGCCGAGAGCATCTTTGGGAACCACTGCCCTAATGCATCATTCATGTCCAAGACAGTGAACCTCAGTCAGCCATTGCATATGTTTCAAACATTTGTTTATGTTTTCCTTTATATTTCCATTAATAGTGACTTGATGAAGCCATCTCAGATTGCCTTTACTGCTACTAACATTCAAAACATTTCTACTTCCTCTAAAGATAGCGCATGAATCATATTTTGCCTAATTTTTCATTTTGCCCAGCCTTTTATTTTTATGCCACTTAAAGCAAAAGTGAAAGCCCATTAGCATTCATTGGGAGGAAAAAATATGTTAATGGCATTTTAATGGTCCAAATGCAAACCTCCTCTGTCATCACTTACCCTGTCCTCTGTCTGTGTTTTCATCTGTCCTCTTGTTTCTCTGTGCAAAAGCTGTTCCTAGGCTGCAGACTGGGTGCAGTAAATATGTAGCCTTCAGGCAGTAACAGCCGAAAATATGAGGACTTAAAAAACAGACTTATCAGATTACATCACATCTCCTCTGCTTTCCCACCCCAGAGTGTCAGTGAACTAATGCTGTTTGCGTGTGTGTGCGTTTTAACAAGACCTTCTCTGAAACATAAATGTCCTCATATACAACGCAAATTATATACAGCTACTATTCCAACAAATAACTTTCTCATAACTGTGTGTAGTTCTGCGTTTTTGCAACAAAACCATATTTTTTCCATATCTGGTGATATTGACAAAGCGTTTTGTTGTCAGTGCACACCTGAAACAGTCTGATTACCAACAATGGATTCAAATATGCATCTGTCTGTATTGTGTAAATATGCAAACATCTTACCTTATTTACTGCTTGGTCTTTATTTTCACATACAAATGAAAAGAAAAATCAAAAATACCAACTTGCATCCTTCTTTTCAATTGTGACATTGCAGTGATAATGAATATTAGATAAGTAATATGTACTGATGGACTAGTGACATGTCCAGGATGTGTCCTGCCTTCCACCCAGCATCTGCTGGAGATGGGCCACTAGCTCCCCTGCCACCTCTGGAAAAGCAGATATTGACAGCTGGTGGATGGATGGATGATGGATGGAAGCATGCATTTTAATCTGAAGTGTCAATCAAGCTAGGCAGGATGTGCACTGACAGCTACATGCTCTCAGGATATATTAGAGACAAAGTTGGGTGTGGTCCACATACAAATGAAGAATTGTAATTTTCCAGTCAGACCTATGACACACACCATTAACCCAACCCTAACCCATACAGCAGTTGCTGAGATCACAGAGAACACAGCGATAACAGAATAGTTTGTGTTAAAAATGATGTCTTCTGACATGTATCCCACACACAGTCCTGGACTTCTACATTATTTGTACACAGAAAGGTGTTTTGGTCAAAAATTCAAAACTTATGAGCAAAATGTCAGACATTATTTTGATTAAATGATGTGTAGCTGTTTCAGGAAAGCAAGAATGATTTGTTTCAGCAAAATGTTAAAGATTCACAAGCTAAACCAGTACAAGATGCTGCTGTTCTCCACCGAGGACTTTGACAAACTTCTCCAGACAATCAAAGTGATAGAAATTAACATTCACTGAGTTGAAGTAAATGTAGACGATAACGCCGAATATAGAAATAAGACAACCTTACCAAAACATGGAAGACCTGACACATAGCACCACAGAAAACCTCCCTGAAAATAAACCCCATCCTTCAGATCTAGGAAAACATTTAACAGGTGAACCAACCTGACCAGCAGAGAAACGGGGAAAAAGCAGCCATAACAAGTGACATCAAAGTTAAATCACAAGAATTTCACTGAACAAGTCCATTGCATCTCAACAAGGATTTATGAGTGACTCATCAACTTCAAACACCAAATGCCTCTCTATTGAGATGTGCCATACAAATAAAATTGACTTCAGCTCATGTTGGATCTTCTTGCTATGGCTATTCTAATGTAAAAACTGTTTTCTGTTTTCTTCCAACAAAATGTCATATTTTGAACCTGTTTCCATTGAAAGGTTTGCTGACAGGATGCTGTTCTTCTGAAAAATGTCTGAAAAAATTGAATTTACAAATATTTTTATAGAGGGATGCAGAACTACTAACATACAGAATCTCCTGGGCTGCTGGTATCTAGAAAAGGGTTAACTGGTTGCATCCATATTATCCAGATAAATCAGCTGATTGGCCACCTGTTCAGAACCCACAATTATTAATCAAAATTAATAACAAAATACTAAATAATTTTTTTCATAAAGTACCATGGCAGAATTTGTGAATTTTTAATAATTAGCTGGAGTGACAGGCATTTTTGGACAATATATCAGTATTGACAAGCAACCTTCAAGTTATTTCAACCTGACTTAGTTTCTCTTCAAAAAAGCTCTGAAGAGATTTTTCATACCTCTTTGAAAGAGTAAAAAAAGAGAATTAGTTGCATAAGTGTTATGAGTGACAAATTAAAAAAGTAAAACCTGCTGTGTTTTACTTTGACTCAAATAAAAAAAAGTGTTATTTTTTTGGTTGTTTTTAAACTGGCTGACAAAGAAGGAAGACTGGAAACCTAAAATATAAAGCACCAGCGGAAACAACTTTCTGTTCCAGTTTGATTGTTCTTGACTACGTATGTATCTAGCCATGCAAATGTAATCATTTCTCAGCTTGGGATAATCCCACAATCCAAACAAGAGTTAATTCTTATAGAAACATCTCTCGAGTTTAGTCGAGCAAAGCTGTTTCAATGTGCTCCAACTTCATTGTTTCTTTACTTGAAGTCAGTAAGGTCTTTCTGTCTTCAGAACGTCTTTTATGTGGCTTTATAAATTTGCCTACTTTAGTGTCCGCTTGCTGCTGCCAACTAACATCCAGATTATTACATGACATTACATGCAGTAAGAAATGAAAAGAATTTAGGCAAATCTTACAGATTCAAAAAGACAGAAGACATACTGGAGCTCTCAAAAGTATAAAGCTGGCACGGTCAAATACCAGCTTACAGTAAAAATAATTACATCCTTATATTATTTCCTTTATTTAACCAGGTAAACCCCGTTGAGATCTGGATCTCATCTTCAAGAGGGACCTATTTCCTAAAACTATTTCCAACTGGGATATGAGGCAATAAGTTGCCAAACAATTTACATTATTTAAATTGGTTGTCCAGCCAGTTCCATGGTCACAAGTTTATTAATTGCTTCAACAAACAGGTGAACAATGAGAGTCTCTGAAGTGGTCAGTCTCAGCCAGTCAGTCTCATCCAACATCAGTGTCTGACCTCGTGAATGTGCTGCTTGAGCAATAGTTAAAAAAAAAAAAAAAAAAAAAAAACACTGTTTGGAAACCTATTTCAGAAACTGGTGTTACTGTGAAGGGCAGGCTGATGACACACACAAAAACTCAAAGGTTTTGATAAACACATGCTAACAAAGAGAAAAGAGATCACAGGCGAGGATGGTTACCTTCAAGAGTCGTTGGAACTCATGTTTTTAAAGTAAGCTTGAACAATAATTTTCGGCAAACAAGAGACAAAATGTATTTGTCTCTCAATTATCAAAAATTAAACCCAATTATCACTTGCTCCTTTACGGACAAATCTGAATTTAGAGTTTGAGAAAACACTCCTCAATACTTTATTTTAGAATCATTAGTAAAATTTGCCTTTGTCTCGTTGACATTCAGATTGCTCTTTTAAGTCTTATGTGCCATACGTATGTCGTCTGACTGTGAGGACATTACAAACTTACTTTTGGAGAGCGTGGATCTTGTCAGCTTTGATTCCTCTGAGCACCTCTTCAAGCAGGTCCAAGCTTTCAGGTGGAGGAGCAGTTGGACGTTTCGAAGAAGTGTGGATGAACCAGCCAACGAGGATACCAAGGACAAAAATTCCCACCCCGACAAGAAAATATCTATGGACAAAATCGGAGAAAGGTTTCAGTGTAAAACAGCAAAGAGGAACAGGAAACTGTTTCAGGTTAGCTGATATGATACCAATGATAAGACCAAGAGAAAAGAAGACGAAACTCTAATCAGAGTATAATGATAATACTCAGATGAATAGTCGTTCAAAGGGGATTGTAATGAATGCATTATCTGGAGTCGGGTTATGCATTTAGAAAAGTCATATCACATGCAGAAAAGTGAGCATTGTACTACTAAAATTGGAGGTGATATAGACTTAACATCTGCCGACATCTGAATTAAAGATAAGTTATCTGAGAATTATTGATGCAATGTATTGTTGCACTGCTTCTGTTAAGTGTTATACTAAATAGAGAATCCAGAGAATGGCCTGTCCATTTTTATTCAAAATGCAAATGTTTTGGTTCACAGTGAAGAAAAGAGCCTAAGAGTCCTTTCATAAGACGTTGCAAATTTCCCGGCTTAATCAGATTTTGGCATGTTGCATGGAGGTTGAAGTGGAGTCATCAAAGAGGTAGAGAAATCGAATGGACAGTGAAGGTTTACTGAAAATAATGATGACAAACAAGACTTACAAACAGCCAAATGAACACAAAAACACAGGAACAAAACAGGAACCAGAAACAGGAGGCGCATAGAATGAGGAACCAGCAAGGACTGAACAAGAGAGGGGATTAAATACTGGGAGTGTGGAAACTGGAACAAAGACTGGACTAATTGACTAACAGGCAGCAGGGGTGAGGGGAGAGAGCGAATATGGCCTCCCTTCAGGGTAAGGGAGAGTACAGCAGTAGAATTAAGAGTAAAAGAGAATAATGAGATACAAGGAATAAACAAACATAATAAACTAGAATCACTACAAACTAAACTGAGACGGAAACAAAACTGATCTGACAAAAGCCAGAAACTAAGGAATACACAGCAATAAACAAACCTCAAAACAATGAAAACAACCCAGGATCCTGGCACGTTATTATTTATGCCTACTAAACAGATTGAAAATATTCCATAAATAGCAAAATTATCTGCATGAATCTTGTATTGACCTGAAAAGCTGTGTTGCATGAGGTGATGTAACATTTTACCGGTTGTGTTTTCCATAAATGCACCCTAATACAGCAAAGCTGCTCTGTAATTACCTGAGTATGAAACATTGAAGTCGCCTTTGACCTTTGTGGCCAGTCGTCCTGGTGAAGTGAGAGATGTAGTTGGGATCCTCTTGGAGTCTTTCAAAGCGTCCATGAGGTGAAACTGAGACAGAATTCTGGATGGGTTCCATGAACTCAGGGTCAGGGTCAGGGTCAGGGCCAGGGGCTGAACAGCCTAGAGGTCACAGTTCACAAAATGTTTTAGCTTTTTTTGTTTGTTTGTTTGTTTTTCTTTACGCTAACATGTCCATTTCTAAATAAACGGGAGAGAAAAGAAACAAAAACAGCAACAACAAAAAAGAACAATAAGTCAGATACTGACTGGTTATTGCCAGTCAGTTGGCAAAGTATTTGTTCAAACAGGGATAATTTAAAAAATGTGTACAGGAATAAACAGTTCCTAGCTCAGAATAATGTCTGAAGGACTGAGGAAATGAAATCATGTTGGGTTCAATCAATCCTTCCAAGTATTAAAACAAAGACACTGAATGAAAAAAAAAAAAGAAATTAATAACAAATTAAAATAAAATTTGCATTTAGTTCAGACAACTAGATAATAGTTCATTAATGATAGTAACAAAAAACAAAAATAGATGTAATAAATTTAATAGTTTTAAATTTTTTATAAATCCTCTTCCAACTGTTGCAGCTTTTGTCAGAGAGGAAAAAAATGTTTAAGTGACTCATTCTTGTTTGTTTTGAGATCCTGATACATATTTTCAGACAATATTTTCTTCAGCCTAATCAAAAGCATGTGGGATCTCTGCTACAGCTCTGAACCAACTGCAACACAAAACTGAATCTTATTTGCATTATATAAAATCATGACTCTCACTCATCAATGGGTGATGCATATTGCATGAGGTTCAGTCCAGCTTTATTACACTTCTCAACAGCAAACAGTAGAGCATAGAAAATAACTTAGGTTTGGTGAATTATGATGATTATTTCATTTTCCTAATAATTGTCTGACAATGCGCACTTTCTGAATTCTCAGTGCAGTGAAAGGTTTTTATAAATGATTCATACACTCGGTTTTATTAATCTGACTTCACTTGGAACATTTGTTAACTAAATGTGAGCTGAAAGATTCACAACAGCTTAGCTCGATTAGGCGACAAACCATAGTTTAACAGAGAGATGGCAGTAGTGTCTGACCTGATCTCTGGCAGTCGCCATGCTGCATCTGCGTGCGCTCGCTGCTTGGCCCTGCTTCCTGCAGCTCCTCCTTGTCCAGGTCCCAGTCGAGTTCCAGGGATCCAGAGCAGCGTAGAACCTCTCCATCCAGTGGCCCCGCTTGGGCATCACACACCTTCCTGTAGGCCATGAAGTCACCTGGAGCATAAAGACACAAAAACAGACGTTTATTGTAGCTTTTCTAGAAACACATGCTATGGTCATCTGCAGACTTTGATGCTCAATTCAAATTTTTTTGTTTATTTGGACTCATTTTGTGTGGTCATTTACATTTCCAATAACATGTCATCTCCTGAGCGAACTGCAAACAACCTCAAAGTGTCTCGTATGCGCTGTAGAGGGCGCAATAACGTCACATGTAGTAAGTGTGCTCAGTGGAAGTAAATGTGGATGCTAATCCCATATTTTGGGATTTTAAAGTTGTTGCCCAGCCAGAGTTAGCATATCAACAATTTAATCAACGTGATCTACCGTGGTTGTTGTTTTTCCTTCTGCTTCTGTGTATTAGGTGCAGAACAGTGAGGTTTGTCAAGTTTCAATGATGTTCAGGTCAGGTGAAGATGACCTGGCCGTACAGACACAGGCCACATTAAAGGGATCATATATCACATATCCAAGTGGCTTGAACCGCATTTGTAAAAACGGGATCTGTGTTGTTCAGACTGTCATGTAAACATCAGGTACAGGTCACATTAAAGCAAAAATATTGGATCTGGGTCACTTCAGGCTGCAGTGTGACTGTACCCATAGATAGTACCTCACAGGTGGAGCAACAGAAAGGTGTAATTAAGAAAGATATTTTAAGAGAACATTGCAGCTTGTCCATTCTTCAGGTTATGATGAGGATTTCTTCTGAGTTATCTATGGACATTTTAGAATTTAGAAATTTAGAATTTTCATTGGCCTAATTCACCATAAAGCAAATAGCTGGAACAGTCTTGGTCATGGTGGGCCATTGAACTGCTGCATATAACACTCTGCACAACATGGCAGCTATTGTCAAGTCTGTTCATGGACCAGTTGCCAAACTATATCCTTATTTATCTTCAAATGGAGACCCAGCTCAGTGCCATCTCATTCATAACCCATCTGCTGTAACATGAAGTCAGCCCAGTCCTTTAACTGTAACAGCTTCAACAAAGGGGCCATGCCCACCTACTTAGAAACACACAAATAAAAGTTCCATTATTTTTCTTCACCATCTTTTACACTTAACATAATGTATTCAAGCAAGTTCTATTCTCCTGACAACTGGCAAACTCTCCTCTGTTGGACTGTCAGAGGTTTGCTGCGTCCCTCCAGAGAACCCGTGTCCACTGTTCTATAACCCAGTGGTGTGCTTTACAGCACTGCATTCAAAGCTCTGCATTACTCTCCATGATGCAAGGCTTGCATGCAGCTGTTCAGCCATGAAGCTCCCTACACACTCCCTACACACTGTATTGACTATGCACAAAGTCGGCATCCTGAGTGCATTGGGTAGCCTAGCATCTCCTGATACTTCTTGGGATTTTTCGTGGCCTTGTTGCCATCTTCGCTCTCCTTCCCAGTTGTTTCCTCTCATAAAAGGAAACTATATTTACCAATATATTACTGGGAATATGTTGTACTATTTTAATTTTCTAATACATTTTCTAGTATATTATAGGTTCAAAATCCATTGAATTATATATTGATGATGCATGTATTATACAACAGATTATATATTCATCTTCCAGTATATTTCAAAATATACAAATAATTACAGCTTTCCATACATCGCAATATATTAAATACAACTACATGTTTATATTTCCTAAATTATAAATAATTTCATATTCATTACTAACTACCATCATTTACTACAGTTTATATGGGAAAATGTTTGGTAATATATGGATAGATATATGTGCAGTGTATGTATATGCATGTTTTGTATTTATCTACATACACATATATGGTCTATACCAGTATATTGGAAAATATAAATACTAAATCTCATATATGAGAATATATTGTTCAATGTATTGAATGATATCTCTCAATATACTGCATCATTTCTACAATATATTTTTTGTGTTGTGAGGGTCCAGTGTTTTGTAACACCACTAACAGTTGACTATTTGGTTGTTAGAAAATATGGTGGTATTCTATTATGGTACTATGCTGGAATTTCCTCTTACTGCAAATCTCTTTGACCGTATACATCTGTGGACATGGAGGTCACAGACTGAATTAAATTATTTAGATGGTGAAATGAATATTTCTGACAATACAAAGTAAATGTGGATCCTGAAAACTAACTAAAATCCTGACAATCTAAACTATAATAAGTTGCCCTTACATGTACTAATAGAGCTAAGAGAACTTGTGTTTGGCTAAAAGATGTAGATACATACTTAGAAAAGTGTCAGACATTAAGGAAAGTCCTGTTTGTGTTTTGACCCCAGCTACTGCGTCATTAAGGTTTTTGTTGAAGCTTTCCAGGACTGACATGTACAAAGACAATTTGTGGCTCTGCCAGGCCTGAGCTGCATAAAACCTTCCAGCAAATGTCTTACTATGTCTTTAAGCTTAATTGTGCTTTTTACGTCATCCGTCGTAAAGCAGACTATAAAAGGGCAATTATATTCACTAAATATAAAACAAAGTGGCGTAAAGAAAAGCTGCTTCTGGTATTTAAATTTAAAGAGGATGGCTATGTCATTTTCACTCCGGCACAGATAGATTGACACCGATGTTCTTGTTATGAACATTTCTTTGTACTTAAGTGAGGCTGTGCTGAATTAACACAAACACAAAACTACACACCAACTGTGATTGATACCAATTCCAGTTTAGTTTTGAAGTGGTTGCCTCAGATGTGCAACTGCTAAATCACTGTGGAAAAAGAACTGAAAAAGCAAAGGTAAAATCCTGTAGAGAAGAGTGGACAGAGTAAGGTAAGGAGAAAAACACACATCAAGAGAGACAAAGACAAAGTAAACAGATGAAAACAGGAAGGCAGAAGAGACAAGGCAGAGAGTTTATAGATGAATGAGAGAGGGTAAAATGCAGAGAGCGGAGGTCTGGGAGTTCCCTGGCATCAATCTTCAATGCTCCACCACACTTTCATTACTTCTAGCTCAATGCAGATGAAGGCTCCTCTCACTAAAATGGAACAAAAGTTCAGTGCAGCACTGACCTCCTGTTACAAGCCCCACACAGTGCAGATAGCATCACCTTACTCTTCTCACAGCCTGGGAGAACAAAGCCTGTTAAAATGTTTTTACCATTATTGTCTGCACATGTACATTGACTTTGCAAGAGTTCGCCGTTGTCCAATTCTCACATCTACATTAAATAAACAACTTAAACTAGAAAGTGTGCATTTCCTATGAAAATGCAAGTGTGAATGCTGAATGATCAATGCTGAATGCCTTTGGTGAAAATGGCAAAAGCGTTTAAAGCCATCTGTTGAAGACTTGCATAAAGGTAAGAAATAGTCCAGGGAGTGAGAAAAACCCACGTGTAAAAGACAAAATTAGCAAAAGCTAAAAGTAGCTAAAATACTAATGATAGTATGTAGGATACCACTACTATGCTGAGTTACAGTAATTTATTCCATGCAATGTAAAAAAAAAAAAGAAAAAGAACAAATCATGTAAAACCTAAAATTTGAAAAGGACAGAAACATTCCCCTATTGCTTCTGATTTTATCTCCATTAGCTTCCAATAGAATGACAAGGTGAAGTGAAGCCTTTCTACTTACCTCCTATTCATAAAGTGCTATCACACCAACATGCTGATTTTACAGTCAAAGACATTTCCCTGATCAAGGCAGAGAGACAAAGCATGAAAGTGGGGGAATATTTTTCCCAACCATTTAATTTGACTCAACCTCCTCAGCTGCTTTAGTTATGGAATATGAAGCGTGCTGTCAATCACGGCTCTCCAACACCGAGGCGCCAGCAGGGGCAACGGAGCACCGAAAATTATTCAAGTTTCCTCATGAATTAAACATGAAAAGAACCTAAAAAAAGCCACTTACTGTATAGATTTTCACATCATGAAGAAAACCTAAACAGATTAAATAGTAATCCCAACTGCCTCATGTGTTTCACAGCAGAACTGTTAAATAATATGAGTAACAGTAAAAAAAAAAAAAAAAATTAAAAAATAATGAAAAGCCACACGGGCTAACCTGGGTAGCACACTGTAATATAATGGCATGTCCAAGTGTATCCATGGAGACTCTACATGTAGTGTTTGCTGGTTACGGTCAAGTACTAGTGGGAAGTCAGGAAGGCTTGTCTTAAGTAAATAATTATGGAAGTGCAAATGTATTCTCTGAAGGATATTATGATGTCTTGATATTTTTATTTAAGGTTAAATTCTCACCAACCTGTGGAAAAACAAGTAAACTGGATAAATCATCTGTTCCTGCTTGGATTCTTGATACATTCTCCACTCTGGACATTCTGCCCAGTCCATCAAAAACTGCATTACTCAGAAGTCAACAGGCTATATGACTCATTACAACCTAAGGTCATACCTACTTACCTATCAACAAACGCAACATAAAATGCATACATGCTAAATCATTAAATATATATAAAAACAAACTAATAGGCCAACTAACTGAATCAACAGTTCAATCAACTAACTGAAAAAGGGAAAGTTTGGAGGGTTTTCTGTGTGAGAGCTGCCATAGTTTTACAGCAGATTTGTTATATAAAAGATTTTTAAAAAAATACTGTATACATCAAACATAACTTAAAATAAACTTGATTTCATAATTCAACACATTTCATTCTGTTTCATTAAGAAATTCTTGCTCTTTCTTACACTTCTCTCAGATAAAAGCTATCTAAACAGGCTAATCAAGGCATCATCTTTTTATCAAAAAAATTGCTAAAAAGAAATGGAGTGATTCTCTAAAAGACATTTGAAATACTGCAACTGGAACTCTTTTGCTTCGCCAAAGCATCAACTGCCACAGTTTATGGTAGATGTGTTAAAAACACTACTATGTTCTGGTGGACTGTAAAAATTCAGATAAGGTATTTTAATTCAAGTACCTTGCTGGGAAGATGACACACTTATTGTTACAGTTATTAATTATTCCAAAAAGTGGGGAAAATAAGTTGTTTAGACTCTGTTCTGTTTTACAAGACATTAAATACATTGAAAGGGCTGCAACCACAACACCAACATCTGCATGTTGTCATGTAGCTTTGAGAGTCTGTTACAGGCTGCAGGGCCATCAGAGTAAAAACCTTTATTTTTATAGTCCTCATGAATTAAAGATGGCTCTCCCTAGGGTGTTGAAGGAAAGCAGGAGCTTTATGGATCTCTCTTTTTCTCCTCCGCATGAAATCTCCTGAATACCACAGGCCATGTCTCAGGATGTTATACATGGAAAACAATAACAGGCAAACACTCTTATCTAGCTGTTGTTTTATTTTCTATTCCTCCCTCTCAATACCAGTTTTCTTTATCGCCCCCCCCTCTGCCCTCCCCGTCTGTTCCTGCCCCTGCTCCCATTCTTGCTACATTCACTCTGGAGGTTCAAGCCAGTCCATTAAAAACTGCATTACCCAGAAGTCAACAGGTTATGTACCCCATTACAGCTGAAGGTCAGGCTTTGTTGTTCTGTTATGGGAGGATTTTGGAAAACAGAGTGCAGAGGGTGAAATAATGACCAAGTTTCCCTGAAAACATTAAAATTACACTCAAATTCTCTAACACATATAAAAGCACTTTTAAACTTTTTATTCAGTACAAATAATGGATATTATTATTCGTTATGCTGTTGGTAGCATTGTCGCCCTGCAGCAAAAAGCCCTGAGGTTTGAATCCTGCTCTGAGGATTTTCTGCATATTATCTTTGTGTAAGTGTTGGTTCTCTGCAGGTACTCCAGCTGCCTCCCACTCTCCTAAATATTTAGACAAGTGCTACAATAATTTTATTTAAATGCAACAAGTCCTACTATTCCACTCAATAAAAATAATTCTTAACTGGCACTTTCGTCTACAAATCAGGTTTATGTGAAGCTGATGCAACAGTTTATAGGGTTAATTCATTTCATCAAAAGTGCTTGAGATTAGGGACGCTCCGATCAGTGTTTTTGCTGCCGATTCCGATACCGATCATCCATGAGGGCCGATCACTGCTGATCACCAAGATTGGCTGTTAACTTTTTGCGTTAGGTATAAATGCCACTGTGTGATCTGGCAAAATTAAAAAAAAAAAAAGATCTGGTAATAAATTCACCTAACTTAGACATGAACATGGAACATACATGTAGACACAATGTAGCAGCTACTCAGTTAAAAGAACAACTGAAAAACCTGCAATCAGTAAAATAATATTTAACAGTAAGGCTCTCTGTACCCTACACTATACATAAATCAAATAAATGTCACAACACTGGCTATATCAAATCATTTCAAGAAAAAACTAAACATTCATTCAAAGTCAAATGCAGGTTGAATCAAAATAAACAATGCTTAGTTACTGAATCAAAACTTCTTGAGAAAATGGCCAACTGATTAATGTTGGTTCTGATTGGCTGTTTCTGACTGAGAGGAGTAATTCTGCAGAGCACAAGGAAGAGGCAGAAGAGATCGATTATTTTTCCCAGAGGTTATCTGTCTTTGGACAGTGAAAGTTTTAATAAATGTAAAATCTTGTTTTTGTTTGTCTAAGTTGTTTGCTGCAGCTTTAAGCATGTTCAGTGTGAGAGTTTGCTGCAGGTGGAGGCTCTCCATATGTCAAATATTACTACCAGTAAATGTTCAACAGTGAGTTCAACAGTTCAACTCACTGTTGAACTCTCAACAGCGAGAGCAGAACCAGCATCTTACACCGCTAGCTCGTTGACTTAATTCATTCACTGCCTTTGCCTCACCCATTGGTCTTCATGAGTATAACAGATTTGTTTTCACATTGCGTGAAGAAGAGGCCATTAAGAGACTTGAGATGGTTTTTGACTGGTTGCGTAAACGCAACACAACAAACTGGCCCCCAAGAAGTGTCACCTTCTGTGCTACTCAGTCCACTTCTTGGTCCATGTCATTGAAATCACCCCAAGCTGCACTGTGGTTGTTGAGTCAACACATTCTCACAGTAGTACAGTAGTAGTTCTAGTCCAGTGGGGAGATTCTCCATATTGCGATCTGGAGCGCAACAGCTGCGTGTATCTCTCTGCTGATTTGCAGACTTAGTATGCATAGACTTCTGGACAGCAGAAGATTCCAAGAACTGCACCATTGATGTTCTTGTAGTGTCTGATCATTTCACCAAGCTGGCACATGTCTTCTATCTATACCAGACAGCCAAACAAGTAGCTAGGAAACTGTGGAATAACTTATTTTGCTACTATGGATTCCCTGAAAGAATACATTCAGAACAATGTGCCGATTTTGAGAGCGAGTTGATGGCAGCCCTTCTTCAGATCTCTGATTTAAACAAGTCCCACACCACAGCCTATCATCCAATGGGAAAAGGATCTGCTGAGCGCTTCAACCGTACATTGGGCAATATGATCAGAACTCTCCCACCACAAGCAAAAAAAGAGTGTGGTTTCAGATGCTTTGACATTCATGTACAATAGCACTATACTGGATTTTTATCCTTTTATCTAATGTTTGGCTGAGTTTCTTGCCTCCCTGTTGATGACCTGTTCAAGTTTGTTCTGAGAGACGACCGTGAAATTTCATTCCCACAGTTCATCAAGGAGCTGAGAAATTATCTTCATGAAGCTAAGAGAAACATTCAAATGACAACCAAAAGTGGCAAGCTAACATATACAACAAGAGGGTGAAATGGGTGGAGATTGAAATTGATGATAGAGTGCTCCTGGCAAACAAGGCAGAGTAGAGCACGGTGAAAGCTTGTAGACAGATGGGGAGAATATACCATGGTCAGAAGCAATCCTCAGACCCACAACTTTTTAAGTCCGCCATCCCATCTCAGGTGAGACAAAAGTGGTCCACAGTGATTTGTTGCTCTGGAAACTTCCTGCCAGTCCTGCTGGAATCTGGTGAAAGTGCCTCTCACGACTTTTTTTTTTTTTTTTGCTTTAGTTGGAAATGAAGCTGTGGATTTTTCTAGTTAGCAACAAATACAACCTGTCTCTCCAACTCCCTCTTGTGCTTCAATTGAGAATGAAGATGTGAATCTCTAGTCCGCAGTTCACATTTGACTGTGCAGTTGACAAAGCTGTTCGAACTCAGTGCTGGGTCTCCCAGATTTCTCACATTATTCTCCATTGGAGAATAATGTGAGATGGATTCACAACATCTGCCCAAAGTTTTTATTCACATCTGCCATTAGTCCCTTCTGCTTCCAATCCTTTTATCTGACAACAGCATCTTGTATAGCCAACGGAAAATCCACACCATCACACACTCACTGGAGTAAACAGCTCCATCTTCCCATCCCTCCAACCCTAAACACCTTTCCTGTTTGATCTCCCACTCAGCTCCCTGCTTAATCCTCACTTGTCCCGAACCTTCCACCAAATGAAATGCAAATAGCTCGGCATAACCTGGGGCGTCATTTATCTAAATTAGTGTGCGGAGTGTTGATTCTCATGGGGCACCCATATGCTAGGGCAGTTAGCGTCATTAGATTCATTAGACCTTGTCAGGCCATTAATTAAACATCAAGCCTATCAGTTAGCCCAGGCTGAAAGAGCCCATCCACTCCACACTTTGGTGGGATTGCTGGAAGAATAATGCTTTGAAAATGTACAACTAGATGAAAAAGTAAGTCTTTTATGACACAAAATGATGATTGTTAGATGTAAAACATAATCTCATAAAATTATTACAGTAATCATTTAACACTGTGCTTATTTAACTACATTCTTATGACTAGTTTACACTAATATTCCACAACATTATGAGCACTGACTCTTAAAGTACTATGGCAGTACTAATTTTCTCATGTTGCTATTTTCTAAAGAGTAAACTTTATTTTTTCTTTTTTCTTTTTCTTTTTTTTTTTTTTTAACCAGATGACTAACGTTCTGTTTTTTGGCATGAAAAAGGCCAAACTCAGACTGTAGAGGTTGAATTTAATTTCATCGTTCATGATTTACAATGCAACAGTAAAGTAAGGTAAGCACTGGCCAGGGTAGTCTGGGCAGCTTGGTTTTTTTCTGTTTCTTTTTGCTTTAGGGGATGAAATATAAATGTTTGGACTGACTCAGGTGTACTTCACTCTCAGAGGTCTGCATACTGGAGTCAGATTCAAAGTCTGACTCCAGACTTTGAGTCTCCAGATGTGTTTACATCGAACTCTTGTTCATAAGGTTAAATGTTGCCACAAACGGTCATGAGGACGAGCAGCAGCTACACTACCACTTTGTGGTGCTCTTAGAGTTGCGGTGGCTGGCCTAGAGGGAGAAGGCATCCAACTAGCTCAACAAACTTGTTAAAATTAATTTGGATTGTGGGAAATGAAGGCATTTGTCATGAGAAATGCAGGCAATCGGTACATTTGACTAGTAAATCTCAACCATTCGGTCAGTGTGCATGGAGTCAGTTCACAGAGCACGCACAGTATGCCAGAGAATGTGTGAGCTTTTAGTCTGGACAGCTTGTTCTTTCTGTTTCTTTTTATTTTACCCTGAAGTCAGTCTCCAAGACAGGTCTCAAAATTTCTTCAGACTGACAAAAGTCCTGTGGCATCCTCCTGGTGTGTGTGCACTAGTGTGTTGCTGGAGTTTGAAGGATGAATCATGAACCAAAGTATATTTTGACATCTTACCAAAGTGGCGACTGATACTTGGTGTTGGCACGATTCAGAAACTCCTCTGCAATGTTAGCCAGGAGAATAAAAGTACGAGACAGACACAGAACTGATTCCTACAAGATTATTGGATTTTGTTGGTTTTTGTTTGACCACTGTTCCCATAACTTCAGTCTTAAATTTTGAGTTTTAAAACTAAACTGCATGACGTGTCAGGCACCCACACACATTCATAGAACTGATCTGTTTCAATAGAGTATACTCACATGGCGAAAAGCCTGCCTCCACAGCTGGCAGTAATACCTGAGGGCCTTCTCTAAAAGAAGCTGTCTTGCTTGGTCTGGCAGAATAACATATTGACTTCCTGGCAGTATTTAGGCCAGTGGGATGGCAGGTATCTAACTGTGAGAGGCAAAATTGTTCTATGAGAGCAGCATTACACCCAGGACCCAGGATCAACTGATAATAATATTAGTTAACACTGTTCTGAGAGAGGAAGCTTACGGGTAACATGGACAATGTTGTTTTCTGAATTAGCCTGCTGTTAAAATATTTTGACAAAGGCAAGTTCAGGGCAACTGTAAAAACCCCACATTGAGTTCAAAGAATAAAAAGTGAAAGCTGGTTCTGTACACAACACTAACTTCTAGGTTCAGTTAACAGAATAGAAACTTAAAAGTACAAGATAAAAATATTAAGTGTTTCAGTCAATTGCCAAGGTCTTTTACACAAATGAAGTATATATTGTCCATTATGTTCCTCCATTATACAGACAATGCTGTGAAAAAGCATTTGCCTCTCCACAGATTTCTTCTGTTTTCACTTTTATGTCATACCTATAAATTTCAGACCATCAAAAACATGACAGTGATAACCTTAATAAATACAAAATGCAGTTTTTAAATTAATTCATTTATCAATGAGAAAAAAACAACAACTACCTAAACCAATAAATTAAAGTGCCATTTTTGCCTCCTAAACCAAAAAGCTGCCTCCACTCTTGGCAGCACTTAACTGAACTGGAGATAAATCATTTATGACACTCTTATCCTGCTGTTTGCAGATTTCTTCAGAATATGTCACTGCATGCATTCACTTCAGTCTTCATTTAAAAGAAGAAAAGGTATAACCATAGTTATTTAAAAAAAACATAAAATTCAACACTATGATTACTCGACATAGTACAAACTGAGGCAACATGTTTGTGTGAAAAGCTTTGTTTGAAAAACTAAGAACACCCTTGCTTGTTGCATTTGATTAATGAAGGATAAGTCATTGTTCATTTGATGTCTTTGATAAACTAATCATTAGCTGATGAATAAGCTGTAGTGTGTTTTGTTCGGTGCGTCATTAGGGCAAAAATTCACATTATAGTGACCCAAGAGCGAATATACATGCAGTTGAAACCAGAAGTTTAGATTCACTCAGACAAACTTCTCTTGTTACAGGGCAGAATTATTAAATTTTTTCTATTTGCTAAATGCCAAAAATAGTGAAAGAATTAATATTATTCATTTATTAGAAATGTACAACATTTTGAACGTCTCTAAACAAGAAGGGGAAGCCCACATGATGACTTCATGGCTTTGGAAACGTCTTATAGGCAGACTCAGTTCCAGCAGTTTTGTCAAGGGGAATGACCCAGAACCCCAGCAAACTATTGAAAGAATCATTAGAAAGAAACCCAAAACATGTGAACCAAGTGAGGCAGTTTAAAAAACAGTTCTATCTATTAGAGATGTCTGTAAGCTTCTGATTTTGAAGAAATTAATAAATATGTTTCTGACATATTCTCTGATTAACAATTAGAAAACAAATTATTTTGTAATCCTAACCGACCAAAAGAAAAGTTTGGTCTGATGATGTTTTATGTATAACACTTACGCTTCATGTGATGCTGGGTTACGGTAAGTTATGTTATGTAATTGCAATGCAATTAATACAAAATAAACCAGATATGTCAAGCAAGTATGGTGTCAAAGTTTTCTTTCAAAAAACAAATTATTATGTATGAATTCTAATTGTCAACTAGCCTGAGCATGCTAATCACCAGGCTCTCCAATGCCAGCACAAATGAGTAGCTTCCTTTATAATTTCCCAGAACTGACCAACCAGTTTCAAGAACCAATCTGTTCTTGGATCAGTAGCTGGATTCAAGATAGATAAAGCTTCCTGTGACAAGAAAACAATTTTGACCCAACTATCATGCCATAGTTTTGTCCACTTCAAGTTAGATTAAAATTTTATTACCAGTTATATCCAAATGATTATTGATAACTGAAAAAAGGACTTGCAAAGATGCTTCATTTTTTTCCCCTCATGTCTATTGACATGTTAACTTTATGCATATCGGAGGACAGTGGTTGACATTTGATTAGTTTGCATCTCCAGATGTAACTTCAGGAGGATTTTTAGTATGCTTTGGAACTGATCCCACACATGCAAATGCAGCTTTAGTTGCACATTGTTCATTCAGAATTTTCTTCTACTTCATAGAATCCATTCTTCTTTCTAACTGGGTAACGATCTCCATGGCACTGCCAGAAAAGAAGTTTAGCAGATGCCAAACTGTTCTCCTTATTTGTGCAAACTGCTCCATTTAACAATCATTAAAGCACAGTGCTTGTTTTCAGAAAACAAGCCTTAATCTGGGCATTTCTTCAAAAGTATGAGTGATTCTGTGTTGATCTAATGTCATCAAAGAAATTTCCAGGTACCCACAACACTGTATGAAACTGCACATCCATTCTGTAAATTATTTTTTTCTTTGTTTTTTCTTTCAGATTTCAAGTGATGATTTGAATGGCAAATGTCTAAAATTCCCCCAGGAAAGCCTACAACAGCAGCATGAAATCAAAGAAAAATGAGGTTGTTCTTCTCACCCACTCTGAGTTAAGATAAACTTCTGCTTTTTTGAAAGTCACACCTCTCAAGTCCTCTGTCTAGAACAGCACAATTAGCTCTAAATATAGCTTAGATCACACAGCTGAAGGGTGATATACATCACTCATTATCACCTATCATCGTCACTGCACACCCACACACAGACACAAACAGGCTCTGCTTCTGCATTTCTTTAAAAAATGACACTAGAACAGCTTGTTGACAGTGACGTGTGGAGTATGCATGTGTATGTAAAGGTAATCTTAATTAAATGCACCATGGCACTAATCCAAACGTCAGGAATGATACATTGGATGCTGAATCATGGAGATGGAAAATTTACTGAAAGTGAGACATTAAACATAATCTCTGAAGAAATAATTTGTGATGAGTAGTATTTAATCCACAGTGCAGCATTGTGGTGTGGCTGGCCTCACCGTCACTCTGCAGAAAGAAGGTCCTGGGTTTGAATTCTGGCACTGAGATTCAAACCTATGAGTTGGCATGTTTTCACTGTCAGTGGTAGTTCATTATTACAAAACTTGGCCAACACAAAGTGAACAGCTTTGGTCATTTACTCTGCTGCCGTCACTAAAACTACAGGTAGACTATGACCCTAAAACTGAGCCATTGTTCACAACTTTGCTGATGGGCCTACTTGAAATTCTACTGGAGAAATTAACTTTAATGGGAGAAAGACCAGACTGAGTAGTGAAGAGAGATTAGAATCAAGCAGAATTTAATTGGGAGGCAATGACCAGACTAACAGTTAACTTTAGATCAAAACATGGTGTTGCATTAACATGACCCAGTAGAAGTTCATACTGAAATTTTACTATGAATCTGAAGCAAAACCTGAAGAACAATGTTCACAGATGCTCCCATTTAACTGAACTGAGACTGAGCAATGTGGGAAAAACAAATGGACAAAAGGTTTAGTTGACTTGAGACATACCTTTAAAGACTTGCAGCTGTAATCCCAACAAAAGGTTGCTGTACATGTCTGACACTAGTCCAGATTAATGAAAGCAAAGGATTGACTCTGCAAGGCTGAATACAAATGTATGTCAGATGCTTCAGATTTTTACTTTTTTTTTTTAAATCAGGAGAAAAATGTTTCTGATTTTCATTTTACAATCATGCAACTTTTGTTGGTCTTTCACATAAAATACCAATGAAATGTACTGAAACTTATGATCATAAAAGTGGAGAAATGTGCAAAAAGGGCAAAAAATCATTGGTGAGGCACAAATGTTGCACAGTATTTCACAAATATTATTGCAATATAAATGCATGCAATATTAATACTACTTGGGCTACATTAAATACGATTGAATTACAAACTACCATGAATCCAGACTGCATGTATTAGTTACATGTGTGTAACTTACACTTGTTTCTTAATGTTGCAGATTATGTTTTAGCAACATGGGAAGATGTTCTTGTTTCACTTTGAAAACAGAAGATGTTGCCAGATACATTATTTTCAGTAAATAGGATGTATGTAAGACTTTTTTTCTCATTAGATGAATAGATCACCCACTGTCTGGGGTCTATATATGCAAAAATCCAAAACAACAACACATTAAACACTAAGCAGTAAGTTCTCACAAGTTACATAGTCATTTACCAACCGTATCCCATAGCATGTGTTCTTAATAGTAGGCACCATATAGACAAAGGTAATGTGATAGGGTATACTGTATAGATAATCATGTGGGTCTGAGAATTTAAGCTAGTCACCTCATGGGGAAGTGTTTAGGTACATACACTCTTAGTACTTTGCAAGCTAACATAACAGTTTTGGAAAAAGTGTAAAACAGTAAATGAGATTGTAAATTGGTGACATTGTGCGTAGTGGTTGAGTTGGACCCAAATGCAAAAAGGCAGAGGTAGAAAGTAGAAAGAATGTTTAATAAAATAAATAAATAAATAAAAAATAATGGAACTCTAAAGAATGGCAGGGAGCCAGGGGAATAGAAAAACAGGAATCAAGGAAAATGACAGCAGAAACCTGATGGCAAAATAATGGGATATAACTGGAGGAACCAACAAGGAGTGACTGAAAGTGAGCTGAATATGAAGATTACAAAGACACCAACAAAAGAAAGCAGAGTTTTTTTGTTTGTTTTTTTCTTTTGCAGTCCTTCCATTTAAAAATAAGTTATTTTCTGCACATTTTTAAAATGCCCTGTATTTGTGTGATTCTCCTTCTATTTTAGCGTTTCTCAACAGGGGCGGTACTGCCCCCCGGGGGGCATTCAGAGGACGGCAGGGGGCGCAGGCAGCCATTTTTGCAAAAGGTGGGTGCTGGGATTCTTTTGGAGGGTGTTTGCTTGAAGGTAAACTTTACACTTTAAATGCACAACAGTACTAGTTTAGACTTTGAGCAACTTGCTAAAACTGTATTGTGTAACATTAAAAAATGCCTGGGTGCAGTCGATGGTTGCTCTTCTTCTCTTCAGGGATTGTTAGCTTCTTGTGCTACAAATTCTTTGATGGGGGCATTAAGGGACCTGGATAATGGATAAGGAGCACTGGCCGAAAAAAGGTTGGTAAACTCTATTTAGTCCCAATCCACTTCCATAATTCCTCCTTGACTTCTTTGCTTGCAGTAGCGACCGGAGGTTCGCAGATGGACCGTAAAGGTTCTGGGTTTAATTATCCAAAGCAGAGCTACTCTTAACCAGAAGCTGCCCTGCTTGGCTGGGTGCGGTGGATGATGACCTTCACCATCTGGACCTGCCACAAACTGGAACACACTCTATGCAAACCAGTCACTTCATCACCCTGTTCCACATGGGTTGTGTATGTAGAGTCAACCAAAAACATGACGAAGAACTCACTCTGTTAAGATACAGAGTAAGGTCTGCATCACATATATTGTCATAATGTGTAAATATTTACATATATTTACACCATGCCATGTGGACAGTGTGATTGTTCCATATCTAACATTTTACTGGAGTCCAGAATCTACCTGGCAACTGTTCAAAGTGTGTGCATGGGTGTGTTTGTCCACTTGGCACAGACCTGTACCAGCCTCAGAGAACAGATGGTCCTCCAGCAGGTAATAATGACCCAAGACAAACTTTCACGTTTTATTATGTCTTTGTGAGGGCATACATTCACAGTATCACTTCTATCGTGAGAGGGAAGGGAACATAAAAATAAAGAGAATCACAAATGTAGTCCAAAAGTCTGTTTCGAGAAAGTTCTTTTGTGGGTCACAGGACCTACAAGTTTCAAAATCCTGATAAAGTTAAAGTTTAAGTTAACATTTTGATCAAGGTCACATAAATGTTTTTTAACCACACATATTATTGAGATTTTTTGTTTTGTCATCTCTTCTTACATTATTACACTGTATTTAAATGATTGAGCAATACTTGCGATCTCCATGATTTTGGGTGATTGTTTTCTGAAAGAAAAACCGGACCAAGTCAAACTACTGGCTTTAGAGACAGCCTAAGATTTAGTGTCCTGCCTGAGTCACATCCTTGATGAAGTATAAATGAGGTCTTAAATTCTGCTATGAGAATCATTTCATTTACAGACTGCTGGTGCGTCGCTAGAAAACAAGTACATCAAATGTATCTGCTAAACCAAAGACTCCAGTAGCTTAATAAATGGCTTGTGGATATGAATAAGTTTGACCATAATGTCACAAATGATCAAAACGAGGGTACGCAACGTGAACTGGTTTCACTGCTATTTTGATAGTCTGATAGTTTTGTATCCTCGGCAACTCACTGCTTTGATACTCTCAATAAACAAATGTTGAAATTGTATATCTGTGGTGTTTGTTAATGTTTGCGTGTCTTTGCTGTGTTCAAAATAGAGGATTTTATTCTTCTATTTTGGAATAAAAGATAAACACATAATAAATTTATATTTTTGAATGCTAGCTGTAGTGCCACACATACGGAAAGTTTTCAGTCAGAAAAGTCAAGCTAATTTATTTAACAGATAAAATTGTGTGTCTATTCTGTCCGCATATTTTGTCTATTTTTTTTATTTTTTCTATATGAAGGTTTTGGAGAATACCTTACAAATATGTCTGGAATATAATCCATAATTTTGATTGTAAAACAACCCAAAATCAATCGCAAAATCTTGTAAGTACTAATAATTGTAATAATTCACAAATATAAGGGAAAAACCTAAAATTATTGGTATATTTTCAAGTGGTTTCAGAAGGTTTAATGAAGATATTTATTGAAAAACAACCCACTGCAGTGCAGTTTTGCCTGAACAAACTTTAGGTTAATGCTTTCCAGATGCAAAACATATCAGCAAGAGATTTCTAGGGTGTTTAGCTTGCAGTTCTGTTTAATAAACATCCTAAAGTAGATTTTCTTTTTAGTATTTCAGTTTAAAACCATATCAGTCGTAAAGAAAGACATACAATAAGAAGGATCCAAATAAGCACAGCAGAGGCATTGTTTATTAAAAACTGAGATACTAATACGATCATTAAATTCTCACTAGATTTCTGTCTGTACTACCTTGGCACCCAGAGGAGAAAAGCTGTCATCTTTAACTGAAATTCTTACAATTATATTTTTCTTAGAAGCCAGATAAAATTTTTAATTACCAAGGACAAAGAGGGAAATTGTGGAGGGTGAGCAGGAAATTGGTAATGGCAAGGCACACAGACAAAAAAAAAAAAAAAAAAAAAAAAAAAGAGAAACTCTGATGGCTCAACATCAAAATCTCAGATAGGCCTGAGGCAATGAGTACTTTAGATATGAACGCTGAGTTCCAAGTATTAAAGGCAGAATGATACATAAACATGGCAGGCGGAGTGCCCTTCCTGCAGGGCCTGTTAGTTGCCATTGGCAGGGCAGTGAGCGATGTTCTTACATAGTGGGCAATGGCTCAATAAAAAAAAGTCAGAGTAATGGAAAGTGACAAAAGGATAACATTAAAAACTAGCGATGAATGGAGGGAAACTACCACTGTGTGTGTGTGTGTATAGTTTAGTGTGTTATGTGTATCTCTGTCAGATTGAGATCTAGAGTCTGAGCGTCTAGAGCAGCAGCTCTCAACTGCAGTTTACAGTCAGTCCAGATCCCGATCCTGGAAAACACAAAGGCTATTGATCCATTCCAGATTTTTCAGGTCTGAGAAACCACCACTCTGTGACTTTGGTTTGGCCTGAACTAGCTAAAGATGTGACAACGATCTGTTGATGGACTGTTACTGGGTCAGACAGCTGAACACATCAGTGAAAAGACTTTTTAAAAAAAGAAGTGCTCCAAGTTCACAAGAAACAAGTAAAGTGGACAATGAAAACAAAAAGAGTGATTGGGCAGAGGAGTCAAAGATCCATCAGCCTATGTGAGTGCTCCAACTCTAAATGCTGTCCAGTTGGCAAAAGACTGGTGTCAACATTAGAGCTGCCTACGAATGACTTTTCTTTGTAGCATTTTCTCCCCAGGAAAATGCACTGGAATGAAAAAGACAGGTTGGTTCATATTATGCTGCTGCAAGAAACGGAAGTTTCGTGGAAGGATTTCTACACATCATCAGGAGTGTCAACAGATGTGGAGGGCAAAACACAAACAGTCAAGTGAAGAAACTAATTAAAGCGGGAAACAAGGTTCAAACAGAATAAACATTCATGACTCCATTTGCCAATGTCACATTTTTAAATATGAGTGTCCTAATTCGTTCATCATCAAAAAAATCCTGCTAGCCTTTTTCACTTGTCATTTCTATACATAACAGACTTTCAGTCAATTTGTCCATTTTCGATAACATTTGACCTTAAACGCTATCTTTAGATATTTGATTACACATTTACACTGATTTCATATATTTGATTGGAGCTGTGTCAGTGTGACACATGCCCCAGGCAGGAAACATTGGCATCTGCCGTCAGTTTGTAGAGCCAGGGGGCAGTTGGCCGCTGACGAGTCGGTTCTGTCTGGTAATACATCGGCTGCAACGCGGTAAACTTGGGCTGGATTCTGTTTCAGTGGCCATCTGGACGGCTGGTCCTCGTAGTTTTTTTCTACTTTCTTCTCTTCATCTCCATCTGTCTCAATGACTTAACCCACAGACTGACTGTCTGTGTTCAGCTGACTGACTTGTGATCATTTCGGCCCAAATGAAAGCATGACTAACTATGTATTTTTATCTGTCTGTTTAAATCACTGGTTATAAATCTATCTTGTTGATTTTTATGTTTTTTCCCAGAACCAACCTTTAATCAAATGCAAATTGATTGAGGTGGGGTTGTCCGTCATAATGCCATCATCTCTGGGAGTATTTTTGCTGCGGTATTTTCTCATCAATCTATTCATCAATTCAATTTATTGGAGAAAGCGATAAAAAAAACAAATCAAATATGTCATGTTTTGTTATCTTTGGATGTTGTTCATCAGTGGTTGCATGGAGATGTGAGAATTTTGAAACAGGGATGGGGCTTTGTCTACAGTGAAGAGGTATTCTGAGGTAAAGATGCAGGTGAGCTCCTGATATACTGGTCCAATCGATATTTCAGATTGGACCAGTATCTGAAATACTGGCTGTAAGACAGATATAATTAGGTGATTTTTCCCAAGTCAACACCAAACCAAAAGCCAAAGACATTGTAAAGATGCTGCTGAAGCTAGTAAGGCAGTGAAACATGCTATGAAGTTGATGTTACATGGTGCTGCCCCTCGACAAATTTATAAACTGCTGTGAATCGATTAAAAAAGGTAATCATATTGATCACACTCTGGCACTGTGATTAATCACGATTAATCACTATGCCTACCTGTAGAAGCTTGAAATATAAATAGGAACACAGTTGTGCAAGGCCATGCTTGTGCTCTCCAACCAGTTAAAATTAAAAAAAATGTTGTGATTTATTTTTATTTATTTTTTTGTAGCATAAAACAGGTAATGTTGTCTCCCAGTTCTCAGCAGCAGCTAAGGGAAACTTACTCCACTACAAATGCAGACAAGTAGTAGAAAGCAAGTTCAGAGGACAACTGATGCATAAGATCTACTTTATTTTCTAGTTCTTTCTGTTTCTGCCCTGGACAACTGCCCATTAAGCCCAAATCAAAAACCACCACTGCGTGCACTTAAAAAAAAAAAAATTAAAAAAATTAAAATTCTTGTTTCAAACCAAACATGTCTGAAGATTCTCAGTTTTCCGGGTTTTTATATTAAAGAAAGTTTAAAGGAAGCTGTTTTGTTTTAAAGGATAATCTAGAAATGTTCTTCTCCATTTATTTCCGGTGGAACTGGTGCGATGAGGTGACAGCCTCTTGTCCTCATCCAGCTGAGTGACCTACGAGTGATTAATGAGATATTTTGAGTTCGTACACATAGATGTGTACAAGTGGGCAAGCGTAAGTTGAAATGTTCAATTTTTGTGCTGTCTGCTGTTGCAGAAAAAAATCACCTTTTGCTGTCGTTCATCGCTCCCAGTGTGTCGACCCATAATACCCTGCTGTGAACTAGGTAGGCCTCCTCAGGAGAAATGCTTTTACGTCAAAATAGTAGTTAAATTAACCAGCATTAGGTGATATTAATGCGTTAAAATTTTCATCTTGAATGCATGTGTTAACACATTAATGCTGGCAGCCCTATGACTAAAAACCAAACTAAAAATAAATTAAATATGTATATAAAAATATATATTCCGTGACGTGACAGGGAAAGGGATAAGTAAAAATTAGCCAATAGACAGTCTAAAATCAAACAACTGGAAGTATGTCAAAGATCAGGATCTGCACCAAGTAAAACATTTAAATAAATGGATAACAAGTTATAAATTTGACGGCCGTCTAAATTAATGTTTTGATTGTTTATTCTATGTTACATAACTTTGTGTTTTTATGTTTGTTATGATGTAAAGCACTTTGAAATGCCTTGCTGCTGAAATGTGCTATACAAATAAAATTTGATTGATTGATTGAACTCAATTTGCATGAAAAAAAGAAGTGATAAAAAACAACTGTTCCCCACAGAGAAGGTAAAAATCTTGTTGCTGAACAGTAGCAGCAGCTAACATCAAAACTCCATACACATCAACTTAATTATAGTAATACAAAAATGTCCTCAACATCACTTTGACCTATTTTTTTTTTTTTTCTTAGATTTTTGTGGCTCTGGTGGCCTTTATTCAAAAGTAGCTGAACAGAAAGAAGGGCAGAGAGAGAAGGAAGACATGTATGCAGTAAATGGCCTGGGGTTGGGAATCGAACCGGGTGCTGCGCCTGCTTCCCCACTGAGCTGGCGCACCACATTTTCACCCATTTTCAACCAGGTGAAATGTTAACCTGGTTTCTGCGCTGGTTGGTCTTTTCTGTGTTTCATTAACTTTGCCTGCAGTCTAACAACGCTGAGGCGGACCACTGAGGGAGGGGGCTTGGAACAGAATTATCAGAGTCATGAAAAAGAAGATTTCTCTGCTCACTGTGGTGTCATTAATTTTCTTCGGCCTTAATTAACTGTAGCAAACCTGTAATTTATATATACTGGACCCCTGGAGGGATGGGAGACGAGGAAAGGAAAGGACATTCATGGCTGGGCACAGAAATGAGTGGCGACAGGAACATGGAAAGGGTGGAGAGTTTGCGCTGTGTGTTAGTAGTTAACAGCATGCCACAGCCCATTTGACCAAGGACTTCTTTCACTGGAAATTCCATTATGAAATAATCAACCCATTTCAATGTAATAAATGTGGCCTGGACCCTGGACTCCATGATTAATCACTGAATTTAGACAGCAAAATACACACAGGGCTGATATTGTAGAGCAGGGGTTGGGTTAAATAAGTCCACATCTTTCTTCTGGTGTTTTAGTGGAACACTGTAATTCACAACTCAGTTTTTGTTGACAATATATTTCTACATCCATGCCTTCAGCGTTGAAAATATGCAAGCATTTTTTAAAAAGTGAAACCCAAGTTTCTTTATTTAAAATATGTATTTGTCACAAATATATATTTACGTTCAAAGTCTAGCTCTTTATTTTATGGAACATTTTTTATTATGCACTGATGTGAGCACTGTTTAATAAAATCCTGTAATCATTTACTGCTTGCAAATTTCTTTCTTTGTCTTCCTTCCTGATCATTAAATTGATTGCCAGAGGATCTTTATGTGTTTTACATTTAAAACACATGAAGATTTTACATTTAAATCAATGCACAATTTGGAGGTGTGTGTATATGTGTATAAAACTTAGAGCCCAACTCCATGAGAAGATCCAGGGCACACCTTTTTGTGGATAGAGCCTGATCTTAGCCTGGTCGTAGCATTTAGTTTGTGGATTGTTGGATGGTTGGTGAGTTTCTGTTTTTTTTTTTCAGCCAGAGCATCAGTAAAAAGGGACACATCAAGGATCTGTGCAGCCAAGACCATTACAATAAATGACTTTGCGCAATGCCGGCTTGATGATGAAGCTGTAGCCTTGTCATGAAACCAGCGTGACTGTTCCTTTTCGAACTCTACAGAGGTTCTTATGGTTATAATTCCATAAGAAAACAAATGCTGTAGGTCTGTGTTCCTAGATCTGCTACCACCTACATCTGCTACCATTATCATAATGAAAGTCCATAACCTGATGACGTTACTGTATACTTAACACTCGGACACAGCAATGACTTCTTAATAAGAAGTTCTTATTTCTGTCAAAACATATGTTTACTGGAAAGTCAGTAATTTTCCTTATTTAACCTTTTCTTTGCTAAATTGTTTGTACGTGATGCTCTGCATCCCACTATAATATCTGTGCGTAAACCTGAACGTAATTTGAAAGTTTTGTACTGAATATAAATTGGACTTGTTCTGTCTTATAGACGACTGATAAAAGTAAAGTGAAATATATTAAATTCAACTAGGCTTACAATATAATTTTTGTGTCTGATTTGCTATATTCTCATGTTTAATGTTTGATACAGCTCTTCTTTTACATGCATTTGTGTTGATGTTGTATATCAACATTGTGTGGTTACCTGTTTCCAATAAATGTAACTGTGAAATAACACATTTATGTACAAGTAAACCGTGATAACTGATGAGATGGATTCTGTGAAGAGTATTCTAACAGAAGTTAAAATTACTGTTTGTTGAAAATGTAAATTAAATGCTAATGGGTTGTAATAATATACTGCTGCAGAGATTAAGCATAGAATAAATTATTTTTTCTTTTTTTTTTTAGGAATTAGTGAGTCATATGATGAGGATTTGAGAAAATATCAACAATCCATTTCATTTTTATGAGATAACTGAAGAACTGTGAGGATGGTTTGAGATTTTAGCTTTACGTTTCATGTTGCATTGTGTTTTTTGGTAAATAAAAGGTCTCTAATTAATTAACACTGGAATGACAAACAATTATCTCTAGAGGAAAATTACTCTTCTTTTTAATTATCTGGCAGTTAGGTTATCAGCTGATTAATTCATGTATACATATGTCACTGATCATAAACTGTATTCACTCTGTGAGCGTGATCATTTGGACATCATCATCAATGCTGTATATATCTGGCATGCTAATGTGCTGTTGTATGAGCAGCAGTGTCTGAACAACACTAAGACAACTTCAAAATTATCAGCTGAAAAGGTCACATTATTCTATATTTACACCCATACTTTTTGCAGCCTGCTGTCGTCTCTGCGTATTGTAATTATGATCACTGTGACCTTATAGCAACACTTCCTGTTTACAACGTCCCATCTTCCCCAAGGTTTGGTTTATG